>JARYHS010011408.1:43082743-43486529 GCA_031002005.1 Vandiemenella viatica
GGTGGACGTTATAACATTCAGTTAAAACTACCTGCATCTTAAACCAAACCTAATCCTAAGACTTACTTTTTACCTCTACCGAAGCAACCTAGTGGTAAAGATCAATGAACACTATATCCAATAGTTGAATTCTATATTCATCTACTACTAATACAATTCATCCTGCTCTGAAATATCGTAGATGTATTTCAATGTTTATTTGGTGATTTTAATACTTGTTCTTTTGTTTCTTTATTCTAAACATGATATTGGATCTTTCGAAATATTAACCAGTTCCGTTAATGAAGTAGAAATATGGCACAAATTCCTTTTTGATATAATGATTCACCATTTTAAAAAGTGAAATGTTGTTTAATTTTCGCTAAGTATGCATTAAATTTTCTACCTCTGAACTATAAGTTACCATTATTATTAAACTTATACTGCTTTGCTTTTGACACCAGATCTTAAAATCCGTCCCGAGTACATCAGATCTTATCATACATATCTCCTGCTTTTGTAACATATTCATTCACATCAATGAATTTCCGTTAATAGAACAGACTACACAGAATGAAACTTCCAGACTGAAACGAAACAAAATGGTAGCCAAATTTGACATTGTATCCTTTCTGTGTTCATGTCTTCCTTCTTATCAATTTTTTTTTTTTTTTTTTTTTTTTTTTTTTTTTTTTTTTTTTTTTTTGTACTTCGGTTGATTTGAGCATTAAATCTAGAGTGATAGAAATGAAAAACATAATCCCATTGTTGAAGCCCATTGTTGAAGTTACATACCAAGCTTCTTAATACGTGACTTCACAGATGTTTGTAGTAACATTTATTTTGACGTTTATTAACAGTACATGAGAACTAGAAAAAAAAAATTAAAAATATTTTTCTTCTCCAGGATGTAGTTCTAGTAGTGACACGAATCCCAAGTCTATTATTTCGCTTCTGGAGCCATCCATCGAATCTGTAGACTTCACTAAATGGATATCCGCCACAAACGAGAACCAACAGAAGTTATTCGACGATTCTAACAATTAAACCTGCACACACGTAGACCATTATTTCGAAACCAAGTGACAAGGCTGCATTTTAATCACTTGATTTACTTGTTCTTTATTGTACAACAGATTATTCTTATGAAGTAACTACTCACGGAAGTTTTCTTCATTTCCTTAAATGGAGCAGTACGTTGAACGTGACTTCCAATTACAAAAACACTTCCAGTGATAGAGTTATTTGTCAATCTGAAGCAATGATAAAGTTTGTTGGTTTGAGATTCGTGGATGTTCCTTCAGTAGGCAGAACTGCAGTCCTCGTTGCTTCAATTCCTCAGCCAGTTTGCTTCTGAGGACTTCTTCTTGAAGGCAAAGAACTACTTCAGATAATGGCCTCCATAATTGGCTGTTGTACCCAAGATCTCAACGAAATGGCATTCGTTTTTTTTTTCCCTTCATTTTTAGAGAAGTGACGATGAATAAACTCTCTTAGCAGACATTTAATGTAAATTATCTGTATTTGAACTAACAATTAAATCTTTTTTGCAATAATACATTTTTAACAATATTAAGGAAATTTAATTGATAATGAACCTTTTTTATTTCCGTTCTGGCACAAATAGTGTAAAAAAAAACTGGAGTTATAATAACGGAAACAATGAATCATTTAAGTCTTCTTCATAATGAAATCTTATAAACATTATTCTATGACAAATGTATAATTTTACAGGATTGAGCACAAATTCAATCAGAGGTTAGAGATGCAGTCACTGTTGAATATCAATCTGATCTGCATAGCAAATGGCTTCCAACTGCTTATTAAGTGATCGTATTTATTGAATTAGTAAATATGGTACTTACTCATACAAAGAACAAATTGAGGTAACAGCGTTCTGATGACGGTAACGTAATAATTGCTGGTTTAAATTAAAGGTTTGGTGATATAATAGCAAAAAAAACTTTTTGTAATCTGAGATAATTGCAATTTACTACTAATCATGTAAGACTATATTTCATTTGATAGTTCTGATCTAATTAATTTTTTAAAGTAAGTAACTAAATATTATCTCTGAAATTTGTATGCGTCGAGATTATAAAGTTTGAGATGTTGTTAAATATAGAAATATATCACTGATCATTTGGAATTATTCTCCTGCCTAAGTGTAATGAATTTCGACGCCAATTAACCCTGGAGCAAATACGAGTCGGCAAACTTGTTGTTTTTTTTTTTAATTTATGGTTATTTAATTTTTGTAACATTACACAAAATGAATGAAGGACTGACGAAATATTAATATGGAGCACAGTCTGTCAATAAGAAGTCATAGAACATATAGAGTATATTAGTCCGATGTTATTACTGCTCTAGTAAGAACACATGTAATCAGATTATTTTTCAAGAAAGGAAGTACATGTGACTTCTCAGCCTTCCGCGGCCATCTTTCTTAGTAAAAACTTGATTTTGCGGGAATGTCGCGTTTATTATTTGGCTGTCTAAGCTTCCAACTGCCATTCTACAGCCTTCGTCAGAGATACTATTTATGTTGATATAGCAATGAGATTCAGAGTATTAGTTCACTGTCTTCGTTGAAGTTGTTGGTATTCTTTATAATCTCTGCTGCCTATTTCACTCGTCGAAGCCGCCACTGATCTACTCTCCACAGCAGCCTCGTGTCTTCAAATTTTATTTCGTGCCCGGTGTTAATGGCATGGCGAACTAAGGCTGTTGTAATGTTTATTGTGGCAGAGGGACTTAATTAACATATCCGAAAATGTTCCGAAGGCTATGAGTCTAACATTTTTATTTCATGAATTGACAAATTATTGCCCGTTAACCTTATAAATACTGGGAACAATCAATAATATATTTAGTTAAGCATTCAGCCTTCCCTACTTTCTCTTTGTCGTTCAGTTTCCTCGCATATGTTGGTTTATGAAGGAATCCCTTGAAAATACATAATTACAATATTATTAACGTTGGTTCATCGTTTAACGCTTCATATAATCAGCATCGCCTTTAGCTCTGTGCGGATTCTTGGACGCTTGTAAAATCTTCGTCAGTACAGACGCGATCGAAATGCCTCGCGTGAATATTATCACCATTCGCAGGATGCAGGCAGCGGTCCGTTTCCTGACTGGCGCGCCGAGGTTCAGAAACAAGGCACGGGCTTCTTCCGCTGCGGAATCTGCAATTCAAAGTTGGTTCGTCTCCGCCTCAAGTCAGGCATAAGGAATACCCGCCAGGTGCGCACAGCGCCGCGCTGCGGACAAAAAAGAGATCATCTCGTCTGGTCGACGTCTGACCCAGCAGCGAGAAAATGCAATACAATCTTAAACATCGGATACATAGGATGCGCTTCAACAATACAGTCGTGAAATAAAAACCCAGAGCGCTTCGTTACAAGCCAATATTGTGAAAATAATAACCTGGCCCAAAAACTGGCAGGTTGGAACTAAACGCTATATAGTCCCAAGTCATGCAAATAATTAAAATTGAGTTTGCATTTAGATCCGAATATGCAATTAATGAGACAGTTTTCATTACGACTGATTCAGCTGAATACCTAAGGGTAATAATTTCCAATAATTTGTTGTGTAATGAACGGATTGAGAAGGTACTTGGGAAAGGAAACCGTATATTCCGTTTCTTTATCCGCAATTGAAACAAAAAAAGGTTAAATCAATTGCATACAAAGCACTAGTGCGACATTGCCTAGAATATTGTTCTTCTGTAAAGGGCCTTACATCAAAAGCGGTTGACGGAGACATTGGAGGAGGCCCAAGGAAGAGTTGGGGCAGGAATATCTGGAATACCGTAGGTATTTCTCTCATCAGAAGCTAATTGCAAAGTTTATGACAGACCTGTTTCAAGAGAACAGTAATCACATTTACTACCAGCAACATTCATATCCAGCAATCACCGATAAAATAAAATAATAAAAATCAAGAACAGAGCCGATTCTTTGCTATACTAATTTTTCCAACGAGCTTATGGTTTTACGTCTCGTCGATGTCGAGGTCATTAGAGGCGGGAAGGACTGGAGACAAGAAACGGGAAGTAATTCGGCCACGGCCTTTTGAAGGAATCATCCCGGAATTTGCCTGGAGTGATTTGGGGAAACCATGGAAAACTCTAATCTCGATGCCCGGACGGGGATTCGAACCGGCGTCCTCCCGAATGCGAGGTAAGAGCGTTACCGCTCACCCACCACGCTGAGCGAGAGATTAGGGAATGAAATATGAAGGATTTATCGAATGATAAGGCTTAGGCTCTGACAAGAGTATGACTCGAGAAACCACTTTGGCAATCCTGATCTGGATTTTTCGAGGTTTTCCGAGATCATTCCTGAGAATAGCCCGTGGGTACACCGTACCATAACACATATATCCATTCCAATGCATAAAAAAATACTAGGATAGGTGCAACGTATCTACCGCCGACAACTTTTAGTTAAACACAGAGTAGTAGTAATAGTAGTCTATGTCCTCATGGGTATCCTACAAGTCTAGTTTCTTCACTTGAAATTTTGTTTTTGGTATTTTTCGATTTTTTTAAAACTTAATTATTAGACTCACGATATGTCAAATTCAGGAGTTAAAATGACCTAGGGAACCGTTTCTCGCGGTACTCACAGTTGCTTTAACGCCTTCATGTAATGAAATTTACATGTCGTAAAATGTCTGTAAATGCCTAGTTAGTTCTGAACACTTACAGTATTTACTATGAAAGAGAGTTATGTGACTTCTCTTCTTATTTTATAAGGGATCATAAATTATATGGTTATTCAATTGGATATTTCGTCTCTTGGTAAAATAAAGTTCAATTATTAGAGCCCCATTTTCACAAAACACTGCTTTATTCCACGCATTTACAGCTTACTTTTTTCTAGTATGACATACCCGAAGGCTTCTAGATCTTAAAAGTAACACGTTGTAAGCTAAAACTTTCCACAGTTTCTGTGTTGCGTTAACCCAAAACCAAAACTGGTAGTTAAAATGTTGTACAATGTTTTATATGGGCCACATACCAATAGAAAAGTTCGAAAAAGCTATTCTCCTTGACATTTGTGATATGAATGTTTATCACCAATTAGAGGACCAGGGTACTTTTTAAATTATATCAACAGAAAAATGAAATCGTCATTAGTCTTCAAGGTGTTAATTTTAGCCCATTTTTGTTATTAGGTCTAACTTAAAAGTTCTATAACCCTAGAAAAGCGAATAAGTTCTACCTGTTATGTAATCAAATAAAAATTTAATTATTAGTGGAAGATTGAGCTAGTGGCGTGCAAGGGAGGGATGATTAGTGATATAAATCATATAATTGGTAAATCCACAAACCACTGTAATTGTACTTATTGTTTATGATTTTCAAAGGATTGTATATGCTTCGTTAAGTCATACATTGTATTTCAATTAATTTAATATAATTGCCTATTCAAATTATTACTGCACACATATCTCTACCGGAACATATTTTTCAAAATAACGACTGTACCTTGTGAAATGTTTGTTACAGACTTTACGTGTGATACTTGGTACATATTGGATAAAAACAGTTACACAGAGGGTGATTGGGTGAAAGCATTTTCTCCAGCTCTGATCCGTTTCATTCAATACAAATCTATTTTTTCCAATCGATTTCTTGAGATCGACTGCAGACATTCCTCCCGTGCGCCCGGATCAGGTGAACATTCAACTGCGCTAAGGCGAGAAAAAGTTTTGTGGGATTTAGACATCGGCTTTGTTTGTCCTGCGTCGATTTCATAGACTTCTAAATAAGTCACATTTGCAGCATGTTTTTGTAAATAGTTTCTTACTACAAAGACCACCCATTTCTTTTATTGTAGTGCACCATCATATGTCAAGTATTCCTTTTTTACTTTGCTTCAAACGATTTCTCTCTGGCTTATGATATTCACACCTGCTAAGGTTTTTACAGCGCTAAATACTAAATGTGTGAATTTCGACTCGAAATTGATCGGTTTTTCTTATCTAAAGTGTATCGGAGACATCTTCTATTCACTGGAGGCCTGGCGAATTCCCCTTACTGCTCGCTAGTATCTCTATGGCATATTGTACCCGTCATATGTAACTGCGATAACGGGTTACCATTTGTCGTTGAGCACGCCACGTTGGTTCAGTTAACTGCGGCACCGTGATTAGCTGGTTCGAGTACAGGGAATGTAAGAAATTTTTATCATCAGGACATGGCCAGCAAAGTAGGATATGTAATGGTGCGCAACTAATAAACACCAGGCTGCGCACCAAAGTTCTGGGTTAAATAAAACCCAAACCTCTCCACAGTGCGTATGGAGTGATGGCATACGACATTGTTGATGGTGAAACGTATTCGGATAGGGACTATAAGCATGGTATCTTTCGGAAGAGGAGGTCTGTATAGGTCGGCAACAGGTTTCACCCTCACCCTTCTTTCCTCTTTCATCCATAACAAAAACAAAGCTCTACACTAAACACAAACTGTCACAGTTATCTACTCTTACAGCAATGCTTACGAACACTGCGCACTGGGGAAGGCAACGGGAAACCACCCCAGTTCATCATCCCAGACGTTGCCATAGAGGGGTAAACTTCCCCCCCCCCACCCCATAGTAACCGCCTAATCTCGATGGGGACAAGGAGATCACAACGATGAGAATTTGTCATTGAGCTATGTAAGCAGTGCTATGTTTGTTAAATGTGTAGTTATTCATTTAGAAAAATGCTTTGGACACACCCACAAACTGAAAAATTGGAAGAAAGATCATTAAACAAACATATAAATGTATTTAGTGTTAATAGAATGATAATAGTGGCTGGGAAATCAATCAGTTACATTAATTGTACACTTTTTCGGTTGAGTACAGTATGCATCATAAATAGAGATGATGACAGCCTAGTGAGGTAGCTGCCATAAAGCATTTCTCATAGATATATCACATTTTATTTCGCAACGTGAGAAGTGGCATCACATTCAATCTGAGAAGTTAGCCTTCCATAATAAAAGAAGAAAAAGCTTAAACTTCAAGCTCTTTGAATTTCGTTCCACAGTGCAGACATTCAAATATTTTCTTTCCATTAACATAGAAGGAATTTACGTATAACGGTTTAGTAAACGCAAAAATCTATAAAACGTCAACGTAACTGGGTGAAATATTAGGTTACGTTCGTCGATGAATAGCCGCGTGAATCATACAATATTGCTGCTAGAAAGTAGTAAGCAACCAATACCAAAGCCCCAGAAAAGTGTTCCCCAATATTAAATTAATCTAATATTATTGATTCAAAGAGAGGTCCATTGTATACGGGCTTCATTTTTTAATGTTTTTTTTCTCGATAAAAGACTGTATTCCAAGCGCTGGCATTTTTGCAATGATATTAACTGGAAAAACAATCAACTAATTGCTATCCAGCTAATAATTACATCGGGGTGGTTCGAACACTCGGTTTTACTTCATTATCAATTAATTTTCAATTTCACAACCATATGAAAGAGCTGTAAGACTTTATCTCACTCTATTTTAACAGTAACTGAAAATACAACTCAAATGTGACTAGTTTATCTAAAATTCTGTAATTAAAACTGGAGATTTAGCTAACCAAAAAAAAAGATACTATAATCTTTAACAAGCCTTAGTTATACTTTTGAACTGATGTTAAACGTCTAAAACTCAGTAACTGTAGAGCACATACCTATTATAATTCTGGATAATTAAATAATTGATTTTTTCTGATAAATTTTTATTTTCGTCCGTGTTTTTGCTTTGACATCAGATATCTAACTAAACAAATGGAACTTGACTGTGAGGCAGCTAAGCCTGCTCATGGTTTCAACATATTGCGTGATATACTAAAAACCACGTAATATCATTTGCTTAGATTGATTGTCCCATGACAGAAATAAATATCGCTCCTTTTTGAAGACTGTCAGCATTTCTTCAGTCAAATTATGTCAATGATGAGTAAAAATGGTAGTGAATCTATGGTCAATGAATTCGTTAGGTATTTTTTGTTGCAGATGAAAATAAGTTCTATTCTTCAGCAAGATAATAACTCTCGGGGCATTAGACATCTCTATTTTTGGTTTTCCGTACTATGAAGCATTACGTATATTCTATAAAGGATAATTAAGTAATTTCCTGTTACCTATTTTCGCCTTCATTACTCTTCCATCAATTGATTACTTTTGTGTAAAATAAAGGAAACGGTTCATTTATTGTAATTAAAGTGGTTTATTCCTATTAATAAATGCCTCGTGGTTTCATTAATTAATTAAATAACTAGTCCACGATCCAGTTTCAAATTCAACTTGTTTTTATTTTCATAAGCATATCGAACTTCAAAGATACTGGACACATGTAAACAATACGATTACATTCACCACCTATTCCAAAGACAATACAGTCACACCACAGTGTTCATAAATTCGTCGAAAAACTACACTGTCTCTGCTGATCGGTTTTTATAAGTTCCATCGAAAGTTCTAGAACACTACAAAGGCTTCCGACAGATATTTCTCGAACGTTAACAATACTTAAACAGTTAAAAGCATATTAGAAACAATTAGAATTAATACTTTATCATTTACAATCATTCCAAAATGCTTAGAAATGAAAATTAAAGATACTTAAACACAAAATTACCCACATAAATCATTTTAAACTGTAGTAAATCATCCTTTAAACATCGTAGCTCACCTTAATACCTACAATTATAAACATTTAAATAGTTCTCTGGCATATTTCTGTCCTTAAATATATTGAATGGTATTTCCATAATTTCTTTTCACCAAACAAAATCCATTTACACTGATTTACAATAAAATACAAGACAAATATACAAAACCATTTTCAATGAAACTCTAGCTTGCCACTAATGCTTCATAAAATACAATACCAGTTAAATTTTAAGTTTGAGGGTGTTACAGTATGTGTGAGGTATTTTGCTTTGTATACTATGTGAAACTGTTTTGAATGCATGTGTCAAACTTTGTATGTTAAATCTCGAACATTTTTACTGAAGGGCATTAATACATTATTTTGAGTCTGTTTTCACTCGTTGAAATTGTTTATCGTTGTTCAAATCAATGTTAAAATTCTTAATATTCATTGTCAGTTCATTAACAACTATTTTCATCCAGTTCAAAACAGTTTTAAGTTAGTTTTAATTGATTTTAGTAGTAACTGATTTATTGAGTAACTGTTTCACGCTATGGAAACAAGTAATGGCACTTTTATAGGCGTGTAGAATGTTCTTTGTTGATACGTAAAATGTTGCTATGCGAGCAGCCAGTGGAATCGCTCGGCCCTTTGCGAAGAGGAAGCTACGGTAAGTTTGCTATCTAGCATGTCTTGGTAGTCTGCCGTAGAGCGTTTGATGGATATTCTGAGAATGTTTCGTTAATCAATGAAAAGTAATATAAGGTAAATTGGCCATCCTTCCGTAGTTGCTTGTTACACAATCGTAAATAAAAACATCTTATATCAGCAACTGGTTTTATTCATATATACTAAGACGCGTTTCACCCTTGTGGAATGGGGCATCGTCAGTGAGAATTATACTTGAGGCAGTTACATGGTCGTCAGGAATAGCTCCATTTGCACTTTTACGTGACCAGATCTTAGTTGTGGTTCCACATAACTGTAAGAATAACTATTTTTACCCTTTTTGAAGGTAACTATACCACTGTTTCAAAATCTATTGAAATTTACACTTTGTATTTGACGAACAGCAACAACATTATTGTTAACATGCGTTTACAGTGACCACCATGTAACTGCCTCAACCATAAGTCTCACTGACGATGCCCCATTCCACAAGGGCGAAACGCGTCTGAGCATATATGAATAAAACCAGTTGCTAATAGACGGTGTTTTCATTTACAATGAAATGCAAAATGCATGTCCAATTACCTGATAACCACAATTGAAAAAGTATGTATTCCTAGTGGAGAGCATCCTCACTCGGCGACCATCTAACCTGCAATTTTTATTCAAACTCAAAGCAGATTCATTCCGAGTTACGAGAATCTCAACCCCCCTGAAAACTGCGAGTAGAAATACATGACAACGTTACAAAGAATTTTGGGTAAATAAAGAAACCTTTATCAACTTGAAAGATGATAATGGGATAGTTCTATTAAAGTAAGATTAAAGGCCAAACACATTATAACAATATACAGAAAAGTTATATGTCAGTGATGCCTTGTCAGGAACCAAAAGGAAAGAAGATGATGATGATGTTTATGATACATAGGTTTCAGTTTTAAGGATGACATTTGAGTCTTCTTTTAAGAAATTAAGTCCGAAAAAGGAGTAACAGTAATTCTCTGAATGGTTAAAATTTCAAGTTAAGTATTCACCATTTGTTCAAATCTTCAGACTGATATTAGTGAAACCAACAGACACGACTGGCACAAACATATATTCATAAAAACATTACTTCACATTCAGGAAGAAATAACAAGATGATATATGACAAAACCACATTACTCTTATTGCTTACAAATTTCTTAGTTCGATGATATAAGAAAAAAGTGCCGGCAGCAGAGTAGGTATTAGATAAACAGGAATTTGAGTTCAATAATTGTTGCAGTTTTAGAATTAGTTTGAAATTACGGTCAAAACTGTAAAAAGTAATCAGTCATTTGGTACAGCCTCATTATTATTATTATTATTATTTTAACTGCTTAACGTCTCTTAACAGCGAGGTCTTTAGAGACGGGAAAGGAGGGGGGGGGCAAGGAATGGGAAGGAATTCGGCCATGGCCTTTTTTGAAGGAAGCATCCGGCATTCGCCTGGAGTGATTTGGAGGAACCATGGAAAACCCAAATCCTGACGGGTATTCGAACCGCCGTTCTCCCAAATGCGAGGCCAGAACGCTAACCGTTACACCACCATCTCGGTGGCCTCATTCGAATCTTGAAGGTGGTTGGTAGTCACAGACAGCAACTTCTGTTATAGACGTAGACTTCATATTGAATTCAGTTCATTAACTTTAATGTTGCGAAAGAGAAAAAAAATTAGAATAAAAGTGTATTAGATGTACCATCTGAGTAGTTTATTACGACAAAATATTGGACTCATGGTGTATGTAGACAGTTAATTTATATCAGCTTGAAACTTCGGTAAAGATAATTATCACGAGACTGGTAGCTGGTCTAAGGCACAATACCACTCGTCACACCTCGCCATTCCTCTGCGACTGCAGTCACTTCTTCCGAAAAGAGTTATATCTGTGACTGTAGCTGTGCGGTGGCGATCCATAACGGAGCATCGGGTGGTGGAGGGAGGAGAGAGAGATTGGCTGGGTAGCAGGTGGAGCAAGTTTCGTGACAGCACGAAAAGGTGAACGTCCAGGTCTCACGGATCGATGGCCTTACATATTTCATCGGCGCCGTGGCAGCGCCCGAGATTGAATGTACTGCGGTACATCCGTCCTTGCAGGCGCTGGAGTCAGAACCCAGCTCAGGCCATATGGCACTACATATGAGACGCGGAGGCCCAGGAATCCGTCCACGGCCTCGCATCTGACTCCATGTCACAGAATAACAACCCCGTATATGGTGTTACTTCACTGTGTCGTATCCAGACCAGGTATTCGTTGTGGCGTAAGAAATATGCTCTTAATTATAAATCCTAAAGCTTTGATGACATAGATGAAAATATACTCTCAAAACACAATTTATATTCCTTTAGCTATCTACTTTTTTGTAGTTCTTTATGTCAATTCAGCTGAACTGAGGGGTAGAGCCTCGTGGCTGAGCGGGTTCGAATCCATGTCCGGTCATCCAGATTTTGGATCCCCATAGTTTCCCGATATTACCCTAGGCCAATCTCGGGATGATTCTTTTAAAACACGATTCCTTCCCGTCATACTTTTCCAGCGCTAATGACGTTGACATCGATCTAGCGCTACTATGTCAAATTGGACCCTCTTTTTCACTTTGCTCATAACCCACTTGATTCACATGAATCCCATTGCCGTGTTGTCAATTTTCAAACCAATTTTTCTCCTTACAGACATCTTTGTTGTGGACGGACATCAATCTTTCCATCAGTTTACCTACCACTAATGTCAAATTACCGATTTGTAATTTTCAACCCTATTTGTCGTCTCTCATTTATTTGCCGGTACCACTATTCCACTTTTCCAGATCTGTTGCTAGGAACATGTCCAAGATACAATTTAACAGTATTACGAGAATGTGTGGTATAATGTCGTATACACCTATCTTTGATACGTCTGTAGTTATTTTTTCCACACGGGTCCCCTTACAATTTTTTTAGATTTCTTATTTCTTTCATATCATCCTCACGATCTATTTCAAACCTTTTAGTTTTTGTGAAGACGAGCCTCCTCTAATGTACACTTAGACACTCATATCCCTAAACAATAGTCCCTAATGGTCTCATTGAACCAGTTATTTAATATCTCTGCCTTCTTCAAATACTTAGTAGCTTCTTCTACTTGTTTATATAAATTCTTTCCCATTCCATCAGTTTACTAAAACTTTCGAAATTTTTTAGATACATAATTCTTTGGTTTTTGCTGCGGCCATAATATTCTTCATAAACCCGTATTTTGCTTCTTTCTTTGCTGATAGTACTTCCACACTTTCTTACGCTTTCTTTAATCTGTTGTGTCATCCCTCAATAACGGCCTCTTTAGCCTCCCCTAATCTATGTTAAGTATGTGGATTCCGTATTTTTCTTTATTTTCTGTTCTGGAATAAACATTTCTTGTCCCATTCTTGTATGCCTAAAATTTTCCTAGTTTGACTCCGTTGTATTTATGCACTCCTTCCACTGAAATACCTCAGTTCTGAAATATGTGCCTTTTTATAAATTAACCTATAACCACATTCAGTTTTGGTAGCTGTTATCATCAGGTTCACTTCGAGACCACTTGTTCCTTTATTAGGAAGATATCCTACATATTTGGCCCTGCTCTATCACTCATTATCTTCCTAAGGTGTATATACATCTCAGTTCCATTGTGTTATTAATATTATTTCCTTCTTAGTAGAAAACTCGTAATTTTAAGTCCCAGCCAGTATTGACGATTGTACCCTCACCCCTGAACTGAGTTTTACTTCAGGAGTTTCACCTTCATCATTCATTCTTCCACTGCACTAAGCTTCCAATGCCCATTTTTTTCTCTCTCTTTTATTTCCCTCAGAAATCTTACCTAAGTGTCCCGTGACTATGGTCGATGGAAACCAGTAAACAGTGGTATTTTTATTAACCAATAACATTAATTCCTCCCGTATCTCTACGGAACACTCTAAAACTAATGAGGAAAATCTCAAAGTCTAGCGCTCCTGCTGTTAATCAATACTGTATCACTAAAACTACCTGTGGTTTTTGTTTCCCAGTTAAGTTACAAAACTCTATTACTTAGTTTATTATACTCCTACATTCATTATTTTAGTTTTACAACTGACTTTGTGAGTGGTCCTGTGACTCAGTAGCTCAGGCGTTTATGTGGAGGTCTAAAGATCCCCGGTTCGAATCCCTTTCTCGGCGGGAATTTTTATAGGCCCTTAATCCGGCCTTCACCTCGGATACAGTTTCCTGTGTACTGCGTGATATTCCAGAACGCTTCCGTGGTTCGGATTCCACATTAAACTGCAGGCCACCTAAACCCGGTAGGATTACCGGGTTAGGCTAGGTGGCTTGATAGGAGCAGATTACGCAGACGATAAGAAACCCTGTCACCAGGTCATTTCGACCACACGAATTTACTTACTGTCCTGGGGATATTTTCAACATTAATCTTCACCTTACTTATTGTGGTCACATTTTTTCAACAGTGTTTACTATTTCTTTAGTATTTATGATTTTTTCCATCTACATTTTTTCTATCTATGACCTTTAGGTTGTCTTCACACTAGCAGCCTGTAACCTAAGAAATACGCAATTATGACCCTATCATAATTGGAAGTTGTCTCCATGACAACTCAGAAAGTACTCCATTCTACCTTTCATTTAGGTGTAGGCCATACGGAGAGGAACCCACCTATCAACTACAGACTTAATACCTTCCCCAAGCAGGACCTCTGTCTCCATAACTACCCGCCTCACAACATGCTGAACCGTGGCCTGTCATGGCGAATCAGTAGTCCGCCCTGTTATGCTGCGCCTCCTTCACCGCCTTCCTTATAGCTCTTTTAACACCCTAACTCCCGCTCCCCTCAGTCCCCACTATCACTACACAGTCCTCCTCAATGAAGCTCCATCATAGTGATCCTCCAATGTCTAATAATACCTCTAATGTTGCATTAAGTTTGAAAACACTTGTGGCCTGGTAGATTGTACCTTTCTGATATTAAAGAAAAGGGCCTCTTCACTCCCCCTGCCCCCATTTCCTTCCCGTTTTTTCCCCCCACACCTCTGTTACTAAAGGTCTGCTGCACCTTATCTACACTTATGACTCTTCACCCAATCAAACTGGTAACTGATCAAAAGTATATCTCCCCATAATTTCTGATATTTCTGGCACTTTAATCGTGTTTACACTATTTCCCCTACGACCTGTTGCCGGCACCTAATTATTTTTCTTGACCTCCCTACCAAACCCAACATCTCTTCTTTCTGGCACAGTAGGCTGAACCTGAAGCACCCTAATCGTTTCTTTTACTCATCGTTTATTTTCACTAAGTACTATATAATTATATTTTGCCAGTTACTTCTTCACAAATCAGCCCTTCCTAGTAACCTATACTTCTTATTTTTAATTTTCTCCCATCTTCCTGTTGAGTTATTTCGAAAAACTCAAAACGAACAATAAAAAGATACACGTCTGTGAATTATCTCGTCAATCTCTTAAGTAACGGTTTACAAGCTGAGCAATATTTTTAATCAGAAGCTTATTTGCAAAAATGGTACTCCGTTTCAAATACATAATAGAAATAAGGGTGTACTTAATTCATTTTTTGGACTAATCATGATAGGAGAACTGGTAGTAGGTACACTTTATTATTTCTTTCCATTAGTTCTCAATGCTGTTCGGATATGGTTACACGCCACTAACCAGAACAGCACATAATTCTTTATTCTTCGTATTCTCAGAGACTTTTCCGACTTTCAAGAATTCCTTCCGTGACTCATTTATGCTTTCACTAGAATACACAAGAACATTATACCATAAAAACTGAAAATAGTGTTGCATGCAGAGTGTTTAAAATGTATCTCCAAACAGTTGTGATGAGAATATATGGAACCTAGCGTATTTACTTAAATTGTTTCGATAGTTTCACATATAACTCTTCCTGTTTAATACCTACTGCCATGTGCGGTCTGTTAATCTTCTTTTCAAGCCTTTAATCCCAACTCTGCGCCAGTCTATAAACGCAGATCATGCTGTAGTACAAAAATAACGGATCTCTTATGTAATTTCCGTTTGTCGTTTTTCTTCTATTTCAATTTTTCACAGCTTGTTCAGTGACATCGTTCATCTCTGTGAGGCATTGTTGTTTCCTTCACAGTGAGCCATATTTCCTCCTTTTCGGCACTTTAATTTCCCGTGAAAATATATTTCCGTCAAAGTTTTAGTCAACGTGTAACATATGTAGCACTGATGTATTCTGCGCACGATTCATACACTTGTTTTTGTCACAAGATTATGGACCAAACGATGAGAGGAACTTAAGGGTATTAATCCATCCGACACAATGAGTAACTTAACTTGTGTAGTAACATAACAGTCCTGACATTTAGATTAATGTTGGAAGACTGGATAAAGAAAACCAAGAATACGTTTTTCATGTATGTAGATTAAAAAAATTAAATTAAAAAAGGTCACTTTAGCTGGGATAAAATGCCGGGTTTTAAATATCTAGAAAGAATAATTTGTAAAATTTAAAAATGATATGAGACAGACTTGTAGCCTACCCCAACTAACATTCAGTTGTATTTAAATTAAGCAAACCAGATGTGAAAATAACATTTGAATGTGGCTCTAGTATTCAACAAGCAAACGTCAGTATACTTGCGTGTATTGATGACACAGCTGCATTAGGATGCTTAGCAATTGCTCAAAAGTTACACAAAATAATGGAAGAGGAAATCGGAATATATAACTAAATTAAGACAAAAGGCAAGAAATGTAGTTGAAATGATAATTGCAACGGAAGATTCAATTTAATTATACGATCAAATGAAACAGATGACAGCAGTGACTTGTGCTATGTAGGAAGTAAATTTCGGCTGATACTATAAGGAATAATAATCCAAGAAGCATAATATCTCTTGGAAAAAGAATCTTCTTGAAACATCTTTCAAATTTAAACATTGACCACTACAAAGAATTAACTTTTTAAAGTGTATACATGCACTGTATTGAAATGAAGCTTTGACTTACGGAATTTCAGAAATACGAAAAGCTGAAGCGTTGGAAATGTAACGTTAACGAAGAAAGATGAAAATTAGATCCTCAGATAAAGAACGATATGAAAGGCTTTTGGAGATGTATTGTGATGGAAGAATGTTGTAAGAGTCTTATCAAAAGAAGATGGATCATATTTTAAGCCATTCGGTTAATTTCTTGATGTAGCAAACAATATGAGAAAGGAACTGTACTGGCAGACAAATATTAGAGACTATCTGGATTGAGGACGTAGCTTGTTATTGGCTGTTGACCTGAAGATTTTGGCTTGGAATATGAATAAATAGAGGACTCCATCAAACCAGTCGAAAGAAAAAAGTCAGAAATGTCGCTTGGAAACTAGTTAGAAGGTATTAGACTTCTGCTTTAGATAGCGACGTTGATTGTTGTCTGCCTTAATTGTAAGTAAATTTAGTTTCAGAGCTATACAAACTGCAGCAACAGGAACAATGGAGTAATTTCAAAATGAGTATTGTGGTGTCACAGTCTATATTAAGGGAACGAGTACCACAGAAGAAAAGAGAATAGCTTACAGAGTCGTATATCAGATTAGCATAAAAAAGACTACGAAAGATGGAAGTATTCGGTAGAAATACATTGATAAAAATGGAAATGGTGGAAGATGGAAACTAAAAATAAGATGAAATAGAGCAAAAACTGAATGTACAGACGTCTAAGGAACGGTATTAGCAGAAAATGAATGAAAACAAAACAGAAATAATAAATCATAGCATTACTGACTGTTACAACGTAGCTCAATTTTGGCCTCCTCTGAACCCCCCTCCCCCCCCCCCCCCCGCACGTTTCCCGACGTGGCTTTTGCCTCACCCCCCCCCCCCCCAAGTAGCACGCCGCGGCTGTCTTCTCTTTTGATTACAGAGGACGTTTTGTACTGTTTTTTCTTTTCATACTATTGTAAATTACATACGGAGATAATTAAATAAAGTAAATAAATATTCACATGCTGTTGTGTGTTTTGTAACTCCTTTTAACTGTGAAAATTATATGAACGGAAAGCTACGTAGCTTGACTCGGAGACCCCCCTCCCCCACGAATTGCAGAGTAGATTTCCAGCCAACCCCTTCTCCCCCTCCCCAGACCGAGCCACGTAGTTTATGGACACTCCCAAAGGTAAAACCGACTTCAGTAAAAAATTTAAAAACGAATTCAATGGACAGATACGTGCATGAATACGGGAACTGACATAAGTAATCTTCAATGAAGAAAATTAATGTTCTTAGACGACTAGTAAAGTAGTCTGTAACAATAGCATCTACCAGGATGTTAAATCTATATTAACGAATGAAACAAAAGCTCGTATAAAAAATGGGAATCCGTTAACATTGTGGAAGTGTATTGGGAAAAATCTGTCGCATAAGCGAAATAAAAAGTTTTTGTTGTTAAATCTAAATGAGTAAATCAGGCCATAACCAAGACATATTTAAGCGAATCAGTGGAAAGAGAGAGTTTAGTGATTCAGTCCCATAAAATATGTTACGATACATAACAATACACTGGAACGGTTTGAGAAATACGAAAGAAGATTTAAATGGTAGAGTAAATCAAGTATTAAGTATTGCATATTGAAGAAAACGGATACTGTGATTGATTTGGCACGGGAAATGTTAGCTGAACTCAACTCGCTAATACTGACAATGCAATATAATAATTGCATCTTACGAACAAACCTTTATAGTAAAATATAAAACTGAAAAATAGAGTTTGTATGTAATAAGTAACTATTCCAACTACAACATTCGATAAATTAGTCTTCACATTTCTACACTTCAGACGATATTTGCGTCAGTTAATACGTCTGCGAAATAATTCTGAAAATATTTTTACGGCCCAAAAACGTATATTAAAATTTCTGAAAATGTTGTGTTGTCTGACTTGGAAATAAAATGTGGGATTTCTAAACCTCTATCAGTCACAAATGAAATATTGATACACTATGCTACTAATACAGTACAATTAGACATACAATATGACACTGTTAGTATTATGACTGCAAATACAACGAAAAGATGACAAACTTTACTTTTCCAGCAGATTATAAACCATTTTTTAACTATAGAATGAATTGTTCACAAAGTTCCATATCATAAAAAACAAATTAACACATTATTTACTGCAGATCTCTGTTGTGCGTATAGACTGTGAATGTTTGACAGGAGATTGGTCCGACAACAAACGCCTTTCTGAGGGTATGAAGGGGACGAGAGCTCAGCGCACACAGGTTTATGGCCGGGAGACACGCGAAGCAAAGCTTTACTTTCTCTTTGCCGCGTGGGGGAAGTGAATCTAAAATTCTAATATGTACAGGGCAAAAAAGAATTGCCCAAACGTTTCCACGTGTGCCCACTCGCTCAACAGGATCAACTAAATGTGAAACAAAAACATTGAACAACCAGCGTTTATCGGCTGCCCCCGTTGCAGCAAGCAGTGTAAATCAAAATACTTTGTTTTGATACCCAACAATTGTCTTGTATAACTTACTGATGGCTACATCCTTTTTCTGTTCTTAAATAGCAATGAAGTGTACTAGTGGTTACTATACCAGCACTTAACACCAATTATTCGTCTTCAGTTTATCTTAACAAAGATTTTAAATATTTGCTAGCTTCCTTTTAATGTTTCTGGATTTTGTTGTTTGCTGCAGAATAATAAGACACGCACTCCTGCTTGATTTTCTATTACAGCTTTTCTGTCCTCCTAACAGACATTTACTTTATAATGATTTGTCATTTTGACAACAAGTACGCAATCTAGGTCTACAGAATTTTGTTCTATGGAAATGAATACGTGATTTTTTTCCTTGATCGTGGCGTTTATGCACCCGAAATTAACCTGAGTTTTGTTTTGCTCCAAAGTTCTAGGAACTGTTTAGTCACCACCCGTCCACAAACATTTCCATGCAGCGTCAAAAAAAAATTTCTTTTGTAGGTAAGGAAATCAGATATTGGAATAAAATGCTGATCGAAGAGCTGAGTAGTTTACTAAAACACTGAAAGAATTTCAAATTAAAATTCACAAAGGGTAGGTGGTTGGACAAATTACACTCGAAGAAATTTAAGATCAAAATCAATAAGAAAAAGAAAATGAATGTGTAGGGAAATAGACACCGGAGTATTAGCTCCATCGCTACTAAATTTAATTAATATCCATCTTAATAATTTTCACTAGGAATGGAGCCTATCTTCTTTGGATGATACAATGAATCTTAACAATGTTTTTCAAATAATATGTTAATGTTTTGTTGTGTACTTGGCACAGAATTTGTAAATGTTACTATTGTATTAATTACGATGAGTTATTTTTGTGTTTTTACGTAGCCATTCGTGTGTTGAATAAAACACCATTTATACTTATTAAAATTTTATGCAGCAGTTAAATGCAATTTCACTTGCGTGTGTTTTTCTTAATTGTCGTATGTGGTTCCATTACCAAGCTCACTAAAATTGATTTTGGATTCTAATTTTTACCGTAATATGACTGGAATTGAGGTCCTACACTTTTTAAGTTACAAAATTCATTAATATGGAACGGTTAGAGATAGTCTGGTCCTCTATTTATCTATTACAGTTTCAATAGTAACAGAGTAATATGGCAAAAGCATAGTAACTGTAGGCAAGTATGGATAATCATAGAAGTAAAATAATACAGTATTTACTGATGGCTATTTATACTGAATATAAGTTTTTTATATTTGTGTTTAACTACCCAATATTTTGAAAGTGAATTAGATGCTTTACTAACTCATGTTTCTGTACGTTTCATATCTGTTGTTTGCTGTTGGTACTAGGAAACAAAGGGAAAATGACAAACTTCAACAGGCAATCATCTGTTATAATTTTAGCCTTTAGTGGAGAACAGTAATTCCGTTTCAATCCGCGTTGTGATCGATACTGCTATTACAGAATGGAGGAACCTGGCTCTCAATTCGTGGTTACCGGATCTAGTGCCGGTGGTAGAAGAATTTTTTCATCATTCGAGAATAACGGAATGTATAAAGGGCGCAATGAAAAACGTTTAAATTACGTTTGTTATTCATTATTCTGCGAGAATTGGTCAAATATAAACGAGGAGTTTGAAATAGACGCTAAAAACTTTACATGTGTCCATTTCAAGACACGTAATTAATAGTAAGTTTTCATTGCATGAACGTGTTAGAGCATCAGAAACTTTTCACGGATTGCACGCACTGTTTCGCAATGATGCACTTTTCAAATCCAAAGTGTTCTAGTGACGTATGTTCTTCTTGTAATGTCAGGTAGTAATTTCTGGCATCAGTCACACACATCGTACCGGAACAAGAAACACGCCACTAATAACATTGCAAATTGAACGTATCGGTTTATTTAATTTAATTGCAATGGAACGCGCGCTCCGATGGCAATTTACCTGCACATTCATATTTCCTCTTTTTTGTACTTTTACCCTCTTCGAATTTGAATGATAAATTCTTCCTTCGTTTCTGGCAAATTATTCATCATTTCCCTCGGTAATTTATTCAAATGCCTGACTCACTTACCGACACCCAATAAATCCACTTTCAATTCCTTCGTATCAGTTATTGATCGTGATCTGCATTAATTTCCAGTGACAAATCCAGCAGTCTTTCTTTGCGTCATTAGTACCAAAACTTGAGTTCCGTACTACAATACCATATTCAAGCAATGGTCTGACCAAAGTTTTATAACCCAATTCACTGTTCCGGCATATCCCCTCTATCACTCTCCAATAAATGTAGGATTTTGAGATCTTTTCTTACTATCTGTCCATTGTGTCATACCAAGTTGAGTTTATTTTTATTAAAAGTTATGCACTATATTTATATTTGAAATCTTAAACAAGCAATTATTTCCCCACTTTATAATCATAATCAACATTTAGTATTTTTTCTGTGTACTTAATAAGCTGATTACTCTTTGCATTTATCTTCATCCCATGTTAACCTACCCTGCTAGATATTTAATTTAATTTAATTTAATTTAATTGCAATGGAGCACAGGCTCCGGTGGCAATTTCCCTACATACCCATCTTCCCCCTATCCTGCACCCACCTACATTTGCCCTATACAAATTTTATCTTTAAATTCCTTCAAAGTTTTCAGTAAATTATTCATCATTTCTCTTGGTAACTCATTCCAATCCCTGACACCCTTACCTAAAAAAGAGAATCTTCCCACACCCTTGTGCCTGAAATCGAGTGCCAGCTTGTGGTCACGGTCATCTTTTCCCTTCCATGCACTACTTTTCATACCTATTGCAATATCTTTCCATGCCTCATCACCAGTATATGCCCTGTACACTCCCATGACCCTCCTCATCCTCCTCCTGTCTTGCAATGAATCCCATTCCCATTCTGTCCATATCACCCAGCAGCTGTTCACAGTCTTCTGTCATTTGGTCCTATAATATAGCATTATGTCATCTGCAAAAAACATAACATTTGGGTGTAAACCATTAACATAATTATATTAGAATCATGGTCCCAATACATTACTCTTTCGCACTGTCATTTCACTTTCATTTCTTTTGATACTGCATCTCCTAACCTAACTCTTTGCCTTCTACCTATTAAGAATTCTTCTACGCAGGAAATCACTTTTACATCCACTACAATAGTTTTTACCTTATTTATCACCATTTTACGGTTCACACTGTCAAAAGCCTTTGAAAGATCTAGTGCTACACTATCTATTTGACCTTCCTTGTCCATTTCATCAGAAATATTTTGCGTATATTCTACTAACTGAGATTTACATGAATACCCTTGCCCAAAGTCATTTTGTCGACTTGAAAACCACTTACGTTCCTCACATATATTTCTGAAGAGCTTGCGTATCAATCTCTCCATTAATTTACCTACTACTAATATCAGACTGGTTGGCCTATAATTTTCGGCCCTGTCTGTAATCCTTTCTTTATGTATCGGTTTTACTATCGCACTTTCTATGTCTGCACCGAACCAGCTTACTCTTTTTGGTATCTGATAACATCAGTATGGACCAAATTAATCTTTCAACATAGCAATTTTAAGAAATGGCTGTTTAGAAGCAAGTTCCGAAAGTATTTAAGCAATTAAAGAAATTATTTTAAGAAAATGTTGTAAGTACGAAAGGAAACATTTTTTCCTACTTAATTCTGCTAACAGTTGTTACAATATTGCAGCCGACCAATCATGATTACTTTCCTAAATTAATTGTATATGCTTATAAATAATTTTACTAATTTATGTGAATTAATTTGTTGTATACCAGAATTCTAAGAGGCGTAGTGTGTATAGCGTAGACCTAATTGAGTATTCTGCGACGTATTGTGCTCCGCGTCACGTGGCTCGTGACGCACTGTGCCTTCTCGTTCCCAGCCACACAGTAGCCTGCGTGTGGGCTCAGTTCATGCAACTTGCAGGCCAATCAGCTAAGTAAGGCGGGTTGGCGGCGACGCCTAATTTCATTTGCAAATCACGCGAGAGGCTCGTCTGCTCGTTCTGAAACAGAAGCGGGTGCTTCACGCTCGCGGTGGACGGTCGATACGATCAAACAGCAACAGAAACAGCAGCTGAGGAACAGGCAGTAAAGGCGTGGGGCTAAGGAGGGAGTGCGACATCTCAAATACTTAGATAAAAACTAATAGTATTTTCAGTAAAGCTGTGTAAAGTTTCGCATCTCCTTCCCTAATAATAATAATAATAATAATAAAATCGGATAATCCATTACAGCATTTATGTACCGCATTTGGAATATAACCTATCTCCTTGAAGCCTTTGTCCCTCAGACGTGTTAATAGTCATTGGAGAGGCAACTGTCAGTGAGAACTCTTGCTAACCCCTGAAGCGGCCGCTACCAAAGCGACTATTGTGTGCGGCAGGTTGCATCTTGCCAATGCAGGCTCACCTGTGAGGTAAACTGTGTCCCGACCGCTTTTAACTTAAAATTTAAACTAAATAATACGTTTCAACGTAAAAAAATAACGCTACTTCAGAAGCAGGTAAAAAAATCCTAAAGGCCTTGTATTAGTTGAGAAAAAATGATGTCGACAACAGAATCAACATAAAGTACATCTTCCAAGAAGGAGACAAGAATTTGGTATGTGAATCAGAGTGAATTCATGTCAAAATCAGTGCTTGATACATGGCGTTGCGCTCCAACACGAGATATTAAGGGACTTTGAGGTACGAGGGTCCAAAGCATTCATCAAATCCTGTTGCGAAGATGGTAGAGAGTTATTTAATCAGTTATCAGATAATCGCAGGATGTCGCCATTATAAAGTAGACAAATTCAGTGTCTAATTCCATTAATATTGTCACCAGAGTATAGCTGTTTGACCTTGAAGCACCACTATATTCTTTATGATTTGCGACTGCCACTTAACATATTACTTTTTTTAAAATGAAAAAGCGACAGTTCAGATAAAATGTATGTGGAATTAATATGAAAAGGAAAGGTAAGATGGGCAGAAGCAACGAAGAACACAATAATAACTTTTCTTACATGTACTTTGGCTACAGAATATAAGTTGGTATTTTATGCTCACTTTAATTAAATATGATACTTTCATTTCCAATCCATAATTTTAGTAACTTTCTGTGAATCAGTTTATACAGATTCATTTCTTAAAAAATCTTCTAAAATGTTTATACGTGAATACGTATCGCAAATAAAGTAGGATTCTTTGTGATTCTGATTCCACTGAAATTTACCTTGATAAATCTTTGATACGATAATAGCGTCAACTTCCTACATTAAAATGTAATAAAGTAGTAACATTATCCTAATAGATTTAAGGAATGTATAATGGATAAATATTGTATTCCGATTGTAAGTAAAGTAACTTTAAATTCAGGCTCAATGTTAGGATGGGTCTGGGAATAAATAACGATATGTACAGTGACCGTCTAAAAGTGGGCAATGATTTAGGTTTCAGTAGAAATGCCGGTATTTTCACATGAATATTGGACAGATCGCTATAATTTTTAAGAGCGTTGATTTGTCCGTTTACGTTGGTTTTCTGTGTTATTGGTCTTAATAGTGTTTTCTTGAGTAAAATGTATATTCCATCTCTCCTTTCTTCATCAAAATTTTTTGCTTTACGTTCTGGTGGTTTCTTTACATTCAGCCATATATTTTATTTTTATTCTTTTATTTTATTTTTAATTGGAAGTACAACTAACCTCTTTCTACTTCATCGTACGGGTAACAATTTTATTGTTCCCTTGGTCTGTGCTCTCTTGGTTACTTTTATGGTAGGGTGATAAAAAATAAAATAAAAAATAAAATAAAATAAAAATAAAAATAAAAAAATAAAAAAATAAAAATAAAAAATAAAATAAAAAATAAAATAAAAAATGGATAATTAGATGACTAAGGCAATCGCCACCGGAGCGTGTGTTCAATCACAATCAGAAATTAATAAATTAATTAATAACTACAACATTGTTAAACAGCTTGGGAATTGGTGTTTTTGTGAAGTTGTTTGCGCAGATTTACAGGTACATTTTTTATGTCGCAAGGTGATTCAGACTTTCAACAAAGCATGTAACCGAATTATATATGCTTTTAAATTGATAGGTAGTTTCTCGAATAACATCACCGTCAATGAACTTTTTAGTTGGCTTTTATTTAATCGAAACACAAAATAAAGAATATACACGAATAAGACAACAGACTTCTTCCAAAGGTTTAAAACACAGTAATAAACAAATGAATAGTATTCCTGTTAGCACCGGTCCGATTGAGATTGTCTGCTCCCGATAGCCAAATGTTTAAATAGGTGTCGCAAACGCCCCCAAAGCTTTTGGAACGCTAACAATCACTCCAACAATAGAAACGATACAAAAACAATTGGAACTGATATAAAATTACTTTAGCATCATAAGAAAACACTTTTAAATGAAAGCAGAAAATATTTACAAGCATTTTAACATTAAACGGACAAAATTAAACAATTCTGAAAGTTCAAAACATTATAGCTTATACAACATTATTAGTAATGGCAGTCTTTTAACTAACATTTCAAACATTGTACTGCTTTTAGTCAAATTACAGTTTGTTTAAGCCATTTACATCCATCAAAACACTACACATTCAAAAGAAAAATATACAAATCTGTAATACATCACTGCATAGCCCTTTCAAACTCAAACACAATTAATTTAAAGAATTGTAATTAGTAGCAAACTTGGTCTCAGGGTTGATACATCGTCGTAGACTAACCTTAAAGATCCCCCCGCCCCTCCCTCTTTTCGCAGACGAAACAATAATAATGTCAAACTTCTGTTTTTGTACATTAATATTCATTTAATTTGTATCAGTTCCGGCAATCAAAGCTCGCGCTCTGTCCAGCTTCTGCTGGCGCTGTTCTGGAGCAGGTGCGGCAGGTGTACAGGCCGGACAGACCGCCAGCTGCTGCTCTTTATTCGCAAAAAGGTCAAGAGGCGGCCATCTTGCTTCCTCCGGTGGGCGCCGGCGCTTAAACATTCAGAAAGGGGACCCGCCCCGTCTCATTACACAGGGGCGCCGAGTCACCCTGGACAGCGTATCAGGTTCCGCAGCTCAGGCGCCACACAAACTTCAAACTAGGAAACACCTCCAAGTGATAAGTCGAAGACCATGGACATGAGAAGTGTCTCTGAATCAGAACACCGAAGGTGGTACCAGTAATGAAAGGCAAACCTCGTATACCCACAAACTACTTCTACCACAACGTAGTAGATCTAGCCTCGAACGTAAATACAGCGTTTTCTTCATTTTTGCTACACTCGAAGTATTAAACATACCACTATGAATATTTCATGGATGGCTAGAGAAACTCTCAAATTTTATTGTTTTCTCCACCATACAGTAGTTACGTCTTTCGTTTCCAGATGTAATTGTTTACAATATGGTCGCTAACGACCATGGGAAAGCGTTCCACACATTCGAATTCCGTCATACTCCGTCTGTTACAGTGATCCAGTGTCAGATTCTGACAGTTTCAATCACAGATGACATACAATCTTTATGGAAACCTGATGTTTGCGTAAAGCTTGTTTTTTTTTTTTACTGCTTTACGCCTCGTTGACTGCTAAGGTCATTAGAGTCGGGATGGGACGGGCGCAACGTACGGAAAGGAATTCGGCCATAGCCTTTATGAAGGAATCATCCCGGCATTCACCTGGAGTGATTTGGGAAAACCCAAATCTGGAGGCCCGGTCGGGGATTCGAACCCGCGTCATCCCGAATGCGAGGCCAGAACGTTAACCGTTCACCCACCACACTCAGTTTTGCGTAAAGAAAAAACTAACTGGTAACTGGGTATACTATAACGCACAGTTTGAAAAATGTCACAGTTAAGCCTTATCAGTGCTGAAATGATGCACTGTGGGGATTGAGAAGTTGACTATAGTATACGGAGTGACAAACAATGAGCATATCGAGCATTTTTAATGCGCGAAAAATAACTTTATAAGTTTTTTTACATTAAATTCCTACTAATGACTCAATTTTACTAGGTGTACAGAATTTTTGAAGCCATTACAATCATTTGTAGCAACCCAGTATATCCTTCTCCTAAAGGTCATCGACATGAATTGCTATTTATAGCTCGCCGGTCTTCTGAAGTCATCAGTGACAGTCACCAACCAATTCCCGGCACGCAAAAACAAAGAAGGATCAAATTCTACCAGAGACAGTTTGACTCAATATTCCATACAACGTGCATACAAAATATTCAGCCACAAACCTTTACACATACCAAATTATCGCTCAATGCTTGAATGGAATAGTTATAAATGTTTGTTGAATCTTCTCCAATTGCATGTTATGATGATAGCCGAATGTCAGGTCTAGCAACTAAACTCATTAGGGCATTGGGATAAAAGAAATTGAATTAATGCTGTGACATTTATTGAACTAACTTGAATAATATTGACGAAAATTTTCCACTGCCCATATTCCTATTATTAGTTCTTTCTTCAAAGAAATCTGTTGCAAAGAGACATAAGTCATTAATCCCATGAAACATCATCTTCTTATCAATATCAGATTGGTTGAAACAATTATCCCTTTATTTCCGCTTCTCTGCCTTCCTTTCTATTTCTATATATCTGCTGCATTTCATGTCATTCGTAATTTGATTCATATAGCTTAATCTTCCTCTGTGGTTTCCTTTTTCTCTCTTACCTTTAAGCAAACCACTGTGTCGCAAAAACGCGACCTATTAGCTTAGCGGGTAGAAATAATTATATGATGGCACACAACATTTTAATATGTTATACAATTTATAACACACAATGACTGCTGACTGAGACAATCTCGTCATTAATCTCGCTACACAGGTATGGACTTTGGAAGAAACCACCCCGGCATTTAGCTAGAGTGCTTTTGAAAAATCATGGAAAACCAAAATCAAATTGGCCGGATGAGGACTCGAACCCGTATCCTCCCGATTGTCACGCATGAGTACTACCACTCACTCACCAAACTCGAGTTTAAGATGAGATCTATATTTAACTCAGATCATACATTTTGTGTTCAAAGCACTTCATGTATTGAATTGTTAATAAATAACAGCCAATGCAACTGGTTTTTTTAATGTTTTATTGTCGTACGCATTTCTCCTCTTTGCGCGGTATCATTAGCGTTAAATTATTAACATTGGTGTTAGTAG
This sequence comes from Vandiemenella viatica, assembly GCA_031002005.1. Classification (NCBI taxonomy): domain Eukaryota; kingdom Metazoa; phylum Arthropoda; class Insecta; order Orthoptera; family Morabidae; genus Vandiemenella; species Vandiemenella viatica. The sequence continues at coordinate 43,110,771 of JARYHS010011408.1, forward strand.
ATTTTGTAGCTGCACATATCTGCTGTTCTCTGAAAGGACGTTCCATTTGGAGATATCTGTCATACTAATTTCAGTTTTATTTACTACTGTGTGCTTTCTCGTTACGGCAGACTCAAAAATAAAGAGAATGCGAACAGAACTAAATAAAAATTATATTAACTTGACAGATGTATCCAAAGGGAACGTGCATTGAGGGTACAGAGGAAATGTACAGCTAAAAAAACCTACTATCACGAATGTAAATAATTCCTCGTTGAAGTTACATAGAAAAGAGGCGAAACGCTACTGACAATAAAATAAAGATTACTTGTATTGGTCGTTCTTTCAATTCAGATAATTAAAGATCTGCAGAAAAATGACCTGTGACAACATTTCGTCACTTCATGTAATTTAAAAATAGTACCAACAATTAAATAGAATTTATATATTTCGCAAAATCTCACCTTCCAAAAATAAACTTCACTATTATTCTCACACATCGACTCCTGTACAATGACCATATCAATAAAGTTGTTTAATGAAAAGGAGGTTCACGTTATAGATGTTTTTCTATAGGTGTAATATCATCAACTAAAGACTTCCAGCTGGGTTTTAAAGCTTCAGAAGCAGAAAAAAAAAATAATTTATATTGAGTTTCTTTCTGGTATAGAAGACAGAAATTTCAATTATTGAAAAATGCCAACCTAAATGGAGCTGAAGCAAAAATATTGTACTTTCAATTATCATGTTTTGTTGGGGTAAACGGCAAAACGCCATAACCGTTTTTAACCAGTTGTATCGCGTCACGATTGCCTGGAAAAATTAATGTTGGCTTACTGCACCTATCTTCTTAAGTAGAGCAACCTAATTAAGGCCATGACTTGTATAGCAGCATCTGCTTCTGAGTGTACTGAAATGGAACCTCCTCTGTGGCTATTCCATCAGTCACCAATAGTTACAAATCTTCACATCAACTGATCTTTCTGGATGAGTCTGTGACAGAAAAAGGAACACGATACGCCGCAGCAAAACAAAAGCCGGCCACACGTCGTCCCGCCGCGTCCTGATGTGGCGATGCGGGCGAAGAGGTGGACACGCGAAACACGACAGGATGACGTGCTGGCTGGAAACCCGATACATGTTTTCCCTGTCACAGGCTCCGTTCTGACAGGGAGGCAGATGAGTCGAAACGTCAAACGTCAACGGGTACAGCTGAGGGCACACGTTTACACTAGGTAGTAGTCTTGCGCATAATAGTTCGCGGCTGGAACGTTCAGTGTAGTTCGCAGCTCCTTAGCGAACTAGGTCACTCTTTTAGTTCGTTAGCTCCCATCTCGAGTTCCAGAAAGACAGCTCGTTCGCTCGCTTTGATACCGCTACTGCACGCGCTCTTTTGTTTGTAATGGTAGTTATATATATAAAGATCGTTATTGTCAATACTTGGGTTATTAAGGACAATGGGCCACGAATAATTATTATATAAACTCTGAATATTGTGATAAAGTCTTTTCACCTAAAACAACGTTTTTGTAACACTATAGTTTTTAGGTTGTTAGCTCGTTTTTGTTTAAAATAGACTATTATTTAACTACCTGGTGTTTTTTCCATATAATAATGGGGTGGATGAACTGAAAATTATCTCCATATATAATAAATCATATCCTCTCGTCTGGTGAACAATAAAATTGATGTTAAAAAAACGCGCGTTCTGTGTCGTATTTGACGTTTTTCGTGTAAAACAAAAATCAGTCGATAGTTTACGTAAGCTGGTGAATTGTTGTGTGTTATAGTCGGTAGTTGTACTGATTTTTTTTCTGATATTCAGTTATGCGGTCTCACAATGGTTTAAGATGCATTATATTGACTGAAAATAGTGCAGTTTTATTAGGGTATTACTTAATCATTTTTTGTCGTTTCTGAATGGAATTTAATATTACGTTTTTTTTAGCAAAAGTTGTTACTTAACAACAGCCCTTTCAAATTACACTAGCATTATCAATGGCCGCCGATAGACCGAATTGCTCACTACCTTTTACATAAATGGGTATAATGGGGTCATCAACTATTCTGTTTTTATTTTTTACTTTACATACATTGTACCTACCGTAGTATTTTTATTTTTTTTATTTATTAGTTCTTTGAAGAAACATTATTTGTGAAACTGTCTTGTGTAGTGCGCGAACGAACTAGTTCGGAAGAGCGCTCCCACAGCTGAACTGCTCGAACTAAGCTGACGCAGAAATTTTGTTAATAGGATCAAAATTTATAAGTAATATTTCTTCAACTAATGATATAACATATTCTGAACGCTCTTATTGTAGTGAGTTAAAATACACTTTTATAAATAATCGACTGTTTAATTTTTGTAAATGAACTGAGCGATGGGAAGTGCATGTTGTGTGACTGGCTAGGGTGGCACCACTCTCTCGCTATTACAAGTCGGTCTTCGGAAAAGGATGGAACCAACTAACGAGCTAAGGAGCGAGGGATCTGGGAACTAGTTCGCGTAGTTCCGTTGTGGGAGCGCTCTTCCGATCTAGTTCGTTCGCGAACTACACAAGACTACTAGGTAGACCACTTCCTTTATTTTTCTAAAACTCGTCCTGTCTGCTTTCTAATCTAATGCAATTCATACCAGTAAAAACTGAGAACGTGGTTAATAAAACTAAGTTCTAGTGATATTTGTGAAAGGTGAACGAAAACCTTTACGGCAGAGAGAACTCAAGGATCAGCTGTATGGTTACTGTGATAAGCAATGCGAAACGTATGATAGTTCCTGTAACGCAACGTTTAGCGTGTTGTCCTCTAGTTTAGAAGGAACGCAGACTCGAACGGCGACTCGAGAACGGGTGGTTTTAAATGTTGTATTCGTATTGCGTCAAATAAGGTAACTACCATAGTAATAATTAAGTATAAAATGATTGGTGCAAATAAGATATTAAACGGCTTCAGCTTAAGTATTATATAAGTGCATAAGTAAATTAGGTTGACTAGCCTGTAAGAAGCATCGTAATGTAATGATTATCGATGAGATTAGCAAAACCCTTTGTGTATTCGTTGTTATGGAAAAAGCGTGTTAAGTTGAGTCTTAGGACTAAAGATTTTTTTTCTTTTTTATGAAATGGGTAAAAAAATGTAATTACAAATGGTTAAATGCAGCGGTGAAAATAAATGTTTTTAAGTTGAAAAACGTGAGAAGAATTGGTTACTGTAAAGCAGATAATGTATGAGCAGCAAGGCAGCTAAAGTACATGATTTTCGTTGAGAGTCAAAAATTCATTACAGGCTACATCTAATATATAATAAATAAATCGCTAACCTTGCAGTCTTCGTCACTACGCGAGTGACACAATAGTTAGTACAATGAAAATAGTTGGAACTGACTAAATCGTTGCAAAGATCGAATTCGTTCGAGAAAATTTTATCAATACCCTCTCAGGGACATGAAATATAGGAACAAGCTGCCGTTGGCCATCTTCGTCACTGTCTACGGGTGGTTACTGTAATTTCTTTACATACTTCTGTACTCTGCGTCAAACTATCTTGCATATCAATGTAACTAGCCTCTGTCAGCAATTATTGCATTAAGTTACTTTAACTATTAATTAGCTGTCGGCGCCAGACTTTTAAACACATAATAACACTGGGCAACAAGGATTTTGGTGTTTAGGAAATAAACGCAATTTATATACAAAATTGATTCCCTGGTTCCAAATACGACCTTCATTTTGAGTTATCAGATCTACTTTTTAAGCTATGTGACACACCTCTGTAATATATTAGGTATTAAAGCGAATGAAGTTTATAAGCGTATGCATTTGAGTGACAGTCTATACGTATTTATTTTTCATACATATGAAAAATATGAAGCAATTAAACTGGTTTTAGAGAAGATTCTGTATCATGAACATAAATGGGTAATTTGCGTTGACTTACACGTGGTGAATTTTCTCTTAGGACAGTAAAAAGGTTATACAAAATACCCATGTTTCCTTTGCATGTGGAATAATAAAGACTATGACAATCATTATGTTAAAAAAGATTGGCCCCCTCGAAAAAATGTGGCTCCTTGTACAGGTGGCAATATATTAGAAGAACATTTAGTTGAACGAGAAAAAATCAAGTTCCCACCTATGCACATCAAATTCGGAATGATGAAATAATTTGGACAAAAATAAGGAGTGGGAGCACAGACTTGCGCGGTCGTTATCTTGGTTGTCCTGGTGAAACCGCGCCAACTTATCTAAACCTCTTCGTTAACTATACATAGGCGGCAGCGTTTCCAGCCATTACAGTCCTCTGAAATGTTAGGTTTCGATAAATAGACGCGGTTCCACCCGCACAACCAAGATAACAAAAATAAGGAGTGTTTTAAGTACAATTACAATGTATTTCCAGACAAGACAGATGAAAAAATTTAGAGCAGGGTTTTTTGATGGAATCAATCATAAAAGACACAAATTTAACGAAAGCGATGCACGATAATGGCGTTCCTTTGTAGACGTAGTGCAGAATTTCCTTAGGAAGCACAACAGTAAACACTATAAAGACCTTGTTAATAACAGTGTCAGATTTACGTGATATTGGCTCGAATATGAACATCAAAACACTTTTCTGTTTAGTCGCCTTGATCGCTTTCCTGAAAATCTTGGAGATTTAAGCGATGAACAAGGGGAAAAATTCCATCACGAGATCCAAAAGATGGAAAGCCGATATCAAGGACTTTTAGATACTGGGTTGATGAGAGAATATTGCTAGTGTTTAAAACGATATACTCGTATTGCTCAACATTCACGGCGCGCAAAGAAGAGTAAATTTGTTACTCGAAATATCTGACAAATTCTTCGTATTTTCAATTTTGAATATATAATATATTTGTGTTTTGTTTATAGGACACGGACACTTGATTGGCTAATATTATTTGCCTCTTATACGAACATTTGAAAAAAAAATACTAATTTAATTTCCTTAAAATTCATTAATATCAGTCAATGTACAGTGTTGTGAATATGTTTCACTATGTAATGGAGCCAAATGGAGATGAGTATAATAGAAAAAACGAGACCTGATAGAGAAAAACAGAAATTATTTTTGAATTTACCATCCAAAATTACCTAAGAATTCGTTAAAATATTCCACGTACCAGACAAAAAAAAAATATTTTTTGTTGCCCTGTGTAATTATTCCCTGATCACCCTCAACTGATGGTTGAAGGTCATGTTTCCCTCGCTGCGCTTCTCTCCTCACCACCCCCTCCCAACAGACCGCTGTGTCAAAGCACTTGAGTGGCAACTTTCCCCTTTGAATGTAGGAGTAAGGGCTGCGAAGCGTGGTTAGATCAGGGGCTATAATTGGCTACGATCATTAGAACATAGTATCTAACATAACTGCTTACCCAGTAATACCATAAGCTGTTCGAAGAATAGTCTGAATGACTATTGGGTGATTTTTTTAAAATAAATTGGACAGATAAATGAAATGGTCATATTTCATTGACGAATAATTTTTATTTGATAGCATTTTTGCATCTTTGTGTGTAAACCCTTGTGTTGTACTGACAGTGAAGTGGAAGGTGTAAGTATTAACTCGGTGCTCTGTTTCTGTGTTTCAGACAAGGCCCCGTCGGAGGCGACGTTCAGAGGAGCGGAGTTCCTGTCGTACGACCTGAGTCGCACGGGAGGCGAGCCCATCGTCAGCAACCAGGACGCCATCTCGCTGCTCTTCAAGACGCGCCAGCCCAGCGGGCTGCTCTTCTACACAGGTCAGCGCTCAAAGGAAATCTACAATAGTAATAGAAGGAAAAACGGGGAACTATTTGCTGTTAGCCAGCATAAAACTTAATAATTGCATTCGATTAAATACCAACACACCAATCCAGTCATTATAATGAGCGCTCATATGACTCTATGGTCGTTGAAACCATTAGACGTAAATGAACTAATCTTCAGTCACATTATCGAAACATTTATCGGCAATGATGAGTAAATATAAACTGCAGCATGAGAAATGAATCAGTCTGTAGCAATTATAATAATATCAGACTAAATACAACAAAACATTACATTCCCGGTTCGAACCTCACTATTTTAACTAATAAAAGGTCTTCTGTAATACATGTAATACAGACTAGGAGGTTAGCTTCACGCATAAAGGCAATCATTATGACTTTCTTCACTCCTGTATACAAAAAAGTGGCAGAAGATTGTAGAATCACCAAGAAAACTCATTCGATCCAATCATGACCGTTTTCAGTAAATCGGATTAGGGGCCGTCCATTAATTACGTGGGTGGTTTTTCGTAAATCTGCTTCCCCCTCGCCCCTCATGTGGGACCCGCCTCCATAAGATGAGATCCACATCGTGATTATGGAGACGATTTTAGCTCTACTGTTGTTTGAAGAGCGGCAATATCAAATACAATGTCGACGTCAGCCAACCCAAATATGGGAATGTTATGGAAAGAGAGGCTACTCAAACCATACTATATTAGGTAGCTAGACGTTGTGGGATAAAGAACAGTATAACATAGACCTACCTGTTAACGTCTGTCACATATTGGTAATATAAAAGTGTATACTTATAAAGAAGATTTCTAGACAATCATAAAATCGAAATATGACAGTAAGCACAGCCCCTCTTTCATTATGTGCATTCGTGGTCTCGACTTACCCCAAAAGCCCTACGGAATCTTGCGGATATAGGAGTCATTATTTCAGTCAGGCATATCCCATGCACAGTGAATTGCGATAGGAAAAATGCCAAGAAAAAACTGAACAAGCTCATGGTTTAGCCGAGGTGACTGTCGACACGCTATGGACTTAGAAACGACACCAAAGCCTTAAGTCATGATTAATCGTGAAGATTCGAATTAACGTTATCAAATAACTGCAGAGCCGGCCTCGGTAGCGCATGGGCTAGAGTGCTAGCACCGCGTGCCGAAGGCCGCCGGTTCGAATCCGGCCGCGGGCATGGATGTTAAGTGTTGTGTGTCTGTGTGAATGTCCTGTCCGTCCTGTGGCGTCCATACACTGAAAGCAAGTATAATTACCTTGAGCTGGCTGTATGGCCTCCGTTGCCAAATGCCATTAAAAAAAAAAAAAAAAAACTGCAGATACCTTTTTTTTTCAATTTTACTCTGTATATTTATTGATATTACACCAGGTTTCTGGCTGTGTGGAGGAAATTTGAGAACCTTTAAAATAAATAAATAAAATAACAGAATTACAACTGACGGCTGAAGCAATAATGATGCCAATGGCAGAATAACAATAGGATAGATAAATACGGAAATTCTGCAGTAACAGTGAATGGCTAATCGGTCTATGCTGCAGTTCTTTTAGAATTCTTCCTCCAAAAGCGATCACTGTGATCGTCCAATCTCATTAACTCAGTGCTTTTTTCGTTTTACGGCTCGTTTACGTCGAGATCATTAGATTTTGGAGAGGATTTGAGACAAGGATCAGAAAGGAATTTTGTCATGGCCTTTGAGGGAACCATCACGGAATTCGCCGGAGTGATTTCGGGAAACCATGGAAATCCGAAACTTAAATTTCTTGACGGTAATTTAAACCTGCGTCCTCTTGAATACATGAATTGTTACCACACATGAAAACTCATTTATTAGAACCCAAGAAATATTAAGTCTCCGTAGAATTATTGCTTGGTGAAATTTCAATTTTAACATCTATACCATTTTTTTTATTTATGGCTTTACACCTTGTCGATGTCGAGGTCATCAGAGGCGGGTTCATGCAATCGACCGGGATGTGGTAACATTAAGTTCGTAAAACGCTAAAACACTTATCAACTAAACAAACTGGACGCGAGCAGTATACAAAATTTTCGGTTTTGCAATGGAAGATTCAACTGTAATCCCAAGAGGAACAAAGGATTACTCATTAAATACTAGAAGAAATTACAAACGAACAAATCCGTTAGACAATTTAAAGTTATCACTGAACATCTCTGAAATGGTAAAAAAAAGTAAAGAAATTTCTTTCTCGGTTGGTTGCTTTGCAATGAGTTCCTCTATCCTTCGGATGTGTCTGCTGTGTTCCCGTTGGATGAAGCAGAGTCTTTATCAATATAGCCTGCAGCCGAGCGCGCTCGTCCGATAACTCGATCAATTAACGGCGCTCTCCACATTCTTCGAGTCGATCGGACCGCAAACCACATTATCTACCGCAGCAGCAGTCCGCAGAGAATCGGAAGAACGGGGTCTTCTCCGCAGTCTCGATCCAACACATAACGCGATCACTGCTCGAATAATTCATGTCTAAAGCCATCAGCTAGCTATTATTACCACATCTTCTACAATCGACTATTCATGATATGTCCCACATATCATTAATAATTGCCACAGTAATTTTTCCATACTATATTCACCCGTAAATTCCCCACAGTGCTCTACTGGGCTGGTTCCTGACATTCTTGATTACGTGGTGATTTGAACTGTTCTCGTCATAACGTTTATTATCATCAAATACGAATACCCCAAATCTAAAAGGCAGTTTACTCTGACTGCTTGGTAGCACTTTTTTAATAATGTACTTAATTCATGTCTCTTTTTTTTTAATCATAATAATTTAAATATCTTTGGACTAAAGTTGTAAACGTAATTACGCTTGCAGTCTATTTTTTATCCGAAAATAATATTGTAACGTCTTATTTCATCTTTTCCTTTACCTATATATATTAAACTACTAGCTGACCAGGCAATGCTACACTATTGCTTGACATAGAGATTAAATGAACACATTTGAAAGTTTGTATTTAGTTAAAATTAGATATTTACGTATAAATTATTATTTCAATGCATTGAAACACATAAATTTTAATTACAGTTTCATTCCATTTCAAGTTCATTGTAATGGTATTGGATATATGTACAATGCTTTTGAAATGTTGCAGGTTGGTATTTGACTGTAATTCAAAACCAATTAATGTGATGAATTAGCTGTTCCTCAACAATCAAAAAGAGTCAGCGCAATCCGAGATGATGTGATATTATATTATGCATGTATGGATGCCACTGGAATAAGAAAGTATTTCTTAATTTGTTATTACTTGGTGAAAGCCTCGCCCCTCCTGGCTCTTTACAGTTTGTTGTCTTCTTTTGGATGGTTAAACTTGAATAACACATTACGCATTATAGACATGTAAATCTTTCCAGGAAGATTTCAACTCTTTTAAACAAAATTAATTTTATTTGGAAGAAAATGTTGTTACATCTAACTTAAATTAAACTAATGTGTCTTCAATATTTGGCACAAGGATTGATCGAAAGTATAGAGAAAGTACAGAGAAGAGCCGCTCGATTCGTGACCGCTTGCTACAGTCCTTATGAAAGCGTCACAGAACTGATTAGTAGATTAGGTTGGGAGTCTCTGGTAGATAGACGACACACGTTTCGTTTAAACTTATTGGAAAACATGCGTACTCCAACTTTCACTCATGAGTGTAGTGAAATACTTCTTCCACCAACCTATTTGAGTCGGAAGGACAGGAAAGATAAAATTAGAGAAATAAGGTGCCGGACTGATTCTTATATGAATTCTTTTTTCCCTCGTACCATTAGGGATTGGAATGCACAGCAAAGAGATTAGCTTTGGTGCTGAGCACCCTCTGCCACCCACAATTTTGTGAATTGCAGAGTATATATGTAGATGTAGATGTAGATGAACTACATATTTACATATTTACACCGTTTTTTTAGATTTCACAGTTAGTCTAAACCGAAACAAATCTTTATATAACAACAGAGATATTATTGCTTCAGATAATTTCCGGTGGGATTTAAGCCGGAAATCTCGTTGAAAATTTGATCAGTGTTCGATTGTAAGTTGGGCTTGTTCGCGAAGTATTAGCGGGCTTCTTCTGCTCAATAGGATTTCTTTGCCAGAAGCTTTTTCCCTCGATCTTCGCAACTCAAGACTTTCACTTAAAAAAAAAAAAAAAAAAAAAAAAAAAAAAAAAAGAAAGCCACTTGCTAACTACAGTTATTCTGAAAGGGGTTTCAACAGTTTTTACAGCCAGTATAGTCTATCATTTGATTACTCTTGTGAGGTCTACCTTCACATTTAATATTAAGTTTTAAAATCCTCCATTTAATCAAACGCTTACGTAACTTCTGAACCTTCAGCATGAACTGATAAAACTGGGTTGTTTGGATGTTGTATAACATCAACATTTTTTCTATCTGAAATGGTCTAGATTTTGTTGTTATAACTTCACGACATAGTTACAACATTTTGTGTATAGATTGTTGTTTTTCTACTTCAAACTATGGAAAAAGTTTCTGTCATTTACCAAGCGATGGTACACACATAACTTACAGTAGTGCACGTTCGCAAATTCTTCCCGATGAACGATAACCGCATCGTTGTAATCTCAGTCCTTCGTTCCTTGTAAATAGTTCGTTAAACTCTCGAGGGAAAAAATCAAAGTTAAGCTCTTCTTGTAAATAAACGAGTGATGTATTGTAGTTTCTATCAGAAAGTGACAGCGCATTCAAATTGAACATAAACATACTTCGTCAAAATCAAACTGACAGTTGCATCTAAATTGTAGTGCTACCAGCTAACTAACTAAACAGAAATCAAATTAATGATTGTTATCTTAAAAACACAAATTCGCAATACTATATCCCAGAGAGATAATCCCCGAGAGTAACACTGGTCTGTATTAATACATGTTTTAAAAATAAATCTGCAGCGTTTCTTTAATTCAAAAACTTTTAAAGTTGTTAATTGAAACAACAGATGATGGGTCAAGGTTAACCGAAGAATGATTAAAAAATTTGAAATAACTGAATAAAAATGACTTTGAAATTAACGAAAATAAAAATAAAACATTTAGTAGAGAATGGCAATAATGATTATTTTGATCAGAACTTTAATGTTTTTTACACTACCCTTCTAATATCTCTGGTTTTATCTGATTCATTATATTTTTATTACTGGAAGACCAAGTCCTTTGGTGGATCAGTAGTTAAGAATGTTACATCACTGATTATCGAAAGAGTCGCGCTTTGGCCCGAAATTTACACGGTTGGTTTTTGTATTCTCTATCTCAAACAAGTTCATTCCTTTATCAAAATATGTCAGGCACCAACATAATATTTTATTTAGAAATTTGTTAATCTCCACAAGCTAGCAAGGTAGCAATAGGTCAAGCGTTTTGAAGCATCTGTGGTAATGCGGAATATTGGCATCGTTTAGTACTCCTGAGTAGAGCTGTAAAAGTAACGATGTATTCGTTACTGAGTAACGGGTTCGTCGTCTGACTCGAAGTACCGATCGTTACTCACAAATTCATTTCGTTACTCACATTTGTCGTATCATGCGCGAGCTGGAAAGGTTTGCCCACCGATTGAAAATAGATTATTCTTTCGTATATAATATTCATTACAGTAAATCAGGTGTACATTCAGAGGTTTCGCGTAAGATCCGTGTGCTAATTACTTGATCTTAAGTTTTATCCAAACGAACAACTTACCTAAACTTATTTTACTAAATAAACAATTTACTTAAACTTTACCAAGTACGAACGAAGTCGTCCCGTATGTGACGCAACTCGATGCGAATGCGATGCTTCATGCTATTTTTCGAATGTGTCAAAAGTAACGAGTAAGGAACGATACGATAAAAACGAGGGTATCTCGTACGTGACGCGATTCGGTGCGATGATTGACGTTATACAGCGTTCGATTGTATCAAAAGTAATGAGTAATGATTTGAAAGTAACGGGTACTGATTGGCTTACTAACGAATACATACGGCTACAGAACTTCTTGTTGCTTTTACAGCTCTACTCCTGAGAGCGAAGTTTGCTGTAGCTGGTAAATGTGCTATTTGTTGGGTGTTTATTGGAATCAGATTCCATTAATAATTTCTAAAACCCAAGTGATAGGCTTTTTCAGATGATAAATATAGTTTTTTTGTTTTTGTTTAATTACATTTTCCATGTTAGCTATACGGCCAGCTCAACGTATGTGTATCTTCTTACAATGTATACATTTTATTTCAGTGTGATTATTTTCCATCAACTCTAAGCACGGCACAAGACGAACACAACATTTAATTAAAACCACCCATGCTCTCGGCCGGACTCGAACCGACGAAGCAAGCACGCTAACCCCTACGCTGCAGGGGTCGGCAAATATAGTTGTTAAGTACTGGCTCTTAACGTAAAAATATTATTTATATGTAGTATCTTATGACAGAGCTTGTAAGAGTTTGTTTTTATCCGTACGTCGAATGTCACCACCAGTGAAATCTTCCAACGATGATAATCGTACACGTGACTCCTGTTCATGTACACGCTACTGAAATTGATTAAATTTTATCTTTCCTGTTTCTCGACTTAACTAGTTACTTAAATTCTTTCTATATGGCTTCCCGTATCTGGTGCATGAGTAACGCTTTAGCACCAATTTCAGGATTTTTAATTAACTACCTACTATACCTTTCTTAAATGACTTTCTTTGACATATTGATATCGCAGTCTTACTACTCTATTAAGATTAACAATTAGTACTAATCTTCATAACGTTTCACACTGCGTAATATTCAATTGAATTCAATGATCCACAGATCACATATTAAAACATATTTCTCTTTGCACTCAGGCAATTTACATATCATATACAAACATTAATGTTCTCTACGACTCTATGAAGATTGAATTAAATTTCATTTTAGGCTGTCTCGAAACCTCATCATTTCATATTTTTGGCTTCTATCAATACCAGTTTCTTCCATACATCATTCTTCCATTCTCTTCAACAATACGACCACCAAAGATACTGCTTCACACCTGTGGTGGCATCTTTGACCCTTTTAATTAAAGGTTTCAGTGTTAATATTGGTATTATTATTCTATATCGACGCATATATGTTCACAATAATGGTCTTAATTATAAATAAGTACTATGTACCTTACGTGCAGTAAATTATTTGGTTACTTCTTTTTTGTGACTTACCTGTCTCGTAACCTCTGTCCTTTACATTCTAGACCACATCAAAGACACAGTTTACGTACTGGCGGGGCGCAGGTGCCAACCCTCGGACATGCAATATTCATAACGTGCGGCGCGCTCTCGTTGTACCCATTACACTGTGCACTCGCCTCACTGCCCAAAAAGACCTCCAAAATGCATAATTAACCTTTCACGCTACACCGATTTTGTCAGTTTCCTTCCTGTTCCAAATTTATAATGTTTTGACAATTCTTCATCATTTATTAAAGTCAGAGGCGATATTATGCGCTCAACTTGGAAATTGTTGGAGACGCCTTTCGAAAATGTCACGGGTAGATTGATCATGTAAATTATTATTTAATGGCACGGACGTTTTGCAACATTTCTGGACAGGTGAGTAATCGATACTAGTTTAAACGTATAGACCCTACTAGTTTAACATATTGTGAATTTCGGAGCTCGAATATCGGAGTTAACATTTCCAGAACAGAGGTGCTGGTGTGGTGTATCGGATGCAAACATCGTTGTGAGAGAATGAATGAAACTTACCGTTGAGCATTAGGACTCAGAGAGAACTGGGAGGAGCCTGAAGCGAGATAAGCAGAAAAAATTAAAGGGCTAACTGTAGGAAAACTGACACTGTTTGGCAACGCTGTAAGGTTCCGGTAATTTAGTGGGAATGAGTATGTGTACATTAATAAGTATGGAGTCCGGTTAGTAAACGTATTACATGCGAAAAAAATTATACCTACTATTTGATAATACTCGAATCTGCAATGACATGGCTTCGTTAGTACCAGACAGTCATTAATGAAAATCTGACGAAGGTCAGATCGAGGAGGAAAAATAGTCAGTAGGTGTAATGTGAGATGATTACAGTGGATAATTTCTTCTTCTTTGGTGGGTTTTGTCTTTGTCGATTTCTTCTATTCCTGTTTCATTTTTTTACAGCTTCTGCTTTCTTTGAGTGGCTTTAAAGAGTATAGAAACTTTTTGAGAAGTGCCTTGAGACAACTTATTTCGATTTAACACGCAGTCACATTGGAGACGTATTACGATAGCAGATCGAGGTATCGCATTTGTATTGGGTGGGGATGTTTGTTGTGTCACTCCTGCGGGACGCACATATGGTTATTAACACAAGTTTGTCCTCTAGTTCCATATACTGCTTCTTCCAGTAATTGCTTGCGGTGTCCTACATATTTTCTCAAGTCAATAACCTAATTAAAAATTGTAAAATATCATTCAACGATTTTCTGAATAAAATGGAATTTTAATTAATAGTGTGCCGGAATCAGGTGTTTCCTGTTGGAAAATAATTTAAACTGTTTAGTGTGTTCAAGAAAGACTTTCGTAACACATGATATGTGTGCCTTATGTTTTGACTTGAAAACGCGTTTAAAATGGCTGGAGGTTGTGTGGGGGCAACAACGCACAAATGAAGACAATTTGTGTGGAAGTAATTTCAAACATCAACAACTCGACTAAAAACAAACATAGCGTTGCCAGTTTCGTGCGAATCAAAGAGAAAAGATTTATGTTTGTGCCAGTACCTTCCCGACATTGGTGGCAGCTGGATGTCTCCAGGGCCGGCGTTAGGAGGGGGGGGGGGGGGTAAGCGGGTCAAATGTACCAGGGCCCGCCCGGCTGATGGGGGCCCCGATCACCGGCTGTAGGGACCTCCCAATCGATAAGTTGTAGAGCTAAAAAAAAAAAAAAAAAAGAGTCTATCCATTTGGTCTGAGGGAGGGCCCTAACTGGTGAATTCGCCAAGGGCCCCCAACTGGTTACCCCGGGCCCCAAAATCCTACAGCCGGCAGCTGGATGTCTCGAACTATACTCGCAAAGTTAGCCCACTATTTCCAGATTCTACACGTGTGCATTAAACGGAATGTATCTCAAAGAATAATCATCCAATCCGAGTTAAAAAAAATGATTTTGAGTGAAAAATATTTTTACAACTTATTTCGAGCTTCAAAACTACATCTCAAAAACGTAAATACTAGGGTACGAATTTGGTAAAGTTTGAAAATTTCTACATTATTTTCAGATTTCACGATATGTGAGAGGAAACTATTACACGAATTACACACCTCTGGCACATATGCTTAGAAGCACAAAATTCCAACACCAAAAACGCCTGGCCCTAAACCAAAGTCAACGCGCGAAACTGCCTCGAATATACACAACGTATTCGCTCTCAGACAGCTAAACCAGCATCTGACAGTCCTAGGTCAAATGCATTTATTTAATTAATTTTTTAATTTAATTGAATTTTAATATGCACTATGACATTTTCGCTAAAATAACTGTGTCCAACACTGCTTAAACCTAGAATTTTTTTAACTCATCATTATGGAAGCGCAGTTCTAAAAATAATGTTTTATACCACAAAGTCGGGAGAGTTACAAAACCAAATATGTGTGTAAGCTACAGTGTATTACCAGTCGCTTTCGTTATAGTTTTGCGTTTGCTAGCGAAGTATTCCACATGGAGCAGTATTTTCGCTTCTGTTGCTTTCTGTTTTCTCGGCGAATTGTGTGTGTCTAACACATGGAGCTCTTTTTTTTATGCGAACTGTTACGCTGTCGAGAGGAACTGCTGGGTCTGTCCAGTGGGCGAGAGCATGTTGAGTGGGGTGAGCCGTCATTGTGCTCGAGGGCCCTCGGCTCTGTGTAAACCCAGCCACAAGAAACCGGCGGACAAGCGGATTACAGACCTCTGGCGTCCTCACAGCGCAGATACAGTTACTACACGATACTAGTCATTACAAAAACATGAGGCACTGTTCTACATTTCTTTCTGCACTGATACATTAACCAGTGATCTGCAGATATAAAAAATCTAACGATAACATTTTCTGAAGGACAATCATCATGTTTCATTGAAATTTCCAGCTGCTTTGACTGAAAATAGTATCGGCATTAATATTCAAAGCACATATCGTTTTCATTCGATATCTGCTGAATAAATTGTTTTGGGATTACGAACTGCTTTTTAGTGGTCGTTATGGTGTCTTGGTGTTGATTGTTGACGTCAAGGTCATTAGAGGCGGGATGGGACTGAGGACAAGGAACGGGAAGGAATTCGGTCATGGCCTTTTGAAGGAAGCTTCCCGGCATTCTCCTTGAGTGATTTGGGAAAACCATTGAAAAATCAGTTCTGGATGCCCGGACGGGGATTCGAACCGGCGACCTCCCTCATGCGAAGCCAGAACGTGATATTGAAGCGAGGCTACTCGTTCAATAGTCATGCTCGTATTTAATGAGTAAACGACTTAGTTGCCGGAATTATTTTTACCAGCAAAATTCAGCTTCTAAACACATTTGCCATTACTTCGCGAACAAGGAATATTGGTGATTAATAGATGCAACTCCAAAGAATTACTACAAAAAATTTATCACAGTTTTCATTTTACAGTTATGAATGTTACTTGACCTAGAGACAGAAACAGGACAATCCACACAACTCCGTCAATAGACGTGTTCGTATTTAATGAGTGAACGACCTTAATTGCCTGAATTATTTTTTCCAATACATTCAGTTCCTAAACATATTTGCTAAGGGGCGTCCATTATTTACATTGATAGTTTTACCAGTTCCACCATTCATATGATTTATTATAACTCAGACTGACATGCGATAATACTATGTGAACCAATTGATGTGTCTGCCATAGACCGTCTTTGATGTGGCAACAAAAAGCAAAACTTAGATTACAATCCGCAGTATATCTGTATCCTCCTGATTGATACATACTAAGCCAGTATGTCGGAGGCAACAGACTAGTTCTTCTCCTGCGGTTTAACGTGGAATCCGAACCACGATGTGACTTGTCGTACCAAGCATGAACAAGCGCCGTAATTCGAACACTGGACCATAAGCTTTGAAGGTTAGCGCCTTATCCACTCAGCTACGAGAGATACAGTTATTAAACATCGATTGGCGCTATGAGCAGTTGTTATAACGTTCACGTTGGTAACATTCACACGTAGGAGGGAGAACGCCAGTTTAATCCAACCATTCCTATTTCGGATTTCCATGACTTCCCGAAATCATTCTAGACTGAAATCAACATAATTCCTGCAAAAAATCCCTGAGTGATTTGCTTCCAGTATCTTTTCATCGACTCTCCTGGTTCTAATGACTTCGTTGTCAATGAGCTATAAATCATCAATAAAAAAAGTAGAGTAAATCAAAAGCAGAAGAAAGATTTGCAATTTATGTGTTAAAATGGTTTCAGTAAAAGAAAAAGACGCATCTGGGAACATATTGCATCTTGTTTAATTTCTCCTATCGATATAGACTCTTTATATATCTGGTGAAACCACGCATAACATTCATATTAAGATAACGTCTCAAGTATTTTACCCCTATCTTCCATTTTTTGCTTGTCAGTCTCCTAAGTTGTAGAATCTTGTTTTTTGGAACACTGTCTCCTGTAGTGCACATTTTTAAATCCTTTTAGATTCTTGTATTTTTAATTTATCAAGTCTGAGTCCATGGCATACGTGCAATAAAACGCTGGCTTCAACTAACCGGAGCCACTGCCGCATGCTCAGCAGAAATGCACCGCGCGTGGCAGAATTGCACGCTTAGCTTAAGTTCACCTAAAAACAAACAACTTATAACTATTCCCATTCCTATCTGATCTGTGAGAGCGCCAGGTTCTGCCTCGGATGGACTACCGATCGAGCTGCTAGTACCCTTCAAATTCTCGTTCATCTACATGTCGTAGAATATTTGATACAACATAAACCCATCTTAGCTGGCATTACGTCGCGTTGAGTTCGCGGATGTATATTTCTTGTGACAGAATTACTAAAATGTTGCAATAAACATCAAGTATAGTGACTTCAGTATTTTATTCGACTAGTGTAAAGCCCGTATGATTCTCCGTTCCCATTGGAGTCCACAAATAATTTATTTAGGTGTCACACAAGTACAGAAGATTAACAGTGTGGTGGAAGAAGAAATACGTCGCAGGTCTTAGCAAACATGGAGAGACTATACACAACGGCCATCCGACAAAACAATCACCACACTCCTTACCAAAGAATGGCCTGTTGTGTTTCTTTCCTATTTGGAGCTAAGACTAATTGATCTGCCTAGCCAAACATCCCCTGACGATATGGTAACCATCGCACTCTAACCAAGCAAGAAGCACCTCGCTAACGTTCTGAGGCCATAAGCTATACCACTACTAGAGACCTTCAACCCCGAGCGGATGGTATGATGGGTGGACAGAACAAGTTGGCTTGCTATAATACGGCTGTTCGAGAGAAGTAACACCAGTGAATGGTTAGTACATTATGGATCTTATGCTAGAACTACAAATGAAGCAGGGTTTAACTTAAGGAAGTATATTTATAGTGTACTTTCACAAAGAGTAGCAAAAAAGTTACTTTAGTTATCAAGTAATCGTTTTGCTACTCATTGTGAAAGTACAATAGACTATCTGGATGGCATGAATACATTGCCGGAGGCAGACTGGTGTAGAATCTGGCCCGATCATCTCAATACGCAACTCTTCAACTGCACTCGAGCTGAGCTCGAACTGAACTCGAACTGGCTCAGAACTCCTTCGTACTCCTGAACTCTAAGTGTCTGAACCACTGACGGTTTGATCGGCCTATATACCTCTTGGGCGCCTCTCAGCTTGACCCCTCATGGCAACGAGCTTCGAGCCCTACCTTAGAAGGCGGCGATATCTGCCGACAACGCCTTCATGGCTTTAGACGCCCGTGCCATTAGCTACGGTGTACTACTCCTTATTAAGTACAGCTCCGCACTAACACCGATATTTATTATTAATTCTAGTATTAGGCATGGTTTGGCCACTGTAGACCTTTCCCAAAAATTTTAATTCATTGCCTGTTTGTTTCTATGTTGACGCGCCTTGAACTGTGCGAAGAATTAATCTTCCTTCTCTCTAGCCTAAACATTACTACACTTCTACCGTTACTAGCCGTGAAGAAGTTGAATTGTAGACACTAATTTCGTATCCACGCTACTAACACCACATTTCTAAAGGATTATGTTGAGAGAATAATATGGCACATCAATTCCTGAAGGGTACGAGTGTCATTGAACAAGCGATAACTTGAAAATACTATTAATATTCCAGAATTTTCTTTTACTCTTTCGGAAATCCAGTGGATATAGCTTACGATTCTTTTCTTTATTACCGAGCGTGGCGGGTGAACGGTTAACGTTCTGGCCTCGCATTCGGGAGGACGCGGGTTCGAATTCCCATCCGGGCATCCATATTTGGGTTTTCCATGGTTTCCCCAAATCGCTCCAGGAGAATGCCGGGATGTTTCGTTCAAAAAGGCCATGCCCGAATTCCTTCCCGTTCCTTGCCTCCAGTCCCATCCCGCCTCTAATGATCTTAGCAGTCGACGAGGCGTAAAGCATTAAGTTAAAGAAAGTATTTTCTTTATTCATTATTCCAATTAGCGATATTGGAAAAAAGAGGAAGATTTTATCATCAGAGAAAACTTAGAATCTGTATTTGGCGTCAAAGAGGCGCTCGGGTCATTCTGATCTGGCTTCCCTTGATCACTCCGGGCAAATGCCGGGTAGTTTCCCTAAGACCGCTCATTGACGCCTCCTATATACGATGTATCCCTTCCAATGCATATGCGTTAACACCCTAACACTTTAGGTTAGGTCCAACGCACCCAATTACTACAAACTAGGTGCGTTGGATCCACTGATTAGAGGAGCATTGGAAGTGCAGACTAGAGAATTTGAAGGCAGTAGTAGCAACACAACGTCTAGAGGCAAGTAGCTAACTGCACCAGCGGTATCGACTGTGCGACAGATGTCTTCCAGCAGCTACGAAAGCGGCTTACGCTGTCGGCAAGTAGCAGCTGCAGAGCCAGGGCGGCTTACTCCCCTAGCCTTCCACAGTCGAGCCGCGGGGCTTCGTCTATTCAGAGAGAACACGGCGCAGTCGTCTCGCATCTCCCAATGCCAGAAACGAATAAGATGTTTCAGTCGAGATGTTAACGTTGTTGACCTCTAAGGCAAAGATCGTCGTTTCGAAGCCATCCTCTTGAATGAGAAGTTTTAATTATGGTCTGTGTCTGTCCTTTGAGTTTGTCGTGTTTTGTACCCAAAAATTGAGGCATAATATCCATTCAGGTGATTATCATATACACTTTAAGGATTAATATACACCTTGGGAAACAAACAAACATTACACTGCCGTAGTGATGAACAAGCTGAAAAAATGTAACACATGTTTAGTTTTTTTTAATTGAACTTGATTATTATTTTGACGCGATCCAGCTACAGGTTGTATATAAATAACAAGAATAAATAAAGAAATTCCACTTTACCTTTTACTTAATTCTTCCTCCTGTTTTTAATCGTGCATTTCAGTTGACCTGAATCGGCTAAAGAGAGCACTTCACCCTACATTGGTGATTTTCCTTGGTAAATTTATACTTTAACCTTCATAACCTTCAAAATTGCATCTCCATTCTCTTTTAATTACAGCTTCTTCATTATCAATAGTCAATACAAAACCTCTTATATAACTTCTGTCTTCTTTTTAATTTCTTGCTTCTACCTTCTTAAACTCTGTGGCGATGTTTCACCACAGATTACACTCTCTTTACTCTTTACCTTCTTTAATTAACAAACATCAATCAGTGTTGTACTTATTGCCATACAGGCACACGTATGTTTTTCAAATGATTGGTCAAAAGACCAGAGCAGACCTTATGGATTATCTGGTCAGAAGACATTCTCAGCACTTCAAAGTTTTGAGCAAAACCATTGCTTTATCAGAAACGATGCATAATTAATAACGGAAACGTAATGGAGAGTAAGTTGTTTAAAATTTGTAATGTAAGCATTATAAAATCATTACGTTTTTGGATTAAAATATACAGTTGTTATCTTCAATGTTCTGTGAAGTTTATGCTCACCGTTTATGGACTTCAACAATACACGTAATACAGCAAATTAATTTCATAAGAAATGTTTCATCAACTTTCATTTATATTATGACTAATTATCTATGGAAGTTTTGTGTAGTAGCCTGATAGCGAAGGCTCACAATTTGCCTAACTTTTTATATTTCAAAAAAAATCAATAATACTTTGTTGATTTTTTTATGATTGTAGTCATTTTAATCTTTAGCTCCCTAATGAAATTTCAGGAACGCAAACATCAAACCTAATGGAACATATATATAAAAAGATCAATAAAACATTCTATCTAGTTTTATATAAGTACAGTAATTTTAATATAAACTGCAGAAAAATATTTAATTGCTTAGACTCAATGTTATAACTGAGAGTGAAAAGAATGCCACTGCAATCATACATATTATCTCTAAAAGGTGTTTTTTTTTTTTTTTTGCCGCAGTCGATGATCTCCCTTCAAAAAATGAGGTATCATTTTAAAGCTTAAGATCTCCATTTTGGTCACATCATATTTTAAGAAAGGAATTTTTCTGAATCCGTTCTTTAAAGGGCAAAAATATAATAATTTCTAAAACGCGTTTTTCTTCACAATAATTTATCCCCCTTGATACCTTACCAAACTCGATAAATGAGCTATCATTTTAAAGAATAAGGTCCGCTAAGGGGAGCAGAGGCTTTTGAGATGGAAGATGGAAAGGACCGGTTGGATGAAGAGATCCTAATCAGAGTTGGTAATAGGAGAACTACTTGACGGGGACACAGCGATACGGGGATAAGTGAAATTCAAAACGGGCAGCAAATATTCACCATGCACACCCAACGCATGCCAAGCAAACACGACTTTATGAATCCACCTAGTGCTTTCACAGTGTTTTTCTGACTGGTTGGATTGATAGCCTCTTCGGCTTTGCGCTTCACCTTATGTTATGTTTTAGTTGCCGTATCAAATCAACACCAAATTTCTCACCACGGGCCACACAGACGCGACTCTAGCATCTCTTTCACTGACTGTGTTAATCATTTCATTTCTGTTGGCTCTGACGCCTCTTCTCGTTCGTCGATTGCCTCGGTCATTCATCAGAAGTGGCTGGCTGGTGCGTTTTCCCGTGTGAAAGATAATACCGTGAATTAAATACTCATGCTACGTCATTGACACTTTAGAGCAGAGGTGACCAACCCTAATGATCTTGCGGGCCACTTTGGAAATGCATCATAACTCCGCGGGCCGCATATAAAATTGTGTATCCTCATATTAGATTTAGACCCAATATAGACTTTTTTTGGAGTGAAAAATTGAAACGTAATGAGTTATTATTGTGTTTACTATTATTCTGACGTGTAAACATAGATAATATAATAATAATTATACTAAAGGCACATTGTAAATAAATATATAACACTAAAAATGAAATATTTTACAAAACTGCGATGAATCTCGCGAGCTGGATAAATGTTCAAGGCGGGCCGCGGGTTGGCCACCCCTGCTTTAGAGGGTGTAATCTTAAATATCGCAACCACTTCCGAAATATAATGCCCCATGCATCGGGCTCCGTCTATCATCTCCCATTTAAACTTGCTCAATTCTGTAAGAACGGAGACTTTCCCGGCGTATGCTTGCAGCCCCTGTCTCAGTATCCGACGGTCAACCAACCTGTGCAGACGTCTCGACACCTGATGAAGACGACAGAGCTAGTCGTCGAAATATCGTTTTTTCAAAACACTATCCGGCAGTACACCCGTGAAGACTTGATTTTTTACTCAATTCTCTTCGACCAGCCTCTGTCATATTAGTAAAAGTTTCACAGAACGCTCACGAACCATCCTGACAGCGTTGATAGCCATTTACTGTTTACACTAGCGTTTATGTTAGCCGCCTCTATCCAACGACTTTCACATATCGAAGCTGTGCTGAGAAAATGTAATAGCCCGTTCAGTTAAAACAGGTAAGTCAAGGTCAGTCTGCACTATCCCCACTCCGCTTCCCTTACACCTACATTTTTATTTTATTTACTATATTATTTCTTATTTTATTTATATTTTATAAAATTAAATAAAAACTGACCACTACATGCGAAGGAGAAATTTGCCCAGCGGTCAATTCGGAGAGGTAGGAACGGGAAAGGGTGACGAGTAGAGGAGTGGGGTCAGGAGAACATGGCCTTGAACCGCCAGTTGAGAGTGCACAGGGTATAGCTGGCTAAACTCTGTGGTGTTGCAGGCGACAAGGGCGACTACATGAACCTGGCGCTCAAGGACGGCGGCGTGGTGCTGACCATGAGCCTCGGCAACGGCCGCACGGAGCTGGCCATCAAGCCCAAGAGGGTGCGCTTCGACGACAACCAGTGGCACAAGCTCACCGTCCACCGCAAGATGCAGGAGGTAGGCTCTCTAATGAAAGACTACATAGAATTCTTTGTTTTACAAGAAACTAGCAGAGTTCCAGGTGTTGCCCAGTATGTTTAACAATACATTTCCATATTTTTTTTTTTCGCTCGAAGAGAAAGAAATATGTGTACCAAGTTTCATTAAATTCCGAAAATAAAACATATCTAGAAACACTCGCACACTACTCATTGCCCCTACACTATTTTTATCCATCTGATAAGAAATATATGTACCAAGTTTCATTAATTTGGCATCAGCCATTTTTACTCGTCCTCCACTAAGATGAAGTGACTATGAGTTGGTTTATGAGCTTTCAACTCAGTTATTGTGGATTTATTATTTGCCAATAATCACCGGCGAGTCCCCAACGAATTTCGTAGATTAACAGCTTTTTCCACACCAATCGGAGTAACAGCGTGTTTTTGACAAGACAGGCCCAGTCTCGTCCGAAACACATGCCAGCTTAATGCTCGATTATATTTTAAATAGACGTAGGTAACAACTATTAACCGCGAAAATTAGCGGTATTGTTGTTAAGTCTAGAAATGAAAACTCACTGTTCCGACCGCAATACCATTTAATTTAATTAACACAGTTCCTTGAATCAACTTTTAAACACTCGTGCTACATTCAAACAAAATCATAATACTTTTTACAACATATTGTAGCTTCCATACAATGAAGCACAAACTCGCATCATATGACATTATCAGATCGAGTGCGGAACGCTCAATGCTACTCGGTCAGCTGGTGAAGCCAAGCCAAAGATTCTGCAATGCTAACTATCGATAATAATCGACTACCCAAACTACAGCTTGTGGAATCCCTCTAAAGTACAAATCAATTTACAGAACTTAATACAATATTCATGACACTTAAAATTAAGCAAAGCAAAATAATATAACATCAATAATAATAATAAAAATGATGGGAGGGTTGTGAGATTGTCACAACCCTTACAGTATCTTAGTATCTCAATGAGAAAATTTATACCAAACTTCAACAAATTCGCACCAGAAATTGCCGGAATTTTAGCAAAACTTGTTTCTCACTCAGGAATGGGTGAATTTTATTTTATTTATCCCTATACCATTCTTAATCGTCCGTTGAGAATCACGTGTACCAAGGTTCATTAATTTGGCGTCAGGCATTTCCGAAATTAAACAATGTAGATTTACTAGCACAGTTCCAAAAACGGTGACGGTTAAACGTAAATTTTCATATTGGTCCAGGCTGCGTTTAAATCTAATAACAACATCTACTAACGCTGCTTCTCGAAAGTCGAAACATGAACCGCAGGCGCGTTAATTCATAACACTTACACAAACCTGTATCTGTAATGTGTCTGTTTGTTTCGCAGATAAATACAATGCTGTATAACAGCTTGAATTCTACAAATACTCACTGTGGCTGAACTGACCTTGCTGAAATAAGAAGTCAACTGTATTTTATCCTGAGGCTTCGATTTGCAAAATTTGAAGAATCTCTGTTTAGTTTTAAGGGAGTTTTATTATTTGTGAAACGTTATTTAAAGCATTGATTGTGTTATTAAGAACTGGATTTATCACTCTAAATAAATGAATAAATCCGGGTTTTTTAAACTATCGATACGGGATGATACAAGAGGAATAGTAAATACTGAAGGACTTGGTAGTATGAACAATACTGAGTAAGTAAGTTAGTATTAACATGTTTACCATCTCGATTCGTTTTGAAAATACAAGTGCTGGATGTTACATATTGATTGTGTTATGCAATTGATTTCCAGAAAAAACTGTTTATATCTTCGTGGCTGGCTGCAACGGTGTGTCTCGTGACCAAATTGAAGCGAGCTCACAGCAGATGCAGGGCTGTGGGGAGGGGAGAGAGAGGGGAGACACGGCGCCCTGATTCGCTATTGTCCACATGAATTGGCCTAATAGAACACGTTTCCTAGCCTAGGGTGTGAAAATATTAACTTTGAAGTAAACAGGCTTGGAAGATAAGCTGTTACTAAAGTGTTTTTTTTTTTTTTAATTTGTGTTGGCTTTCGGCCTGGTCGGCCATACTGCCAGGTTCTTACTAAAGTGTTATACAGCCAGGGTACGCTTTTTCAGTGCATAGCATAGTCTAATTTACCTACAAACACCGTAAAATGTACCAGCTCATTAGGGCTATTGATAACATACTGACCCAGTTCTCCTTTACCGTCTACAAACGTGAGTATATGTTTTAGCGATTAAAACCCGCGTCGCATTTCTTCTTCACGTTGTTACGAATCGTTATTAGGTAATACTTTTATAGTTTTAAAATGAAACAACTTAGGATTCAAAAGTAGTATGAAATTACCTGTTGGATATGTTTTGTCGACACCGAATTAATTTAAGAAAGCCGGAGCAGGCAACGGTGTTTCATTCGCGCGGAAACTTCTTATATTCAAATCAGGCTGCGAGTCTTCGTTTTAATGCAGACGCCCCTCCTCCTGCGTTTCTTACAGACCTCGCGCTGCCAATACCTTCAGAGCTCGAGGAATAAAACGAAACTGATTCCGACATTCATTCCTTCATCGAGTAAACTTGCTCAGTGGCGTTCCTTCACGTAATTGGTTTGCCAGAGGAGAAATTTTTTTCCTCTCTTTTGAAACAACTCTGAATTCTCTCCAAAAAACAATGAAATCCAGACGATATACAAGTTGACTGAATAAAGTAATGAAACCGTTTGAGGCATGCCTATTGAATTGATTTATCTGCATCCAGACCGGTGGAAGGCACTTAAGTCGGACTATAAAATATTTGAAGTCTACTCATTGTAAGGCAACGTATTCGGTGTCTTTGTGTCCTAACCATCAAATTGAAAAGAGTTCATATAAATGGCTGCATCTCATCTTTGCTTGCGCTGTAATTTTGAAATGAATTCTTTGCACTCCTCCCAGGACAATATAAAACATGTCTAATTCTTGTGAAAAACTTTTGTCGCTTAATTCTCAATAAATAATAATTATCGAAACAGTACCATATAAATGGATGTTAAAGAAGAATCTTCAGTTGTTAGACGCTAAAAAGTTTTTAAAAATCTTTTATAAGTTTCAAGAGCTTATGAGCTCATTCCTAAACAGATTAATGAGAACAATTGATAGTTAAGTTATATAGTATCAGGGGAATTAAAATATCGATTTATCTTATTCCAGATTAATATTTAATTATTAATCTTTTTTCTCGATAGGCAGCTAAGCTTGAAAACAAATTAGGTGACCACAAAAATATCTGTTGCAGAAAATTAATGCGCCTAGTCACTGAAAGTGTTTGGCAACATGTCCAACGGAATATAGCTAGCTTGATGAGATGTTCTTATTACAGGGTAATGACATGATTGCCTTCTATTACTTTATCCTATAGCCCAGTCTTTAGACAATGGACAAAGAGGGGGTGGCTATAATATAAAAGCTGAAATGCTTGTTACTAATTTTTTGTTGTCTTCAGTCTTTAGACTGGTTTGATGCAGTACCCTATCTCCTCTAATCCTTAGCTAACTGTTTCGTCTTAACATATCCCTAACAACACGTTTCCCAAGCGTAATGCGCTAGACGTACTTTGTCACCGGCCGGCATGGCGACAAGGTGATAGCTATGTAATGGTTGGTCATCGATGGGCTCAGCATCGCCGGGAACTTTGTTGTTACTAAATAGTTTCCTATCAGTTATTTGTATCAAGGAACTATTGATGTTTGTATTCGTAATTATCTATTATATTCGACTTACACACATCGTCGAATGCTTTTTCGACATCGAGGAAAACGGCAACTGTCCACATGGCAGTGTTGAATCGGCGTTTGACGACTTCCGTGAATCACAGGTTGTAGACGCCTTAAATAGGAAGCCATGTTGCCAAGGTCGGGTTATTTTGTCTGCCCCCAGCGTTCTGTTAATCCTCGTGAGTATAACTTTTCGGAACACCTTTGACACCAATTTTTTGTGGAAGTTTTAGCTCTTTCCCCCTCTTCGTGATTATTACAACTTAACCTAATTCCCACCGATCCGTAAAATAAGAGTTTATCATACGCATTGAAGATTCTAGTAAGTAAAACCATTGCTTTATTGGGCATAATCTAGAGATGGAGATAATTTTCTTCGTTCCTCGGGACGTTGTTAGTATTGGATCTTCAAGTGGTATGTTCATTATTTCTGCTGTCAGTTCTTCTCGACTTAGAGCTATTGTTTATACCTAAGCATTACAATAATGACAGCGAGATTTATAAGGGCTGCACTTCTGCAGGGGACGGGTGTTTCTCGAGGTCTGGACTCGTCTCTGAGAATATGATAAACGACTACGCCGCGCGCGCTTTTTGTCTCGCCCTCTCTCCGCATATAAATGGCCGGACGTTATCTCGCCGAGGAGCCTCGCTCCTTCGCGAGCACTGAGCCACCAGATCACCGAGACCGGCAACCGGAACTCTAATAGTGGGACACACGTTAATCGCTTTACTGCAGCTTTAGACTCTCAGGAGCAGAATATTGTTTAGTCCACTTACGTTTTCACGATCCGCTGAATATTCTCTCATTCGTGTCTAGTGTGTTCGGTGTTTTCGACTTTTTCGTATTCACTCAGCAATATAGCTTAGTGCAACACGATACTGAACCGACACTGTGATCGATCTGAAAGTGTCATACAGACTAGCCTAAATGCATTTCCTACACCTTTGCGTTTTAATTTAAGTTGGCTCAGGTTATTGCGGCTTCATGAAGCCATATGACCCTTCACACAGAATTAGCTGGTTCGAAACCCGGAAGATGAAATAAACATTCATCATCGGGACGTGACCGGCAGGAAATGAAAGATGCTGACACACGATTCCTAATTACTAGATATCCTCTTCGCATTTCGTATGGAACGAGGGTATAAGACACTATTGATTCGTCCTACAGATACCCCCGTTAGGCCTGGCGGCTCTCGGTGTCTTTCGGAAGTGCAGTCCTGAATGAGCCGGCACTGAGTTTTATCCTCTCCTCTTTCATCTCTCATCCACAGCACAAACAACAATCTACACTGAACACACACTATCACTCACCTACAGTAACATTCACCCTGGGAGAGGCAACAGAAAACTGTTAGTCTCCTCGGACATTCAAATGGTATTCACCCTGCATTGTAAACGTCCACCCCCGGATTATGGATATGGAACGTACTTTGACTTTGGAGATACTTTTTCAATCCTTTGTGTTCATCGCAAAAGAATAGTTTACCAAAACTACAAAAGTAGATGCGTTGTAAGTGTGTAAAAGTGCTGAGACATACAATTAGTATGCGTTCGTCAGATAAACTCGACTACAAAACTGTATCTGGTGCGTGAGCAATAACCTTCGTCTCTGACGTTCTCGAGGACGCGAGTTTGATCACCGATTCTGCTATCCAGATTTAATGTAAAAACTTCATACGAACACGGGAATAGTTCTTTCGCAATTACATGGCTGAATTCCTTCCCGTTCCCTGCTCATCATCTTCTCCCGTCTCCTAATATACTGCAAACCGCCCCTTCCCACAAAATCAATAATGAATTTACCTCAAAATGTGAAAGATAGTATGTTGTTATTGTTAGTAGTGATCGTGTTCGTATAATTTGTGAGAAGTTTTAAATGGCAGATGGTTCCTTCAAAAGGTCATGGCCGAATTCCTTCCCATTCCTAGACCCTCCTCCTCTCCCGACTCTAATGTCCTCGGCGTCAACGCGGTATAAATAGTAAAGTAAAACAAAACATACAAACATGAAAATACACACACACAAACAAAAAACGGAAAAAATTACTAAATAAAAAAACTAGACGAATGCCGCAGCGGCAGGGAGCAACGAAAACAGGCAAATAAATATTCGCATTTAAATTCGGTTTACAAAAAATTGACTACTTGAGAATACGGTTTGAAATATCGTTTAGTATTGCGTAGCGTGCCTTGCTTGTTTCCTTCAAATTACAGCTTTTTTATTTATTTTTTTGTTTCGTCGAGGTCATTAGATGTGGGAATGGATAGGACCAAGGCGGGGAAAGGAATTCAGCCATGACCTTTCGAAGAAAGCATTCCGGTATTTGCATGGGGTGATTTTGGGAAAATTACCGCATTCATTCAACTAGCAACGCCAGACGACCTTCTGGGTAGATATAAGCAAAACGCTATCTTCTTGTCACTGTTCATGTTTGTTTCCGCTTTTCTACGAGAAGCGAGTGGAACCGCGGAGAGAAGAACTCAGATTGGTAGCGATACGATCGAAGATAGTCAAACTCGGACAAGCGCAAAGGAAAGAAAAATAATTCGCTTACGAAGTGGATAAACTTATAAATCCGCAGACGAGAAAAGCTGAACAAACTGGGTGATTACATGTTCCGCAGGGCCCGAAAGGCTTGTGAAAGGATAAGGATGTTGTTGTATCGCTATCGAAAATATCAAGAGTACGTTTTGATATTTTTAGACAAATCGGTATGAAATATTACACACTACTTTCCTTCACCTTGAAAGTGTTCACAGGTTATTTAAGAGATTGACGAATAAAAGCAAACACAGATAGAGAGTGAAAATGGGCATGGTATGGAGTTAGTATGGCTAACAGTGTTGCTGGCTATAGTAGTTTAGAAACCGATAGTTCCCGTAGACCTCTGTGCTTGTTTCATTCATTTCTATCTGACTCGTATGTCGTAATGTCGACTACGGTCCAGTTTATAATACTAGCCAACGTGTGATACTACAATCTGTAACATTACTTCGTATTTCCTTTCACCTGTCGACAAATATTATAATAAACGAAGTTCGTGATAAAATATTATAAAATAGACATTATAGCTTCTTTGGAATGTTCAAACTTCGCCTTAATTATTAATTTAGTTTGTGGTACGAAAAATATCTAATAACTCTATTATAATCAGCAGGAACTATTCTTCAAAAAAAAAATGCAATGAAATTTTTGGGCGTAATAGTAAAAAGCAACATGAACATAACTTCCATTGTGCGTTAAGCTACTTCTAAGTGAAGATTCATAGGTTGTATTTCGAAGAACTGCAACGATTGTACAAAGGAAATAGTTTATACGTAAAACACTCGTGCGTCCACATTTGGATTACTATTGTGGTGTTTGGGATCCTTATCGCAAAGGATTGATTTACACTTTAGAGCGAGGAGAGCCGCTCGATTTGTGACTGCTTGCTACAGTCCTTACGAAAGCGTCACAGAATTGACACATAGATTGGGCTGGGATTGTCTGGCAGACATACAATGGCGGTTTCATCTGAATTTGTTGGCGAATATGCCAAACTGTTCTTTCATTTACGAGTGTTGTAATTCTTCATCCACCAACCTATTTAGGTCGTAATGACAGGAGAGATAAAATGAGAGAAATAAGATGACGTAATTAATGTTTATATGTATTCTTTCTTTCCTCGAGCTATTCGAGATTGGAATGCGCAGAGTTAGTTTTGGTGCAAAGCGTCCTGTGCCAACCACGATATTTGTGATTTGCAGAGTATGAACTACCTTAACTCTCCACGTTTCGTATTTCACGTGAAACTTGTGACGGGTTTGTTTGTTGTTAACCCTCGATCCCCTTAGTATTCTGCAAATCAATTCAGCAATCTGGCCAGGAACGATATTTTCCTTGTGATAGTGACAGTTTGAATCTCATTTAAAAGATATGGTACTGATGGTAATTCTCACTGATTAGACCATGCACTTTAATAACACATCTTATTCACATTTACATATAACTTCTCCGGTGTATCCAGCATGATATGCTGTATCTCAACCACACTACATGTGTGCGTCTACTGTTATCAATGCCAAACCAGCTTCTACTTGCTACTCGTAAGCGATGGAATTCCTTCTCGCTTTCGAGTGGAGGATGGCAACCTACCCAGCTGTTCACGCCACTAGGCAAATTTCTACTGCCTGCACAACCGAATGTCTCTGGTACCGACAGTATTTATTCTAACGCAACTAAACAAAATACTTATCACGTGAAATCTTCTATATAAAATTGTACATAGTTTTACAAATATTTTATAAATATATACATACATCTACATCACACACTACGCAGCCTATAAGAAAGTCTGTCACCAGATTTTTGAGACCACACCAAATATATACTTATATACATAAGAAAGAGGCTTTTTTACGAAAGACTGACGCCGTGAATTTGTACGGTCCTGGAGTGAGCACGGCTCTCTCTCTCTCATTGATTCACCTGATCACAAATCTAAGGCGCTTGGAAAGGAGCCAAACTGCCTGGCACCGAGCCTTTCATTTCTCCAACTTCCTTTGGATATTTTACTCCTTCAAATGGAAAAAAGCGCCTTACCTCCAAAATATATGCGTCCAATTTTTCAAGCGGCAGATTTGGTTGTCGGGGTAACATTCCGTGGAAACTAAGTTGAAATACGCTTACCTAGAAATTGATACTGATCAACGGTGGCGTAAGTCTAAAGTATTTGTCTTAAGTTTGTCATTAAATTACGGACAGTAAGAGAAATTTCTGTCTCGACTCAGTTGACGGACTACTATCTCAGCTGCACCCCTGCAGAGTTGTGCGTGAGTTGTGATACTATAAGATTTCACAAACAACATTCAGCTATTCCAACTCCCTCTGTCGTAAGCAGTTTCGAGTGATTAATACACCGAATCCAGTAGTTGTTGGAAGGCTTGTATTAAATGCCACAATTTTCCAGTTTAATTACTCTTTGTAAAGTGAAGTAAACTGCATACAGCAGACGGATAAGTATATCACACAGCGATAATAAAACATAATTAATCCCATTTACTTACTGAAAATACATCATTTTTTCTCATTTGCTCAAGAGGAGTAATTCAGTCCAAAACTACTCGAAGCAACAGCTTACGGAGGGTGGGGGAAGGGGTATTGGGAGAGGTAGGAAGGGATGTTGGGGAGGAGAGGGGGAGGAGTGGGGAGAATAAGGGGGAGGGGTTGGAGGAGGGGGAAGAAATCGCTAATCGTTGACTTACACCCATCAGCTAAATACAAGAGGAAGGAAACGCTTAGGATTTTTACTAGTTTTAATTTTTTACTACTTTTGAAAAGGGTGTAAAATAATAAGACTATGTCGCAGCAGATTCTGATGTCACATTTTTTCGCACTGTAGACTCTAGCATTCATAATTCGATTCTAAACCACCAGCACACAGCAGATAACACAAGTAGCTCAATATTTATTCAGTTTAATTATGATTTTGTACTTTAATAAAATCAACAATTGGATCTTATTTATCGCTACTGTAAAGCACTTATAAAATCATATTTATTTAAGAAAAAACTGAGGTCCATTAGATGCAACCTATAAATAACAGTATCGTCTGCAAACACTGCATCTTCCTACCTTGTTGGTGTGGTAACTCACTTTTATATACTTTTTAAAGGGTTGGAGCCGTGATCGGGCCTTGTAGTATGCCCGCTTCAATATATTTCAAATGGTTTTCCTCTTCACTCACCACAATGTAGAATTTTATATTACAAAGAAAGCTACTGTATTCATCATTTTTAACAAATGACCCGCACAGTCATATGTATTTCATTTGTAGGTTAGTCAATTGTGCCATAGCCTGTCAAAATATTTTTCGATATCAAGCATGATAACGCCTGTACTGTGTCTGATAGAAAGCGCCCTGCAGATGCAAAGTTTTTTGGCGTCATTCTCTTTGGAATATTATGCTCTGCGAGTTTTTTCGAGATTTTTATGATTCTTGTTAAAATTTTGTCTCATAAATCGTAATATTTTAAGATAACTTGAAAATCAAATTCACAGCCTCGATTTTTTTTTTTTTTTTTTTTTTTAGGTACATAATTGGACTTAGGGATGAATTATAACACCTTCACCAGTCTTTGTAATGACAGTTGGTTCACTTAGATAGCATTATTATTCTCTGATATACGATCCCTTGTTTGGACATGCGTTGAATCAGGGAAAGTTGAAAATATTTTTCGCGACTTTTCGGTTAACAGTAATGTTGGAACGGTACTGGCACAAATTTTCATCATTCCTATATAAAACTAGACCCAGTTGTGGGAGCTACGTTTATTTACAGTTAAGTTACTGAAGTTTTAAATTATTCCGTCCGAAACTGTTTGGCACGTTTGCCTCCTCCACTCCGCATAGATTTTAAAGACGTTTCACGTTAAAAACACAAGTTAGCCCGATTAGTGTTGTACCAGATTTACGCGTTGAGGAAAAGATCGCAACTCAAGCAACATCTCTATGAGAGAATACTTTAATGCATGTGGTATCTCCCGCCCTGGCGAAATTGGTTTACCTTTCAGTTTCGCCTATGCCAATGTATATGGTAGGACAGTAGTCAGCAAAGTGTCTTTCCTACGATTCGGAGTAAGCAACTTATAGTGAATGAGACGCAGTGCCTGTCGGAGGACAAATTAGTGGTCAGCTACTCTGTTTGTAATTATGAATGGCGGCCAGTTATCACTGAACCGAGATTACAGGAGTAACGGTGGGTTGTAATGGCTGGTGTTATTTCCAACGCCTCTAAAGGGACATGCAAACAGTCGACGCACGCCACGGCTCACCAGGCAATTTAGCTGCTGTGTGTATAGCCTTTTCGAGCGCTATATAATAATCACATCTTCGTGTTACTCGTCCACGAAATTGTAAGTTAACGGCAGTAGATTTTTTGGTCATCAGTCTATTGAATGGTCTGACGTAGTTCTCAGTCTCTACCTATCTTAATCTCTTTACTTCAACATACATTATACCTAGTCCTCAATAATCTGGTTCATGTATTCTAACATTCATTTTCTTCTACAATTCCTTTCCTCTAGTTTTCCCTCCAGTAATCAGTTTAATCAATACCACATCCCTTAAAATCTGCCCAAAATTTGTCTCTCCTTTTTTTTATATTCTTCCATAAACATCTTAGCTCGCCCATCATATTCAAAACACGTTCATTGCCTTCTTTATCCGTCTACTGAATTTTCAACAGTCTTCTATTACACCAAATTACAAAACTTCAATTTTCCTTTTTTTCTGATATCCTTAAGTCCAAGCTTCACTTTCATAAGTAATATGGTCTATTCATGAAGTAGATCTTTATTTGAAATTATTATTATAATTTTTTAGAAGACTCTATTTTCGAATGCTTTTTTAATTTTGACATCGTTTCTGCTTCGGCAATAAGTTGTAATTTTCCTTCCTAAACAACAGAATTCTTTTTTTATTGTATATGATTCTATTTTTGAATTTAATCTACTGTTATTGCTGTTACTGCTGCTACATTTTATGACTCTTGTCGAACATTGCTTTATAATTAGTTCAAATTCTTCTTACCGTGACTTTTTCATGCCATTAATTAATTTCTCAATATCCACAAATGTTCCAATTTTTATTTTACTTTCTTCATTGCTTCCTCTAGTTGGTGTACTACAAAGATTCTTTACATTCTTCTTAACAGACGCCGGTGTCCCATGATTATCTACTTACATTTGTCACCTGATCCTCTCATAGATTATAATTAATTATTCTATCTTGATACTTGAGACTTGTTTAAAATTTGGAACTTCTTGGTCCAAGACCAGTTTTGTGTCTGTTTCAGAAAATTGAGGCATTTATAAAGCACATATTCATATCGATTTCTTTATTTTTTCCGTTTGATAATTACTGGTCACAAGAAGTAAGGTCATTAAATAACCATCGTGAGGGAACGATAAGCTTGCGAACCGCGACCAGTGTCAAGAATAAGTTATTGCCCTACCTGGTTCACCAGACAGAATTCTGATTCATGGCCTGCTCTTACCTGTGATACAGAACATTCCAGATGATTCCTGGGAGAGGTTAACACTACGGAACTACAAGACAGATTACTTTGAAACAAAAATTTTCAGACGAACACGCGCCGTATTTTTTTAAAGGTATCATTAATTTAGATTTTTATTTGTGATTGTATTCGTTATTTTCATTTAGTAACGAGCAGATGGTTGCACCGGTCCAAATTACTGGTATGTTCCTCACTCTTTTGTGTAGTTGAAGACCGGTGCACAGTAGCAGGTAAACACCCAGGATTAATAGATACTTTTGCTCGCAAAAACGAGTATTCTCACAATCTAAAAACGTCATATTACCAAGCGAATAGAAAAACCTACGAAAGTTGATAGTGAACATTTTTAAAATTTGTTATTAACTGTTTTATGAACCGCAGTTCCTATAATTACGCTTCTTTGCTATGCATGTTTAGTTGTTAAAAGTATAAACAATTACAACTACGTTTATCTTCAGGATTATTTTTTGTCAAACTGAGGTAAGTTAACATAGCATTAAAATAAATGTATAACTTCTTTAACCCGATACATCTTTTTAATTAATTTTTGAACACCCTTACGAAACAAAATTGGCTCTTCTTCTTTTTCTGATGCATATCCTCTAAAGGATGTTTGCGACCATATTTTATATGTCTTAGCTCTCTGTTGCTGTGTGCAACAAGACGTTCAGCTTTTAATAATCCAGTCCATTCCCGTATATTCGTATCCATGGTGTCCTCCTTCGCCCTCGTCTTATTTGGCCCCCGATCTACTTTTCAATGATGAGTTGTAAGAATTGGTACCTTGGATTCCCGTGATATTACCAAAGTAAACAGTTTTTAACAAAATTCATTAAGTTCGTGTGACATAGTAGTAAATTAAAAGTTAAAATGATTTATATATAAAAGAAAAGAATACAAAGGTTAATAAATATTGTTTGCCCAGAGAGGCTTTAAAAGGATATGATCTCTGGAAAAAAGAAGTGAAGTTAGGAGAATTGTTGAGTAGAGGAAACAACCAAGACAAGATTGATTTAGAAGCAGCTTAAAAATTAAATTGAGAGATCTTGAGTAGGAACAAACCTGCAAATCTTGGGATGTCAAGGTTGTCTCAAACACGGTCGTTATTGATATTAGAGAACTTTTAAACTGGCAAACGAAAGAAATAAACTGCAAAAGATTATAAACGAAATACAGTCTACAAATTGTATTTATTTAATTACATAGATCTCTCTCCTGCTTGCTCGCTCACATTTATATGCGACATTCGGTAAATAATTTAATGCATCTACATAGAATTATTAACATCTTTTCTGTCAAATCTAAGTAATTTGATACTTGAATAATGCCCATAGCGGTGACAGACTTAAGAAATTCTGATAAACTTGAGAAATACAGCACTATACCTTCAATATGTGGTGGAGGAAGTTAAATAGCAACTGCAGTATACAAATACTTCGCACAAATAAGAATCTGCTATTTTGTTCTTTTTCAATTAAATATTCAAAATAAACCTTGCATAGTACTCCATCAAATAGATTAGCATATATCATGCGTACAAAACATTGACTTCAATACGATTGCAACTGAATTCAATGGGTTACATTGTTATGTTGTGTTACACTGTTATGATTAATGACATTAATTGCGGAATGTGGACATGAAATTGGTTTACTGTGTGCATGCAATTCTTCTTTTGTTTTCTGGGACTTATAAACTATTTGAATGAGTGTCACATGTGCTGGAATATTTGAAGGTCTTGATACAATATCGTTCCTTCTCACGGCTGTCTTCCGAATAAAAGTTTTCCAATTGGAATGAGGAATTAAATCATATTTTACATATATTCCAGGAATATAGCTTTTGAATTTTTTCGACCAACAATGGGTCTGTAAATTCCTTCAATCAATTCTGGCAATACCGCTCTGCTTTTTGTGTTCCGCGGGCGTCTAATGACATCTGAGATGCTGCTAGGCAACATAACAACATCTGTCGTTGCCATGCCAGTTTACAAACAACACGCTCAAGGCTGACTTCAAGGCAGACTTCAAGACTTGCAACTGCACCTGAAGATGGCGACGGAGAATAAAGTCGCCGAAATATTAAGCATTAATAACAATATTACTCGGTTTGTTTCCCGAGAAACGTTTATAAATACCGAGTATGTTTCATGAACTGCGAGCAAGATTAAAATGTAAAGTATTTTTACTGTATCGCATTGCGTGATTATTCTCCGAGGTCAGAAGAAAATTGCTAGTGATTACAGAGAACCGAAACCTGTATGGGAGCAAATAGGTTGTGATTGCGAGTATACCCCAGGTTAGTCCCTGACGTGCCCGCTGCCAACGTAAAAAACGAGTTCGTCTCTGGCTTAAAAAAGAGAAGCTAAAACGAGGGGAGCTGTGCCCGTCGGGTTGCGGCCGAGTTGCGGACATAAAACGCGCATTTGCATGCGGAAGCGCAGGCAGCGGCAGTAAAAATAACGACGGCGCCGGCCATCGTAAAGCAATCAGATCGGTTTGGACTCACGTCAAGGCTTATCTCCTCCCTCACCCACATTCGTTGTTCTCAGCTGTCGCAATCACTGACCTCTGCAAATAGACGAGACTATTGGTACACTTCATAAGATAACACCTGGCCGTTATTTAAACTGAACGTGAATAATTCTTGTGCAGCTGGTTTAATCTTTGAGTTTAAGGCAGTTTAGCGATGTCTGTGGAGTCAGAGATTGAAGTTGGCAGAGCTAGAGCATGGAGGAAGGAAATTTATGGAGACGACGCAAGAGACCTTCACCACGCATTGAAGTGAAGCAGGGTGAGGAGGAGTGGGGGGGGCATGGCCGAAGTGGAGGGGGCATGGCCGCTTCCATACAGACACGGGGAATATGTACAAAAACCTCAAGGGGACTCTAGGATAAAGGTGACGCCGCAATCTGATGATGGATTATTATGTAACTCGATATGACAAATAAAAAATGAAGAATAGAATTTTTTGATATCCTGATTAGTTTTCGAGATATTCCGTCCCAAATGTGAAATGGTTTTGGTTGAAATTCAGAAGAAAACATTGGTCAAAGTCAAATTTGATGATGGATTCTTATTTAAAAAGACGAGGCAAATGAAAAATAAAGAATAAAAATTTTCGATATCTCACCTAGTTCTAGAGATATACTGTATCAAAAGTGAGGTTGAAATGGAGAAGAAAAATTTGGCAAAAGTCAAATTTAATGATCGATTCTTATGTAACATGACGAGACAAATCGAAAATAAAGAATAAAATTTTTCGATATCTTGCTTAGTTTTCGGGATATACTGGTAACATCGCAATTGTTTGGAAGCGCAATATCGCCGCTGCCGCCACTGCGCATGCGCGAGCCTGCTTCACCAATTTAACGTCACTTCTCCTCCATATATTTCCTTCCTCCATGAGCTAGAGCTAGCTTTGAGCGAAGGAGACTCTTTGGTTACGCTCATTGAATTGCAGTCAGATACAGGTAACAGGACGATCCAGTCGATCAACGGCTTATTAAATTAAGGTGTAAAGATATGATAGTATATACTGATTTATGATTTGACACTGCAAAGGGAATTGTGTAACATGAAATGTGAATTATTAAGAAAAAAATTACAGCTAAATTTTTTTTAAAAAAATTGCTTCTAAAGGCAAGTTGAATTTTCTTGTATTACTGTAATTAACATTAAAGTAAAAACTTGCTGTGGGCAAAATAATTATAGAGAATTTCCGTATTTCTTAAATGAAATATTAATTTTTCAATTTCCGTCAGTATACCATTGCTTATTATCAGTGAACAAGCCTTTTCATCGGAATATTTGTTCGACAGGGTAAATGCGACAGGTATACTACACCAGCACACGAATAAATAGATTTTAAATGGAAAATTAGGTATCGAATTTAGGCTCGAATATAGAGAACCGGCTCTAGATAAATGCGAATTTAAATGTTTGTGTCGTGTGAAGCCGAGCGACCTACGCTCTGGGAGTTACGTTCACGCAGCCACTCGGCGTCAACTGTTATAACGCTCTGGCCTCGCATTCGGTAGGACGCGCTGCGAATCCCCGTCCGGGCATCCAGATTTGGTTTCCCCAAATCACTCCAGGCGAATGCCAGGATGCTTCCTTCAAAAGTCCATGGCCGAATTCTTTCCCGTTCCTTGTCCCCAGTCCCATCCCGCCTCTAATGTCCTCCACGCCACACAAATGATTACTTATTGGAAAAATCTCTTTCTCATGTACAATCGGGGGTCCTTTTTGTCTTGAGGTATTAA
Source organism: Vandiemenella viatica (assembly GCA_031002005.1). Classification (NCBI taxonomy): domain Eukaryota; kingdom Metazoa; phylum Arthropoda; class Insecta; order Orthoptera; family Morabidae; genus Vandiemenella; species Vandiemenella viatica. Next base: position 43,150,105 of record JARYHS010011408.1, read on the forward strand.
TAAATCATTTTCCTCATTTAATTCATCATTGTTTATTAATTGATAAAACTATACCTTCCTCAGTCTTTTTTTAAAAAAATTAAATAAATTTAAAAAATTAAAAAAGATAAAAAAATAAAAACTAAGAAGAGAGACATATTTTTGTTTTCTTTTGCTGCAGTTCTGGCTCTGACCTCCCCCCCCCCCCCACACACACACACACCAAGTAGTGCAGCATAGCCTTCCAGCCACCCCCTTCCCAGACCGAGCCACGTAGTTTATGAACGCTCCCAAACAACCGAACAATATGCTAACATACAATACCAGAGAAATTCATGACAAGAAGATGCGAGTGGTATCTAAACACGGAAGAATTAAAAGCGTGTGTTTTTTTTTTAATTCATTCGTAGACATGAAATACAAAGGCATGATCGTTCAAAGTCAATACAAATTTGCGACAGGTGATTCTAATTTCTAATTGTAATTTTTCACCAAAGTACGTATAGTTCACAAAATGTTAGTTCCGCCACGATATGTTTCGGAACTCTGCAATACCGCACATTACAGCTTATGTTCGACGTCTCTTCTCTGATCATACCGCAGTATTATACTACACGCTTTACAACCTTAATGCAATCCGATTAAGCAAATAATCCGTTTTCGTAATCATGCCGTTAAAGCTTAATAACGGAATCTCATTATTACCAAGTTTAATGCATGAGAAACCACCACTGAAGTACATCCATCTCTCACTCTAATACACAATACAAACACACAACACCGACACAAAACACACATACGTATTTAAAATTACGTAACATCCCATAAGTGATATGAAAACTAAATATTAGAACCAGGAATACATTATATGTAATATTTTTAGTTGTTGATAGAATATTACGAAAATTACAGAATCCTGGAAAGAACTTTTATTTTGTGACAGACACACTATTAAAGCGGATGAAATGTACATTTCAAATGTGAACGGCTTACGTGTGGTAGAAGGCTCTTGACAGAGTCCGCTTGTTGGGTGCTGAATACAGTGACCAGGTGGACGTCTAAACCAGTTGATTGACTTTGTGATTGGACGAGACCTCGGCGCACCCTTTAACGCAGAATAAAATTAATTGCTAGCGCACTGCAACAGAGGCCAAAACTTGTTCCTTCTACAGCGGAAGTCTATTTTTTTTATTTTGATAAGTCTGCTTCTAGAATTCCTAGGTTAGCGTTGTGAATCAACTATCAAGTGAAAAGATAAGCAGAAAGTTGTTAAGAAAGTGTTGTTTCAACAGGACAACGCCTCTAGTAATAACTCTCTCATTTTCACAGCTGCATTTCATTAGAGTGGGTTTCAGTCTGTCCTCGGGCAGGGGTGGTTTTATTTAAGTGTCCATACTCTGTTGTCTGCTTGTTGGAACAAATATGCTTTTGTAGGTCTACATGTAAAACATAGAAAACAAACACAAAAAAGGTTAGTTGTTAGTATCTCGTTTTTGTCAAATTTTATGTAAGATATGAAACTGCAGCTATAAAGTCTAAATAATGAGGGAAATTCATCCTTTATACTCTTAAGGAAAGACAAATTTACTCATGATTGTCGCCGTTTTACTTAAAGGCCTATGTCAAAATCGTCTTTCCATATGTAATCAAAGTACCTCAAAGCAGTTGTAGATACTTCTTAATTAATATTTTTTCACTATTACGTTTCGATAGATCCAAGTTATTATTATTCTTTCTTAGACCACGGAAACTACATCACCTTGTTTTCATCTCACTCTATTCTTTTTTGTGCAAAGATTTGTGATGTTCGTTCAATTTAGTCTGCAAAACTATTTACTGCAGCTTTACGTCACAGAACCATCCTTCCTTCATCCCGGCTATGCAGTTCGATTCTTCAGTGCTTATAACAGTGCATTACTCTTCTGAATGTTTGCCAGTAGCGCTCACAGTAATAGATTGATTGGAGATGTGGCTGTTGACAGACATTTTTAAACTGCCTTTGATACTGGAACAGTAAAGAGATTTCTGTAAGTAAAAAAAAATAAAAAAAAAAAAAACACTTGAGTAGAGACAAAAACTTCTCTTCCCGAAACAAGGTAAGGTCTTCTGAGGTAAAGCAGTACATCTGAGTTATAAATCGAAAAGAACGTACAAAATCAGTTTTCCTAGACCTCCTATTTTTGATAATACTAACCGTAGCTGCTATTCACAGGCACATACTGCAGGTTATGCCACAGTAGTAACAACAATTCAGGCCTATTTTTAATAATACAAGTTAACCATTATGAAACTGAATTGATTATTGTCGACGACGATGAATCCTTTATACAATCAATGTCTCAAGGGAATGATTCACAGCAAGTAGAAACTGCGGAAAAGGCCTCCTTTCCCAAACTCTTACAGTAGTTACACAGGTTTTGTATTAAATTTGGATATTTTGACAGATGAACGGAATAGTTTCAGCTTAAATTTAGTTAGTACGACATGATCAACTATTTTCATTTCAGGCCTCTCCTACTAATTTTATCGCAATGACAAGATGGTAAATTTAATAAAACCAAGTTGCATATTCGCACTTAATGAGGTTCTTTTAACTTACATGTTTACACATCCTGGACGTCAATATGATTAGAAGAGGCGGGCGGGCAAGGACTGGGGGCAGGGAACAATAATGAATTCGACATTGGCCTTTTGGAAGTAACCACTCGCCTGGAGTGATTTCGGGAAACTTTGGAAAATAGAAATCTGGATGGCCGAACAGATATTTGAACCCACGTCCTCCCGACTGTGAGACCAGAGCTTTACGCTCGCCCACCACGCTCAGTATGCAAAGTTTTGTTTTCACACATTAGGGATTTAAATGTACGCTCCAGTTAACACTGTTTGTCCCCAACATTTTTATAAACCAGAGAGCAATTGTATAAACATGATATCTCTATTGACGAAATTACTTATACGAGTTATACGAGCAGAAAAACGCAGAGGACGTGTTGTGTTTTACTGCCGTTAAAAAACTGAACTGAAAAGAAAACAAAGAAACATTAAAGAATAATAAAATGGAAATGAGAGATAATTTAACGAACTTTTTAGGTGATGAAGAAACTAATCTCGACGTGCGATCTTATGTGACACACGCATGAATTGTTTACAGAAAAATTAGATTTCTTCTAGGATAAAAAAAAAAAAAAATCTTTTTGTAATAGGTACTTCAAATTGTTGCGGCATCGCAAGTGCCTTTATGAATTACCTGATCTGAGAAAGTGCAGCAACTGTTGACATCTCTGTAAATGTGTTTGCGTTATAAAATCAAGTAACATGTAGCTTTTTGGGCGTAAAATCATGTATAATTATTAAGTGAGGTGACCAAGGAAAAACACCTCAAAACCGTTTGAAGTGACCTGTACCCGTTGTTCAAGACTTATACCCACGCCTTTTGTACATACTTCGCAGTTTGTGGCGGAGTTTTAGCACGTCACGCTCAAACTGCTATATAGAAAGGCAGTAAGTAACTTGACAGGAATGAAATATGAGTCAGGCTACCAAGAGGCTGAAACTGAAGCAAGAAATATAAGGAAAATATTCGTAAGTTTGAGTAATCACGAGCTGAAAGAAATCTCAGTGACAAATAAGAAGTTTTTTCTCCCTCTTAGCTATTTTCTGTTGAGGAGAGTTTCATAAGATCATCGAAGGGTTCGACTTAAAAGTTCGATATATTTTAACGTAATGTATTTTAGAAACTTGAAGAAATAAGTAATTGAAATGTGTTCGTGTAAATTAGCCAAACAAATAAAAGCAACAGAAAGATATCAACAATATTAACAGAATAATATTTCAAAACCATTCATAATAGCAAAAACCCGTTGTTATAAAAAAAAACCCTTAGTTTGTTTATTTGCCAGCTGGAATGCGTAGCGGTAATGTGATCATAGCCACGCGAAACTGCAGTGCTGCTATCTAGTGACAATACGATCACTCCTCATCAAGGCCAGCGCAGACTAGCGGCTTGATTCTGAACTGTCGCATACCCATGACCTTGATTGTTCATAATTTTGCCATTTACGGGTACAATTTCGAAAAATTCCTTTCTTAATTGAAGATGTCACCAATGTGGAGAACTTAATATTTTAAATGATACATCATTTATCAATTTTGGTTAAGTATGAAGGAAAAATGGTCTCGTCATATAAACAAAAAAAAAACTTTTAGATATTGATGTATATGATTTGTAGATATGATAAAGTTACCCTTTCCTATGCATTATGCAAATAAATTGCACACACGAGCCAAATAATAAGTGAGAACATGACGATTCTAATCTTTCAGACTCCGAAAACACTGTTAAAATGTGTTCATTAGTTTTTACGTGATGCCAGGTTTACAATATTACTAGCTGTTACCCTTGACTTCGTTGCGATCACTTAAAACTTTATTGTTGGCGTGGGATATAGAAAGATGTAAGAAACGTAAAAGGTGTTTCAAAAAGCTCGGAGACAGGACAATATGACGGGGAAGTCATCACCATCTTATGAAGAGAAGCAATTTGCAATATGTTTAAAAATAGCAACAAACTAAGGGGAGGGGGGGGAGGAAGGATAACTGTGGGAGATCATCTACTACAGTTCCTCCGGCAGATTTTAGTTTGTGGTTTAAAATTATATCACTTTCTGGCGACATCTTAAGTAAATACCGTCTTGTACACGACGATTTTGGTTCTGCTGTCCTTTGCTATCATATATATCTTTTCGGGGTTGGAAAACGGCGAATTAGCTAAACATAAACACTAAATAATAGCCTGGTGCAGCGCAAATCCAAATCTATTCAGTATAATAAGTTATGTCTGTACATAAAATTTATAAATAGATCATACACTAACTTACTGCGAGAAAAACAAACCCTGAGATACAGATACAACATTACAGAGACACGCTATCCGCCTGTCTATCACCTTTCGGTTAGTTTTCAAAATTTCAAGACAAAACATTTTATTTATACCGAAAAATGTATCCTATATCCTTCCTGGTGATACATAGAATTTCCTTGTCAAATCATCAAGATCAGTTTAGGTCTTTAGCCATGAAAACATAACAAACAGACAGAGATTTTTTTTTTACTTGCGGATTTACGCCTTGTCGACGTCATTATAGGCGTGATGGGACTGGGGTCAAGGAACAGGAAGGAATACATCTATGGCCTTTTGAAGGAAGCATCCAGGCATTTGCCTGGAATGATTTGGGGAAACCATGGATAATCCAAATTTGGATGCCCGGAAGGAGATTTGAACCGGTGTCCTCCCAAATGCGAAGCCAGAAGGTTAACCGCTAATCTACCACGCTTGGTAACAGACAGAAAGATTGAGTTAGAATTTATAATGTTAGTGTATATATATAACAACCTTAAAAATTCAACGTTTTAGAACTTACTGTATATATTATATTTGTGAAGCTAAGGTTCGTGGAAGCTACGGAGCTTGAAGGAAGTGCAGAGTTGTGTGTGGCGTGTCTGCGGGAGGAGCTTCCGGAAGCTCTCTGCACAGCCGGAAGGGCCGGCAGCCCAGCCGCTGATAAATAACTCGCCAGCCGCCCTCTCAACACTCTTTTACCAGCCTGAGCTATGACCACCTAAACACATCACGTAGGAAATATATTCAGTAATGCCTCAGTTCGTTTACGCGATATAATGCGGAAGTGTATTGTATGCGATTTCTTTTTCTATGTTGTACCACGGTTAATTTAGAGCAGGGATTCTCATACTTTTTTCTCTAATACCGCCCATATCTATCACGGATTCTTTGTTACGATATAAACTGTTAAAATCATTTTTTGAGGTATCTGCTTGCGTACCACCTTGGGAATCTCAACATTTCACCAGAGATATGCTTTCAAACTGTAAGGTACATAGTTCTACCGGAAATTATGGGCTGTGTTGTAAATTTATTTGAAATGTAGTGAGGTAACTGAGTATGTATTTTTAACTTTGATAATTTACTTTAAAAGTCAAAGACGCCCATAAAGACAGTGAGGAGCATTTTTGAAAAACAGGTGAAGAGAAGAGACGAAAAAGAAATGGTTTCAATAAAAGCATGAATGGACAATGAATTGAATGAAAAGGGAAGTTTTGAAGAAGAACCTCTGAATGAAGTTGTATTTTGATAAGTAGTGTGTAAATGTTAAATGTAAATATACAGCCCGAGGAGTAATGAAAGAGAAATAATGAATGGTTTGTAAGACGTTGTGTGATAATAGGAAGGAATGTATCATGAAAATAACCGAAGACAAGTATTAGTTGTGTATTATCTTGTTGATATGAATTACAGCAATAAATAGTATGCTTGATCATCTAAGGAAACTGAACGAATTATTCCAGAGAGTAAATAAAAGAATGAAAACTTCAGTGACTATTGTAAAGATTTTTCAGGTCTTAAGGTTTCGGATTGAACCAGATATTTAAAGCCAGCAAGAAGCAATTCGAAGGTAAATATCTGATAAGTATATAGAAGGAAGAAAGTAAAATAAAAAAGATACGTGAGGCTGCGTACAGACATACTGTCACGGACAATACTTCGAATGGAAGGAAGTAGAGAAAATAGTGCAACGCACAAGTAGCAACGTGAGAATCTCTGGCCTAGGGCAATGCGGCTTTTAAGGTCACTATAAACTGTTACCTTCGTCGTCTATTACCGAGATGATTCAACAAAAATTCCCGTTTACATTATTGTCATAAAATTAATATAAAAGAAACCGAACTTAAGTCTTTATAGTAAGCTGATTACTAAGAATTCTTTGCATAAGTAGAAACGGCTTGGTTATCACTGAAGTTAGCATGTTTAAAAAGAGTCATTCGGAAGCCATAATGTCATCAATGAAAACTACTTAGAGTGAATCAAGAACATTCGAATGTATACTAAAAGTTTGTAACTCAGATTTTTCTGGTTTATAATAAATACTATCTCTATATCAACCACATGCCGAAAAAAATCAATTTATGTAACAATAAATTAGTTTAAAGAGGTGAAAAAAAACTAACGATACTTTGGGCTTTCGAGTGCGACATTTTGGAAGCATGGACAACACTTTCATTGTAATTTCGAGACCATCGGTGATATCTGCAGCGAGTTTTAATTACAGCGCTTGCCGCCGGCGGAGCATATAGCGCGATATGAAGAGCCGGGGCATCGCAGCGTACGGTCCGCAATAATTAATTTGTGCTGGCGAAATTGTTTTCTTGATGTTCGTTGATACCGAAAAACTGAAAAATTTCGATACGGTGTTGAGACTAGTAGCGTTGGTCAACCCAGGACAGTCAGAGAAATTTTAATCACGATTCTCCTAAAGCTTTGTTCGCTGCTTAAAAAATTAAAGGACGAAGAACTGCAGCAAGTATACAAAGACTACTTCACTTCAAATATTTCGGTGAATGAGTGGTATGTTAAAAAAGAAACGATCAATTTAAAAATACTTCGTAATAACTCTAACACTTCTTTATAACTAAAGTAGTACTTTAGTGTGCTCTCTATTTGTCTGTATCAATGTGAATTGTTTTGCTATATTTTATTTGAGGTAAATAACTTAAATAAATCTTACATGAAGAAATTCGAATAGTTTCTTTTTAGCTCGACAATAATCGACTTTAAATTCCGCATCTTTGCGTTAAGATAACTGATGACGGTATCATGTCTGTCCCGCTACCTCGAAAGTATATAACAGAATTCGCTCGATACAGATGTGAGTCAGCTTGCTTGTCCGTTCCGATGGTCAAAATTTCGACTAAAAAATTGATTAAATTTGTGCTACAGTTTTATATGTTCTTTCAATAAATTCCATTGATAAAAATTTATAAACAGTTTATTATATCTAATTGGTGTAAATTCGCTAACACAAAGATACCATCAACTCTAAGTGCAATTAGATTGTGTAAATAATAATAATGTTTAAATAAATTGCAATGGAGCGCACGCTCCGGAGGCAATTTCCCTACACACCCATCTTCCCTCTTCCCACCCACATTTGCCCTCTACAATTTTAATTTTAATTTCTTTCTACGTTTTTGGTAAATTATTCATCTTTTCCCTTGGTAACTTATTCCAATCCCTGACGTCCTTACCTAATAAAGAGAATCTTCCTGCACCCTTGTGTCTGAAATCGAACGTCGGCTTGTGGTCATGGTCATCTTTTCCCTTCCATGCATTACTTTTCATTCTTACACCAAAATCGTTCCATACCTCATCACCAATATACGCCTTGTGCACTTCCATGACCATCTTCACCCTCCTCCTGTCTTCCAATGAATTCCATTCCAGCTCTTTTATCATATCTGTTATTGATTGCATTTTGCGATAATTTCCTGAAACAAATCTAGCAGCCCTTTTGTGCACCCTCTCCAACACTTCTATTTGATATTCAAAATGTGTGTTCCATACTACACAATAATATTCAAGCAATAGTCTGACCAAAGTTTTATAACCAAATCCTTTACTTCTCTCGTTCATCCCCTCATCACTCTCTTCAACAACTGCAGACTATTGAAACTTTTTCCTACTACCTGTCTAATGTGTCCTGTCCAGTTAAGCTTTTTATCAAATGTAGTGCCAAGATATTTACATTTCAAGTCTTCAATAAGCAATTCTCGCCCCACCGTATAATCATAAACAACCTTTAGTTTTTTTATTTGTGTATCGGATAAGCTGACTCTTCCTTGCATTTAGCTTCATCCCATGTTTACCAACCCACCTAGATATCCTGTCCAGATTACCTTGTAATTGTTTACAGTCATCCACCATTTTGATCCTTTTATATACCATTATGTCATCTGCAAACAACCTAATATCTGATTATAAACAATCAACACAATTATTCATTAGAATAATGAATAGCAATGGTCTCAATACCTAGATATCCTGTCCAGATTACCCTGTAATTGTTTACAGTCATCCACCATTTTGATCCTTTTATATACCATTATGTCATCTGCAAACAACCTAATATCTGATTATAAACAATCAACACAATTATTCATTAGAATAATGAATAGCAATGGTCTCAATACGCTACCCTGTGGCACTCCCATTTTTACTTCCACTTCTTTTGATACCCTAACTTTCTGTTTTCTACCTTTTAAAAAATTCTTCTACCCAGCATTTACTACCGTTTTATGGCTCACTCTGCCAAAACCCTTTGAAAGATCTAGTGCTACACTATCAATTTGGCCTACCTTGTCGGTTTCATCGGAAATATCTTGCATATATCCCACCAAATGAGATTTGCATGGATATTCTTGCGTAAAACCATGTTGCCTACTTGAAAACCACTTACGCTCCTCACATATATTTCTGATGTGGTTGCATATCAATCTCTCCATTAATTTACCTACCACTGATGTTAAACTGATTGGTCTATAATTTTCGATTCTATTTCTCACCCCTCCTTTATGTACCGGCACTACTATCGCACTTTTCCAGTCAATTTATTACTAACACTCAATTGTGAAGAAGCGGCCTACAAAAACAAAAACGAAGTCCTCATACTCTTCTGACATAAAAACAGAGTTAAAGCAAAAAAAAATTGTTTTCGTAGTTTTTATGGTTACATTCTCACTGTGTATCTCTTACTACATAAAGTGCGTTATCGCCTCACCACCGTCAACATAACAGCTTAGTTTCTCATGTCACAAAACAAAGCATAGTAACATTTATGATGCAAATCTGGCAACTTATTTAATGAAAATTATGTAAACAGTAGAAATTCGATTTAAGGCAATCTGAGATTGGTATGTTTTATTCTATTACGCTTCTAATCCTATCACAAAAGAGGCTAGTGAAATCATTTTCCAGTCATTCGTAAATCTATATTGTTTAATCCTTTGATAGCATTCTTGCTATAACTACGTTTTATTACTTATTATAACAGTTATTTGTGTTGTAAATTTTCAAAACTAGTAATTACATTGATTGTGAAAATCCAGAATGTGGCTGAAATCAGCTACAAAACTCTGTAAGAATCCACAATGTGCTAATAACTGTGTTTACTAGGGAAGAACTAAGTGCACAAATCTTTCCTTAAAAATATCACGTCATACTATTTTTAGACTTTAAGCTAACTATTTTTTTATAACCATAAATTGGTTGTCACAAATATAGTCTCGCAAGTCATATCACTGTTAACAGTTATAATCAGCAATCTTAAATATAGTGTTTTAAGATTTTATGGAGCATACAGTTCGAGTATTTTCCTTGATAACCAAATTAATGGCTCTAGCTATTTGTAATAGTACTTCGAAGAATAGGTTCAAATGGTGAAACATAAAATTTGTTTATTTATCTGTCTGAAGTTGTGTTTGTTGTTACAATCACATATAATAAATAATATTCCTGATCATGGAGGTGTAGTACTAATTCATATTCCAGATTAAAATAGGAAACAATATCCAAAGCTACAGCACTTCAAAACTGAATTTCCAATTTCTTTCCGATTAGAATTCAATGTTTTTTGTGTTGGTAGTACCGAGTGCATCCGACAAATCGCCAGAAACATATCGTTTGGTGTCTTAAACTGTATTGCACACTCCGAGATATTCGTTCTGCAAGCGTGTCTCCTTACTGTCTGAACAGGGTCATTTTCCCTGTAATAATTTTAATAACGTTTCATAAGTAAATATTAACAAATTTTAGGATTACTATGAAACGTAAAAGGAATAAAGAAACGATTTACATACTTCTAATAGGAAATAATAAAACTCATCAAAGTATAATTTCTGTTTAGGACCTGGTTATTGAGTGTTCTACCTGACGCGAATATCTATAGTTACTTTACCACTCATTCGTTTAGCAACAGCAAATGTTTCATGCTAGTTTCATAGTAAAAGGAGTTACACATTCTGAGGTAAAGCACTGCTATTATTGTGTTCACTGGATACACAAGATTATCAGAACTGGGAAGGTTTTGATATAAAATTACTTCCCTTTTTTTTGCCACCAAAAATTAGATCACGAAACAAATAGGTTGAGTTCTTCATGTTCAGTAATTTTTTATACTAACTCTTTTAATATTCCCTTAACCTCACGTGGTCAAGTGACCTGGAAGGACATCTGGAGAGACCGCGCGCAAACTGTGAAACAAGCGAAGCGCGCGCCGCGATCCAATTCACATTAATGAATTTTAAATTGCGAAACTTTTGTTTGTCAGAGGTTGGAGAAGCTGCGAGTGGCACGGAGGCCTCGAGTTTGGATAGCACTCACAAATGAAATTCATCGTCTGCTTCCGGATGCGACGTTTAATGAATAAGTCAACTGAATTTCAGCTGCCTGCCGCGGAACAGCTGCATCTTAATAGGGCCGCGCTCGTACGAACTTTTGGCGTCGGCAGACGGTGGACGTAGGACTGACGTCACTCGTTCCACCGGGGATGTCTCGTGCTTATTCCCGTCAGATGAAAGCGCCTGCTGCGCCTCTTTATGTCTACCAGTGCTAATTAGACCGTCAGTGATGTAGGTAACTTGCAGCGCAGAGTGCAAACGAGAACCACCGTAAAAACGGCGAAATTTTGACAAAGCCGACTGGCTTCATTAAATTAGTTGCAATCCCGCGTACCGATGGTTGCTGACATTAGAAAAGTATATCAGTTGTGACTGAACTATTATCGATGACGCATAACATTGTTCCATGACATCAACGAATATCTTAAAATACACTAATTTCAATTTTTTTTAAAAAATGAAATTACTGGAAATTACTATAAAAACCAAAATAATACGATTTTTAACTACGTACTGAGATAAAATAAATTCTGCTATACTGTAAAATAAACTGTAATTTTCGTTTTGTTTGTGCGAATATTGTAGCGACTCTGAAATATAGCGAATGGTGGACATGTGATGGCAGTACATTCTACCCAAGTGCCACAAATCAATATTACTAATTCGGCGTTAAAGAATGCTCAAAGACACATCTCACTTGGTTCCTTTCGTAGACGAAGGACAGGATATAAATTTCGGTATATCCCTATTATATACAGGTAATTTCGCTAAAATTAGTATATTATCGTATGTCGTAGGTTCCTAGAAATGCAGTAGTAGCAGATTAATTATTTTGAGGGACGGGGGGGGGTGAGGGAGCTTTACATCTTCTTGACATCGAGAGCAATAGGTGCCGGAGAAAACCTGAAATCTGGAGTGCGAGACGGGGATTGGAACCAGCGTCCTTCAGCTCGGTAGACTAATTGTATTTTACAAGAGATCCATGATATACCTATCAACCAGAAATTAGGTGACGATGCTAACAAGCCGATACAATGACCGAAAATGCATTCTTTAATAACTTTTTTTTTCTTACTGATTGCTTTACGCCTCGTCGACGGCTAAGGTCATTAGAGGCGGGATGGGACTGGGGACAAGGAACGGGAAGGAATTCGGTCATGGCCTTTTTGAGGGAAGCATCCCGGCATTCGCCTGGAGTGATCTGGGGAAAACATAGAAACGCAAATATAGATGCCCGGTCGGTGATTCGAACCCGCGTCCTCCCAATTGCGAGGCCAGAACGTTAACCGTTCACCCACCACGCTCGGTTTTAATAACGTCACTGTTTTCTACTGAGACTGAAGTTGGCAAACACAGTTTTGTTTTTCTATATTAGAGGTAGTAAGTTCTGTAAATGGTTTCTCTTAGCAGCTAATAAAGATTGTCTCTTTGCTGTCCGGGTGAAGTCGCATCATGGTGTATGCAGCAGACGTTTCAACCGTTATCCTGCGGTCTTTTTCTTGGGCAGAACTATCCGTAACGTCGGCTGCACATATCATGACGCAGCATCGCCCAGACAACCAAGAGACAACCTACGAGGAAGCCTACGATTAATGATTACTGTAATAAAATCTTCACCAAAGTACAGCCAGATTTTATATTAGTCAATATGACGTTTTGATGATGCATCTTGTTTGCTGAATGTAACAAATCTGACTAAGACTTCCGGTCATGTTATCGAAACACTACATTTATCGAACACAATGCAGTATCATAATTGTTGAGATTTCTACAACAAAAATTCTGAGACTTATTCTAACAATTTCTCAGTTCCATAAGGTCATTCACAGTGCATTTTATAATACTGTATTGCTACGACTACCTACACAATAATCCGTCAAGTGAGAACACACAGATTTTGTAGTAAATTGATTTCACTTTATATATATATATATATATATATATATATATATATATATATATATATATATATATATATAGATTTTTAAATTATTTGTTTTCAAAATGATACAAAAATAATATAGTAAAAAAGTTATGGTAGGATTTAAAAATTAAAAACAGCATTTCCATGACATATTAATAATCTGATTCATGAAATTCTCCAATGATTGATAGATATGATTTTTTGAAGAAAAAAATTCTGCTGAGGTATTATTTTGCGAAAACCATAAAATCAAAAAGGAACGCTATAGTTTACTTGCTAACCTTAAGAGCTCTAAATTTTGAAAGAAATTTCGGATCAATATTTCTGAAACAAAAAAGGATAAGTCATATTTCATTTGCTACCAATAACGTATTACCTAGAAAATTATTTCCTTTTAATCCTATTTCAACCTTCCATAACTATTATCACCACCTGTAATTTTTCCAGAGTTTACGTATAGGCGCTTTAAGTTTAGTAAGAACTGAAGTACTGCACAATTACAAACTTCTCCGTTAAACGATTAAGAAATAATGAGGGTGTGGGAGATCCACAAATAAGTGATTTGGTAACCGTTTCCTCTGTCATGGTGAGGGTACCGGACCCTGGTAATCCTAATGTGTACCATTCTGTTCAGATATTGTCGAGATCTGAAAGAGATTTCAGAAACGGTTAGATGTCGTTTCCCTTAGTCTTCTCCTCGGGGAACAGAGTAGAGTCGCTCGCCGTGAAATTGCTGTATCTGCTCTGAAGAATGGACGATATCCACCAACAAGTGATACTGCATCTCTCTGCTCACTTCAATCTTCTTTCTTTTCCACAGTGGAAATCTTGCAAAAAGCACTGAAGTTTTTATGTTATTGCAACGTAACTCTTAAGTGTCAAATTTTAACGTTATTTTTATGTATAATATGGTTTAGAAGGACTGAAGATAAACAGTACACATATAAAGTATTACAGCCACTGAAAATATGTCAAAAACCTTACTGGAAATTATAATGGACAAACTGAGTTGGAATAACAATTTCTACCGAAGAGTGCAAAAATGGATGCCATCCATTAAACAACTGTTGGTTAATAGAGTTCAATACTAGTCACTTAGCCTATGTATGTCAGACAAAAAAAAAGGAAAGAGGAAATGTAACTGGAAGTTAATCTGCAGTTAAAAACTAATATTGAACATGAAACTTCATATAACACTTTCAAAAATATGAGTAGCTCATTTAGTTTATGAAATTCTTTTGTTTCAACGAGCAAATATAAAAATATCTTCTGTCATCGCGGATTATTCTAAATTTATAATTTCTATATTATTGTAAAATTTTAACGTATATATCAAGCGATATTCATATTGACACAGTATAAATGTTCTTAGCTCAAAGTAAATATCTGGAAGTGTAAGTAGAGCTATAGGAATTATTTTTAATCATTTTAGTATTTTGCTAATCATTTATTGACTATCTTCAATGTCTCTGTTTTTTACCATTTTTGACTTATATCTTGAAACATTCATTTAGGATCGGTGCACAACCTGTATCGACCAAGTTCCTCAACGTGACAGTACATCCGCGTGTGATCCTCACGTTTAATTTGTTGCAGGAAAAAAAAAATGTCTGGCGTTCTAACGCAATCCGGTGAGAAATCTTTCAAATACCCAAAAATTATCGCACCTGAAGTTTCTTAATGATACTTAAACTTCCGTGAGGACACTAGCGTCAATAATTCCCACAATTCCCTTCATATAGGGTTTCAATCAATCCCCGGTGTGAAATATAGTCTACTGTCATCTAAGGCTTCCAAAATCCTCGTTTCATACAGAAAGGGTAAAAATGGTTTATCCATATTCATACCAGGTTACGAGGATATCACTGTTACTACATCTACAATTTACATATAAGAAAATCTTAGGATCTGGTAACAAAGTTTCGATTTGCATTCCACCTTTGCCGTGGTTGGACCTGTTATTGATGCATAAATACGACAGTTTATCATTAAGTGATTATAATTCGGAGTATTATTTCTTTCTTTGTATAGTAGCCACCAAAAACTCAATTAAACTTTAATTATATCAGGCCATAATGTATCAAAACATAATACCTACTTCACTATACCGCCGCAAATTCACTTTGAGTGCTATTACGATAGAAATATACTATAAAATACATATTACTGAGTTTCAGTGAATTGAACTACTCATTAATTAAATACAAAACGTGGCTATATTTCCTTCTTCTCGCCAACAATGTCAATAGATTAATTAACGATTCTTAAAACAAAAGCCATTTTTAGCATATTTTTGCATTGATGCATTCAACATAAAGCAGTTTATTAGGCATTTTTATATTTATTGAAAGTCATTTCCACTATTCTGAGGTTGAAGTATTTTCAAGGAGTACTAGTACTAAAACAAAGCAATAGACGATACTTTTAAGCATAGTGTACAGTCACATTGTTAATTCAATTGTGCCTCCTCCTAGTGCGGTATTTGTCTCATATCGTTTACCTTGAACGAGACCCTTGATTATTGTTGTTATGCTGTTCCCAGTATCTTTGTCGTAATTACGATACTAAAAGATTTTTTTTATATTCCGCACATGTTATCATAATATAGCTTCGAGAATTAAAGAAAAATAACGCAAAAATAAATTTTTCATTTAATAAGAAATAAAAACTATTGTCTAAAATAAATAGTATACAATGTAAAACTATTACCTATTTTTTTTAAATAAATATATATTCCATTTCTGTTTGCATAAGTTGTTTATTATTTTATTTAAATTCATTTAAATCCCTGTTACCCTAAATTATAAATATCAGGGAAATATTTTTGTAATAAATTTTATGCTTATTTATAGCTGCCCATCTAATGAAATCCTGATTCGCAACTGGAATTTAAATTGTACCATCTTCTCTTTTTACAGATATCATCTGGAACCAGCTTCTGCCGGGTGAGTAAGAACTCTTTTATAAAACCAATTTTATTAATAATTGGATTCACTTCCACTGCCTTAATCGATATGTGCTTAAAACAATATTCTGTTATTATGTGAAAAACAGGTGCAAGAGTAGAATGATACAGAAGTACATGCATTGCATTAGGAAATACCTACTTAGTAATTTTTCAGTAGTGAAGTTTTTTAAATTTGTTTTTAGGCTCTACAATTTTTTCCGGTGGTATTCACATTTTCTTAATAAGCTACTGAACCCGTGAAGCTATAAAATAAATTAGTTAAAAATAATAAAATTAAGACAGGCTGTACGTTTTCCCCATGACAGATTATGCAATAGCTTCAGCTATGAAAAAATATTGTAGTGCCAGAAAAATACAAATCCCAGTATTAATTTCCAGTAAAGCATTCTTTCGAATGGTTTTCTTGAATACCGCTTCGTTTAAGCAAATCTAAACAATTTTAAACTGATCACCAATTATTTTGATTTTCTGAAGATTCTTGACAGCACTTAAAGGTAAATCTTATTAATGAATATGATTTCATACTTTTCCTGAAACAATGTTCCATGAACGAAGCAGAAATAAAACAAGAATTGTATTAAAAGTGTCAAGTACGGTTATAATTTTAGTGAATACGGAAGTAGAGACCGATATTCACATTAATGGTTACTCACTGCAATACCATCAACTTGAGAGGCTGCCTGCAACAGCTATGGATTTGGTTTGCTCTTCAGCTGAATACTGTTCTAGTGTGTGGCTCTCACATCTAGGATAGGTTGTGAACCTCTAACTTCGCAAGAAAAAAAAAACGAATAATAACTGACACTGTTCTATATACATCTGTCCAGTGGCTGACTGTGCTCAGAAAAATCCTACCACCTCACATTAGAAGGCAAAACGTCACTACACAACTAAGGTTGAGAATCCTAAACAGTGAGATGTTCCCCAACCACGGTGATACAAAGAAATATAAAACAGGGCTGAAGTCAAACCACCCTGCCTAGATAACTGATGTGAATCTTACGTCAAACTCATTAAATCTTACAGAAAGTTGAACAGCAGAATGGACATCGACAGCACCGGGCATCTTACGAATTAGTTATTCCTGCTGAGAACCTCCTGGATTCGACCTGCCACGATTTGTTTCGAGTAAGTGAAATCGTATTAGATGTTTCACGGGAAGAACTACTTCTACTGTGGGGCTTGGTAGATTTTCCGTACTGCTACTGTGGTGAGGTTGTACAAACTGTGTTGCACGTTGTACGAGGTTTCACACTTCACAGGAAGTTTGAAAAATTTAAACTCCGCAACGTCGAAGGTGAATTGAGCATCTCCTAATCAAGATGTAGATGTTATGGCTGGCGATCGTGCCGTAGCGGAGTTTCCACCTGCCAGATGTCCGCTCAACTTCGAATATTTCTTTAAAAAAAAAAAAGATGCACAGTTATAGTCACAGCTGGGCAGAAAACCGTTAATCGTTAATTAACGAAGTTAACAAAATTCCAAAAATTTAACTTTTAAGTTAAACTAATAAATCGTTAATAACCTTTTTAACTTCCGTTAACTTCAGTCCGTTACATTGATAGTTGACGTGTTTGGTTTGTTTGAATTGCGCGCCACGCCTTGCTCGACCGTTCGGAAAGTCGGATGGCGAACGAATTAGATAATACGAAGTGCAACTGAGATGCATATACAACTATCATGCTAATGCTAGAGTTTTGGAGTGTTTCTATTTTATGTCTACAAAACGACGTTCACTACTTGTTGCTAATTCGATTGGTGATTGATTTTGATATTTTTATAATCTAACTTTCTTTATTGCCAGGAAAATGTCACTTTTTAGTTGATATTAGTTTGGTATTCGTTAGTGAAATAAATTAAACTGACATTCGTTACATGATTACGTTATGGAAACTGAACTCTTGGATCCGTTCGTGAAAGCAGCAACGCTAATAATAGCAACGAGAATATTAAAAGTCCTAGGCCACATTAATGCGATTACGTAGCATTTAAATCAAGACTGGGAGAACAGTTGATTTATGAATGCAAACTTTCCACAATCAATGCTCACGTGTCTAGCCTTAGTAATCTTCAATACATATGAAGAGGATGCATATTTCGAATATGAACAGTTTGAAGAAACCGTAAAAGCAGGGCTAACTCGGGGGAAAAAAATATTAAAGCGTTCTTCATGTTCTGTGACTTCTTCTGATGTAGATAGAAATATAACTGCTTTGTTTACATCTCCATCTGCTAATAAAAGGTTACATCAATTAAATGCGTGGCATCGCAGCTACAGGCACCATCGTATTCCAAGCAGGTGCGGAGCGATGTATTGTAAACCTTTTCGTTGCCTCCATGATTTCTCTACATGTTGAAAAATCCGATACTTTTGAGAAGCTGGTTAAAACGAGAACCCGGTAAAAACTATAGAAGGACGTTGGGTGGACGTATAACATCACGGGACATAGCACCTTGGTACTGCTTGCACTAATGCCTATTGCAATACATAAACATCAGTTCAACTTTTGGATGGTTAAGTTTTAACGGTTAACTTTAACTTGCGTTAAATTTGCAAAAATGTAACACTTTAACGATTATCGAAGTTAACTTTTTAAGTTGTCGATTAACGATTAACGAAATTAACTTTTCGCTTAATTTTGCCCACCTACGGTAATAGTTACAATATGTTGTTCTTTGAGTCTCATTTCATAATCTAATTTCCACGTCATATAAGTATTAAAGGATAAATAAATAAAATAAAACTGCAACACTGTAAAAAACCGCGAATAAATAACAGCCTAACTAATTTTCTCTTCCATCTGCCTTGTAAAATTGCTTATTGATATTTTGTTCACAAAAAGGTGTATGTATCTTCCCCGTTGTCGTCTGCTGCATACTCTGAAAAATATAAATACTGGCCAGTCAGCGTTGTGCCCAATGTCAACCAGCCCAAACTCGAATACATTATTACGAGGGTGCAATATTCGCTGCTTGGTCAGCTGTCACGAAATCTGTTTAATGTAATTTGTTTCCAATACCGTGATATGATTTTATAATGATATTGCGGTTGTCATTCGGTACATTTCAAAGAAATAATTAATTGGAAAGTAATCAAAAATTATTTTCATGGGATTGTTAATTTTTGCAGTCGAGTTAACGGTTTGGCGGCACATAAAGTAGCGTTTACTACATGCTGTTTAATTTCTGTGATCAAACCCGTTCTTCCAACTAATGATAATAATTGTCAAAATATTATCTGACAATGAAACAGTTATTCAGAAACTGTCTCAGATGTTCTTTTATTTTCATAGATTATTATATGAGACTTGCTTCTATGCCTTTCAAAAATAACGCAATAACACAGTATTTTGGGAATTCATTTCTTCACATTTGTTTAAAGCAGTACATTTTTTTATGAAATAACGATCTTAAGCTGGAAAATTATGTAATGTTATAGATATTTCTTCACTTAAAGCATCAGTATTGATTATAAGTCGGTTGTTAGAGCAATCCAGAGTGACTATTCGCACACAGCATTATCCTAGGTCTCAGTCACAGGTTTCTTAATATTTGGTGCAGTGATTCTTGTCTTGTAAACAAAAGCCTACATTTTTACTCTTCCTGCCTGAAATTCCTGAAGTCTAGGAACACCTTTATTGGTCTGTCTGAATTTAAAGCATCAGTGAACGGAAAGTGACTGTTCATAGGTTGCTGGGCCCAAGGCTTATGTGTTCATTGGCCGATAAGGCTCGTTCGGTTGTGTCGGGATATCTCGTAAGTTGCCCTTTAATTTGTATATTACCGTCAGATACACCGCTCACTTTTCACTTATCCGATCTTGGTTACACCACAATGTCGGATGGGATACCAAATTCCTGATATACCTGACCCGGGTCGTGGCTGCAGACAGGGTAAGCTCCGCGCGGAGCGTGATGAGTGAGCTGTAACGCTCTGGCCCCGCATTCGGGAGGACGCCGGGCCGGGCATCCAGATTTGGATTTCCTTGATTTCCCCAAATCACTCCAGGCGAATGCCGGGATATTTCCTTCAAAAGGTCATGGCCTAATTCCTTTCCGTTCATTTTCCCCCGTCCCATCCCGACACTAATGACCTTGACAAGGCGTAAAGCCATTAGGAAAAAAAAAAAAAACAGGGTAAGCTATTGTGTCTAGCCTATATGTCTCTTCTCCAAGCACGCAATCACCAGTTCCCATCAACGACACTTCGCAGTGGTGACTGTTTCCCAACATTTGAAGACTGCCGTCTTAGATGAAGTTTGAAGTTTATGGATTCGAACGGTCGTCTCTGCCAGTCTTTAGTATTTCTCACAAAAAAAACTCAACACAAATTCTTAAAATTTTGCAGAGTGAACCCTTAAAGTCAAATATATTTCGACTTCAGCTAGATCTTTTGATATGTTGATGACTTGTGATTGTAACTTCATTATTGCCACAGTAGTGAGTGGGTCTGCCAAATGTGGTTTATCTCACGCAAAATCCTCCGGATATGCGAAATAGGTGATGACCTTCCTTTTCAAATGTATAGGAAACTGTTCATTTTCATGTTAATTACTCCCATGCGCAGACCCTGGACAAAGCAGGTATTAATCTACCTGAATCTGTCTGCCAATTGTGAACTATTCGTTCTGGCCTCACATTCGGGAGGACGGCGGTTCGAATCCCCGTCCGGGCATCCAGATTTGGGTTTTCCATGGTTTTCCCAAATCACTCCAGGCAAATGCCGGGATGCTTCCTTCAAAACGCCATGGCCGAATTCCTTCCCGTTCCTTGTCCCCCATCCTTTCCCGTCTCTACAGACCTCGCTGTTAGAGAGACGTTAAGCAGATAAACAAAAAGTGAACTATTTTACACCCGTGACCATTCACAAAACACGATCACTGGTTTACACCTATTTTTGATGTAATTAGTGTCAGTTTCCGTCTTACTTTACCATATAAGAGGAAAACTATTAAATTTTATTTAAGAATTCTGATATACTTTTGAAAACAAATGCAATTCATTAGTAACATTAGCATGCGATGGTTCTGTTTTTTAACTTTTGATGATTGATTCCCATGAAAATGACCTTAGTTCAGTTTTATCACGTCAGAATTTT
The DNA here is from genome assembly GCA_031002005.1 of Vandiemenella viatica. Taxonomy (NCBI): domain Eukaryota; kingdom Metazoa; phylum Arthropoda; class Insecta; order Orthoptera; family Morabidae; genus Vandiemenella; species Vandiemenella viatica. The sequence continues at coordinate 43,171,320 of JARYHS010011408.1, forward strand.
CTGTAATTCGCATTAAGCCAGATTTGGTATATGATGAAAAATATCACAAATATGAGACTGAATGACAGATTGAAATAAGTTTGTTTCATCCAAAACGTATTATATTATTTTGTGGCTTATAATAAACAATATGATTCAATATAATATAGAAATAGAATATGTAATGGAAATTAGAAAATAGAACACTCGTCATTTTAGTCATTGTGTCGACATCTCTTGGGACCAGTCATGCTTTTCCGTGCATATGCTCTTCTGTGATCATCTCGATGCAACACCCAGCATTAGTTCGCCGTCATTAGTATTCCATCTGCCTTCGTAACACTTTTCCATGTCTTTCATGGCCTCATGAAATCTCTCACCCATTTTTTCACTAACCACGCCCACATTTTCAGGAAAGTAGTCGAAATGTGCATGTAGGAAATGAACCTTCAAACTCGTGGAACAGCATAAGCTTTGGTACTTCTGCACCATTCTCTCAACGACAGACGAAATTAGGATCATTCTTGCTGCCCAGAAACTTGGTTATTACGTCATTAAAGACGACCCACGCTTCTTTTTCAGCAACTTCAATTTCTTTTCAAAATTTCCATCTTTATAAAGTTTTCTAATGTCTGGATCTGAAGAGATACCCTCTTTTAGTTTTCGGTTGATAAGGCTGGAAATTTGCTACGAATGCACTGCAAACATTTCCCATCTTTTGGTAACGTTTTCACAAATTGCTTCCTCAAGCCTAATTTGATGAGTAAGGGTGGAAGGAGAACTTTCGTCGTTTTTTAATGCACATTTTTTACTGCAGGTTCCAATGAAAGTCGTTGTATCCATTCTTTCTTTTTCCAATCATTTTCCTTTTCTCTGCTATTCCACTCACATAAAAAACATGGAAACTTTGTGTAGCTGCCTTGCTGTCCAAGGATCATCGATATTACTCTGAGATCACCACTCATGAGTCACTTATGATCGTCGAACTTAATTTTCTGGAGAATAAATTGTAAATTGATTTGTTTTCATCTTAAACCGACAGATGGCAGTATTTCATCTGTCTTCAAATCTGGCAGTACGTCTTACGTTTTTTAATTCCTTCGATATACGACACTTTTGACAGAAAGACTGTCGTAATGGAGAAAACTTAAGGTCATTTTTTGATTCAGCGCACACAAATACGTTGGAATCAATCACCAGTACTTGAAAAACAAGATACAAACGAAAAAATGCAGGCGTGTGTAATTTACTGGTTTCAGGAGACATTTAATAATTGGAATCTTAAAAGTTTGTAGTAACCAAAATGCCAACAAACCGTAACTTCTAATATTCTTGTTTCAATCGATTTTGAGATGCATACTGTTAGTCAGCACATACTCTACCGTCTAAATTATTTCATGTCAGTAAAAACACACAAGAAATTGATTTTCTTCGCTGCCAGTATACGACCGCTGCAATTTTGTAATCATGGTAACAAAATAGTAGCTCTACAAGAAAAAAATATAGCTTGTCATGAGCACCATGGCAACGTTGTGTTTCTCTAATGAGATCCAATGCTGTTGACAAGGAAAGATTATGGGGATAGGACCGGCCCTCGTTTTCTTTCCTTTGTTGTGCGACGGCAAAGCGGCGCCAAGTTGAGCACAGGCGCTGGGAATGCTGGCGTGAACAGCTCGTTACTCGTGCTTTATCGGCAGATCCTGCGGGTTATTGCTACTTGAGAACGTTGTTGCTGACACAGACATAACACCGTTCTCAGAGAGCCAAGTTACTATACCTGTTTCCTCTCGCTTATGGGCCCTGTTGCAACTCCTCTACAATAATTAAGGAAACCTGGAGAGAGGTAGCAGGAAGATTGCTACCACCCAATTAACGCGTTCGGTCCAAAGTTGTTTGGGTGCTGATTAATTTTTTATTTTTTTTTCTTAGAGTTTTACGGCTCGATGATGTTGAGGTCATTAGAACCGAGAGAGGTTGGAAGGCAAGCGACTAGAAAGAACTCGGCCATGGGCATTTGTGAATGAATCTTCCCAGAATTCACCTCGTGCGATTTTCTTAAGAGTTTTACGGCTCGACGATGTTGAGGTCGTTAGAACCGAGAGAGGCTGGAAGGCAAGGGACTAGAAAGAACTCGGCCATGGGCATTTGTGAATGAATCTTCCCAGAATTCACCTCGTGCGATTTTCTTAAGAGTTTTACGGCTCGACGATGTTGAGGTCGTTAGAACCGAGAGAGGCTGGAAGGCAAGGGACTAGAAAGAACTCGGCCATGGGCATTTGTGAATGAATCTTCCCAAAATTCGCCTCGTGCAATTTTCTTAGAGTTTTACGGCTCGACGATGTTGAGGTCGTTAGAACCGACAGAGGTTGGAAGGCAAGCGACTAGAAAGAACTCGGCCATGGGCATTTGTGAATGAATCTTCCCAGAATTCGCCTCGTGCGATTTTCTTAGAGTTTTACGGCTCGACGATGTTGAGGTCGTTAGAACCGAGAGAGGTTGGAAGGCAAGGGACTAGAAAGAACTCGGCCATGGGCATTTGTGAATGAATCTTCCCAGAATTCACCTCGTGCGATTTTCTTAAGAGTTTTACGGCTCGACGATGTTGAGGTCGTTAGAACCGAGAGAGGTTGGAAGGCAAGGGACTAGAAAGAACTCGGCCATGGGCATTTGTGAATGAATCTTCCCAGAATTCGCCTCGTGCGATTTTCTTAAGAGTTTTACGGCTCGACGATGTTGAGGTCGTTAGAACCAAGAGAGGCTGGAAGGCAAGGGACTAGAAAGAACTCGGCCATGGGCATTTGTGAATGAATCTTCCCAAAATTCGCCTCGTGCGATTTTCTTAGAGTTTTACGGCTCGACGATGTTGAGGTCGTTAGAACCGAGAGAGGTTGGAAGGCAAGGGACTAGAAAGAACTCGGCCATGGGCATTTGTGAATGAATCTTCCCAGAATTCGCCTCGTGCGATTTTCTTAGAGTTTTACGGCTCGACGATGTTGAGGTCGTTAGAACCGAGAGAGGTTGGAAGGCAAGCGACTAGAAAGAACTCGGCCATGGGCATTTGTGAATGAATCTTCCCAGAATTCGCCTCGTGCGATTTTCTTAGAGTTTTACGGCTCGACGATGTTGAGGTCGTTAGAACCGAGAGAGGTTGGAAGGCAAGGGACTAGAAAGAACTCGGCCATGGGCATTTGTGAATGAATCTTCCCAGAATTCACCTCGTGCGATTTTCTTAAGAGTTTTACGGCTCGACGATGTTGAGGTCGTTAGAACCGAGAGAGGTTGGAAGGCAAGGGACTAGAAAGAACTCGGCCATGGGCATTTGTGAATGAATCTTCCCAGAATTCGCCTCGTGCGATTTTCTTAAGAGTTTTACGGCTCGACGATGTTGAGGTCGTTAGAACCGAGAGAGGCTGGAAGGCAAGGGACTAGAAAGAACTCGGCCATGGGCATTTGTGAATGAATCTTCCCAAAATTCGCCTCGTGCGATTTTCTTAGAGTTTTACGGCTCGACGATGTTGAGGTCGTTAGAACCGAGAGAGGTTGGAAGGCAAGGGACTAGAAAGAACTCGGCCATGGGCATTTGTGAATGAATCTTCCCAGAATTCACCTCGTGCGATTTTCTTAAGAGTTTTACGGCTCGACGATGTTGAGGTCGTTAGAACCGAGAGAGGTTGGAAGGCAAGGGACTAGAAAGAACTCGGCCATGGGCATTTGTGAATGAATCTTCCCAGAATTCGCCTCGTGCGATTTTCTTAAGAGTTTTACGGCTCGACGATGTTGAGGTCGTTAGAACCGAGAGAGGCTGGAAGGCAAGGGACTAGAAAGAACTCGGCCATGGGCATTTGTGAATGAATCTTCCCAAAATTCGCCTCGTGCGATTTTCTTAGAGGTTTACGGCTCGACGATGTTGAGGTCGTTAGAACCGAGAGAGGTTGGAAGGCAACAGACTAGAAAGAACTCGGCCATGGGCATTTGTGAATGAATCTTCCCAGAATTCGCCTCGTGCGATTTGTGGAAACCATGGAAAACAAAATCAGGATGTCCTGACGGGGATTTAAAACCGTGTCCTTCCGAATGCCAGGCCAGAGCGTTACCTCTCGATTACTACGCGAGGTTTGAATACCAGTGTTACAAAGATTACCACGTTTAGAACATATCACCACATCAGGCAATACTTCATGTCGGAGATATTGCGCAATACCAACACTTCAGAGACAAGGTTAATGGATCGGCTTTAATTTACTTATACAATAGTATTTCTTCACGCTCTCGAGCATTTTCTGTCAGCATAATGCGGACTTTTACACTCCACAAAAATCAGCTTCAAGTCATTCCTTCATCATTGGAGCCGTCTCTAGATTCAGCCAGCCACAGAGTCTGCTTTTCTCCTGGCTTGAATATCTTTGAGCTTTGAACTTAATATTGCATAATAAATTTTACAGTTATAACTGGTTTATAAAAATAGTTACAACATTTATTTATACACACAGTGAAGTCATGTGCCTCACACAGTCATTGCTTCGATGCCGATACTTCACAGACAAGGTGATTCGTACAAATTTAATTCACGAAATAATATTATTCTAGTAAAATACCGTTGATGTGCAATGCGTGTTTTATCCTCTCACCTTACTCCTTCGAAAAGACTGCATTTATCGTCCATTTTCTGAAATATTGTTAGAATATATTAAGTGTTCTTTGGCCCGTTTCGGTAGCGTAGGTGCTAGAGTACTCAGATGCCAAAACGAAATCCTTGTTCCTTATCTTATTTCACAACATAAATTCCTGATGGAAGTGTGAAATGAAATCTAGGCAGAGGAAAGGTTAAATATTACCCCGGGACCTCACGCTTGGCACTTGTCACAAACTCCAAGCCTCTTCAAACGCTTGGTTAATTTAGGGGAGCCAAACATCGTCATCCACACGCTTGCCTGTTTGTTTTGGAGAGGCAAGCATGACGAACGTCAAGGTTGTGTCGGCCATAACTTTTAGCCTAACCTATTTTTATTTAAAAAAATTAAAAAACGAGAAAGAAGGGCAAAGAAAATCGTGGATGTTAAAAATCCATAGAAACTGTACCATTTAATTTACATTTTATTCATGCAACTATGATTACTATTTAGCTTCATGTAAGTATTTCATTTAATATAAGTATATTGTTTTATAATTAGAATTCTGTCATAATTATTATTTTAACGGCATTATAATGTCTTTATCCATTAATTTTTGAATTTATGGAAGAAAAATTTAATGAGCTTCTTTTTGAGCCATCTGGCCAGTTTGATAACTTCTGCCTGATGAAATATGCTGATTCTGAATATTCACTGAATGAAATTTCACCTATGACTTCTAAAGAAAATTCAATTTCAGAGAAGCTGTTCTATACCAGCTAAATTAATAAATTTATACCTGAGCCATAGTGAATAGAATCTTGTTTTTTCTTTAAATCTTTACGAAATGTTACTAAGAAATGCTATCTTTTTTTTAATAAAAAAAAGAAATCTGCATGACAGTTTTATTTAAAACTTCACAAAGACGACTCCAGACATGAACTACTTCTTTATGGTCTTTGCAGAGTTCTACTTCGCAGCATTCGGGAAATTTTAAAATATCCTCGTTGGACCAGTTATTCATTTCTCTTGCAACACTTTTATACAACAAAAAGAAACGCGCGTTTTGTCCGCCATCAGGGCACAAACAATAATAAGACCACACAAACGTGTAGCCGCTTCGCAAGCACTTTGATTTGTGCCAAAAAAACCGACACTCGGTCGGATCAGCCACAAGTGCCTGCAAGCTTACTCAAGCCAAGCCAAGCGCCCTATCCACAAGTTTCAATTTGTGACAGTTTGACGGGGTTTGGCAAGCATGTGGTCCCGGCTTTAGGAACTATCACGAGTATCTAAACTCAGTTTCTCGATCAGGGATTTAATGTATCAACAGAAGTAGAAGTAATGGTACAAAACATTCAGTCCGATTTCTCTCTGTCCCAACTGATCTATAAATTTTAGCATTATAGGGTTAAGATAACATTAAACTGGTGTCAGAAAATTTCATCAAATATTTTATTACTGCTCACAATTGTGTATAAGATACGTGCATGAATTGTAGCAGGTTACGCTTGTGTTTCTATGGAGGAAGTGGTCTTCGGTAAAAATAACAAAAACGTGACATGGGACAACAATTGTTGAAATTAGCTAATGAACTGTGTGTCACAAAATGTTCTGGAGATTCTGTTTGGCACCGCCTGGACATAAAAAATCGGAGTTAATATAGTGACCTAACACACGCATTCTAGCAGACGTCTTGATAATCGGTAAAAGAAAGACTCGGAATTTTATAGAACATTAGCTGATTACTTCCCTGGAACGCTTTCAGTCATTGCGCACATATTTCATTTTTATTGAAGCGCCGTGTAAGTCTCTCCGCCCCGGCGGCTCAGTTGGTTGAGGCACTGCTCTGGTGGCCGGCGTTGATTGGGGGCTCGAGTCTTGGTGGTAGTGGAAATTTTCATCATTAGTACTTGGATAGGAGAAGTGTTTGTTTACATTTCCTTATTACCATATCGTGCATCAAAGTCCTGGGTTAAATCCCAAACTCTCCGCAGTGCGTATTGAGAGAGCATATGGCACTATTGATGCTTTTCTCCTACATATGGCGGTTCCTCGTGTCTTTAGCAAGAGTAGACTTGAATTGGCCGGCATCGGGTTTCACGCTCTCCCTACTTAATCCGTCATTTCATACAACAGAAAACAACATTATGTACTGAATACACACACTGTTCGTCATCCATACCTACAATACCACATACGAACAACATTGGGGAAGGCAACGGGAAACCACACCATTTCACCTTCCCGAGAGAGTCCCCATGGTAACCGCCTACGCCTGGAATCGTGTATGGCATCATAATAAAAAGAATGATTCTCAGTCATTCCCCATTTCATAATCCTATCTAATGGATATGATGCATTTTCAAGAAAAAAGTTTATTAAGTTAATATGTGCTAGTAAGCTTCAAATGATTTGCTGTTCGTATATAAATTAAAAATAGAATGATAATTGAGATTCACAAGGATGCGAAAAAATGTTCATGGTTTATTTCGAAACTGGTAGCTTTCCCGTAAACTGGCTGTTTAACCAAAAGTCTAAAATTCACACAGATAAATAAACCGGGTGTTTACTTATGAACCTCTACAAGTATTCGTAAACGTTTATGATCAGATTGGTGCAAAATACAATCTAATCTCGTTTGCAACATGAAAAATAATCTCATTTAGTAAAACGTAATAGAATCGGTATGCTGATGGTGACGCCACAGTATTACTCACATCGTTTCAGCAACGTTGCCAATTTCCGCTGATAAACCAGTAGGGAAAGCGCCGTTGTGACAGCATTCATTTTACAGTGCAGGCCGTTTAGCTTCTATCGCACGTGTGTATTAGCTACGCGCAGGCTGCGGGTGCGAGCGACTGTGTGCACCGTAAATGAAGCGCGGTGGCTGCCGTTTCCGCGTTGCCACCACACCACCGGATGTTAATTTCCCGCGGCCGACGCTGCACTTCCGGTCCGACGACAGCTCGATGCGACACCTGTCAGGAGCAACGCGCGGCAGAAAGAGAGCTGCACGCCACAGGAAATAAGCAACAGGTACGCACCCGGCAAGCAACACCGTGATAATCGTCACAAGTTGAAGAACCTGCCAAGTACAAAGACAGCTTTCCTTCGCAGGCAGAAAGAAACGGCATGCGAAACGAATCTGGAAAAAATGAAATTTCGTGGTGTAGTAGGTTGGAGAAGTGAGTGAAGGGGGGGGTTTTATAAATTATTATATTTTATAAAATTAAAAATTTAATAAATCCATTATTAATTATTGATTGGCAAGGATCATACGCCGGGTCGTAAAGACACCTGACACAGATATTTTATTAAGTTCAATAGGCTGCTACACCGCTAGGCACATTTACATTTAATATTAATATAAATTAATGCAATGTCAAGCAAGCCTAGACGTTACAATTGACCGATTTTCTCAAGCAAACAATTATATGAACTTTACTTTACTTGCAAATATTCTGACGAAGTTACAGTTAGTGAGCGGGAACAAATGTTCACAATACGCTACTACAAGAAAACAATCATCAATCAAAAAGAATACATGAAATGAACATGCATCTCGGGCACCATCAAATAACAAGTAAAAAAAAACAAGGAACTCGCGATATGCAAAGGTTCCTACAATGTTCAACAAAATGCCGGCTAGCTCAGGGTCAAAATTAGCTCAAAGAACACAAGTCTCTTTCTCAAGTCGCTTACGGGTCATTCGCAGTCTCATAAGAACTCAACGATGCAAGACCTGGCGTTTACACTTTACCTAGTGTAGGCAGCAACACTGAAGTTCGTCACGCTATCAGCCCAGCGTGATAGAAAAATCACCAGCAAGTGATCATAGGCAGGTCACTGTACTGACCAAGCACAACAGTTCTGGCCTGGCAATAAGTCAGCTCGACCGCACTGGATCGCGGTCTGGCCAGAAGTCAGAATCGACCGCACTGGATCGCGGTCTGACCAGAAGTCTCGACTGCTCTCGCCCGTGGTCCGGGCAGAAGTCACAATCGACTGCTCTGCCCCGTGGTCTGGGCAGAAGTAACTTCCTTCTCTCCGGAAGGCGATGGCGTCCCTCTCCCGCGCAGGAACATGGCGGGCAGAAAGAAATACACCCTGTATTAACATGTGTAGACCCCTACCGATGATTTCATAGGCAGGTTGGAAATCACGTGGTATCGATGCACACTCAGATTCGCGGCATTTCGCTAGCGTCCCTCTTCCGCGTCCATGCTTGTTGACGCAGGGGGGGGAGGGGAAGGTTGACCTTCGCCTGTTTGCTGCAGGAACCGTTTGGGGTGACTGACTGGCCTTGGGGTGGCGACAGCGAGGCGGGCTATTGTCCGTTCACTGGGATTTTACCGTTTCACTTCCCGTCCCGAGCCTCCGATATGCGACCCTTCGCTTAAAACAAAATCCTATGCTCACACATTTTCTGAGCCTTTTCAAAGGAAATACCCTTGCATATTCATATAATTGTATACAATTTTGGGCTGCCCGAGATCAATATTAATAAATTTTAATCTGAATAAATTAAAATAAATCATAACTTAATAAAAATAAAAATTGTAGCGTGGCGTGATAACGTCACGTTACAGTGGTTGTTGTGCATTATTCAGAACGTGGCCAAAAAATTTAAGGTACTAGTGTTATTCGTACAAAATAATAACGAGATAATTTGGTGAACAGTGAAAAATACTGTGTAAGAATTGTGTGCTTGGTGATCAGCAGAGAAAGAAAACCAGCCAAATTAAAATTAGGACTATGAAATTAAAACTGTTCAAAACTTTAAATAACCAGACTCAGTATTTTGTCAGCTGTATTGTAGGCTAAGTCCAGAAATAAGATGAAAAGAGCTGCAAACGTCTAAATTCTCTCTGGTAACTACCCCAGTGAGTCCTTTTGTGAAACACGATGTTTCAGACTCAAAGCCAACCTTAAATCTCAAATCAGTATGTTAAGTGTGTGGAGTAACTAAATACCACACTCTTTATCCTTCGGATGAGAGTTTGTCGATAATCCAAGCATTCATTGCGGGTAGCAGGTTTCCCTTTTTTCATTTTTAATCTCCATATATGAAATATTCATCACCGTCATATAACAGAAAACATAACAAAACCACAGTCACAGAGAAAACACCTTGGCCATTTCAGTTCTAGTCATCACTAGATTAGTACACCTCCTGCGTGAAGATATTAGAACAATAGATAGATGCCCCAATTTTACTTTTATATATTGTTCAACATTTTTTCTTCGTAATGATCGCATGTCATAGGAAGTTATCATTTAATGCAATACGAAATTAATAATTAGTAGATAAAATAAACTAACCTGAACAAATCTTGTATTGAAATTCTGTTATTTCTAAAGAGATTTGTGACTGTTATCCACAAAGTAGTTAAAATTGACCCAAACAATGTATCTGTTATCTGAAGTCATTGCAGTGAAACCAGCGTGCTAGACGGGTTGCGGCCAAACACCGAAGTCGTTATTCTGTTTTTTGTTCGCTCAGTCACGTAGAGTTTTTGCCTGTTACGGTTTAACCGTAGTATTACTTCATTCTATCAAATTACATTAATCCCATCCTTTCATGAGTCAGATTAATTTCTTTGCTTCTAGATTGCCATATACAGCATACTTGGTTGCTATAAATGTTACCGCTCTTCTGAAAATTATGGAAATTTACTGGAAATTTTGTTTTAAATGAATAGAAATTAACATTTTGCACAGTTAAAAATAATTCTCTATCTTAGAGCTGTAACAATTATTCGTTATATCTCAAAAGGAGTTAAATATCAAAAATCGCAGACAATCTATTTAAAGTTATCCGTAATAAGACAAAATTTAGCAGGCGTACTGCTAACATTTCTTAAGCAGCGCGCATACTCAACGAGTAAAGTATGACATAATGATAGACGCATATGTAATGATTACAGGAGACCTAGAAATATCCAGTACAAGCGTTAAAAGTCAACCTCGTAAAACGTATTTTCAGAAACAGTGTAAATAAATAAAGATTATTTATGTGAAAATGTATGACAAGCGTTTCATTTGAGAAACTAAGTAACCAATTGAGGTCTAGGAGGTGTACTGTGGATTGGAAACATGTACTACAGTTGTCGTTTTTATTTCCGTTACTAATCTCGTACCAAACGTTTGTATACTTTTTAGTAGTTTATCTAACTTCCCTGACACACTTGGATCCCATGTAATCAACCTATTGTGATTTTTGCGTAATTTCACAAGGGTTAACTACACTATCAGAAAAATTGAAGTTACTTTCTCTCAAAAAGTCTTTCGAGTAGTGTCAGATTATTACAGCTCAAGGTTTAGTGTTTACGAAGGGTGCGCCTTATTATTAGAATCCCGCTGCTTTATAGATTCGTTTGACAACAGATTGTAGGGTTTGTGGGATCATAAAGCCAATTGGAGAAGACTGCTAGAGACCTTCCTCAACAGTACCCACAAACGCTTTCTCAGTTCGCGGAACCTTTTTTAGAGCTACGGTGTAATACGTTTTTGTTGTCAAGATCGTGAACATGATATGAATGCTTGAGCAGAACATGGATGTCGCTAAGAAACAACTTACTAGGTGTAAGCACTTGTTCATTTATTTTTACCATATCCCGATTGCTTTGTAAAATTATTTGAAGAAATTTTAAAATTATAAATATGGAATATTCATTGTGTTACAAGGTTTTATGATACTTGGGTTAACTTATTACCAACTCAGAAACAACTTAGAATCAGGCAGAATAGTTGTACTATTATTAGCTCTTCTTTGTGTTCCTTATATTTGCAGATACAACTTGCTCCAATTTTTTTCTATTTTCAGAAACATGCTTTGCAGCGTTTCAGTAATCTCCGCCTTTCTTTCTAACCACTAAGAAATATATTGTCTCTGACATTCCTCAGTATGCGTTCTTTATAAACTATATTTGTGAGAAATTCCAGTATTTTCTTACATCAATCGGTGAAATAAATCTTGTATCTTTGTTCCGTACTCCGGCACACAGCGTTTTAGCTGTTAAAATAAGCATTTCAGTTTTTCTTGTAGTTATTTTTTTTACAGTGTCGTTTCTAGCTTCTGCACAGTAGATCAGTATGGTACTCATTGTAGCTTCATATAATGTTATCTTGCTTTCAGAAGTAGTATTTCTACTGTCCCATACAATATTTTTTAGGTTGTATGATATCCTTATTGTCTTAATTCTTTGTTATTTTACATCGCAGTATACTATTTTGAAGTTATTTAATTGCTTTCCTAACTGATTCCTACTGCCTGCTTCATTCTACAATTTTTCAGTTTTCCTGTTTTCGTTTATTGGTTCTTTTGATACAATCATACATTTTTTCTTACGGTTTTTAGAAACTTGTTTTAATTCGCGGCTTTTGCTTTAGACTTATCTTGCAGTCTTTGAAGACTTACGTGAGTACTAAAAAATTAGCGAAGCACACTGTGTCGAAGGAGATATTACTCATTCTTTAACTCCATTTATTTGGTAAACCTCCTTATTCCCTGAACTAATAAGAAGTTAATGATCATCAATAAATGCGTTTAATCTCTTACGTAGATTTTTTGTTACACACATTACTGCACGTATTTACCGACTCATTAAGCTGACCAGTCTTCAATATCTCAAGACATACCTTGTCATTTAATTCCTTGCCTGGGTCAAATTATGTAACCAAAATCTCTTGTCGATGGTTCGATTTGTTGTTGTTTGTTTTTTTGAAGAATTACGCTTCTGAAAATCAGAATTCTTACAAGTTTCAAGAGAGGAATCTCGTTAAGGAAATTGAAATGCTGCTTGAACGACCACGAACGGGTTTCGAGGGAGTTTATAGAGCATATACGTACCGTTTAGCCGGCTGACAATTCATTACCGCTGCGCCTGACGAGCCGACAGCCTGCGACGCACAGGGCTGGAGTCTCGGCAAACAGCGGGCCCGGGACGAGACGACACGAGTGAGTGTGTGTGTGTGTGTGTGCATAATGCAGGGCGCAGGTGGGAGTATGTGAGTGTGTCTGATTAACGCCGCTCGACCCGACCTGCCCTCACCGCCATTAACTATACACAAAGCCGAACCGTAAACCGCGCTTAATTGCACTCGAAGACAATTTACGGAGCAGATGACAGCGTTAGCTTCGCTCCACTGTTTACCTATGATACCCTGAAATTGTTCTTGGAAATAACTGTTGTTAAGAGATATACTACATTGCTCTAAAATGCACAGATCAAGATCGATAACAGTAAACACGCATTTGTGCGGATTTATGTAGTTGCAGAGTACACGGTGTTGCTCGGTGACTGGATATGAAAGTTCCCATGTTTTATCCCGTTTGATTTGACTGTCGTAACATTCTCTATAACACGTGCAGTTTTGTGATTCAGGTTTAAACATTAGTTTTCCACTTCTTTTAAATCATACGTGCGAAAACTTCCTTCCAGATCGGATAAAAACTGTGGGTTTGCGTGTCACCACACGAACATTAAAACAAATTTTAAATAAATTTCAAGTTTGAATTTCTTGGTCACTAACCGGAACCTGTTCAGGGTCAATAAACAGTAAGTTTTATGTGCTTTCAGCATATCACCATTCTCTTTCGTCGATATTTTCGAAACATTTTCAGAAAACAGAACAGGAGGATGATGGGGAAAGGGGCAGGTTTTTGAGAACCGAATATACACACAGTATTTTTACCCTTGTTTTAAAACATACATGTGCAAAGATTCATCGATATCGAATAAAAACTGTGGATTTGTGTAAAGAACGTACAAATATATATTCAAACCTATTTTTATGTATAGAAAGTGAGTGTGGTCTGTGAAACAGACATATCGAGTGATATTATCATTAATGGCTTTCGGCTTTATGGACCTTATCGGCCTTACAGCCAAGTTCAATACATTTTCTTTGTATAGCAGTTTACCTTCCAGTTTCATTACATATTCGCTGTACACCAGTTTTCATTCCTAGAATTATAATGTCGACATGATATCAGGTACAATGTTATATCTCTTACCTATACAACAGAGGGTTCAGTATAAAATGAGCGGAATTATTCAAGCATTACGTCTTAGCTATATCAAGTGTTAAGTTCGTGCAGTTGGTTTTGGGGGACGTCAACTGGTTTAAAATCAGGAGGAAAATATAAGGAGATACCACAGATCAAACATAAAGGAGTGCTGACTTGTTAGATGAAAATACATGTCCAAACTTCACTAAATCTGTCCATTGCTGCTGTTACGTATCTAGTTGTGCCACATTATCGCGGTTTATTTAAAAAATAATAATATGTTCTTAAACTATCAACATAATCTATTAATTAAACTCTGAACTGTTAGCAATGGATTATTATTTTTGCTTATAGCTTTACGACTTGTCGACGTCGGAGTCATTAGAGATGTAAAAGGACTCGGGACAAGTAACGGAAAGCAATTCGGCCATGGCCTTTTCGAAGGAAGCATCCCGGTATTTGCCTGCAATGATTTGGGGAAACCTTGGAAACCCAAATCCGATGCCCCGACTGGAATTCGAACCCGCATCCTCCCGAATGCGAGGCCAGAGCGTTAACCGCTCATCCACCGCGTTAGATCAATACATTATCAGCAATAGTATACATTTTCAAATGTTTTAATCTCAAATGTGCATAACAATCTTCCTTACAAGTTGTTATTAATGTCGATATCAAAAAATTTATTCAGTTTTCGTTAACAACGAAAGAAATGTTCATTGACCACAATCTTTGAAAGGAATCAGTAAACTAATATATGTTAGTTTTATAAAATACGTTAATTCAAATTTGAATAGTTTCTAGAACAGAATAGACAGCCAAATGATTTACACTGTATAAAAAAACATGAAATGTACTTAATTTGCATATAGGAGCAACATATAATCGTTTAAAAAATAATTTCATGAAAATGAAAGATGAACAAATTTTTGGAATAAACCCTAATTCGTGACATCCTAAGGATATTTACAAAGAAAATTTTTTTTGCTTACAAAAAACAAACTTGGGAAAAGCCATCCACCAACTTTGAAAGGTTTTCACGGGTGTTTATACGAATAAATTCCGCTTTATACAAGGTGAACTTGTATTTAAAAGACAATTCCCTATTAAATTACAACATTGCGTGTTCAAATTTAACAGAGAATTCTCATCCGGATACTACTTCAACTGATGAAGACAGTGAAGGAAGGTGTGGAAACGTTGTGTACAGCAGAATTTATCAGGCTGAACACCCCTGAAAGCTATGTAGAACAACGGGTAAAGACTTAATTCTGTTGCAAAATATAATTATACAGACACCTCACGCGTACTGCATAGTAAATTCGTATGTATATGATTTGACCTCAGAAAACAATTGCTAGAGAGTGTCGCAGAATATATTTCCCCTTAACTACTCGCTACTGTTTACTGTAGCATCAGCCTATCAAATCATAAATTCTTCTTCCAATCGAAACCTGTGGTTTGATTTGCCAGGTGCAGTATCTATCAGCCGATGATTCAATGTATTTTGGCACAAGGTTGTTTGCCAGTCGATTAATCGATGAATTCTGGTGTGGGAGAGCGTTGTGTTGCGATACATTAACTTTGTGCCGGTCTTCTATTGTAGGACCTGTACCGAGGTCAAGAGGCATGCCAGGCTGAATCGCCCGCCGCCCCGATTCCTCCATTCATAAAGCCTATTGTCCGCACCGTCCTTTCAGCTGCCACAAAGGAATGCAAACTGGATCCGCTAACAATAACTCTTCCTTGGATAGGTGTTTTCCAAAGCGTGAGTCAGAAGTGAAGTCTAGCCCATGCGCAGTTGTAGAATCACTATTTCCTTTACGTGTTCCATTACAAACATAAAGTACATTAAATCTCAGATTAGATAACAGTGTATATTGTATATAGAAAAAGCAAAACATGTAGTTTCTCTGAAATCTTAGATAGCAATCAGAAATCATTCTAACAAAACAGTGACCTACCATCATTATAATTAATTATTTTACTTATCTAATGTATTAACTTAGTCCACAACTTGAAGGTTAGTTGGATGCTCCGAAATGTGGTGTGGTAAGCCAGTGTGTCAGAAGTAATTCCGCCAGTTCCTTCACTCCAGCACTTACAGTATAACTTTTTTTCTTATGATTTTAACCCTAGACGACTTTGAAGTTATTCGAAGCGGGAAAGAACAGGGGTTAAGGAACGGGAAAGAATACTGTCATGGCCTTTCTGAAGGAACCGTCCGCACATTCATCTGGAGTGATTTTGGGAAACCATGGAAAACCCAAATCTGGATGGGCGCACCGGGATTCAAACCCACGCCATTCCCGCATGAGAAGCCAGAGCGTTACCGCTGACCAACTACGCTCGGGACTTTTTGACGGAGCGGCCTGGCCTTTGAACGAAGCACAACCGGTAAATATTTCTGACCACACTTGGACTCAAAACCAGGATCTAGAATTTTGAAGGCGAGCGTCTTATCCATTGAGAATTCAGGCCACTTATTTAATGTGAACATAGTGTATACCTGTACACTGTTGAATGAATTTTA
Organism: Vandiemenella viatica; assembly: GCA_031002005.1. Lineage (NCBI taxonomy): Eukaryota > Metazoa > Arthropoda > Insecta > Orthoptera > Morabidae > Vandiemenella > Vandiemenella viatica. The sequence continues at coordinate 43,187,455 of JARYHS010011408.1, forward strand.
TTAGTTTATTCACTCAGAACATAACAGTTATGTTTGTGTATGTGATGAAGAACGAGGCTTTTCAATAGCTTGTCAATAGGGACATGTGGATGTTATCCTACTGGAAAGGTGAGCCTAAGGAGGTATGGAAATTTTCACTCATCAAATCCTACCCGACCGCACAAAGTACCCAGCCACCCATCAGCCGACTCCGCCACGAAATTAGCCCATCTGAAGGTGCTTCTAATAGGCAACTAATGTACTAAAAGCGTAAAAAATTAATAATTCAAATATCTGACACTTAATTACCTTGCAGCCTTCAACGACTGTAGAATCCACATTTTATGCAAAATACGTAGTCATTATGAAAATATTGTTTTTGGAAGATTATTTTACAAAACCGCTTACATTCATTATTTATTGTATGAGTATTCTCGCGCAAATACAATATTTCACCAATTATGATGATAAATTACGATGAAAATTAAACACAAACACAAAATTATAAAAACGTCCAGTAACTACGCCTTCTTTTAGAATATGATCGTGTACCATGACGTCACGGTTCGATTCGACCAATACCGTTGCGTTTTGCGAAGTTACATTTCTCTTCTTCCTTTGAATTTATAACACTTTTTATTAATTAATATCAATAAATAAAAAGCTAATAAATATGATAAAACGTTCTAGCGGTAATTCTACACTAATAAAGCTTCCAAATATTTGAATTGCATGCATATTTCCTAATACACGCCATTACATCGGGGATGGTGAGGCAGGTCACTTGTTACCGAAGCATTCAAATGACTAAGTGGCGTACATGATGAATGTAAAAACCACATTGAAACTGTTGTTTAATCTGCAATTTTCTAACAATAATTACTCTACTGTGCCTGGCCATGAATTACGTCCAACGTGTAGCTAGTATCTTTATGAAATACCCTAAATGTTATTTCGCCAAGCATCAAATAAAGTTACAAATACACTCCTGGAAATTGAAATAAGAACACCGTGAATTCATTGTCCCAGGAATGGGAAACTTTATATACACATTCCTGGGGTCAGATACAACACATGATCATACAGACAGAACCATAGGCACATAGACACAGGCAACAGAGCATGCACAATGTCGGCACTAGTACCGTGTATATCCTCCTTTCGCAGCAATGCAGGCTGCAATTCTCCCATGGAGACGTTCGTAGAGGTGCTGGATGTAGTCCTGTGGAATAGTATGCCAAGCCATTTCCACCTGGCGCCTCAGCTGGACCAGCGTTCGTGCTGGACGTGCAGACCGCGTGAGACGACGTTTCATCCAGTCCCAAACAATCTCAATGGGGGACAGATCCGGAGATCTCGCTGGCCAGGGTAGTTGACTTACACCTTCTAGAGCATGTTGGGTGGCACGGGATACATGTGGACGTGCATTGTCCTGTTGGAACAGCATGTTCCCTTGCCGGTCTAGGAATGGTAGAACGATGGGTTCGATGACGGTTTGAATGTACCGTGCACTGTTCAGTGTACCCTCGACGATCACCAGAGGTGTACGGCCAATGTAGGAGATCGTTCCCCACACCATGATGCCGGGTGTTGGCCCTGTGTGCCTCTGTCGTATGCAGTCCTGATTGTGGCGCTCACCTGCACGGCGCCAAACACGCATACGACCATCATTGGCACCAAGGCAGAAGCGACTCTCATCACTGAAGACGACACGTCTCCATTCGTCCCTCCATACACGCCTGTCGTGACACCACTGGAGGCGGGCTGCACGATGTTGGGGCGTGGGCAGAAGACGACCTAACGGTGCGCGGGAACGTAGCCCAGCTTCCTGGAGACGGTTGCGAATGGTCCTCTCTGATACCCCAGGAGCAACAGTGTCCCTAATTTGCCGGCAAGTGGCGGTGCGGTCCCCTACGGCACTGCGTAGGATGCGACGGTCTTGGCGTGCGTCCATGCGTCGCTGCTGTCCGGACCCAGGTCGACGACCACGTGCACCTTCCGCCGACCACTGGCGACAACATCGATGTACTGTGGAGACCTTGCACCCCACATGTTGAGCAATTCGGTGGTACGTCCACCCGGCCTCCCGCATGCCCACTATACGCCCTCGCTCAAAGTCCGTCAACTGCACATACGGTTCACGTACACGCTGTCGCGGCATGCTACCAGTGTTAAAGACTGAGATGGAGCTCCGTATGCCACGGCAAACTGGCTGACACTGACTGCGGCGGTGCCCAACCGCTGCGCAGCTAGCGCCATTCGACGGCCAACACTGCTGTTCCTGGTGTGTCCGCTGTGCCGTGCGTTTGATCATTGCTTGTACAGCCCTCTCGTAGTGTCCGGAGCAAGTATGGTGGGTCTTACACACCGGCGTCAATGTGTTCTTATTTCAATTTCCAGGAGTGTATGATGGAGTGAATACCATTTGTACAGATAAAACTGTTGAGATAATTTATCGCAAACAGCGCTTTGAAGTAAAGAAATTAAAATATCTTTCTAGGGTGCGTGTAAAAAAATATAGAAATGGAACCCTCATAATTTCAATATTCCCGTCCGTCCGTTATTCACACATTCGTAATTCTGATGATAGAAAAAAGGTGTTTTATCAATCCTAAAACAGGTTTGTTGACAAGTACGAAAATATTAATCTCTGCAAAAAGGAGCAACCCATGTAGTGTGGTGTCAGAAAGTGTGATCAGTTTCTGATAATCCTTCCGTGCTCTGTGGTAACTTCTCTCTGGAAAAAAATAACATTGTTATGGCCCTGAGTTTCTGCTTGCTACCGCTGATGGCCATCCGTGAAGAGATATCAAGTGTGGAGTTTCTGACCCGATGTAGACAGCAGTACGGGAACTGGCGAGCCAGTAGCTTAGCCTCTACGTAAACCGGTGAAGGAGGCCTTTACTATTCTCTGTTTGCCGCAGGCAGACAGATATTACAGATACTGTTAGTGATGAGAGACTCACAAAGCATGACGTTAATCGTTCATTTGAGAGGTGAATCAATGATACTTTTCTAGAATATTTAAGCTATCTACGCATCCCATCTCACAAAGCTTGATTATGAATTTTGATTCCGTACACAAAAAGCTTTACATTTGCTACGAGTAGTGTTTCTATACAGACTGAGGAGGTCCCAATTAACGCCCGCGGACCCTGGCGGCATGTTCGCGCACGGTTAAACAAAAATCGGCGACAGCAAGCTGCCGATACTGCGAACAGTGGAAGGGGACCCCGCGCCGAGTGCGGCAAACAGTTAAATTCTCGAATTAATCTCCATCCGTCTGCGTCACAAGTCCGTTTGAAACAACAGCGTGAAATCGGACACATTTAATTAAAGTGTTGGTCGCAGCGATTGGATTGAATTGACGCACAGAACGACGGGCCGTATGCTTTTACGCGAAAAAATTTCGCTAACATAATATCTTAAAATGACGGTAGCGCTAATATGGTCTATAAAGAGTCGTAATGTCACAAATTCAAATCTCCTACCGGTAATCGGTCGCTATTATTGAAATACGAATGGTATAACTGAAAAGAAAAATTAGAAGTTAATTAAAACAGAAATACAGTGATTTTAGGAGGAAGAGAAGGCTAGTACAGAACCTATATTTGCAGCAGCAAGTAAGAATAAAGATTGGGGAACAAATGGCAGGAAAAAGCAGCATTGAGAGGGGCGTTTAAGGTCGTTACATTTCGTTTTATTTCTCAACTTATACCGAAAATAGATTATTGGAAAAACCTTGGATGAAAAAGAGGAGTGCATATTGATAACAAGAGAATAGTCTGTATAAGATTTGCCTATGATATGATTTTATTAACAGAAAATGAAAAAACTCTTTTAAAAATGCTAAAAGACGTGAATGAAGCTTGGGAAGAGTAAGGAATAAGAGTTGACAGAAAAAAACGACGAGTATCGTGATTGGTAAAGGAAGGAAACTGGTAAATATAAAGATACGACAAGCTGGTATCAGCCAAGTAAGAGCCTTTAAATGTCTTCGAAGTACAATCACTAAGGACGTGAGTTACCATCAAGAGGTGAAAACTAGCATTGCTGTAGCAAAAAACTTTTATCAACAAGCATCTTTTCCAAAGAACTACAAGGAAAATTGTTCCATATTTGCAGTGTCTTAAGTATACTATTTGGAGCCCGCACACATCTCTCGAAGTAGTGAATAACTGAAATCAACTATAACTTTCGAATTCCGATCCATTAAAAGTCGAAGATTAATATCCAGATCGGCTTCCCAAACACACTCAACCTGCTTGAAAAAGTGAATCTGGGAATACTCTCTCCTGGTAAAAAGGTTGTATCAAATGGCCACATCTCTTAGTCTGTAGTAGATATTCTGCAGAATTAGGACAGTCGTGCCAACTTCTCTGATAAAATAAGTATTCTCTTTCATTGTTTGTTGAGATAAGATGTAAATAATACAACTGTAAAGTGTGTGACTTTTACCAAGCATATGGGGCACGTGTGTTTAAGGACTTCCATATAGCTTCCACATGGGGAAGTACACAAACCCCAGACTCAAATCTCCATCCAGATTTCGGTTTCCATGGTTTCGCGAAGTCACTCCACGAAAAATGTAGGGATCGTTAGTTAAATTGGCCATACCAGAATTCCTTCCCTATCGGTACCTTCAGTCCTTTCCCCTGTTGAGTTACCGCGATATCGATTAGGCGAACAGCCATAGGCAAAAAAATCTCTGGCCTGACGCGGTGGTGGCAGAAACTGCACATATTTCTGTTTTTCGGAACGGTTGCTTCTCCCTTAGTCTCTAGACACGTTTTGGAAAATCCTCCATTTCTTCCTACTGATAGGCAGTCCCTACAACTCATCACATAGATATTTTCAGATGTCTTATACAAGAAAATTCAGCCGACGTTGCTTTGGGGTTGTATATGAAAATTCTGATGTTGATGTTTTATAAATCAAGTGTAGATTATTTTTCTCTTTGTTTTAAAACATATGGGGACAAATGTTTATCAAGTTCGGATAAAAATCATGAGTTTGTGTGTCACCGCACCAACGTTAAAACAATTTTTAAATTTCAGGTTCGAATTTTCTTATTTTCGTTTCGAAGGCATCAGATATAAGGTAGTTTTCAATCCAATGCGATGGCTTTGTCAGTAGCTGACTGAAATACCCTTATTCCGAGTTTTGGGCATGACCACAAATGTACTATGGTTTCCAGCTCGTCACAAGCACATCTATCTGCTTGTTGTGCCAGGCATCCACATGAAGCGAGAATGTCTGCAACTGCCCATGTTCATATTACTTGGTCACTGATTGTCCTAGCGGAACAGGTCTAACGCCAATAATCAGTAACTTCTGTGTGCTTTCATAATATCACCATATACTCTGACAGACTTCCCTACCGTTTTCGAGATTTTTCTTGCACGAGTAATTTCCTTAAGGGACTGATGTGTTACAGATTATGGGTTTTTAAACCAAATGTAAACAGTATTTTTCCCTTTGTTAACGTATAAGTGTGAAAAGTTTCATCTATATCGGATAAAAACAATGAATTTGTATAAAGAACATACAAATATACAAACACACATAGATATGGTCATGTTATGTCACTTGGTTATGGAATGCTTCTCTTTGCCTCCTACATGTCCAATCATTTAGCATTCATCACGAGTTAGCAGATTTCCTTGGATCACTTTCAAGAAGCCGTTAACGTGCAGTGAAAAGGAAAATAACGCAAAACATTTTTTCTCAGAAACTAACACGTAGGCACATGGAAACACTCCGTACATTCCATTAGTTATTAATTATGTCGTCCTTGATAGTATTTAAAGCCCTGTAAGAAAAATAGGTACGAGTTTTCAGCCATATCTACTGCTTTACAAATTAGTAGGTTCTTCAAACGCCTTTCAGGACACTGCAGTTTCTTCTTTCATTCCATAGCACCCATTTCGATAGCAGATCCCTTCAAATACTCCTGAGCTAAATACGGATGCTTTGTTTATTTTTTCGCTTATCTTGTGTCTGTCCGAACTGTGACTTTATTTGCAAAACTATCGCCCTCATTATGGTTGCCTCTATTCTCCAGTTACTTTCTTTTGTTAATAATTCCAATTTAGAGAATTTCTTCTTTTACTTGATATTAATATTCTTAACTTTCGTGGTCACATCTAAGAGTTTACTGCACCTGCTCCAGGTTTTCTATACCATTCGTCTAATCACTATAATGTAAGCAGCTCAATCACTAGTAAAAAAAACTAAGGAAAAGCAGCCAACAAAAGCTTAGTTTACTTTCAAAACATCCTTAATATATCCTAATATTCAATTTTTCGTATTATTAAAAATAGAACCTATTACAAGAGATCTAATCCCAAAAACTGTAAACAAGACTAGATTAACACAGTAAAATCGAAATTAGTCTGAAGAAAGCAAGATGGTAGTCTTAATTCCCATTTCTTTCTTCCGTTGAATTTTGTGGCTAGGATAAAAGATTGGCGTTATAGGGAATCTCCTTTTAACTGCTATGTTAATCTTCCATTCTGAGAGTAAAAAGAAAAAAAAAACATTTGAATGAATAAAAAAAAATCCTGGGTTAACGTTTCCAGAAGATGGCGAAGTTCATCAGACTACAGTAAACATTCCTCGGCTACTTTATGGTTTCGTAACTAACAAGTACCATCAAAAATATTAATCTCGTACTTGTTATCTTGAGCTTGTATACAATCTCTTTTGTTTGCAATGCCCGACGAAGTGCACTTTTCGTTTTACCTTCCGCTGCTGTGAAATATTGACGTCTCTTTGAAGCGTCAACAGGCGCTGCTAGCGGAAAGGCCGAAGTGAGATGCGATAGCGGAACAAGTGGTGTCCGCAGATAAGGTGCAGGGCGGGCGTCGCGTGACCGCTATAGCCTGGCCTGCAGACAGCAGAATCGCGTGCAGTCTGCATGCTAGGCGCAGGGTTCACCGAGCCTATTCGTTCTCACAGCATCCTCTAACTGTCTATAATGCACGTAAGATTTTTCATCAAGAATTAGGCAATGACGTTATACTCAACTTCATTTTTTTCTGCCTCATTAATTAATCAATAGTTTCTACTTCGCGCTAATGTAGCATATTATCTGCAGCATGGCCTGAGATTTGTTCTTCAGTTTATATGATCTGACATGTCAAATGTAGTAGCTATATTTGCCACCATATTTTATCCATAGTAATTAATTTTCTTTTCTGTATTATTCGGGCATTAGACAGCATCGAAATCGTTGTCATGATTGCTCTACTTTGTTTTCGTGTCCGGAGTAGCTCAGACTGTTAACACATGTGAATTCGTCGCAACGTTCACCTAAAAGATGAGTTTTAGTGTTTGAATATGCCTTGAGAAGAAAATTTTAACATCGCTTGTCAAGTATATTACTACGGTGTGCCCATTATAGAACTTATCTATCTACAAATATAGTTTCCCCAGAAAGAGTGGGAGTTGTGGCACTACAGCCACAGCCGAGTGTAAGAATTGTAGGAATTAATATATTAACACAAAATGCTGCATAAGGAATTTCAAAATTAATTTAATAATTGCGAAATATAGGGAACCAGCAAAAACAGAACTACGTTGGTGCTATACCATCAGTTTAGAAATGGTATTTAACTGCTGGCTGAGGTGGGGCTGACGTTTGAAATTGTCGCGAACTTGACTGCTAATACAAGAACTCAATGAAATATTCCCGTCCGTAGTCAGGATTTAATAAGAATAACATCTTGATACAGTTACTCAGCTCTAAACAAAATTTTCTGTAGAGAGAGAGAATATAATCCAACACTAGAAAACCGAAAAAATTAGGAAAAAATACAATACTATCTTCCAAAACAGTTCAGAATTGTGTAACGGGCGCTTTTGAGCTGCTGCGAATAGTAACAGAAATAACATTTCCCGAGGTCAAAAAACAAAGAATAAATGACCAAACTTCACGGTGGGAGAGTTTATTAATCGGCGACTTCTTCAAACATCGCTGCGATCTACGTATTCATGTCAACTCAAGACTGACCATTGGCTGCAAGGACGTAGCTGTGCAGTCGGTATGCGCAAACGACAACATGCAAGGTCACTGCTGGAATGCAGAAGTACATACTATTATTTTTTTATGAATTTTGTGTAGTGAATAATAAAGAAAAGAAGTGGGAAAGACTTGAAATCTAATAGATCCCGCATGATCAACATTTCTCTAACGACTAACGCTATTAGGTACTGGAAGATTTACACGTTCTTTACATTTTGATGTTTCAAGGTGGTAAACGATTTATATAATATAGTGTATTGTAGGTTTCCGATAACATTAATCTCCGTGTGAAAGACTGATAGTCTTCCAACTAACCTCGTACTTATATCCAACAGTGAACGAACGCTGGAAGTCAGATACATCTAAAACAAATTATTGCTACGAATAGAAAGAGCATTGTTGAATAATATCATCTACTACAGCCAACAAAACCGTCATTCAACAACTATTGGCAGATATTGATAGTATTTCCGATGTCCACGGCTAAATACATTTATGTATGACTTAAAAATATACATTCACTTCTTCGCAGCGTAGAAATGTTGTAAGCAATAAAGTAAGGTTTAGGTTGAACCGTATCAAATGAGTAGTTGCTTATGACGTGCATGTCATTATTCACGGTTGTGGAAATACACGATCAGATTCCTGTCTGACGTTAGGATTCTGTCAAATACACTGCGAACCGTGTACGAAGATGGCATACAAAAAATGTTTCTCTGTTTTTAAAAGTTTTATTAACAATCGTGATACCAACATTCTTAAAATATAGCTACTATAATATGATCCGACATGTTTCATTTCAAAAATTTTCCTACTAAACTTCCTTTAGTCTTCTGAGAAAATACAAAAAATTCAGTGTTATAGAAATAACACAAATATTTTCTGAATCACAGGATGAAAAGTATACGAAGATTAGAAATAATTATGAATTATGAGTATGAATTACAGAGCCTTAAAATATAGGTGATAGTTACTTCAGATCTAAGGTGTTGGTCCTAAACTATGGTGTTTAAATTTGGATTTTGAACACACAGAACGACCATCAACTGTGACCTTGGTGAAATGATTTTTCATTTTTATCACTGGCCCTGTGAGAACACCGAACGAAACACAGAGAGAGACATTGAGAGAAAAAAATTATTGTAAATATAATGTACTAGACGGATAAAGCCACTAGAAACCCTTATTAGTAAAGCAGCTAAGGATATAGACCTAAATATCAACACGTTCAGAGAGTATTTGTAACTGCTAACCATGATATCCTATCAGAAAAAGAAGTATTGCTCATCGTTACCACACGCGAGTATGTTTTTTTAGTTAATTTTCGTAGCCTAACTTCATATTTATTAAGGCAGAAAAACTAATTTGCGTATGGCTCACCAGTAGGTCATCACCAATTTATACTCCAACCAATGTTTTCAACGAAAATCCAGTATTAATGTTTGTTTTGAAGTATCTGGCTGCAAGAATTTTTGTAAGACCAGTCAGGCTATAATTATTCAAACTTTTTTTCTACGAATTTTATGTGTGCCGCTTGATTACATCAGCTTTATGTGGTCGGTGGTTTAGTAAACAGACGAACATGGACTTATCCCAAACGGGGGAAATTAATCGTGTGGCGCTCGAACTTCACTGATCTCCCTAATATCTCAAAACCATCCAGAACCTTGTACGCAGATCAGAACGCTTCGGCAGTGTATGGAGCAAACAAAAATTAACTAGAAGGCTTTCGACTATACCATCGAGTTTTATGTTGGTTTTATGTCCTTTAAAATTTCTGCAGTTAACTAAGTTTAATGATTATATGTCATAAGATATGGCAACCATCAACAAAACCACATGCTCATAGTTGTAAAGCATAAAACAGTTTTAATAATTATATACGTATAGTAACTAACTAGTTTTAGTTGAGTAGTTTAAGTTGCTTATTAACAGGTAACCAACGACTCAATAATAACGTAGTTATCTTACACAGTGAATTTCAGAATTCTGTTATTAAATAAACTAACATCGGAGTATCATGAAATATAACTACTTTGTAAAAGTATCAAATTCACTAGACAGAAACTAATAAAATGTTAGTTGAAGTCGAAATGAGCAAAAATAACAAGTCTGCATTTCAGTTGAACTCATTATAATTAAAATTAGAAGTTTTAAATAAAACACCGTCTGTTAACAACTGCTTTGACGACTTTTTTATTCTCAGACATATTTGCCCTTTGAGATATACGGCAATGTCAATGTTTATAAACGTGCAGTTCATAGTGTTATTGCAGAAAATACCAGTATTTGTAAGCACCACTAATTATTATTTAAATACAGACCAACTTAGTACCATCTGTTGCAAGTCGGTGGGAAACTTTACAATTTAAGTAAGAGCATTATCAAATAATCCAATTACTTTTGCTGGATTCGAGCTGCTTTGAACGATTTTTTAGTTACAACGTTCCGACGCCCAACCTAAGAACTTCATCAGCGCAGTTTATAAGAGCGTTACCATTTTAAAAAGTTGGGAAACTCTTCTAAATCGAGTGTTTTAAGCAAAAAGAGCAATTCAATCATCGGTCGCGTCCAATACAGATAATAGTTACATAACAGCAAAAAAAATTTCGCGTGAATTTAATTGCAGTTACTCCAAAAATCGTATTAAAGATCTGTCAGACATACAGAAAAACCGAGAGATGTTATATCGAAGATTTTTAAAATGTAGTTTTAAAGTGGAAATCTTTGCACCATGACAATGCCTTACCTTTCTATCATGTTGCCGTGGAGACGCGAATCTAATTTGTCGGTCGTTGCACTTTGAGAGAGCAGCGTCTGCTGCACCAATCCTCCCCTCTCCTCCCCTCCTCCTCGGTTCCACGTAAAATCCCACTCCTCACCTCTGGCTTATAGAGCCCCTGCACCGCAGAGCTATTTGGCGACGAAACCTAAAAAATGAAAGTCGTAAATGTGTATTGTATTGTTGGCCCGAGTATAACGGAAATATTCGACCGCCTGTTGACAAAGTTACAACTTGCCACGCAATCTGCCTCTGTCATGACTGCCCTAATCTAACAAAGAGCTGCCATTTTAAGACGAAACCGAACGATGGATCATCCTTGCGTACTCAGCATGAACAAAGAAAAGCTTTGCGGGAGGTGAAGATCAGTTTAAATGCCCATATAAAATCCGCCCATGAAAGGATTCGAAATGAGGACTTCTAGACTGCTCCGGAGTAAACGTGAGTGGGCATATATTTGGCTTCTTACAATTAGCTTGGCAAATTTTTTCCTGTGAAAAAAGTGCTTCAGACAAACACAGAAAATTGGACCTTCATACTGCAGGTATTAACATCAGAAGTTAGGTCACAAAATTTCATGTTAGCGCGTGAACGAGATCGCATTTATTCTAATGCATTGTGCGTCATAGACTCAATTTAAATTTAGTTTTTTTGCTTATGGCTTTATGCTTGTCGACGTCGAGGACATAAGAAGCGGAAAAGAACTGGGGACGAAGAAAGGGGAGAAATTCGACCATTGCCGTTTTAAAGCATCTATTCTGGTATTCGCATGAAGTGATTTTGAGAAACCATATAAAACCCAAATCTGGATTGCTGGACGGAGATTCGAACCCGCATCCTCATAAATGCGGATTAAATTTACTAGCCCAAAATAAACAATTTAAGTTTTTCATCTTCACTCTAATGGAAGGTGGAACGCAAATTCGATCAGGGTATAATTGCTGTAATGAAATAAATGCGCGTAGAATCCAAAAATCACAACCGGGAATCGAAGCGCAAACATTTTGATCCCTTTGACAAACGCTTTATTACTCAGATATCTGATGGCTCCTTGAATATTCTCATTGATTTCTTTGCATAAATAGAGTATAGGAATACCGCAGTGTAACACAGAGGGTAGGCACATTCATTTCAGTTTTAATTATTTGTCCAATACTATCATCCGCTGCATAATGGTATCCGTACTAACCCCATTTTTATACGACGATCAGTTACAATACGTCATATGTAACCAAACAAAATGCGCTATACATTTATCCATTCGTACTGTAACACAAAAATACTGGCAGCAAATTCCATAGTTGTGTTTGAATTTGAGCCGAACGAAATTAATGAAAAATGTGGTACACAACGAAAACTTTAAGTTAATCTGTAAACGTCAATCTTTTTAAAAAAAAAAAAAAAAAAAAAACGAAGTACTAATAAAAATCATGAAAATAAACATTCATATTATACTTAATACCTTAAAAAAATATTGTGTCACTAAAGAATAACAGCAAACCAAAAATTCGTGATAACAAATGTTAATAAATGTTTAACATTTATTCTTGTAATGTTAGTCTCAGATTTCTGGCAGATTTTAAACGGCTTAGATAAGTGTCTTTATGTAAGTGGTCTTACAGAAATAACAGAGGAAACATTTGATGAGTGACCAAAAATGCAACTAATTATCGCACTGTGTCTGTGTCATCATTAGTTTTCAAGTCATCGCGTTCGGTGAAATCTTTCACGTAAACATTCCAGGGTAACGGGAATTTCAAATATCCATTGAAATCCGTAAATTTGAAACGGTTATAACAGGGCAGTTTCTCTTTAATTTGTATGAATGAAGTTAAATTTTCAGCCAGGCAAAGTTGGTAGCTCTGCTGAGCAGCGTCTCCCTGCCGGCGAAGGAAGCGTTCCAGAGATAACCGCCTGCGCGCAATATCCCACAAAGTAGTCCCAGACAGACCAGCGTTTAACAAGCTCGACCTACTGAGGCCACCTCAAGAGCTACGCGCGGCCCAGATTACGCCAAGTTATTCATACCCCAGCCTCCTGGCATTCCTTTAGCAACACCGTCGGATTTCTCTCTAATTAGCACAGCTATTCAAGTAAAAACGTCAAAATTTTAGGATGTTCTGGAACTGTTATGACGGATAAACACTCTTCTGAAAGTGGAGTAAATATTTACAGGCGTAGCAGGATTATTTAATCGCTTTACCGTAGCCATTCCACCGCATGGTAAGCTGTCAAATATTCGCTGAAGCACTTCTACATACATAATTATTTTCTGAGGTAGGTGTTCTAAAGACCTACTTTTTTCGTAGCAGGGTGCTATCATCCTTTCTGCTTTTAATTTTTTTTTAAATTGCACCTCATAGTAATTACATTCTTGCGCTTTCAGTTTTGCAGATAATCACAAGGTTTAGTTGTGACTGATTTAACCAGGAAATTATTTTACATTCACTATATAATTGTTGAGTAAAATTTATACTGGCGCTAAACTGTTTTGTTTTCAACTTCCAGAGAGTAGCAACTGTTTCGTTGAATTTATTTTAATTACATGCGACCTGACCCGTGTATATTTCAGTTGTTCATATGATACATCTTTTTTACTCTGTAATTGTAGCAAATTGTTCTAATTACAATTATATAATTGCACTTCATTAAATACAAATTTAACCCGTAATTGAAAACAATGTCACTCATTTCTTTATGGTAATTATATACCACACGACAAATGCCAAATAATCGTCATATTTTATTGTTGGATATTTACTGACAGTCCATAAAAATTATATTTCTGCTTTTATGAAGACAATTTGACATACAACTAGGTCACGAAATTTAGTAACGTTACATTGTTGGAAAGAAACTGTTCAGTGACAAGCATTTAGGATGGAGAAAGAACTCAGACTTGCTGGAATATATAGAGACTACATAACTCTTACTTTAAGGGATAAAGTTACATATGCTGGCTAAAACCTCGTTCATTATCTGTGGAATCAATACTGACAACTATTAATGTATATCCCCTTTCATTTCTATGAAACGGTCGTCTCGTACAACAAAATCGGTCTGATAACATTCAAAATTAATTTTTGTCAATGTTCTTATCATAACTCTTTCCATTCATAATGATTATGCATACATGATAAATCAAAAGGAAACGCACAAATGGACTATTCGTAGACAACGTATGCTAATGTAAATGTGCATTTCAAACAAATTTCGTCAAAATGATTTCAAATTAGTGGACAATTTATTATACCTACGAGGTGTTGCTATAAAATAACGAGACTATCGCTGTAAAAAAATTGTTTTGAATTTATACATACCTAGTTATTATCACTTTCAGTATACACCTCTTCACTATCCCCACAATGTTCCATACAAATTGTCCATTGTTTGAAACAGTGCTGGAAGTCTTCTCGTGTGAGCTCCTTGATGACGCGTGGCGCTTTTACTATCACAGCTTCAACGTAATTAAATCTTGTTCCTTTTATTGCATATTTGACCTTCGGAAACATAAAAGTCACATGGTGCAAGACCATGCGAATAGAGTAGATAGTCTAACACTGGGATGTTGTACTTCACTAGCAACGACGTCACAGACAATGCAGAATGAGCCAGGGCGTTGTCTTGATGGAGAAATCATGACTTCTTCTTTCACAATTCAGGTCGTTTGTGTTTATTTTTTCACTTAGTTGAGTAAGAACTTCAAGGTTAGGTAACTGAGAGTAAGAGCGAATCAGATTACCGACTTTTTCAGTATTTGCATTCGTTTTTTATGTTGATAGCTGCCGTGGCGTAAATCACCTTTAGTAACATTTTTTCACACGTTTCATGTGAAATTTCACGACAATTCTTTGCTCTGTTATCATTTTTCGGGCAAAACAAAACAACAGCTGTTATACAAAAGAAGGCCACGGTCAGACTTATCTGTTTACAGGCAGGGGAGTTGCTGCATTCGAAAGAGAAAGCTTCAAGCTACTCATCTGTCGGGTTAGCCTCTGTAGAAGCACCAGTCTCATATTTTATAGTCACACCTCGTAAATGCTTAACCATACTATAATTCAAGTATTTTGTTCTTCATGTCTTTATTTCACGATAATGCAATAAGCAACTTTTTTTATTGTTCCTAACATTAGATTCAAGGCAGTACTCTTAAACCCAACCATCAGATGGAAAGGTGACAGTGCAATATGTGTCAGAAAGAAAAAGAAAGTCTCTCTTAAAATTATTATTGCCGTCGTGGTGATTACAGCCATCAGATCATTATTTGGGAGTCTTTTAAAAGATTCATCCAGGAATGATTTCGAGAAACCTTGGAAAACTAGAATCAAGATGGCCGCTCCGAGGTTCCAACCCGCGCTCCAGAATGAAAAGAGACATTGATTTTTCGTTAAAAAAATTTATCATTTAACTCATATTATACCGAAAACAAAACCTAACTAATGGTATCTATACCCGAAGCAATTTACATTGATTCCAAGATCCAACGACTTTCTTTTTTCAGAGGGTCGGGAACGCAGAAGAAAATTAAAGGTAACAGATCCTGATTTTCTAAAGAGTCTGAGCGGGACGGTCTTCTCGACAGCTCCTTTAGCAGAAATAATGAATTGTGAAGCAGCTTATCTGGAAGGCCGTTTGAAATAACGAGCAGAAAAATTCGACGTGGAGAGAAGCTCACCCTCTCGAAGACTGCCGGAGCACCTTTAAAAAGACTACGTCTTGATCTGAAGCAGCTCCTCACTAACTGCAAACGCTGATGATTCCCAGCACGAAAACTGTCGTCACAGACAGGACACAGACAGAGTATTCATCGGGCTAAATCAGTTTAAACTACGTAGATTGATTAGCGTCTACGCCATCTCCAATTCAAATCAACATTATTAAGCACATTTCCTTCCACCTACCCTCGATCCGGTCAACTAATAACGACATGCCAACGGCCCTCAGTTCTTCATTGGTATCCAGTGTGGCTTACAAGAGAGGGAAGAAGAAAGAAATAATTAGAGCATTGCCCGAATTCAAACTTGGTTTGTTAGACCAGGCGTACTTGGCCTAGAAGAGGAAAGTCTGCAAAAACGTTCAACCTTTGTGTTCCGTTTGAAAAATGTGTACTTTATGAGACAGGGATTGGGGACCGTTCCTAGATGGTTCTACATCTACACATATACTCTGCAATTCACAAAATTGTGGGTGGCAGAGGCTACTCAGCACCAAAGCTAATCTCTTTGTTGTGCATTCCAATCTCTAATGGTACGAGGGAAAAAAGAATTCATAGCAGCACCTTATTTCTCTAATCTTATCTTTCCTGTCATTCTGGCTCAAATAGGTTGGTGGACGAAGTATTTCACTACACTCGTAAGTGAAAGTGGGAGTACACATGTTTACCAATAAGCTTAAACGAAACGTGCGTCGTCTATCTACCAGAGACTCCCAGCCTAGTCTACCACCTAAAAACAGCAATCAGGGCGGCGGTACGAGGAACCAGGGCTCGAACCCGGTCCCGTTGTACCTCCCCGATCCAGTGAGGCGACGCCTTACAGCCGTCTCAGACGAGACACCTGTGTACACACACAGGTCCCTTACGTCACAGATACAGCTCCAGCTTCCCTCCCCAACAAAGAATGTAATTGTTGCTACTTATATTGGTACTAGTTTTATTCAACATGTTGGAACCTGAGGAGTTGGCCGCATTGTAAATAATTTCAAAAGTAAGAAAAGAACACTGAGGTTTCATCCAACTTGCGCTAGAGATTAGAATGTGGGGTATTTTACACGTTGTTTAACGAAGTTGTGGCGGATGATAGAAAATTCTTCAATTACAGTCGACATTTCAGGATCTTCATGGAAAAATAAATTTTGGATTTTATGTTAAATGATATCCTCTCATGCGAAGCATTCATTTATTTCAATGAAGTCAACAATCTAAAAGCGAAAGGATCAAAGGAAAACAGAGATTCATTTGCAAAATTTTTTACAGGGGAAGGCAATATTCCCATTGCAATATAAATACTTTTTTTTATAGAGTAAATATAGTTCACTATAATTAGTTACTAAAATGTTTTGTGGGAATTGTGAAACTTTAAATTTAAAATGAAAAATAAGTTGTAAAATTGATTGCATTTCTTTTTTGCATCTGGCAGTTCCTTGAAATCGGGCACCATTAAACAAAATATGTCATCCAAGTACTTTTTATCTTATTCGAATACTCCACTGTTTTAAAATCCCATAGATCATCGAATCAGCTCTATGAACTGATCAGTATCAAAGCATTCCATGTTGAATCACGAGCCCCTGTTGTATCGTGTTAACGCTCTAATAATACTGATGGTTAGGTTGGCGGCCGAGACACAAGACAGTGTCTGAGAGGACAGAGGGGAGAGCCCCAGGCCCGCCACAGTAGCTAGTGACGCAATACACAACCGCTCTGTATGAACGCTCTCATTCTGGTCTCTGTTCCGGCGGTGTCTAGAGATTCAGTGGCCGGATACCGAGTGTCTCGTGTGAAGGTCGGGCCACACTAGACCGCACCGCACCCGGGCCGCACCGCACCGTCACTTTTCTTATTGTTGTCGCTCACTCGATTGAAGTGACTTCAAATGACACCGCGTGTCGGCTGACACACGGCCGTGTGTTGGCCGGGATATATTTGGTTTATATTTTGACGGTGCGGCCCGGTGTCGGTCTGCTGTCGGGCTGGTCGATATGGAGAACTGTATAGAAAGAGTTCGGAAATTTTCGGTCCTTTACGACTAAATATTGTTTTAACGTTACTGATTGCTTTAGAAGTGTGTCCTTTTTTTTTCAGCCTCACTTCAGGTTCATCAGATATTCGTAAAATGTAGGTAGAGCCATTGCATGTTCGCATTAACAAATCAAATCTTTGCCAGTGGTAAAAGTCGATTTTAAGGCCTGTAAAAATTGCATCCGAGATCCGGATTTTGAACCGGGGACCTTCCGTACTCAAATCACTCGCCGCAAGCATCTGAATCTACAAGTACTGGAAAATATGTATTCTATCAAATAAAAGTACATTTGTGTTTTGGGATAGTAAAATAAATTATATAGAATAGAAGTTCGTTTATATTATGTTTGAATAATAAGTTTTGATTACATCCAGATTTGTCTTCTGACGTTACGGCGTACGATTGGGGAACTGAAAGTCCCTGGATCAAATCCCTATCTCAGCTGTAATTTTTATGGGTCTTAAAACTGACCTCTGGCAAAGCTTTGATTTGTTAATGCTAAGATGCTAGGACGCTCCATTGTTCGAATTTCTCGTTAATCTGTAGGTTTCCTTTACAAATTAAGTGAGAACAAGAGAGGTGTACTGCGCGGCCGGTAAGAAACTCTGTGACTTGAATTTTTAGATCACATGAAGCTATTATTATTTTACAAAATCTTTGCATTATGTATTTAAATTAAAATGTATAATAATCTTATTCTTTTTTGTTAAAAAAAATATTGAGTGAATTGAAAGTAGCCTCAGACAAAATAAAAATGTTAAATGTGAAGTGAGAGACGCTTGACATTTCTTTGTGACTATGTAAAGATACACGAGATTCTTTCAGTTCAGTACAGTGTGACGATCATTTTTTTAAATAGCGATGGGATGCTATTTTTGTGCATTTCAGATCAAACAGTGAGGTTATAACAGGAGTCAGGTAAAAAAAAATAAAAAAAATTAGCATACTTTATTACGTTCGTAGATTATTAAACACAGTCCTCTATAATAATGTACGGGTGGTAGCCGCAGCTACGATCCCCAAATCACTCTTAAGGTAATTTTTTAAAATTAATTTCATCAAACAACCAAGTGTATACTTTAAAGGAGATTGGAGACCGTGTAGGAACCCGTCCGTCACACGGCCGTGCTACGGACCAGTGTGGTCGCGAGGGGGGCGAGCCGACACACGGCCGAGTGTTGGCTCGGACACGGTGCGCTGTAGGTGCGGTCTAGTGTGACCCGACCTTGAAACGGTCCCAATGAGCCAAACAGTGTAAAATTACTGATTGTATACAGTTTAACAATAGTCATTAGTGGGTTACTTAATCTGCCTAATGATTTCATGTTTGCCGCCCGGTCGCCACGGTTGAATAGCAAGTGCATTCACAGTCAACTCAATATTTAAAGATTTTAGATGTAAATATGCGGTAGTATCTAGTCACTTTTTGGCACATGTGCTCACGGAATGGAAAACCACACTTTCACTGTCACTATTTCAAGAGTACAATACACCGACCACCAACCGAAAAGATACGAAAGAAAACACGTTCTTATGTAACAGAATCCATATTCCAAAGGTTGCAAGTTTTAGGAGTGAGATGTACAGATTTAAACACGTCTGTGCAGTAGTTAGGACATCATTTACTATAACAATCACAGTGCCACTCAAACACACAGCATACACGGTGATTAAACAGTCTGGTAGTCTCTGGCTAATATTTCGTTGCGAATACGACTGCCATAATCAATTTTACCGGCGCGGAAGCTCGAAATCGAATCCACATAGTATCTGCGTAAGTCGCATTGCCATATGCGAATCGATTAATCAAATTGATACCCCGAATATCATCGATACAACCACATCTTTAAAAAATCACTCATTACTACATGAAATAAAGCATCACTGGCCTACTGTATTTTAACAACTGGTGGGTAACATTATGCAGATTATTTATGTTATTGCTCCTTTACAAAGTTATATCATTTTTTACAACATACATATTTGTTCGGTCTTTTGGTAATTAATGTCTTCAGTATTATTAAGCTGCTCGAGAATCTGAGAACACTTATCTGTTGAGAAAGCATGATGTAAATTGGGCACGCTTCATTGTAAGACGTTCCGAATAATTCATTTTGTGCAGTGCTCAACAAGAATGAACTGGATAATTTTTTATTTCTCTCTTTTTTTTAACTTCAGACCTTTCGGCTCGTCGACGTCGAGGTCATTAGTATTGAGGACAAAGGAAAACCTACAAAGCCAAAATTGGGATGGCCGACCGTGGTTTTGAATCCGCTTCCTCCCGGATGCTAGGCCCAAGCCTTACCCCTCACCCACCACGTTGGGTGTAAACAGGATAAACGATGAGAAAGTTAAACATACATTAAACGAGGAATCTTTGCCGAAGAGCACAGAGACGGCATTCTAAAATGGTCAAGTAATTAGAACGGAGAAGGACAAAATGCCACTCTTCCAAGGTGATGACGGTGGGCGGACAGAACCATGTTATAAAGTTTGTAAAGAAACAGACGCTGCCTGCATCTAGGAACTGTGATGATGGGTAGTGCTTTGTTTCATTTTCAATTCACTCATAAAATAGCAAGCGTTATTCAAAAATGAAAATTTTGATCAGTTACTATCTAGCTGCTGTACGCAGAGTTTTTTTCCTAGCTGAATAAATTTGCACAAATGGTCACTCGTGTTCTATTGTGCTCAAAAAAATCATTAAAATTTTTAACGCAAGTGACAGAAGTAAGATACTTCGACATCATTACTAATCAGTTTCTATGAACCGGGTCCAGGAAAACATAGAAATTGTTAACTCTGGCAGCGAGAATCTTCTACTGTAACTACTACTAAGACTTCAAAATTTGAGTAATTCTTTACGCGAAAGTTTACTATTTTTAAGTTTAATTAAGTATCTAAATGGTATCAGACGTAATCATTGATTCTCCGAGTGTAAAAATCATCTGATCAAGTATTTGTTGCTATTATGCTACAAATTAGTCAAGTATTTCTGGTAGCACACTTTTACCAAAAGTGAAAACGTAAATAAAATTCTTCATTAGGGCTGAAGTTAACAGATGAGGCAATTATACGAAAGCCATAACTGTAATGAAATGTTCAGTGCAATAATTAATGATGTTTGCTAGTATTAGTACTAACATGACTGAAATAATTACTTTTTAATTAGCATACACACAGCTGATTGCGATTCGCAATCAACAACCATTGTCTGCACTAAATCAAGCTCAACGTTGAGAGCATGCTTGAATTACCAATATTAATTGTTAAAGAGAACTTCGCGTGTCAGAGATAAAAGTCATGTGACGTTTATGGTCCAGTTCGCGATTAATTGTATCAGCCATAAGATAAAGGTGAAATGTTTTCTAATCGTATTATATGGGACTAATTATCTCCTATCAAAGTGAAAAATATTGATCAACTCATGTGTTGGATTTAAGTAATATTTCAGTAAAGGAGTCTAGATAGTAGTTCATTACTCAGCACTCACCAAAAATATGATACAGGAAAGGAATATTCTAGAAACAAATCACAAGTGAAGTTCGAAATTAAATTAGCATAATGGGTGTCATTTTATTCACAATTCTTGTTTCCTCAAATCACAGGCGTATCATAGTACTGACGTCAAACGAATGGTAAACGTACTATACCGATTCTCTTATTTTACGAGTAGGTACAGCCGTCCTTCTTGCGGTTTTTGAGCGGTCCCCAATCTGCGCCTCTTAACCTACACATTTACAAAACTAAAAATACACTTATCACAAAGATCACAAACCTTAGAAATATGACAACATATATGCTCCCCCTGCCCTCCATTAAGACTAGGCTAAATAATAAAATAACAAACTATAATATTAATAGAAAAAATCTGAAATTTTGATTTAGTAGCTGGAAATCGATGACGAAATCCAAAATAATCATTCTGTTAATTCTTAATTAAATCTTCGTAGATAATAACACAAAAATCACTGATATTTTCTTGAATTATCGCAACATGTCTTTCGTCTGACAGTGACGATTGGATCCATCTCTTTCGAAGCGAGACAATCGATATGATTCTTATATGGTAGTATATTCAACTGTTGCATCATTAGATATTGACAGATTTGTTGGATATTATTCAGTGTTAAATATTTGTCTAATTGAACTAATTAGTAAAATTATTAAGTCTTAATTTCTGGCATACGTATGATTTGTTGCGTTTTGATCAAAAGACGGTATTGAATGCAATCACAAAAGTTCATCACCTTCTTTTTCCTTACACCAGTCTCATGTAACGCCAGTGACTTCAAAATCCTGCTTGAGGGTTAGTTTCAGCAGACGTAACATTTCCCCTGATAGTGGAATTTATCAGTTAGGGCCAGTCTTTATTAAGTAGTAGTGACTGATCGTACAGAAAATAATCGATACCGAATACCCACAACATTGTGGACTGATTTCCAGTGCTTAGTATCAATTACACAAATATAAATCGCGGAGGATAGTCTCTTTTTCTATCATATCGGGACAAACGTCTGATCTAGGAACAAGCTTGTTCATAAACTAAATTTTCCCTTTATAGAAATAAAATTAGATTTTTCGGAATGATGTGGAAGGGTATAATGGTGATTACATTTTTTAAATCCATATTCTATAATAGGAAATGGCTCCCCCACTCCCGTTGCTCAAGTCTTTGCGCCACCGCGATGACGTTTGGTTTCTGTTACGTTGTTATCTGGTTCGATCACAGCAGTTTACACAGTTGGTCAGCAATATTAGAGAGATGGTGAGGCACAACACAAGACAGATTACCAAAGTCCTCTCCTCACTGTG
Source organism: Vandiemenella viatica (assembly GCA_031002005.1). Taxonomy (NCBI): domain Eukaryota; kingdom Metazoa; phylum Arthropoda; class Insecta; order Orthoptera; family Morabidae; genus Vandiemenella; species Vandiemenella viatica. Next base: position 43,209,797 of record JARYHS010011408.1, read on the forward strand.
TGTGGAGTGAGACAAGCAGTGTGACACTGTCCATGGTTATTCGGTAAACTTAGAGGTCACTTTTTTAGTCTTTGGGAAGAGTAGCAAATATGCTTTCACCATGTTTCACCATCTCCCTTCTTTCGTTTTCATATAAGCAATGCAAACAACACCGTATATTTTCAATAGATATTTTCACGTATAAAACAACACACAGGAGGAGGATCGGAACTATAAATCCCTCTTCATGAATAAGACCTAGTTTACATCTAACGGGGATTCCAACTAGGCTGATCACTCAGGGATACAAACACATTAGATAAAAACGATACTCATAATCGAGAAGGCCGTTACGACAGTGTAAAAGACTATGGTCTATATATCCTATGCAGTCCACTCTGTGGGCGATATATATTATTGTTGAGTAGAAACTAGAAGTGTAATTAATTCTCAAGATATTCTCAGAGTTATAACAGATTATCTACTTGTGGGCACCAAGATGTTATTTGTGAGGATAATACAACTGGCACAAGGGTGACTCTATTGATGGAGGGTGAGTGCTCTAAATAATGATATTATATTAGATCTCACCTTAGCAATATATCACAAAAGTTTATCCACAATTACTATCTGAAATAATCCGGGATCTAATTTAACGACTGTAATGACTTTACCACACATACTGTATAAGTTAACCTAACTATACATTTATCGGCAACTACTAACTATAGTTATGTTTGAAGGAAATATCATGCATAACGCACGCTTAGTTACAGGCATACCAACTTCATCCTGCTAAATGACTGAATAGCTGCCTCATACGAATATAACCGAAACATGACTTTACAGAATTAATGCACTGACGGCGGAATGATTAAATAACGATCCAATCCAATCTGATATTAACTAATAAGTTCATCACGAGGCATTACAACATTATTACAAAGAATTACAAACAACTCCTTTAGGTTACACAGACAGAATAATTTATCTAACATGCCAAGGAATACTTTATCAAACTGAATAACTAACAATAACTACCAACAGAAAATTATGCGTGCAAGTTTGGCTTCAACGCCGTGAAGGCCGCAGCCAGATACAGCTTACTTACTTACTTACTTCCTCTTCATGGATAGGCCAAAAGTCTGTTCCGACCTCATTCTTCCGACCATCTCTTCCTAGGTCTTCCAATGTCCCTTCTGCCTGTGGGATGGTACTCCAGTACAAGCTTAGGAAATCTGTCATTTTTCATCCGTAAGATGTGGTTCTTCCAGTTATCCCTTTTTTGGGTAATTCTATCATTTAGCGGAGAGATATTCAGTTGTTCCCTTATTTCTTCATTCCTCCTCCTATCATTTAGGGAATACCCTTTTACTGACCTTAAAAACTCCATTTCAGATTATTGAATTTTGTTTTTGTATTGTGTTTTATTTACCCATGTTTCACTGCCATATAGCAGAGTCGGTACGGCCATTGTTTTATAAAACCTGAGTTGCGTCTCCTCTCGTGCTTTACCTTTCAGTGTTCGTCGAATTGTTCCAGATACAGCTTTTAACTCTTATATGATGGTCGACAGCAGAATAGAATGAATCCACGCCACGAGAAGGTACTTTTATGCTCACACATGAAGTGACCACTTGTTAACAGTGTGCATGCTTTGCACGACAGAAACTTTGAGAGTCAGTGACTTGCCATATTCTTTACTGAATAAAGTAGGCCCCTACTAATTTCTATTTTAAGCCCCAATTCTCAGACTGTCCGTTATAACAGCAACGAATTTTGCATGCGAGCATACTAGAAGTGTTGTGTGAGCAAATATTTATCGCCGGCCTCGGTAGCGTAGGGCTAGAGTTGTAGCTCCGCGTGCCGAAGGCCGCCGGTTCGAATCCGGCCGCGGGCATGGATGTTTAAGTGTTGTGTGTCTGTGTGAATGTCCTGTCCGTCCTGTGGCGTCCATACATTGGAAAAATACAATATATATACTGGATGACGACCTATAAACTGAAAGCTATAATAATTACATTGAGCTGGCTGAATGGCCTCCGTTGCCAAATGCCATTAAAAAAAAAAAAAGTGTTGTGTGGTGCTTGGATTAAAGCAGTGAGCGAAACTATTGATTACTAAATGCATGTAAAAGCGGGTGTCTAAAATGAAATTCTTTCTCCGAGAAGTACTCTGGAGGAGAAATACATGCTCTCACACTTAATTATAGAGAAATAGTGGTGGAGTAGAATTGTACACAACCGACACAATCAGGAATGCATGTACCGCCCCCTCCCCATTTTTTTTGCACCGGGATCCAGCTAACCGGCTGTGGATTTAATTCATCTGAAACAGCTCCGGAAGAGAGGCTGCTATTATAAGGGATTACTGCGCAGTTCATGGACTAAAATAAACTGCGCAAGGAGTTAATTTCATTCGCATTCGCCGGCGTGGAAACGGTTAAACACGGCTGCATATATTTTGACGTCCAATCCGAGCTGGATTGGCTGAATCTCTCTCTCTCTACCCTTCCTCCCTTTTTATAAAGTCTGCAGTGTTCGCCTCGGTGGGGGAGGCGTCTAAATGGACGACTCCGGGATTGCGGTGAAGGAGCGAGGGACTTAGCGGACGCCTTGTTTGTTTGAATAATAGCTGTGACGCCGGCAGAGACCAACTTTATTATTGCTGCCTGTGTTACAATCTTTGACGCAGAAGTGAGCCAATAGCAGGACCGCCTGCCCCCTCGGGACCAACCGCACTGTCCTGATTTCAAACTTAATCTGCGCCTCCACCAGCTCTCCCGATCGGCGGAAAGGAATAACCGAAATTGGGGAGAGGGAAGTTGGGAGTGAGAGAATCGACGAAATGGAAGCGTGGATCAGATTTCCGACATGCGAGCCACTAATGGTAAAAACGAAAGCTGAATAAACTTGAACCCGGTAACGGGATTAAAATTCCGGGGCTACACTAATAAAAGACTCCACTGGGACACAAACGTGACGACGAAAACATCAGATTATTTTTTACGGTCTGTGGAGTCACTCTTCCGTTTACAATGGTGAAGCTGATACTAGAACATCATTCCGGAGAAGAATACAGGCAGCTCTGTAATATAAGAGGCACTATAGGAATTCTTATTCTGAATCAGTTCTTAAAAATTTCACTCCGGATTTTTCTATTAAAGATTTTTTCTGCAATCTCCGAACCGGGAATGGAGTAGATAGTACCTTCTTCATCATATTTCGTTATGAAGGCTTACTATCTGGACCACGCAATTTAGATAAAGGTAGCTTTTGATTTGCTGTCACTGCTGAGTTTGTTGAAGTCGCCAGAGAAATCTGTTTTGTTTTATCCTCTTATTAAGGTAAGGTCGGGTAGCCCCACACGGCAGGTAACCTCGGACATACAAAGTTCTATTAAACCAACCACGCTGCGTCGGTAAAATTTTATTGTAAATATGCGCCCTGTGGTGTAAAAACAAATGCAACTGAGCTGCGGCTTGGGAGCCGAGTGAGTTTCACGCTAGTGTGTGTTTTGTTTCTGGTGGAAGTTTTTTTTTTTTTTTTTTATTGTATTTACGTCTCTCAACATCGAGGTCTTTAGAGACGGGAAAGGATGGGGGGCAAGGATGGGGGCAAGGAATGGGAAGGAATTCGGCCATGGCCTTTTGAAGGAAGCATCCCGGCATTTGCCTGGAGTGATTTGGGAAACCATGGAAAACCCAAATCTGGATGCCCGGACGGGGATCGAACCGCCGTCCTCCCGAATGCGAGGCGAGAACGCTATCCGTTACACCGCCACGCTCGGTGGGAAGTTTTTCATCGCTCCTGTCAAAATTCGTTGGAGGTTATTTGAATCTTATGCGTCAAATTAACACGTAGTAACGCGGGCTAGAAAAATCCAAAAGGACGAAATTTTAATATCTTTCATATAAAAAATGTGTAGAGGTCAGACAGAAAAGAAAAGGTAGTAAAAAGGGCGAAACGAAAAAATAAAAAGGTTAAGGCGCTATAAAGACATGAATACAAAGGAAAGTATTCAAAGTCATTCCGAAGCAAATCGAGTAAAACAAACAGAATGCATCATATAAGGAGAAGACTGTATTAAGTGCTAAGAAACTGATACTGGACCCAATGAAAATTGTGTTTATATGCGTATATACTTCAGATATCCATTATTATTGTGATTTTTGTAAGCCCAAAAAAACGATTACTCCAGCATTTATTACTGTGTTCAGGGCTATCCGATAACTTTTTTACTGCCAAAAAATTAAGGTGAAAGTATTTTCAATTTAATTCGTTGAAAAAATGTTATGATTACTAATTTATAATTAATATTATTGCAGAAGTCCCCAGTTTAATTTTAAGATTAAAATAAAGACAGAAACTGTGTTTATTTTATTTTTATTTGTAATTAATTTTAAGTGTCCGGAGCTACATGAGTGTTTCTTGAGAAGGAAATTAGGAACCATTCCACCAGGAGCCTATGGAATAGTGAAAACAGAGTCGTAATGTGTGTATTCTGTACGAAGGCTACACGCGCGATTTGGTCACGCACAACGCCATCATCACACTGCGGGTCATCTGAGATGTCTTGTCACAGGCGGTTGCGTTGGACGATGGATTGTAGTACCATAGTCTTAAACTACTCAGAACTGTGTCCTTTTTACTGGTTTACGAAGATTTACAGGTAATTTGTCAGTTCCATTGGTGATTCAGATTTTCACCGAAATGTGTAACTGAATTCCACGCACTTTTCAATGACAGGTGGCTTCTTGAATAACAACAGCGTCGATAAATCTATCGCTTGCCTTTTATTGCGTCGAACATGAACACAACAAAAGACTTCTTCCAAAGCTGTAAAGCAAATTAATAAACGAATGGCGTAGAATGGCGTCTATCACTGTTCCTACCGAGCCTATTCGCTCGCTACAATCGGCAGGTTATTCAGGCAATACAGAATTTTCCAGGAAACATCGCAAGAGCCGACCGACGCATCTCGAACGTTGACTATAGCTCCAACAAAATAAATAGTACAAAAACAATTACAACTTACGTTAACTCCAAGAGATGTAGTAGATATTGTGTATATTATGTATAACGACTGACAGGCATTAACCGATGGAGCAAGTATAGTTTATGCATTTGCTTAGTACTTTAAAAGATTTTACAAGCCCTCTCATAATATTAATATAAATTTGGAGGATCAAACTAACTTTATTGTAAATTCAATTTACAGGGTGTTACAAAAAAGGTACGGCCAAACTTTCAGGAAACATTCCTCACACACAAACAAAGAAAATATGTTATGTGGACATGTGTCCGGAAACGCTTACTTTCCATGTTAGAGCTCATTTTAGTTTCGTTAGTGTACTGTACTTCCTCGATTCACCGCTCGTATTGTGGACGGCTGTGATACAATACGCCATTCTCCAGGGCTGCATCAGCGCATCAGGGATCCCATGCGACGGAGGGTGGATGCATGTATCCTCGCTAACGGAGGACATTTTGAACATTTCCTGTAACAAAGTGTTTGAAGTCACGCTGGTACGTTCTGTTGCTGTGTGTTTCCATTCCATGTTTAATGTGATTTGAAGAGAAGTAATAAAATGAGCTCTAACATGGAAAGTAAGCGTTTCCGGACACATGTCCACATAACATATTTTCTTTGTTTGTGTGTGAGGAATGTTTCCTGAAAGTTTGGCCGTACCTTTTTGTAACACCCTGTATATTTCCAGTCTATAAATGTTCACAGACCTTGAAAAAACTAGATGGCAACTAATTTACTTGGAATCATAAGAAAACATTTTCAAATGAAAACATAAAATAGTTACAATCGATTTAAAATCAAACTGACAAAATTAATCAATTCTAAACATTAAAAATCTCATTGAAAACGTTTTAGCATGCATCCAGTTTTTAATTAGCCTTTCAAGTAACGTTTCTGACACTGTACAGTTTTTAATCAAGTTACAGTTAATTTAAACCATTTTCATCCATCAAAACACTACACATTCACAGTAAAAATATACAAATTTACAATTAATCACGGCGCACCTCTCAGACACAGAGGTAATTAATTAAAAGCATTTTAATTAGTAGGAAACTTGTTTTAGGCTGTTACAATGTACTGCCAAACGTGTGGCTGATTACGACGGAGTGTTCAATCAGTTCTTTTTTGTTTTTTTGATGAGATATGAAAGAAGGGAGAAGTCGTAGCTGATTTTCAGCCTTCCTGTTCTGTAGCAGATAGGGCATCAACAAGCGTCTTCGACCGACGCCATCAGCAATGTCATTTATCTTCAGTTCATGTGCAAATTATGATAGGTTGATGATTAGTATTATAACACACCGTCTGACGATTAGAACCTGTGCACCACCACATCTACTACATCGGCTAACCATGCCTCCCGTGATCAAAACCTATTCACAACCGGGACTCGCGTCGGCTAAAATCCTGTTGGGTGCCAAATATATCACCAAAGTGACTTATCGAACTCGATCACAGGACAGATTAAATCCAGTATAGCCGCACATTCATCAATTCATCGTATGTTTCAGTTTTATACAAAGTTTGTGCATAGTTAAAAGCACAAAGTTACGACAGTACTCCTTTTTGTCATTGTGATTTCTCTACGACGACAGTGACTTCAGAAGGTCAGGTGCTGTGAAGTATTACAAAATAGTTAAGGGAAAAATTCCGTCTCTCCGTTGATCTGAAGTTGCTCCGTAAAACCGTCGAAAATGAGAGAATCGCAAGTCAGAAAGAGTAATCACTAATCTAAATCTTAGCGGGGTATTGTAAAGAATTATTCCGCTATTCTCCTAAACCAATATCGCCAAAGGAAGGACAATTGTGGTAAATTACACTTAATGGAAAGTCAAACCAGAAAGCTCTAGAAAGCGAGTCTATTTATGAGAAAACTGATAGTAAAATTCTGTCACAATTGGAGTATTTGTTTTCGCTTTCTCAATCGTCTTGTTGCACTTTTCTCCCTTTAACGAAAAGCTGTGAATAATGCCATCTTTAATTTAATTTAATTTAATTTAACTGCAATGGAGCAAAGGCTCCGGTGGCGATTTCTCTACACCCCCATCTTCCCCCCATCCTGCACCCACCTACATTTGCCCTCTACAAATTTTATCTTTAAATTCTTTCAACGTTTTCGGTAAATTATTCATCATTTCTCTTGGTAGCTCATTCAAATCCCTGACACCCTTACCTAAAAAAGAGAATCTTCCTACACCCTTGTGCCTGAAATCGAGTGCCAGCTTGTGGTCATGGTCATCTTTTCCCTTCCATGCACTACTTTTCATACCTATTGCAATATCTTTCCATGCCTCATCGCCAGTATACGCCCTGTACACTCCCATGACCCTCCTAATCTTCCTCCTGTCTTGCAATGAATCCCATTTTAGCTCCTTTATCATCTCCGTCACTGATTGCATTCTGCGATAATTTCCAGAAACAAATCTAGCAGCCCTTGTTGGCATTCCTTTTTCTGCTAGTTTTATGAGTGCCGGAGCGTGTATGTGAACCGTGAATACTTTTCACGTGCGGAATTATTAGAGAAGTACTTAAATGTATTGTTTTTAGGCGATAATTTTGGACCTTCCTAATATTCTCCTAGATGAGTACGGAACATCGCAGACAATCTGAAGTCAGAACGACCGTCCAGGTTTGAACCCGCGCCCGTGTAAAATATGACAGTGTTTTAAGAGACGTACCGCTTAGATGGAGAATCAGAAGTATGTACTGAGAAATTCAAAAAAAAAAATTGTACTTAGTGGGAAAGGTCTGATTTACGGTAAAATTGTAATTGATTCACTTATTTACTATCATCACAATGCAGAAGTTAATCAAGTTTCACCCTTTACATTTTATTAGTTTAAGACAACATAGATACAAAGTCACTATGAAGTTTAAGGTGTGATGGAACAAAGACAGGATGTGAATTGCGAAAGTGGTTCCTTCCTTTCTGAAACAAAAGATGATCATCACTAACTTGCAAAATATAAACCACCAGCAAACGCTGATGTCACACATTTTGTACGTACTGCGTAATAATAAGAGAAGTAAGTGTTACATCTGTCTCTGAAAGGTGTAACCGTGTCCTGTGTATGAACAGTGTATTTTTTGTTTGAGAAATGCACAGTTTATGAAGCGGAGATTTGGAACCGTCTCGGCATTTGCCTTGATGGTTGCGGACGTCTGGTACGGTAGGGCGTGGGCCCCTGCCCGGTCCCGTTGTCGGATCAGTGAGGAGTGTGTGTGTGTTGCAGGTGACGGCGGTGGTCGATGGCGTGTACTCCGAGCACGCGTACCTGGCCGTGACCAACACGATGCTCTCCTCGAGCAGAGTCTACGTGGGCGGCAGCTACAACACGCACGCTCTGCCCGGGTCCAAAGTCAGATACAACTTCGTCGGCTGCCTCAGGAAGGTACACTGCAGTCAACACAACTTACACTAAAATGCTTTTTATCCTCGAAAAAATCAGTTTTGTGGAGTATAATTCACTGTCTGTTATTGTTCCTCCCGTAATAGACCACATTTCTGTGCGTAAATATTGGTAGCTAAAGAGATTCAGCGAGAAATATTGATTATTCACAGAAGTTATGAAGTATTATTCAGTGCTTTACACTATTCTTAGAGGTGTACCATCTTAAAAATTCTTATATATTTGTAATAGAGTTCTTGGGGGGTTTCCCCTTGTATAAGAACCACTTATGTATTTCAGGAATAAAGTATAACAGTCACTCAGTAACGAAGCTTCTTGTCTGTGCACTTACCAAAAAATAAAGCTTCTCACCTTGGATCTTTACGTGAGTGTACTTGCGCTGTATGTGGAGTAGCGTCAGTAATTAATAAATTATAAGGCACTTTTTCTTCGGTCGTGGCCTCTTCAAACCTTCGGAAATTCACAAAAACGTTAGAAGGACATCTCAGAACTACTAAATCATAAAAGACAGTTAGAGATTACATAATTTCCACTTAAGTCTTTAATGCACAGCTTTCCTTAAATTCTGCTAGACTCACCGACCGGTATATTATTTAAATTACTATCAGAAGATTTCTTACACAACAGAGTGTTTTTACCAGGTAAGCTTTTTTTAAAAGAAAATACCTACTGCTATTATTGTATAAAGCAATTTTATTTTTTTGTGTGATGGAAGGCTGAAAGTATATATGGAAAACGTTTTCTGATTAAGAAACTCGCAAAATTCTGTGAATTCTAAGTTATATATGCTTGACTTTGAATTTGCAGGTCTATCAAATAATTTTACAACCAGTAATGATATTGATTGCGTCGTATTTGGAACGATATTCCACGAATTTGCTTTTGACGATTAAATTGCTGTTTTTGTATCACCTGCAAACACTGGACGATGTATACTACAATAACAACATTATGTTTATCCTGCGCCTGTAGCCTTTGTTGTTTCAACTGTAATGACAAAATATTCAAATCATCACACAATGCAATAGTGTATTACATTTCTTACATTAATTTATATTCAAAGCGCTAAAGGACAAGTCACCACTTTATTTCTAAACATGAACTGCTACGACGTTTATTTTCACAATACTTAACATTTCTACACTGTACGAAAAAATATTACATGGAAATTTCAAAGAGACTTTTAAATTATGTTATACTGATATGGAATATCTCCTTAAGGAGTAAACTATTGATTTATTTGTGATCTACCATATCTATACCGATACAGTTGCTGAAATGATTGCGACTTAAGACTCTAATTTATGTTTTCATGGTAGTGCGATTTTGATCGAATGAATGTCGGCGAAGCACTTTAAAATCTGTCGAAGCATATTTTGACAATCCTGAGTATTAAGTAGTTCTATATGAATGGAATCGTTTTCTCAGTCACAAAACTCGAGATAGTTCTATGTGAATGACGGAGCTGGTTGTTGGCTTGATAGTTAAAATATTTGTTCAACAATAGAAACACAAATTTCTAAACGCTCAGGAACTAGTTTTAATATATTATAATCCAGCAGACGACTCCACTAATGGAAATGACGTTCATTATATCACGGAGGTCTCTGTAGTAAAATTGCAGTAACGATAATGACAGAATTCAGAATCTAGATTTAATTATATTGTTATTGTTCGTCGAGGATTATAAACAAATTGCTACTTACATTCTGTGCTTGGCCTTTCAAAAATGTCAATTCAGATCTAACCGACACACAATTACGTAAAACTCTCCACATTGAGCCAATCCTCGACTATAGGTAATATCTACAACAATTATTTTTTTTTATAAAAATATTAAGTTTCGTTAGCTTAGGGCTGATTGATAATGTACCAGATATTAACATCCTATTTTGTAAAATACTAGTTTCCTCCACATTGTGCATAAATGAGAAATCACGAAAATGCATCGTTCGAATAATGATGTTTCTTAATTTTTATCTTCTAATGAGACTGCCCCGCAAAATTTATATTTTTACGTGAAACTGCATAGTGTTAAATCGATTCTTTAATTTACATCGAAATTATTCAAAGCATTCATTTATACTTGCATTAGTTCAGAATTTAACAAAGCTTGTCCATGTTCATTTCATGTCTGATAGCATAGCAATTTTTTATTTTTTTTTACTTAACAGTGTACTTTTGCGAACAGTATCAAAAAACATTGTACCAAAAAAGAATTCCCGACATACAGAATTTGAACAAAAATAAAAACAGAAATTCCAAATTTGATTATTTATTTTTGTATATAACGGCGATTTCTTTTGCGTAATGCTCGCTTAGAAACAAATTCACTATCTCCATAGATTAGAAATATTTGCGCCTATTTGAGTCTAAAACACTTAAATATAGTACTGAAGCTCCATTGCACATTGTTAGCCCTTTGACTGCTGTAGACGCGTTAACGCGCGTGGCTACTACTGCGCCCAGGTGCTCCAGACGTGTATACACGCGCCGCCTTGCCGCTCTGTCTCTGCTCAAAGACGTGTATACACGCGCCGCCTCGCCGCCCTGTCTGTACTCCAGACGTGTTAACACGCTAGCCTCTTAGCGGCCTGGCTATGAAGCCATATTTCCACCCAGGGTGGTTAGTTGTTTTCCTCATTCGGTCCTTGAGCATTGGCAGCTGCGATCTAATTTGTGTTGCTCTTTTCCTTTTAGTTTTCGCTGAGAAAATGGCATACAGTCATTATTTTTTTTAACTGCTTAATGTCTCTTAACAGCGAGGTTTTTAGAGATGTTAAAGAATGGGGGGCAAGGAATGGTAAGGAATTCGGCTATGGCATTTTGAAGGAAGCATCCCGGCATTCACCTGGAGTGATTTGGGGAAACCATGGAAAACCCAAATCTGGATGCCTAGACGGGGATTTGAACCATCGTCCTCCCGAATACGCCGTCGTGTTTGTACCGCGGAAGAAATCATGGAGATTATTACTAGAAGCCACAGTGAATATAATCACTTTAATATGGATGACAGTGATAACCCTTCGACAGGATCTCGATATAATTTTCCTAAGCTGTGTACATCAGCTAGTGGAAAATGACCATTTTTCAGAGTTTGAAGCTACAGATTGTTCGAGCGAAATGTGTGGAAAAAGAGAATGCTTTAGTGACGTGTTTGACAGCATGTGCTTGTCGATTAAGCTGCAGGACACAAGTGGGGATTACGTTAACATTCCAGCAGTTTGTCATTTTTCCTGATATTTCTAACGGAATATCATATGGTATCTAATGCTGATGAGACCAACAGATACGCGAGAATCAATTCACACTATATTTTCACTATGAAGTGGTTTAAAAACTTTAGATGTTATATTAACTGTATTTATTTTGTATCTGCGGTTTCAAATCGCAGAGCGACAGCAGAAGAACTCCACACACAACGCTCCAGATGTATTCAGCACACAGCGGTCCGGTCTAATGCGGCATTCCAGCGCAGGTAAACAGCTTAGGCGTAAACAAAGCCGCACTCAGCGAGGGCTCGGCCGGCCGAACCGTAGCAGTTAAAGGGTTAGGCAGACGTCACGAGCAGTACGTTAGGAATTTAGTTAGTTGTTTCTTTATTCATTTGTATTGCTGCATGCAGATATGCAAACTTATGTATGTGCGTTATAAAATGTTCGAGAGACTAACAATTAATAAAAACCACATAAAGGCGATTTTAGAAAATAAAAGGTTAAAGACAAAAGAAACTTTCAAGTTCGCTTCGAGTAGTTATTGACAGAACTGCAGCATCCATTAACGAAAAGTGATCGATTTCGAAACTTAAACAATTGTTTTATTACCATTATTACTTTACGGTCCGTTGACGATATGTTCATTAGTTCTGGGAGAGCTTTTTGGATAAAGAAAAACGAATGCTAAACACTTTCAGATGTTGTTTTTTTTTTAATTCAATTCGATTGTAAATTTTCTCAAATTTTAAAGACTGATATCAGAACGTGTAGGAGAGTGGTGAATTAAACGTTACAGTACTAGATTAGAATTTGCCTCGGTTTCTAATTCCTTAGAGTTTGATAAAAGTAAGCTTTGTTTTGGGTCATTTTCAATACAAAAGAGAGCGGCAGCGCTGTTCTGTTGCGGTCATTATGTCGGCTGCCGTAACACGTGTTATGTCGTCCTCTTTCGGCAGGACGATTAGGGTTGCAAATCATTCATGGGCCATTAGCAGAACGCACTTGGTATGCGCCGCAGAGCGGGCCCCTCTTACAACTAATTTCGTCCGATGCTAATCGAAATTGCTCTCTGATTAATGTGTTCCGAGAACTACGCTTTGGAATACACTTAAATCATGCGGGAACAGTGATAACACATTTCCTAGGATTCTTCTGTTGCGCTTCATTAATCACTGTATTCGGATCGGCCGTTTGCTTTAGAAATACATCATTTTTTATGGTGATATAGCTCTCAGTGTGCAGCATAGCTATATATACGCTCTTTCCAAGAAACAGTCGAAATAAATCGACAGACATAAAAGGAATCTGAAAAAAGTAAACATACGTGACTCTGTCTAAGGCGTATGTTTTCATCGTGAGTCAAAAATATAATTTCAGCTTTTGCAGTTCTTGGGGAAGTAGATTTTTAAGATCACTTGTTAATTTGAAAGAAACTATTGAATCCTGAAAACAGGGCGGAATCTCTCTTAGTCTCAAAAAGGTTCAAACCTTAGTGACACGCATTGAGCAACAGACTTATAGGTAATGCGGATCAATAAAAGAAGGAACCATTACTTTCACAAAAAAATCCTAGAGATTAGAGAGTTTAAGTTTCCAAACATGGAGAGAAATTTTAGCACCACGAAATGGACCGTATGTTATTTCAGCACAAGGTAACGTATGTTTTGTACCACGTTGTAGTAGAATACTTACAATGAAAGTCAAAACGTTTGTAAGGTAAATACGGGCAGTGAGTTATTATTACATGTTATTATGGTGGGTGGAGGAGTCTACCTTGCACTCATCTTAATGTATTAAGAGAAGAGATGTGCAGGATATAACAGGAGGCGCCCATGGGATATTTTATGGAACCATCCCTGCATTCACCTGGAGTTATCTAGAAATGAAATACCCAGATCAGGATGATCGGAGAGGTCTCTCGATACTTATTCCTATCAGAGTTTAAGCTTTCTCGATCCATACATCCTTCCTGTTACATTCTTTAATCGGTCGACGAAAAAAACCTAGTATAGAAACGAATCGGTTTCGGCATGGATTTCTCTTATTTTCTTTATCATTACTGGTAGTAAAACGCACTTATTGTCATCACTAACTAATCCAACCCGGTAACCGATTTAACGTACAATCCGAACCACGGAAACTTTATAGTGAATTTCACAGTGTACAGTAAACTGTGTCAGAGTAGAAAGTGGTTAACGGTCTTTGAAAATTCAGCCGCTGCCGGAATTCGAACCGTGAACTTTTTTATCTGCAGTCAGGTGCCATCAGAACGCTTTTTAAGATTCAAAAATAGCCCGAATTGCTTCCAGGAATGCCGCTGTTGACTTGACATGGCGGCGCACTGTTGTGCACCCAAATGTTTAGTTTTGTTTGTTTGTAACACATAATTTTTTCACTATAGTTATTATTCATCGTGTGTGTATAAATATTAGCCTTGACCTGTTCCACATCGCAGGGACTTTTCATCATCAGGAGTCTATGATAGTTATAATAATGACAGCAAGATCGTAAGAATGTCTTACATAGTGGTCATCTCATAACTCATAACACATGTAACATTGTGAAGTGGATGTAAATGAACTAATATCAGATTTAGATTTTGGACCTTTCCTATAAATTATGTAAAGCTATAAGGCGAAAGATATTAATAATTCACAGACGTTCAGTACGATTATGTTAATAGCTGAAGGCTGTATATCTATTAAAAGGGGTCTAGCACTTTGCCTGCTGCTCAATAATGCAGAGAGAGAAGGGAACGGCTGTGCTCTTTTCGCTATTGGCCATCGTATCGGCAATATCATCACGCGCCACCATCACGCCAGACAAGTTTCCATATTACTTTGGGCAGAGTGTTGGTAAGAGAAACTTTAGTGCAGTGGCGCCGGACTGCACTACGCTAACTTTGTACTCCGGCCAAATTGCCGGGCAGTTTTATCCGACACCACTTGCCGTGATGGAGGACCAAAATATCCGACACGTGTTCCGCGAGGGAAGTATCCTTTGGGATGAGAGTTCTCTTGGGGGAACATTTGATTCTTGTAAGAAGTTACCTAAAAAGGATCGAGTTGTAAGTGATCTTAAAAGAAGTTACCGGTAAATGAGTTACTTGAAGAATTTCACAATGTCTTTTCACAATCATCATCATTAAATAGTTTGTTCAGTTTTCTCACATTCAGATACTGCTTCAGTAAAGATATAAAGTTCTACCATAGCTTTCCTATTAAGACTTTTAATTCGCTTGATAATAGCAGGCTCGCTCATATCAAATAGGAATCGAGGAGTTTATTTGTTTGCTGGATGGCATAAAACAGTTTTATATACTTCAGAACTATCATGTTTTAATGGCAACCAGAAGAATTTTTTACCATTATTTATCGTTTTACCTTGAGAATTGTGTTCGTTTATGCTAATATGTCGTTACACTGGCAAAGAATAAGGAAGGGTCGAGTAGGCCACCGCCTAAGTTATACAATTTGAAAAGTCAGTGTTAAAAACTTTAATTTGAAATATGTTTACAGACTATTAAATTGTTAATATCAAACCCAGAATTTAAATACTTTAGTAAACTTAAAGGTTTTTCCTCAACATGTACTTATAGAACAAGGGGGTCGGGGAGGGCGGGAATAAAAAAAAGGAGTTACTTAGTCCGTACAAATCGGTAAACTACCACTCGAATTGATATGCCTGGGAAAAAACTCATTCGAACTATTACGAAATAATATGTTTCACAGAAAACTGAAGACGGTGCATATAAAATGGTTAAAGTACTTAAAAACTGCGAAGTCTATAAACTTTCAGAAGTAAAATCCTTTTCATCCACAAACACACATTTCTGTAACAATAATATCTTTGCTGACGTTTAAAATCACACTTTAAATCGGACCGAACCTGGTGGGTTCATGCCTGGCAGTCAGGAGGATGAGGATTCGATCCCTGGTGCACAAATCATGATTTGAGTTTTCAGTAGTTTCTCAAAATAGTTCCAGGTGAATACCGGGATGGTTCCTTCAGACAAGACTGAGGTAAAATTACGTCCCTTTCCTTATTCACAATTCCTTCGGAACCATGATGCCGACAACGATACGGAATGTCTCCCTACCCCTCAAAAAGCTAGTCTGATTACTGTTCTGTTCCATTGTTCTCCATTATTGGACTCGAATATGGGTCATCAAGGGTACCGGAGCGGAGCTCTTAAACCCTCTCGCCAACCTCACCAGAACTTTCGTACCACTTCATTACGTCCCCTGCACAAAATTTAGACTCATCAGAATTGAGGCAGAAAACCATCCACCACTTCACCGGGGATGGTGAGACATTATTTTAAGGATGCCTACGGGGAGCAACGCGGATGCGGCACCGCAACGATCCATATCGCATACCCTCCAAAAGTTGGTCGTATAGCAAACCTGTGGTGGAAGTCACAGCAACAGAACGCTCCATGGGCCACGCTCCTAGCATGTGCCCCCACACCCAACCGATTCATCGTTTTAATTGAATTCCGTACTATAAAATATCTCCTGCTTGGTCTCATATGTTTCGTTTGAATCCTACTGTGTTACATTCCATTACAGAGATATGTAACATTGCAGGTGGAGTTCACAGCGGACACACTCAAACTGAACCTGATAGACCTGGGCCACCGAGACAACAAGCTGATCACGGTGGCGGGCCACGTGGACTTCATGTGCCAGGAGGTCGAGGCCGCAGACCCAGTCACCTTCACAACCAGCGACTCCAACCTGGTAAGCACAAAACAAATCGTATTTGTTGTTGATTTATTGTCAATGCCCACACCACCGGTGTAATGATTTCTATCCACAGCAAATGAAAAAACAATAAAACACTTAAAAAATTTATACTAATTATAAGAATAAACTGCTATGATAAAAAGCAAAAATAAAATTTCACAGACAGCCTACATGGTTAGAATCCACGTCTACGAGGTGAAACCCATACAATAATCACTCTCGGAGGGTTGGCTTCAGTTCTTGCTACTGCCATAGATCCAGAATGGAGCGATCGGGTTCGTCAAAATCATGCAAAGAATCAGTCATTCAGTAGCCCATATTTGTGACTGAAGCTTATGAAAATGAGCAACTAAAGGCAACAAAACCTTATCTTTAAAACACCTTAATTTTATCTCTTGGAGGTTAGAGACTCTTTATTTTGCCACGGTACATAAATCTTAACTGTTCAGTGGAATATTAATTTGGATCTCTACTATTTATAGATTAATGTCATTTTTATCACGAATACGTAGAATATAGTGTTGATTTCAATTTTGCTTTGCGAGGGAGATATTGGACCTCAACGGGAAGTTTCGATTCGTGCCTTAGTAATTTGAAAGATCTAACTGTTAGGAGTATAAACTGACAATCAATACAGCAAAAACTAAGAGTACGATTATTGGTAAACGAAGCAAACAGGACAAGCTAATACCAGCCAAGTAAGATTATTCAAATATCTTGAAAATTTAATCAATCAGCACTTGAGATGCCACCAAGAGGTGAAAATTCGTACTGCCGTAGCGAGGGAAGAGTCTAATAGGAAGAGGAGATTATTAACAGGAAAAGTAGATAAATCATTAGAAAAAAACTTGGAAAATGTTTTATATGGAATGTGCCACTTTTGGGGGAAGAGACACGGACAGTCAAGATGAGAGGACGAAAAGAAGCCATTTAGATGTGGATGTGAACAATATCAAAGCGCTGCAAAGGGTTGCTGAGAAGAGGACACTACTGCAAGTTATAAGAAAAAAGAAGAAGTGGATGGAATACCCGATGAGAGGGGAACGCTTGTTATGAGGCACCTTGGATGAACTAGGAGAGTAAGAGGAAGAAAGCGGTACCAGATCATAGATGACATCAAGGGAAGTGGAAATTACATGGACTTGAAGAGGGGACAGAAGATAGGAGAGCGAGGAGAGCTAAGAGCTGAGCACTGATGATGATGATGATGACAACTTAGTAAGTTGGTTATAAGTTGCGATGATGTGTCCCAATATCGTTGATAGGTAAAAATAAGTGGTCTATATCTCTCACACTTCTTCCATCACCCTCACCGTATTTCACCGAGAGGAAAGTTGGCCAGCCAAGTAAATTTTATAAAATTGGAGCCGACTGTGAATAAATTCCACTTGATCAGCTACCAGCACACGACATTGTATTTATATAATTACTTGATTTTACTTCCGTTTCCAGTAATTTTGTGGTTTAATTACTTTATCAATGAGAAGGAATATCTTACATTCTGAAACCACAGACTACATCTAAACTAAATCAAAGGCACAAGTACAAGGAAGGGAGACTTTAGCAGACAGAGTGGAATACAGCTGCGATTTAACGTGATCTTCTAGAAACAGACGCCTCCCATTTTTCACGCATAGTAAAAGAAACTGGTTATCCGCGAAACCTTAAGTTAAATTTTTGTGTAGGCTTTGAGAATTTTTAAATGATTTATTTTTCTGTCACTGGTATTGGAACCAGAACTTAATGTGAG
The DNA here is from genome assembly GCA_031002005.1 of Vandiemenella viatica. NCBI lineage: Eukaryota > Metazoa > Arthropoda > Insecta > Orthoptera > Morabidae > Vandiemenella > Vandiemenella viatica. Next base: position 43,227,930 of record JARYHS010011408.1, read on the forward strand.
AAAACTCTGTTTTCAACGTTACTACTTTTAACATGTTAATCAGAGACGTTCATTGAGTCAGAAGGGATTCAGTTGGCTTCACAGGGTCACACAAAATTCAAGAAACTTTTGACGACACACTCTAAGATATGACTTTTGGGCAAAGTAAAATTAGACATCTGTAACATTGGTGACCAGTTTTTTTTATTTTAAGGGATATGATTTTATTCTTTTTTGGTAGCAGTGAAGAAACGAGTTTTAAACCATTTTCGCATGTGCTAATAAAAACGGCCGTACGGTATTTTCATCCGGAACACTGCTAATCGAAGTATGGCGAGATTACCGATGTTTAGCTACCGGCTTATTTTGTTTTTGTCATGGACTTGCAACCGAACTGTTTAATCCTACGGATTTGATTAGATTTAAATTTAACATGTGTGAGAATGACAACTGGCATTTAACTTTATAGCAGAGGGTATAAGTAATTAAAGTTTTTTTAATAAAAATAATTCAGGTTCTTTTCATAAGCACTATATTACCTAAATATTACTTCATTCGGGTGAAAGAAGTTCCACATTTATCGCGATCTATGCTACCTGTACCAGGATTAAAACTAACATTACGCGGCATAACGTGAGTTGTTAAGACTTGTTTTATTTTGCTTTCACTGACGAAGTATTGCTTACATTATTATTTCAGACACATCTAAGCGCTTCCAAATGTATCGTTACGTAAACTACAAATGAAATTATGTATAACATTACAGAATCAGGATAATTAGCGTTATTTAATAACAATTGCATTTAGTTAATCGAATAGGAAGAAATGATTTCTCAGAACACTTTTGAAGGGCTTGGAACAGTGAACAGATACCTACCTATCGTCACGCAATTTTGATTTAAGAGATTCTTATTTCGAGCGGTACAAAAGAACTCACACCGTCACAGCCGTGTGTCTTGGCGGGTAACAGAGCGCGACATCGCTCTTCATAAGGTTGTGTATCCGGGCAGTAATAACAGCAGGGCACGTGACCTGGCGGGCAGAGGAGCGTCCATATGGGCATCACGTTGCGTCAGTATTAGCTCATCACCCTCAGTGGATATAAAATAAAAGTCACTGTAAATGAGGAATTACGAAATACAATGGTAACAGTTACTGCTAAGTACGCTGTGGTGCGAAAAAAACCGTTCATGAAAAAATTTACCATTCAGAATAGCCATAATTTATTTACGGGCATTCATATTGTTACAACAGTGTATCTTGCGGAATGGATGAATCATTTTTATGAAAAAATTTATGGAAATTTTCAAAACATTCAGTTAATCATCATACAGAATTAGTGGCATCTCTTTGTCCTAACTATGACAATGTAGGGAATATTTCTATGCAATTTTACACGTCACAACGTGCAACAGAAATAGAGTGTCCAAGTCAACCGTTTATCGGAGCCTATCCATACTGACTTATATTTAAACACCAACAGCTGTCACCATCCGGCGACTATTTTAACCACCTTGGTATACAGAGCACGAAGGATTTGTGACAAACATAGCCTTGCAGGTGAATTAGAATATCTCCAGAGAACTTTCTTAAATAATGGTTATAATCAGGAGCAGATTAGTCGCGCTTTTAAAAAAAGGGAATATCGACAGAAAGATCGTATTGGTACCAAGGGCCTTGCCTTTCTACCGTCTATGAGTGCTCAAGTTCCAACATACGTAGACTGTTGACTCAACATGGATTCAACAAAATTTTCAGACCACCCGCAAAAATTAAAAACTTGGTAGGTAGCATTAAAGATGACCTAGGTTTATGAACCCCCGCTGCGTAATATATACATTGTGGATGTGGTTGTGGTTATATCGGACAAATGCAGCGGTGTATTGTGCTGCGATGTGTCGAACACAAAAGAAATGTACGTCTGGGGCAAGAAGAGAAATTAGCTGTGGCCGACACACAGTATCCAAGAAGGATATATATTTAAATTCTAAAAAAAACTACAATTTTAGGCCGGGTCAGAGATTTTTGGGACAGCATTATTACAGAAGCTGTAGAAATCACATCAATTGATTCTTTAGTTAACACAGACACTGGTTATCAACTCAGTGTGACCTGGAACCCGGCTATCAAAATGCTGAAACAGTATCGCCTTGGTAGGGAGCAGAAGAGTGGATGACGTCATCGCGCTGGGTTGTCTTTTGGCTTTACCGTTTCCGCGGCAGCGCGTAAACAAACAGTTATTCAGTGACATCTATGTTTGAAAATGAGGGCTGAAATAGACGCCTTCTAAACGTCCCACAAGTTTGACTTTTACTAGGCTGGAAGCATGAGAATTAATTTATTTACAACGCTATGAAAAACTGCGATCTTACTTTTAGCGTATTGTTTCAATGCAATGCGCATAACTAACAAAAAGAATCAGTTTGCTCATGAGTACAAAATGAACAGCTTAGTCGTTGAAACGGTTGATTCTGTCAAGTATTTGGCTGTAATAGTACAAAGCAACATGAAATGGTACCTGCACATAACTTCCGTTGTAGGGAAACCTAATTCTCGGTTTAGATTCACAGCTCGTGTTTTGGAGAATTGCAACGCTCATACAAAGAAAATAGCTTATAAAACAAACACATTTGGATTACTGTCGTGGAGTTTGGTATCCGTATCGCAAGGGATTGATTGACGCTTTAGAGAAAGTACAGAGGAGAGCCGCTCAATTTGTGACTGCTTGCTACAGTCCTTCGAAAGCGTCACAGAATTGATACATAGATTGGGTTGGGATAGTCTGGCAAACAGATGACGTAGGTTTCGTCTGAATTTGTTGTCGAATACGCAAAATCACTCTCTCATTAACGCGTAATGAAATACTTCGGCCACCAACCTAATTAGGTCGTAACGACAGAAGAGATAAGATTAGAGAAATAAGGTGCCGTACTAATGCTTATATGTATTCTTTCTTTCCTCGGGCTATTCGAGATTAGAATGCCCAGAGTTAGTTTTGGTGCTTGATGTCATTTCACTGTGACTGCAAATCATCATCAGTCATTTATCTCATTTCGCAGAGTAGTGATTCCTTTGAATTCTCACTACAGTTGCAAAATTCTATGAGTTTTTTACTAATAAATAGGTAAAATCGTCCGCGTAAGTAAGTTTGGTAGAGTAGCTGACTTAACTACACGATCCTTTGTAAAATAAAATAAAAAACAAGTGAACGAAGTTACGGTTGATAGTGTAATATAGACATACAACAACGAACAAAGTCTAAAGAAAAATTGGCGTTCCACAATTCTTATTTCAGCATTATGTATGGGTTAGGAATTTTCGACGAGATTAAAACGAAGGTACAGTACCAGCTTATTCGGCTCAGACTGGATTGTAAAGTAGTTTTATATTTCAGTAAATCCAAGAGTATCACAACAAGATTCAGAAACATCTCTACAATCTATATACTCACATATTACACCGTGATCAACAGAGAATCAGCTATATATATTACCCTGTTTCGCATCCTTAGCACTTCATTCCGCTATCTACAGAGATTAAGTTGTTTAACATATTGAACCTATACTTTCTAAAAGGAAAAAGAACACTGGAATGTCAATAACACGTTAAATAAATATTTATTTTCGTTCATGTCTCTTTTGCGGGTTCCTATATTCCTTTATAAAACTGGCATCTGTCGTAACCAGCATTTATTGAGTATGAAAAAGTAAAATTCAATAAAAATATCTTAAGACCATTCGAAGTTTTTAGTTTTAGTATACAGGTTAGTTTTTACGTTTTTAAAATTATTTACCGTCATTTTCTATCCCAAATGAATGTTTCAATATCTGAACACATGACACTGAAAAACTGCGAGAGATGGATTATCATTGCCATTTATATGGAAATTTTTAAGTTAGAACTTCCCTCTACCATTTTACCACGTGTAAACTGCTCATTTATTTATTCACATAACTCGAAAGTTTTTTGTATCGCATCATTTAATTAATAATAAAGGTTTAAATTTATTACATAAAGCTTTATTTATAAGTCGAAGTTTTTAGTTTTAGTATACAGGTTAGTTTTTACGTTTTTAAAATTATTTACCGTCATTTTCTATCGCAAATGAATGTTTCAATATCTGAACACATGACACTGAAAAACTGCGAGAGATGGATTATCATTGCCATTTATATGGAAATTTTTAAGTTAGAACTTCCCTCTACCATTTTACCACGTGTAAACTGCTCATTTATTTATTCACATAACTCGAAAGTTTTTTGTATCGCATCATTTAATTAATAATAAAGGTTTAAATTTATTACATAAAGCTTTATTTATAAGTCGAAAGTGTCCTTTTATTACAGTGTAAAACAGTGAAAATAAATTCTGCATTGAACCATCGAAGGTACATTTTGTCCATTAGCATAGCGCTAATTCTGTCTTCAAGAAGCTTCCAAATGAATTTTTACCTCTTATCTCGCATTCGGCAAGACGCACGATGGAATCCCCGACCGGCTATGCATATTTCGGTTTTATATAGTGATTTTCGCAATCTCGCCGTGCGAACGCTGGGATGGTTCATTCAAAAGGCCATAGCCGAAATCCTTCCTGATCCTTGTCCACAATCCTCTTTTGATTCTGATGACTTCGAACTCAACGAAATGTAAAGTCCGAATAAAAAAAAAATTCCCATGATTCCTAAAAATGAAGGCGAACTAAACACAACAATGCTCACAAATTCAACACCAATAAACTTTCACTTAAATCGATATCATTTTGTAGGAATATGGCATAATTTATTATCATTATAATTCTGTAATAAAATACAGTTTCACTACAACAGGACAAACACGCAAATTAAATTCACCTCTGGTACGTCACGAAATAATATCAGCACATACGTGAACCAAATCGAAAGCAAATAATGGTAATATACTCTGAATGTGTACTGAATTAAGTACTTCAGAACTAGAATGATACGAAGTATGATATCGTATGCTGGAGCGGAGTTAATTTTTCAGCAAAATGTCTGAATGGTGGGCAGCAACAACATGAGCGAACCAAATCATCCCTCACGCCATTGCCTCGATATTTTCTAGAATTAATTATTTCTAGACCGCGCTTTTTGCTCAGTTAGTTGTAACATTTTGATGGTGTCCGGCGCTGACGCGGGGTTAGCTGGTTCTAGTCTTGGTGGTGGAAGAAAGTTTCATCATCTGAACTTGGCCGCCAGGGTAGGAAACCTCTTGATGCACCGAAGTCCTGCGTTAGATCCCTAACCTATCCGCAGTCCATATAGAGTAACAGCATACGGCACTGTTGGCAGCCCCCTCTCAGAAGAGTAAGCCTAAAAGGGCCGATTCCCTTTTTTCATCTCTCATTTTATACAACAATCCACCCAACAAACACACATAGACGCTAGCTATCCCGGTTATTCATACTTACATTAACACTTAGTAACACTGTCACACTAGGGAAGGCAACGGGAAACTACACCAGTCCGTCTTCACAGACATTGCCTTCGAGGGGTAAACGTAACCCACGGTACATGCCTACTCCCGGACACGGGCAAAGAGTCCCTAGGAGACGAACAACTATCTCTACCAACAAAACTACTGAAATAATTCCATCCTTACTTATTTCACAAAATAAAAATCGTGATCTAGATTTTCTAAACAAAAAAACACCAGTTCCCATCAGTGACCTGAAATCTAGTTAGGGGGCGTCCATTAATTACGTGTGCACCAAAAGGAGGGGGAGGACCTGTCGAAATCTCAGCAAATAACACCGGGTGGGGTGGGGTGTTCACGTTAGTATTTCAACATTCGAGAACAGTTGAGATAAAAACATAGGTCTCCAGAATTACGAGGTTGATCTCGAAGGGAGGGTGGTCGTCCACCAGATCTCTCACTAAATTCTCAACAAGCGGGGAGGGGGAGGGGAGGTAAGGTTCAGATTTACGAAAAATTTATCACGTAATTAATGGACGCTCCCTGAGGTTTGTTTGTCTATAAGAGGACGACTGCCTAAAACATCATATGCAAACTTACTAATTATTTTTGGTGCTTGGGTGATCAAAAAAAAAAAAAATACGTATAGACCTCAAGACAAAAATAGTCATAAGAACTGCAGTCGATCCTATAACTGCGTGAAGATTTAATGTTTGTTATCTTCTGTTTGATGTCGTAAGTGGAGAAACTGAAGAAGTTTCTTTCACGGTTTTGAGATCAGTGACCGGGTGACCCCACTTTGTTATACAACACCCAGCGATCGGCTTTGCTTGTGGCATGCATTAACTTGTCCCCCACCCTCTCTCTCCCTCCCTCTCTCTCTCTCTCTCTCTCTCTCTCTCTCTCTCTCTCTCTCTTCTTTCCCCCACATTGCGGTGAGGCAGCAGCCGCTGCTGGTAATAGCCCAGAGGCGGCATCTTATATCCGGCCAGGAGCAACAAGGAGAAACGAGATAAGGACGGCGCGGCGGCGCCTCTCTTTTGCTCTCTCCGGTTGTGTGGGCATAACGTTATCTCTACTCGCGCGATATGCTCTGCGCGCATAAGATACTGCAAATAGCACCAGGTGCGGGACTCCGCAGAACTTCCGCGGTTCTCACACGGATATTTCCACGAATTCGGTTTTCCCCGCAGCACTGACATCGGAAGAAAGCTGTGCTGCATACCAGAAGGAATCGAAAACGGTTTACTGGAATGTCATAAATGACAGTTTGTTATCACGACGCTTAAGTGTAAGATTTTTCACAAAACTTATACGAACTCACTGTGAATATGACAATGCTCTAAGGTTTCGTCACTCAGTTCATTCCACACTCAAATAAAATTGAATTGTCGCATTCCTTCAAAAGCTCACACCATGAAGGCCTGTTTGTGTTACGAATACGCTAATGGAGCGGTCGCATAACTTTTCACGCTTGGTATCGTTTTTGCTCTAGCTTTAATAATTCGCCCAAAAAGTCTGCAAAAACATTAAACCATTTATAAAGACCACACAATATTATCATCTCCAACATGTGAGTCGTGAACAGTCATTCTCGCATGTTTGGGAGTAATCAGCAGTAAATATGATTTTTTATCAGACGTATTAAAAATTTTCTATTTGCCGTGTCTACAAATTATTACCTTACTTCATGTTTGTTGGCGTAGCAAAATGCTCAATCAACGAATGTTTGTAAAATTAATCACTTTTAATTAAGTATGGAATCAGATCTGAAATACAAATTTATGATCACACATGATGATGAAATTGTATATATGAAAAAAGTAATTAAAGGTTGTTAAAACTGGATGTTACTTAGCAATTTCAACTGTAAATCGTTGATTTTTTGGAGGGATCGATTAAGTATTCAATCATGGCTTCCACTGACTCGTCAAAGAACCATGGAATAAAATAATTTTGTTTTCCAACATTTTACATTCCACTTTTAAGATCATTTTTCTTTATTTCCATACTGACAAGAACTTTCTGAGAAGTGCTTGCAGAGAAATGTTGTTGAAGGATCATTTTATCCAAGATGAGTTTGTAATAATTTAAAACACTGTGATTACGTTTTCTCAATGTCTTGTCTTTAATCCTGTCGATATCTCCACCTTCTTAATTATCATTACTTTAATCGGTTCTGATTCATTCGTTTTTACGGAACGTTTCCCTCCACAAGGGTGAGATCGTGTCCTGAATAGGGATTGCAATCCAGCAAAGCGGGATCCCGCAATCCCGCGGGATCCCGCATCATTAGACAGTCTGGCGGATCCCGCACAAAATTAAGCGGATCCGCAATCCGCAAAATCCGGCGGAAACGCGTGTCAGTCTGCGTGACTCGCTGCCCCACTCGGTCTCTATCGGATGTATTGCACTGTTTGCCTGCACCAGAGCAGTTGGCATACGATTAGTGTGAACAGGCGTTTTTTTTGTTTTTTTTCAACCTTCGTCATTCGTAAGTAAATAAATACACTTTTACGTATTCATCAAAACTTACGTTTGTTTCGAGTACACATTTCTGTAATTTGAGTTATGGTGCGTATTTAGTACGATTTTCTAACTATATAATTATTTTTTAAGTGTCGCACACGTTATCTGAACTACACGGTTACAACTTTTTATTCACGGTTTCATTGTTCCCATTTTCTGTATTTGCAGATAAAGTAATTGTGACAATTTCCTTATTGGCGGCTGAAAATTTGATTATTCGTTGATATGAAACTAATGTTATCGTAATTTTAAAGATCGCGTACCTATTTATTTAGCAGCTATCAAAAGGAAATTGTACATCCTTTGACTTATTGTTGTTTTGGCCGCTGCCTCAATGCGTTTCTTTGACGAAAGCCACCTGCTTACATGTGCCACTCAGGCTATGGATTAATCCCTCTTCTCCTTGTTATTATTTCGACTAAAGGTAAAAAAAGTTATAATGAAATTTTCACGGGTGTATCGACGAATTGTGTTGTAGGAACACCATACTTCGACGGCTGCCTCCGCCGTCTTCCTCACGTGTGTAATTTCGTGTGTTTGCAATGAAATCCGAAGATACAACCTATGAGGACTTCACTGCAATCATTCGCCGAGAAAGTCTCCTTTCTTACTAAAATATAATAATTTCCACTCTAAAAACGTCGTTACGCCACATAAGTAAATCTGAAATACTTGACAGTTTACGTGTTGGTGAGTAGTTTCTTTTAATAACATTGAATCAACTGTAATATCAATCAAGGAATCAGGAGATATGATAATGAATCACGCAAAAAAGGCCAAGTCTCGTGTTTGTGCAGTGACAAAAAGTTATGAGATCTTGTTCTGAGCCAAGTCCACACTTTTCAGAGTATGTTCACTTCACTTTGTGAAATGGAATGCTTTTCTCGGTGTTATGGAACGTTTATTTAGAATTTAAAAAAAAAAAAAAAAAAAAAAAAAAAAAAAAAAAAAAACTGGTAACTTGGCCATTAAGCACAACATAATTTTTAAACTTATGTGATGTATTGTAAGGCAGATAAAAACAAAAATGTAAAACCTCGAAATACACTTAAGACACGCTAAAAAGTTTTAATGTCACTTTATCAATCAAAATATTGTTAACTGTTAATTTTTATCATTTAACATTAAAAATTATTTATTAATTTAATTATTATTGAATTTATTAACGTTTTAAGTAACTATCTTTTAAATATATGCGTTAAAAAACTGTCTGTACCAATCCCGCACGGATCCCGCGGGATCCCGCGGGATTGGCGCAAATCCCGCGCGGATCCCGCGGGATTGAAAACACTGCGGGATTGCAATCCCTAGTCCTGAACCACTGCAGATGATGTCGGTTCATTGCTCGTATATAGTTAAAAAATGGCTCGTAACAACAGAGTAATTTATTTTTTAACTTTTATGAACCCCTCTTATAATGTAAATGTAATATCATACTGTCAATGTATAGAAATAAATTATTTATTGTGTTTTATAACGTACTTAGTAGTTTCTGAGGTTCCAGTGGCTGATTATTTTGTTTAGTTTAAATTGCATTTAGTCTTACCGGTTAGTCTATTGGCAGAGCGTGCCTGGGCCGTCTCTAGCAGCGCAAACCGTTTGTTTAAAGTTACAGGATATTAAGAAATGTAATGGAAAATTCAATAACATTTTTATTAGGTGTGTGATGACGTTTACATGTTATCCAGAATTCCTTAAGAAGTGAGTTTTACTTCAGACGTTCCATCTACTAGTTTCTGTTATTGTCAGAAAAAAGACGCCAGAATAGTCTAATTCAAGGCAGGCAGCAGCAAAAGTACAACTAACAGTTGGGTTCGCTTAGTGAGGATGCCTGGGAGAACAAACAGATACCACATGTTCTTGCGGCGAGATCGAAATTTTGTTGTCATGCCCACAGTTCGGAATAAATATATATTAGTCAGACCTTCAATCAGTTAATGACGAAGACACCGCATTGCTGGAAAAACTAGCTTATATCTGATGCTACAATCGACATGAAAAGAAGAAGAATTTGGACTCCATTGTGTAAACAACGAGAGCAAGTTAAGTAACACGTAATTTGGGCTCAGAAACTTTAAGTGTACCACAGAAAACCTCACAATATTCTTCTACGAGTGCCGTACCCTTATGTGAGTGCAGGTGGTTACCACAGGGAATGATTACCTCTGCATGGTTACGTCCCAGGGGAGATGAACCGGAGAGGTTACCCCGTGCCTTCCCCGTAGTGATAGTGTTCCTAAGTGTGTATGACTGTGCCGATGTGAGTGTTCAATGTTCAGTGTTTTTTGTGTTGTGGTTGCGAGATGAAATAAGGGAGGGGGTGAGACCCGATGACGGCCCATTCAGGCCTACTCTTCCGAAAGATACTACAGTCCATCTACACTATCAACAGTGTCGTATGTCCTTCTTACTCCATACACACTGCCGAGAGGTTTCTGACTTAACTCAGGACTTTGTCGCGCAATGTGGTGTTTAGGAATTGTGCGGTGTACCTCTCCTACCCTGCCGGCTTAGTTCTGATGATCAATATTTCTTCCACCACTAGAACTCGAGTCAGCTATCCCCGTATCAGTGTCGGACACCATCACGGTACCGCAGCCAACTGAGCAAACGGGGTTGACAAATATTAGAATAATAGGTAACAAAAACTCACTCTTAAGCCAATGCAGTAAATATTATTTCTCCCATTTCTTTTAAATATGAATCAGATGAAAACTTAATTACACAAATGGACATTTAATAGTCAAGATTATTTATATGTGGTTTAGTGCCATAAACAAATATTATTTAATTGTTACGCAATAACATAAAGCAGCAATTACATGCTCAAAAAATCGGTTGTCCTAGTTTTGTAGTTCTGAGCAGCATCTGTCTTGCTGCACCACAAATTGCAACTGGACACAGCAGCAGTACATCTATAGGAATTTTCCTTTCTCGAGTATGTAATGAACTAAAATAAGAACACACAGTCTCTGTAGAAAGAAGATCGATGGAAACATTAAGCTAGTAGTCACCATTATTTAACTTCCTCCCCTCCCCCTATCTCGTGGCCCAGTTTATTGCGCTCTGTTCCTCTTTTCTCCCCATCCTACACAGCATTTTATTTTCTCCGCTAAATAACTGCAAACAATTAAAAGCGGTTTCCTCCGGCAAGTCTGACGAGGGGCGTCGTAAGAGCTTGCGACGTTAATAGCCGTTCCTCTTCAAAAACTAATTTGTCGCAGCCGGTCCTCGGAGATGGCTAACAAGCACAATTAGGACAGCGCTTAAGTACGGACGTCGACCCCGGCCACCCTGGGTGCTCACCACTCTCGACTCATCGAGATCGATACCTCGATCTTTGGCCTTTTAGATCTGGGTCCATTACAGAAAGAAATTTACGTCCTCGCTACTGTGCTACCACACAGTTACTCGAACGATCCTGCCTCCGTATGGCCTGCTCTTGGGTGATTCCCCGAAACGCCAAAACGGGTGGCAGGATATACAGTACTGTTTTCGAAAATTGCAACACCCAGAAGGAATCGATTGAATCACTCCAAAATTGGAGGATGTGTATAACAGTGGAACCACATAATAAGAGATAAAGTTCAAAGAGGCGGCGTGCAAGTATACCCAGCAGCATCCACTTGTTTGTGACCGGACACATCAGCGTTACGCCGCTCGGTCGGTGCACAAACAAAGTGGAAAGATGCAAGCATGCCTCGTCGACGTTGAAGGGCATTGACTATAACATGCGATGTTGCCTACAATTTGAACAGGAACCACTACATCGGGGACGTTTTAGAACCCAGGGCGTCGCCCCTCCTGCAGGTAGTTTCACATCTCATATTTCAGCAGAACAATTCTCGGCCACCTGCAGCGAAGAATGTGCAAGCCTCCTTCGTCTTACATGTCGCCCATTGAGCATGTCTGGGAAATGATCGGTCAGCATCATGTTCGTTCTGGTCCTTCTGCGACCACTATCGATGCTTGTAGGTTTCATATACAGTAGTATACTTCCAACATAATCCTAGTTCAGTTTCCAGTATCGATTTTCATTTTCAATGATCGATTGGAACTACGATAAGTATTGGCTGTATAGAGTTCTCTGCAAACATTGTATCATTAGCAGTCACTGGAACAGGTGTCACTTTCTGTTTATGCTTTCGAGCACTTTGATGGCTCTGATTCCTTCGCGCACTTGTCCCGGGAAAGATCTCTCCACGACACATTGCTGGGCGAATAAACATCTCCATACACCAATACTATTTATTACCTCAGGATACGACTGGTGAAAATAATATTACAAAAAGAAACTCAGTTAAACAGGAACTAAGAGCGTTGCACATTCCGTCTCTTGTTTCTCCTTCACGCATATGTCGATTATCAAGTAAATAATACTCCATATTCCAAGAATATAGTTAAAAATTCCTAAAAATAGGTATAGACTTCTGAATTCATACTTTATACTTCTTCATGGCATCTTCATGTTCTTTGTATCAATAGTTTGCTTATCTTAGTACCCATTTTAAATACGTTTTATGTAGGATTTTAAAACGTTTCTTCATTGAGGATTTCTCCTGATAGCAGTTTCCTTGTCGCTTGAGCCGGGATGCACTTCTAGATAAAAGGAGAGGGGAAAATTCCTGTTGCAAGGTTGGGAGAGCATTCAAGGTATAAAATACTGCTTCGCGTTAGACCTAAGTCCATTGTAAACATTTTGGGTGAAAATTGGGTTCTATCAGCAAAGTTTATGTTGTAAATTCATGGTCTATAAGAAACTTAAATATTCCAAAGAACAAATTCAGCAATAATAACAATCAATCCTCCTGAAACTTTGTTAGAATTCACTATAGTCAGTATTTAATTACAATAGGCACAAAGGCTTCCAAAAACCATGCTTCCAAACGTCGAATAATTTGTATACTAAAAACTTTCCAAAAAATGTAGAAACAGAAAAATAATTACAACACTTTCGTCTATAGTAGAGTTTAAAGTTTTCTAATTCCCAAACAATCATGCTACAAGCAGTAACCTTATGACGGAGTACAGCATAAAATCGGCCTAACACTGCCAAGACTTATCTTTAGTCTTTCACAATCGCTCTAGTGATTGGTATTTTTGTAAACAGAATACTTACCGTATGAGCCGTCCAAAAACCCAAATAATACGGTATTTATTTTCACTACTTAGCCACAAGCACACATTTGTTTGTAAGTTTATGTACTTCTCTCCCCAAACCAGCTCGTTTGCCAGTTCCAGTTGAAAACAATTAAATTGTAGTGCAGATAATATTCGCGTGCATCGGTAATAAGACCAGAAACCCGAACGTTAATCACAGCGCAACAGGGAGCACGCCACAGGGCGCTGCCGATCCTGCAGGCGCAGCAGGTGCTGCTGTGTGCCTACCTGCCGGGCGCAGCGCTCTGTTGACAAATCCTCTCCCAGCCCCTCTTGATGTACGGCGTGGCTTCGCTGAGCCGAGTTAATCTCATTACTGCAATCGCAATGGCCGCAAGCGGACGCTGACAACCGAGTATTCAAAGCGAAAGGTGTCCACACAAACAAGAAGCATCATTTATTCCCTCACATTTTGCTCAGAACAGACAATCTGGTCAACGAACTGATTTTAACATTAAAAAATGAGCGCCATAATTCTCAGATTTCTTAGGGATTTCTCTTCTAAAACCTAAATCTGTATTCACTGTTAGTTACAACGTTACATTATAGTGAGTAACAATACAATTGCTGAACAAGAGTGTTCTCATTTTGAACTGGACCTTGATGTTTCTTAGAACTTTCACATCAATAGAAGTAATATTTACGCGTAATGTTAAGAAAAATCGAAACAAATATCATGGTACATTAAAGGAATAAAAATTCGAAATTATTAATCAAATTAAAAAATAACAGACTGTGGATATCGTACTAGACTGTGGCTTCAGTCGTCGAGAAATTCAATAGTCTTAATAAATGGAATTCCATGCACAACTGGCTGCGTATCTAAGATAAGATGTTCGCAGTCAACGAAGCACATCAGCATCACCTTACATTTTAATGGGAACCAAAATGAAATTTTCCTGTTAACACAATTGGCAATTTTTATTTTATTTAACGTAAAATTTGGTCACCATTAAAAAACTCACATTTTCACTTCTGTCTTCTTACTTGCTACAATTCACAATTCCATTACCACAATTTTAATGTAGAATTCTAAGTAATTTTGAGAGCTATTATTTTCTAATCGTTATTGTCTTTTATTTGTCGATGATGTTATTGTAGATAATTGCTGTTTTATTCGCATCAAATGTTCATGAAATAAAATTTTCACTGTTTTATGCCGGTTGATGGAAAAAAATTGATTCGAAAAAATGAGTACTTATCTAGAATCTCATGCAGAGAAACAAAGACGACATTTTAACCGCTAACATTAGCATCCATATGAGAAAGTATTGCTAGAGCATTTTGTACAGCGGGGAATGGTAATGATTCACATAGACATCAATAAAGCTTAATTTATGTTGGACAAAGAGAATTTCTTTAGAAAAATAAGTGACTCTTTCAAAAAAATCTATCCAAAAGGTAATATTTATACTCTCTGATTCAATGTATCAATAATTTATCGGTAAATGAGGAAATATTTTATAAGATTCATAGAAAATGTTTATGAAATGTGACAGATAGACAGAAATTTGTTTTAAAAAATTTAGAAACTATTCCTTCTCTGGAACTTACAAATAGTGCGCAAAATTATTTTTTTAAATATTTTAAATAGATTTTTTTCGGTGTCGGTTTATTTCATGCAGACATAAAGAGGATACAAAATGCGATGATTTTCTATATTGTATCCAATACTACGTGGCCACAGTTTCTTTAGTGTTTCTTATGGGGTCAGTTGATTCAGCTACAAGAGTAGGTTAGTCAACTAATCTACTGACAGAGGAACACATTATCCACTCTTAGATGATTGAGATTTATGATATAAGACGAGATTTAGCAACATATTCAGCAGGGGAATTATTATTCACAGCCAACAGCTGTAAGATCTTGCATACTCGCAGATAATCAGCACAATCTGATAATTATTAATTGCGTACCTCCACCTCGATCGTGTATTATTCCTGATTTAAGTGATACTAGAGTTAAAAACCGATATGCTGAACAACTAAATGTGCACTATTACTCTTTCCAAACAAGACTTTTGAATGCAGAAAAACTTCCAGAAAGACACGACCAGTAAATTTCATAGCAACATAATAAAACACGTTTGGCTGATTTGGTACCTGAGTAACTAGAAAACTTCTTTTTGAAGAAATCTCATAGCTATTTATACTTCGTCGTGTAATAATCAAGATCATTAGAGTTCTTGCGAATTCTGTCGACCCAAATATACTTTACATTCTCTAAACTGCTTACAATTAAAAATTTAATACTACTGTGAGTACTCATTTCGCACTCTACAGGAAGGATAGTCTGGCGTAAGCAAAGAACGCTCTACCCTAGTCGCAGAAGTGGGCCAGTCTAAATGTTTCTGTGACCTCGCAGCAGCCTCTTGGAAACAAGCAGTCAGTCGCTTTAGATACGTGCCTCACATAAAGAGAACGTGCCCGGGGCTCTACGCAGCTCGCGTAAGACCTGCGTGTTCTGTGGCGGGGCTTATTCAAATGGGGCATTTCAATTGGAAAACGGCGCCGGCGGTGGAACCAGCAAAGCCGAAGCGGCGGGCGCAAAGTCGGATAGCTGGCTGGCTCGCCTCGAGCGTGGAGGGGGAGGGGGCCCGAGCGGCTCCGAGCGCTGCCGAACGCCGCCCGAATAGAAAACAATCGATACGAGATGGCCCGGGGCAAGGGGGGCGCGCCGCGCTCAGCTGCGGGGCACCGCTTCAAATAACAAAAGACGACCGCGCCGCGCCGAGCGCCGTGATTTATCCCTGGCGCTGCTATACGCATGCGTTATTTCTCAAGATTACCGTGCGCCATCCGTCTGCGCCCTTAGTACTCCCACCTAACGAGATTACAGCTGATCGCGGCTCATTCCGAGGAAATGTCAACCTCTGAGGCACCCACGGTTCGTAATAATGAGATATTCATCACCCATTCGTCCATTGTAACCATCGGCTAGAACTAGAATTTGTTTATCTGATAATTAGTACTCATTACCGTGAGGAGCCACCTATAATCAGTTTACACAAACTGTTAATAAACTGAAGTCAATGTTCAAACCAAAACTGGAATTCCAGTCACATAATCCGTGCACCAAATTGCTCAGGGGAAAAAAAACTAAAAAATTTCTACTTCCCATTATGCTTTCACTGACAGAAGGAAGCAATTATTTCGAGGTAAGACACCATCGGTATAAAAGCCAAATGTTTCATTTCTAGTCAACAAAGGAACGAAGCATAGTCTCCAAGAAGCTGTATACGCATCAGAAGGAACAATCACGCAGCAACGGTCATCTTAGATTACTCACAAAATAAGACTAATGGAATATATTACGTCAAAAGTCTCGTAAATAACTTTGTTGGTCTAAAATTATCAAACTGAAAAACTGAACCCAGCACTAAAATTTGCCAAAAGCGTTTAATTACAAGCTAATCTCGCAATATACAACCACTTTCGAAGAAGAAAAGAAAACTTTTCATTTACAATATATTCTCAATATTGTCAGCTATTCTGCTACCAGTTAAAAATTCAACTCATTTCAACATGTCTCAGTAGTCAGTCAGTGCTAAATACTACAAGAGGCTCTTAAAAATATGGAGTCAAACGCTCTACTTATTTTGATTAATATTAATTTCTATCAGTGGTCACCTAATTGTGGTTTGGTCTCTCTGTTTATCCTAAGCAGATTCCATCAATTGAGATTCGGAGCCGGAATAGTTAACATCCAAAGCGAAATTTCTATCATTGCTTTAGGTCGAAGATAAATTTGGCCTTTCTGCTAGAAAGTTTATGGTCTGTAATATAAAACTTAGCAGCGGTTGTTCAGTGAAGTGATTTAGCACAACCTTTCTTACGATCAGTTATTGTTGCTAGATGATCGTGGGATTAGTTTAATGCACTAGTGTAACCGACCACGTAGTATGATCCTCTCTTATGCTGTTGATCAGAGAGGAGGGCAGCATACCTGAGCATGGAGTGGAAAAGATGACCATTATAACAAGTTGTTACTCGAGTTCAGGCACAAGGGTGTGGTAAGATTCTCTTTTTTAGGTAAGGGTGTCAGGGATTGGAATAAGTTACCAGGAGAAATTATGAATAATTTACCAAAAACGTTAAAAGAATTTAAATATAAAATTTGTAGAGGGCAAATGTAGGTGGCTGCAGGATAGGGGGAAGATGGGGGTTAGGGAAATTGCCACCGGAGCCTGTGCTCTATTGCAATTAAATTAAATTAAATCCCTCTCTCCTTTTACTCTGTACCGGATCTGCACAGTGTTGTTAAATCCCGACCGTTTACTTTATAACAGATTCAACATCGTTAGAAGTGCGAAGACTATCGACCTTTGCATTCAGTGTTCGACAGGCAACATCCTGATAACATCTTACAGATGAGAGAATGCTGGAATAGTGACATGAGCATTCATACTTGCCCTATGCAAACTATTTTCACCCTTGTCTTTTGTTTGAGGTTTACCTTCGAACAAGAAACCAAAGAGTTTTCATCACTACTCTAATGGTCATTCTGGTTTAGTTTAAATGACTTATTTCTTTTATGGGTTTTCATTTAAAAAAATAACGTGATACTTTAGAAACATGGGGTGTATAAAATATTACTGTTGTAATTTGGTTTATAACTCGATCAAAATTTACTACACATTCAGTTAACGACACAAATGGTTTATTTATTACGATCAGAACAAAACTTGGAAAATCAAAGCATAGGGACCGTGAGATCTTTAAAGGGGGTATGATACGGTCACTACTCCGTGTGACATGATTTGATGTTACGCCAGCAGCAAACATATCGGCTGGGTTTGCTCGGCCAAATTAGTTTGTTGTGTAGCAGGCTGTAGCCCTGCACCCACGATAGAAGAAGCGTCCACAAGCATTGCAGACTTCTATCGTCTCCAGGTCGCTGCGTGATCTTCCAGCAGTCTGCAAAGTGTTCAACCACAAAGCCAAACTAACTGCTCCTATAGTCATAACAAGATTGAAATTCATAACTTTCATATCACCTCACGTGGTTTCGGCCATGCAATGGATCGACCGCCCTGTTACTCTTATTACGGAGCCTCGGAAAATCTCACTGTCTCCGGATTGGTCCCCATAGAATAAAATTGTGTAAGCGTTACTACAAGTTGAAAGTAAAAGCCAGTGATTGCGTAAGAAATCAACCCCACCTCATTCTGACTTCCTTGACTACACGTGACTTTCAGGAATTATTCACACGTTATGTTGTGCTATCTTAAAACCCTTTTTACACTCCTGGAACACGAAAAATCAAGTTTACTGCCCATCATTTCCTCACACAGTCTTAATACATTGACACTCGACCTTGCGAGCTTATCTACCTCATCGGATGGCTCCTTCAATCCCTAAACTATAAACGCAGTCGCTTATACTTACGGGTATCACCTTGGACACAACACATTGTTCCTGATTATCCTCCTGTTCACGCTCGCAGTAAGTTACCTTTTAAATATTCTGCTATTTCATTTAAACATAGGGGGCAGTTGGATTCTAAATTGCGTACATGTGTAATATCTGAATAAACTATTTTTAATTATTACCTCGAGCTGAAAGCTGGCGTTGTCGCTAGAAGAGGAAACAGGAACTGCAAAACCCAGGACCTGAAAACCCTGTCAGGAGAGAGTCTTAACAAGCGCGGATGGCACGCGCTACTTGTTGTAATAAACTTTCTGTATTTAATTTTATATTTAACCCGCTGCTTCCTTCACGGTTATTAACACAGGCGGCTGTGATTTCCATATGCAACCATTTTGGCCAGTAGATATTAATAAGACTTATTTCAAACAAGACTCATTGAAACTAAAAATGGCTTTTGTAGTTTCTGACAAATATTACGAGAGCTAAGAAAATCTTACATTATATATTTTCCACCGTGACATGGGTTGAAAAATACTACTGCGAATTCACCATTCAGTTTGGTAATTCAAATTGGATGCAATTAGAGTACATCCAGAGTGCGAAATGAAGACCTAGAAGGAAGAATGATTGCCATGGAATGTTCCAGGGTCGCGGTGTAAAACATAACTATGAAGGGACGTGTTTTCCATCTGTCTCTTTGTGCTATTGAAGATGTGTCAAGATTCAAAACACGACTTCTGTTTCCTTCCTTTCTTTTCCTTTTGTACTCTACTGTACTTATAGCTTTACGCCTCGTCGACGTCGAGGTCATTAGAGGCGGGATGGGACTGGGGACAAAGAACGGGAAGGAATTCGGCCATCGCCTTTTGAAGGAAGCATCCCGGCATTCACCTAGAGTGATTTGGGGAAACCACGGAAAACCCAAATCTAGATGCCCGGACGGGGATTCGAACCGAGGCCAGAGCGTTAGCCACTCACCCAATACGCTCGGTCTTTTTCTTTTATATTTCGTTGCTTTTCTCCGCTTCATCCTGTGTCTCAGGAAACAAAAACACGTGAAACGTGATCATAAAACCTCTCCCGTTAAATAAGTCCAGGTGTCGGTGTTAGTATACGACCGAGCATTCGGGAGGACGGCGGTTCGAATCCCAGTCCGGGCATCCAGATTTGGGTTTTCCATGGTTTCCCCTAATCACTCCAGGCAAATGTCGGGATGCTTCCTTCAAAAGGCCATGGCCGAATTCCCTCCCATTCCTTGCCCCCATCCTTGACCCCCATCCTTTCCCGTCTCTAAAAACCTCGATGTTAAAAAGAGACGTAAAGCAGTTCCAAAAAAAAAAAAAAAAAAAGTTAGTATACGAAAATCTTACCAGTATTAGAAACAGTAACAGAACGTAGTAACACGGCTGTTCTATTTGAATTGTTAGTAAATAATGCCAATGCTTCTGTCATTATTGCCATATGCGTTTCTGCTCTTATCGAGGTATTATCACTGACGTTCTTGTCTACAGAAACTGTGATATAGCTCAACACCGTATTTGAATGCGCAAATTTTGTCAATTGGGTTTCATGTTTTCCAACTTCAGTGATACATTCAGAAAGGTAATTTCATGAAAATTTCTGTGAGATATATGCTTTGTCTGTAGCAGTATGAACTCGTTTATATGTTCTGTGTCTGTTGCAACATAAACGGAAAGTAGCAAAGAAAAAAAATCATTAGAATCATACAAAGCAGTGTACTAACATGACCAAACTATCATGTTTAATTTTTTAAGGACTGTATTTGTCGGAACGCTTCATCCGGCATAAGCTGTACTCCGTGTGTCATCGGTCAAAGTTATAAACTTGATTATATGAAAGCAGCAGGCTTGTATATACCACGAACACACGTGTTTCATAATTTGATTGCTAGCATGATTGCTACAATTGAATCGAGTGCAGTCCCATCAAACAACGGTCGTAATGAATTGCTTTGTCTTTTCAGTAACAGGAGTGTAAATTGGAAGACCATACATCCAGTCGGTGGGACTGGTGCTAACTGTAATGTCATTTTGTTAATGTAGACTGCATTCAACAAAGATTATTGTAGGTTGTAATTGCGGTGGCGTTGTGACTCTGTATCGGACGCACTTCATATTAACGGGACGGCGATAAACTTGGTTGAACTGACATCATTAGCAACATCAGTACTTTCGTTCCTATTTACTTACTTGGTTTTGCTAAATACATTTTCCTCTTATGTAGTTGCAAAAAATCAATAACTGTAATGATAATTGTGTATTGACATACGGTTAACATAACTTTATAATACAACATTAAAGAAGTTATAGTTTGGTACTTCTGTATAAGAAATAAATAGGTCAACGTTTTGTAGTAATTTGAGTCAAAATAACGTATATCGCATAATAAGATGGGCATTAGCAACCACCATATTAAGATATTATAGGGAGCAACATCGGAACATCCACTAGCAACGCCATACTTAAAATTTAATAAACTATAGGAATACAATTACATCACATTTAAATATGTAAGTTCTTGGATTAGAAAACGTCAGCATCAGAGAATGAAGTTAAATCGTAATAAACACATCTGAATCGTTGTTCACACACATGTACAGTATAATCAGACTAATAGAGAAGCAATTAAACTAAATTCAAATAAGGGAAAACTAATGAATGGAAAGGCTGAAACTTAACTTTAAATCTCACAAATGACGTTACACAGTAAATATTACAATATTGGTAGCAAGAGTTAGGATACGAATACGTCGGCCCCTTTCATCCATTCAAACAACAGCCTCTCCTTCACGTATCAACAGACAATACTCTGGCGAATGAAGGAGTAGCCCCTAGCCTCCTTTGGAGAGAGCGGGGGAGGATCAAGGATCCAGGGCATCCTCTTGTCCTTGATGTAGGAGGCAGCCCCTAAACATGCAAGATTCAGAAAGGGTCAACATCGACAGTGAAACTGCCCTGGCTCGTACTGTACCTCTTCAGTCCGTGTCAGCACGTACAGGACAAACCAGGACAGTTTCATAGAGAGCGTGATTCCATACGACGAAAGGCTGAGGCATCTGGAGGGACGTCACATTGCGCACCTGCTATTACCTCAGAAAGTATGCGTTTTCAGACCAGTGTTTATTAGACATAGTAGTCTTATTTTTATGCGTACTTTCATCTCCTAAAATATATTACATTTTTAACAGCTTTTATACTACTTCTGAAAGGTGTTTCTTTTTTGTGTACGACCAGCCATATTTCTCCGTTCATAATTAACCAAAATCGATAAACGAGATAGATATCATTTTAAAGATTAAGTTCATCATTAATTAAGAGAGATAATTTTTTTAATGTCACCCAATAAATGGCAAAATTATGAGGAATGAAGGGCACAGAACTGCGATACTTCAGAGTCAAGCTGCTACGCTTCGCTAGCTTCGATAAGGATTGATCGCATTACCATTAGACAGATGCACCACGTATCACAGAGATATTGATAAACTGTGTGTGTTTTCTAGATTCAGGAGCATTTCGGGTATTTTTGTTTGTGCTGTGGAAACATTTCATCATTTATAATTGTTTGAAAGTGTTTTGCTATGTTTCCGTTTCAGTTGATACACAAGCAATTGCTTCAAATGAGCCTGTTCTTCTTTCATCCTATAACAAACCACCAACGTCGCTGTTCATCGTTCATCATTCACTAAATTTCCTCACGTGCCACCTAGCATCATTTATAATTCTGGTATATCGTTTCCGTCTTACGCACCATTAAAGTAAAAAAAATACACTCATTCGACACCCTCCGCGGAGAAAAGTATAATTGATGTCAGTTATTAATCGATGTAAAGCATCTAGTTATAATGGATACCACCGAGCGTGGTGGGTGAACGGTTAACGTTCTGGCCTCACATTCGGGAGGACATGGTTTCGAATCTCCGTCCGGGCATCCAGATTTGGATTTTCCACGGTTTCCCCAAATCATTCTGGGTGAATGCTGGGATGCTTCCTTCAAAAGGCCATGGCTGAATTCTTTGCAGTTCTTTGCCCCTAATCCTTTCTCGCCTCTAATGATCTCGACGTCAACAAGGCGTAGAGCCGTAAGCAAAAAAAAAAAAAAAAAAAAAAAAAAAAAAAAAAAAAAAAAAAAAAAAAAAAACAAATAGATCGATCAATGGTCCATTAGTAACGCATCGAATTTTTGGTGGATTTCATCGCGATAACGTGTTATCTCTTAGAATTTATGGGAGTTTTTCAAGAAAATAATGATACAGGACATTAACGTCCTTGTGTCACGTTAAAACTAAGGGAAATTTGCCATTTATATCTCCGTCAGTCCAAACTCACCTCTCGCAACTCAGTTCAAACATCCAGCCGTTTTTGTGCAGTGATTGCATTCGATACTCTTTTTTTTTTTTTTTTTTGCTGTCATCAGTCTTTAGACTGGTTTGATGCAATCCTCCATCCCTTCCTATCCTGTGCTAACCTCTTCATTTCTACATACCCGTTACAACCCACGTCCTCAATTATCTGCTTCATATATTCTAATCTCTGTCTACCTCTACAGTTCTTACCTTCAACTGTTCCCTCCACTAACAAATTAACCAATCCAGCATGTCTCAAAACATGACCTACCAGCCTGTCTCTTCTTTCCGTAAGCTTCTTCCATAAACTTCTTTCTCACCCATAATTTCCAAAACTCTTTCATTTCTTACTTTGTCTGTCCACCTAATTTTCAGCATTCTTCTGTAGCACCACATTTCAAATGCTTCAAGTTTCTTTCTTTCTGGTATTCCTAAAGTCCATGTTTCGCTACCGTAAAGTGCTGTGCTCCACACATAGAGTTTTAAGAAGTTCTTTCTAATTCCTAGATCAATATTTGAAACTAAAAGGTTTCTCTTTTTCATGAAGGCTCTTTTTGCTAGTGCTATTCTGCTTTTAACATCATTCCTGCTTCGGCCATCGGTTGTAATTTTGCTTCCCAAGTAACAGAACTCACTCACTTCTCCTATTGCATCAGACCCTATTTTTATATTTAATCTGCTAGTATTGGTATCATTTCTGCTACATTTCATCACTTTTGTTTTACTTTGATTTATATTCAGTCCAAAGTCTTCCTTCAGTATTTTGTTCACGCCTAATTTACTCACGGTGCTGTTTACGGTGCCCCCCGTGTCCACTGGATGCGGGCTAAACAAATGCGACCCCACCAGCGTGTAGTTCATCTGCAGTTAGTCAGCTTCCATTTACAAGCTCAGTCTTCATCCTCGTAACATCTGCCAAGCATCTCAGAATCCGCTTATCTGAATGCATGGCTGTGCATATTCCTCTCTGTTCTGGATTATCAAATTACCAGATTAACAGCTTAGTGACCTGACGACATACTACCCGTATTTGCAAGACGCAAATGGATGAGCGCTTCATTGCTACAACAGTTCTTGTGTGTGAGATTTAAAAAGGTTTGCAGTTATATATTCTACCTCATACCTAATTTTGATTTCTCTGGTTAAAATATTATGTAGTTAATTCCACTCCTTTCCTTCTACGTTAATCATCTTACAGCTTGAAAGGTGACTCCGAGAAAATATTTATTGAATTTTTAAATGCTAAACAAAATAAGCTTGTAGGAGTGAACGGAGTGAGATGCTACTAAAATATTTTTCACTGTGTTTGTTCTGGATTTGAATCAAATGTTTCAGAGCCAGATAAGACTGTTCAAGAAAAAAAGCCATGGATTCGATACGCGTAACTTTGAAAATACACCAAACAGGTCAATTTCAATTTTTAACATTGGTAATGTTGGATTATAATGGGTACTGTTCCAACAAGTGGATCAATGGTACAAAAATGACTCTGCACAAGGTCCATCCGTAGCAAACGTGTTTTCTTTTATAATCTGTGGTGTTTTCCGAGAAAACAACTTGAAGACGTGAACGATGTTATGTAGCACAAATAATAGCAAAATTTTTACATTACATATAAAAATAGGAACGGATGCGACAGAAGAAGTAAGTGAATAGTAAGTGCATTCTGCTACTTGGGAAGTAAAATTATAACTGATGGCTGCAGCAGAAAAGCACTAGCAAAAAGAGCCTTCATGAAATAGAGAAATCTTTATTTTCAAATATTGATCTAGGACTTAGAAATAACTTTTTAAAACTCTATGTGTATACCACAGCACTTTCTGGTAGCCAAGCATGCACTTTAGGAATATCAGAAAGAAATGCAATTGAACCATTTGAAATGTGGTGCTGCTGAAAATTAAGTGACTGATAAAGTACGAAATGAACGAGTTTTGTAAATGATGGGTGAGGAAAAAAGTTTGTGCAAGAGGCTTACTGAAGGAAGAGACAGGATGGTAGATCATATTTTCAGAGATGTAGTATTGGTTAATTTATTAGTGGGGGAACATTCGAAGGTAAGAACTGCAGAGGAAGAGATTAGAGTATATGAAGCAGATAACTGAGGACGTGGGTTGTAAGGGGTATGGTGAGATGAAGAGATTAACGCAAGATAGCGATATATATATATATATATATATATATATATATATATATATATATATATATATATTAGAAGCTATATAAGAGTGGAGGCTTTCTCTGCGTTGTATATAGATGAAATATATCTTGCGGAAGAGTTAAATACTCGCGGGATTGTTGGCGCTGATTGTTTGCGTTGGCTGTTGGCCATTATTGTTGGCATTGACTGTTGGCGATACATAAGCAACCCCATTACCCAGCAGCAGCAGTCACTTGACAATGGCGACAGAGAATATGACCGCTGAAACGTTGTACTTTACGAACTTTCTCACTCGGCTAGTTTCTCGAAAAGATTTCATCTATTATAGAAGCTACTCAGATTGCCCAGAATATCTACCTAATGCGTTTAGACTTTTTAATTTAAAACCACAGGAAAAAAATTGAGCATTCTTCTTGTGAATAGAAAGTATTTCCAATAAATTAGGTATTCTTCCTAGGGGAATCTATAAAAAGCCATTTTTGGCATCGTTGTGCTGTTGCTCTTTTGCTGTATCGGAAGTTTTAGAGTTGATATTTTTTCATTGATCCAATACTTCCGTTCCTTTCTTGGCCTTTTCCACATTTGCTTAATGTTGTCTCCTCATCTGAATAGGAGACATCATGGCTCGTATTAGACGAATGACTGAGGTTACACATCTTTGCGCAACGTCTTATGCGAAATTTTGTTAATAACTAATTAGTGATTTCAGTTTGTCATCGGCTTCGTTTCTTTTGAGTAGCCTCGTGCGAGAAAGGCGTAATAACTCTCTCCTGACAGTTTTAAATCTCGATACTATTGCATAATTAATAATAACGTATTAGAGCCTGTGATATTATCTGAAGGTTTAAGCACATATTCAGAGCTCACTTCGCAACAAAGAGTATTATAAGATTAAAAATGTCCTGAAAAAAAAGTCTTAGCACTAAGCTATTTAGATAGTTATGTGTCAGTTGAATTACGATTTGTTTAACTAATATATATGATTTCAACTCGAAATTGTAAGAATTTAAAATCGTTGCCAGTTGGCTTGGTGACCATCATTTAGCGTACTCTGTGGATATATATATATATATGTAGCATTGTATTTGTGAAGAAAAGCTGACTAAACTATATCTATGTCTAAACAGTACATTGCATATATATATCAACATAAGACAAAACAATTGATTTACTGCATGAATGTCGTCGTCCGAGCTACTTTTCTTTTAGTGTCCGTTCTGTTATAAACATGTGTTACGTTTGTAACGTCTGTACCAGTACATCAGACATTGCACTGCCGTACATTCCGTCCATTTGTTTTGTTTTGTGCTGAGATAATAGCTTTTTCTTTCTTCTGCAAACTTTTAAAAACCAATAACCAGACCAATTACGCGATGTTCCCTACGCTAAAAGCCGCATTAAGCTGTCTGGTCGATCAGTGTAATGTAGGATTAAAACAGTTCGCTGGGTTCATTTTCTTTTTTTTGTTTACTCAAAAAGCAACATGCAATTCCGACATAACTCGATTTGATTGTACTCTCGTGTGCGAGTGATATTACAGAAAGCTTGTACATATTGGGGCTATTCAGTAACAGAATTGTTTGCAATACAGATTTACTTCCTTTTAGCTCATTCTTCAATTAATTCTTTGTCAATAAGATAGTAAATGTGAGATTCGTAAAAATATTGTATTTTAATTAATAATTATTTAACGAGTAGTTTCTTTGAGTAGTAAGTTTCTGAAAACTTTTATAAGGTAAATTTTGAAGTATTAGAACAACAACAGAACAAAGTGAAACCATTAATTTAAACAACAATAGCTTGGAAATATGGGGTCGAAAAATAGGATGGAAGATCAGCGTCTCAAGTGGGACAGAGATGAGCAGAGAGGATCCAAGAAGAACCAGAGGCACAGGAAAAAGCAAAACAAAAACAACCTCCAGTGAAACGTGATCTACTGCGCCGGATAGACTACTGTGTAGCCTTAGTAAGTTGGGGAAGAGTATAATTATTACAAAGAACACACCTTCATCGCAATACAGAAGGGTATTACTGCGATGTATGTGACTGTGTTGTTAAGGATTTGATTAACTTTTTGGATCACATCAATGGAAAAAAAATCAGCGAAATCTCGGGATGACGATGGAAAGGTCAAGTTTGGACCAAGTAAAGAAACGTTTTGAGTTAAACAAGATAAAACTGGAAGAGAAAAAGAAGGATTATCACATTGGACAGAAAATGAAAGGGCTGAGAGAAGAGGAAGAAAAGCTGAAGGATTATCGCAAGGAAAACTGAAAGAGAAACGCCGCAAGCTGGAAGAGGAATCTGAATCAACTGCAAGTTCTGAACTGTCTGCAATTATGGGTTTCTCTGGCTTTGGTTCCAGCGAGAAGTGTTTTATTTGTCATTCCTATGAATATTGACTTGATCCCTCCTCTTCATGACTGACATATACAAAATCTGAAAATTAACTGCAGATTCTGCTGTGTAATGTTAGTGTGAAAATAGAATCATATGCAAGTGCTTGACCTGAAAAGTAGACCTAAGTTGTTCATTCCTTTTTACAAATAAATTCATGTTATAATATATTTTAAGAAAGCAAAAAAATGTTATCTCGCGTAGATCGTCAATTTTATCTTCATGTAGCACATAATATGAAAATCATAATAACAAAAATATCAATCTGCGAACTCGTCTTTAGAAAAGAGCCATATTTAATATCTGCATTGCCATCTTGGAAGTATTACCCTTGAGGAAGTTGGGCGCACACGTCAAAATTTTTTATATCTTTTCCTGGAATTACAAATTGACTAGCTGTATTTTCCAACATCTTGTATTCGAGAATTCATAATTATGAAAAATGTCAAAGATCTCACTGACATAACATTTTTTCTCAACTATCAGATTCGCCAATATCAAAAAGTTAATAATAATTGATAATAAATCATCTTTCTACGTCGTAATGATTAACGGCAAGAAGCAGAATTTAATCTAACAAAATTTGAATCCCTAATTGGTAAAGCTGCCGGTCTGGAACTTTTTGTTGTTTTATTAATATTAATTATAAAGAGGTACTTACTTCTTGCTTGTAATTCATTAAATAACTTCAGTGAGATGTGCTTATTGGCCCTAAGTAGTTCTCATGTGTATGAGAACATCTGGTCCTTAAAAACTACTGTCACCATATAAGAAGTCACAATAAGTCTAAAAATATCTCATTTAATTATCGCACTGGTAGCTTGCATACGTTAAACCACTTTGGCAGCGTCGATAAGAGAAATTACTTTGGTACTTTCGATCAGTTATCATGAAACTGAAAACAGTATGAAAAATTAAATGGTACTCCTGCACCAAATACGCCTAATACGTGTGACAATCATAATCATCGTATAAATGTCTTCAACAATCTAGCAAAAAACTTTATTGAGATCTTGCTTGGCTGAACCACGAAATATTCCTCAAATACTTCATACTTAGACGTAACCATTTTGCAGAGTGTAAGCCTTCGAATACCATTCATTCCATGCAGACTAGACTAGCAATCCTCCAAATTATTTCAAATACCTTTCGATAAAGTATGGTCTAAAGCAATGAAATGTCATTTATTTGCTTTACTGGACGCAAAATTTCATTGAAATTTATGTTTATTGATCCTGAAATCAAGTGAACTTCAATACAAATTAATATTCCTTCACAGAAGCAAACAGAGATTTGTATAATTTACATCATATAGTTATCAGTTGTTGAATAAATTTATTACAACCGAAAAAATACGACGATTTGTTATAAACATTTTTCGGACAATATTTAATGTCTTTTTATTCCGTTTGTCGGCAGGCTAGGCTGCCTATCACATTCAGCACTCCAAACAGCAGACTGGTAAGCCAAGAACTCCATGGATCACCCCTCATGTACTGTAACATACCGCTTTGTGTAATCTACAGCACATTGCAGGAGCTACTTGCTACCTTGAACAGCTTTCTGTTATTATTTCTCCACTAGTTGTGATAGTTATTCATCGCTCTAGACCTAATTCAGTAGTTTATTTCTTTCCATCTGCAGTGTACCACAATATTAATATTTACATACTCACACCAGCTATAATGCCTGATATGATTTTGTTAAGTAACAGAAAACTTTATCAACTAAATATTATTTGTAAAAAACAGAACAAGAAAATTGTGCCGGATCAAACTATCACTGTATACGTATCCTAAGCTAGACCAAACTACGCTAAGATTTTTTTTAACTCATAAACGGAAAAAATTACTGCTGTAGATCCTATAGTTTCTGAATCCTCGTTGTAATAATTACTTTTTGTAGTTTCTTCCACATGAAATGAATTGTTTTCCTTCCACTGAACCTCGCTATTTTACACATCATTAGAAATTGAATTTGGTCTCTGTATGTTTATGTATCACATTTAAGCTTGACTGTTGTCACACCAAACCAACTCAAAAGCTTGTGCCATGGTAGGACATTCTTCTGTATTACCTGTTCACAGGTACTCGTCAGGTTAATTAATTATTTCCTATCTGTTAGCTAAATACCCATTTCTAGTGCACTTCCTTTTCTGGAACGTATTTTTTAAGAATATAATTGCTAATTTATCTGTTTTTTTATCATAAGTAGGCATTAATAATGTTCGATATTTTATCTCACACCAAAACAATATTAATTATTATATTTTGAGTTAAAAAGGATATGTTATTGCTGACTTGATGAAACTAAAATCTCAGACACTTTTGGCCAACACACCTTTTTTCGGTGCACATAAACTGCATAAAATTCCTTCTTTATTTCTTTCTATGCACGACACAAAATTTCAGTGGTCCTCTCCACGACCTATCGAGTCCTGCTTCCCAAATTCCACGATTTGGAAATCTGTCTCCATACGTAGGGTACTCTGCATCTCACCCAGTAATCGCTTCCCAATCCTTACCCTTCATTCTTCATTGGCATCATCACTATTTAGCTTTTAATGAAATTTATTACGAGCTGTATTTATGAAACTCTTCGCTTAATACCGCTTCTCAACCATTTTCCTTCATCTTCTGTTTGACATCACATCCAATTAAATTTTAATGGAGGTTAACAATGCTGATTCTCACCGAAAAAAATAGCAACCTTGAAGGTATAGACAAGAAGGGTAACACTTGAGTTACGCTTTATTATTACAAAAATTCTTTAGAATATTATTCGCGGTTTCGACTACTGAAGAGACAACAATAAAAATATTAATTCCTTCATTATATTGTAAGGAAATATTCACCGGTAATCATGAACCTTTTCATTAAAGTTTTGTCTCTTAAAGTACGTTCGGATATATCGCTCCCCGCAGTTAAATACCAATCACATAACATTTCCCCAAAAAATATTTGTAGGTAATAACCGCAATGTCTTCTTAGTGGTGCAAGCAGAGCAATGAACTGTGTCGCAGGTGCTGCCGTCGCTGGACTCGTCGAGGTCGAGCTCCATCTCGTTCAAGATCCGCACCAACGAGCCCAACGGCCTCATCCTGTACAGCAGCGGGGCCAGCACGCCGCATGTGAGTAAACATAACACACACAAAACACTTTACGCAGAAAATAATGTTATGAATGAAACTGTGTTGAAGACTGTAAAAAAATCAAATAAAAAAAAAAATAATGTAAAAGGAAATGAAGTAAATTTTGATTTTAATCAAAGGTTTATAAGTACCTTTATTTTAAATCACAAAATTGCATGTAGCGTTTATAAGAGTAACATATTTGCAAATATTTATTTATCATTAGTGTCAAAGAAGGTATTATTTTTCAGCCAGTTTTAATAATCATGAGTACTGACCCATCATGAGTCTCTGAGCATATGAAACTTAATAACCACTCCTACATCAGTGACTCTCCTACTTGCCGGAAGGAACCTATTCCAACTGGAGAGGCTTAAGTGTTTCCATCTGTCTGTGATTTGTGTAACTTATATTCTCTATGATAGGTGTTTTTCAATTTGTGAAATGTTAACAACTGAGAATGTTTATAAGGGGGAAATTGGGTACCTTACAAGTATTCGCCTAGATGACTGCGAAAACCGCCTAAAAACCTCAGTCAGGACGGCTTGAACGCGGGATCCACGACTCTAACTTGATTCCGTTACACGTGCTCGATTTCGCGTTGTGGCGTCTTAACTCGCGCAGCCACATCGGCGAGTCAAGAATGAATACAAAAATGAAGTCTCGTGACTACGATGAATTTATCAGAAGGTCAAGCAATTCATTAAAACCTCCTAATGGTAAATTTAGAGTAAACGATGTTTTTAAATCAGTAAATGTGAGAATATAAGATGAAACACCAATTATATTACTATGTACGTTTTCGCGGCGGCAATGCTTTATAAAAAATTCTCGGGTTTCAAGCCGCGTCAGAATTGAGCCGTCTGGCGACGTTTCGGAAGCTTTCACTGCTTCCATTGTCAAGCCCCCGCTTAACAGTAATGCAGTGCAAGCTTCTGAAACGTTGCCAGACGGCTCAATTCTGACGCGGCTTGAAACCCGAGAAGTTTTTATAAACCAATTATATTTCTTGCAAGGACAGTTAAAAATCCGTCACCTACAATGTCATGTATAATTAATCAAAAACGAATCTGCGCTTCGTTTTTCCTGTGCCTTTGACCTGTGGAAGAGGCACCCATATAATATCAGTAAGTTATAAGCAACATCACTAGAGATTTAAAAGTAACAACAAAATGTGTACCCATATGTATTCGTTACTAAACCAATCAGTACTTGTTATTATCGTATCATTACTCGTTATTTATAGTACAACCGAGCGCTAGGATTAAGCATTGCATCCAGTCGAGTCGAGTTACGGGATGAATTCGTACTTTGTAAAGTTTAAGTAAATTGTTCACTTCGTAAAGTAAGTAAACTTGCACTGGAAAATAATATGGAACTTAGAATATCCCATTTTGGAATAAATGTTTGAAATTAATAAAATCTCACTAAGGTTTGATCAATAAAAAAAACAATAACAATCTCAAATTAACCATCCAAATTTTCTATCTACAAATTATGCTCCGTAAATTTTAATGTTAAAAAAAAAAATGCAAAGTTACAAAATAACTATTTATGGTGTCAAAATTACTTACCCCGTTAAAAATATGAACATTTAACAGAAAATAATATTAATTAAATTAAAATAATGCACACGCAACATGTTTGTACTTACACATTCCTTTGTACCGAAACAAATTAAAATTAAATTTTCCTAAAATGCGAGACGCACGATGTTCAAAAGTTCATTCTCTGATTCAGATTCATTTAGTCGCTAGTCGAATCGTTCCAGTTCCCGCATGATGCGTCGTATTTGTTTCGTATTTCGAAACTGATATCCATACGACAAATGCGAGTAACGAAATGAATTTGTGAGAAACGTTTCGGTGCTTCGAGCCAGGCGATGTATTCATTACTTAGTAATGAATATATGCAGTTCACTACAGCTCTACACATCAGGCTGATCTACCATAACCAAAGCCGATGGGTGAGCAGCTAACCCTTACACCTGGCATTAGGATAACACTGGTTCAATCATTGGATCGGTTCGTTGTCCAAATTTTGGTTTTCATGGTTATCCTAGATCATTGCAGAGCGATTATTCTTTCATACAGGCCATGGGCGATTACCTTCCAGTTTCTTACTCTCCCTGCTCTATGAAGGAATACGCAGACAAGCGGTTAGTAAAATCCACAGTCCTTTCCAAAGTACTACCACACAGGAACGTCAACAGTATCTATCGCACTGCCTAGAGGGCGGTGGAGAAACGGATGTTTGTGGCGGGAAGTCTCGTCCAAGTTGCCTTGGGAAGTGGTGGTTCCGTCATCCGCAGGGTTCCTCCCCCCCCCCTCACGCTTACCACCAGTGGGTAGCGGGGGGCTTATCGTGTCTTGCAGCCTCTCTCGGACCTGCAAGTTACCGTGCAGTGCGCTAATACTTCAGTCTCAATAATTAATCAAGTTAGGAAACTCGCTTCAATTTTTACTGTCCCCGAAGATTCATCATCCAGTGATTCATCATTCTGGATACGCAGCTGCGAGCTGTGTATTACGGATTCTGCTAGAAATTGTTTTAACTTTTAGAACTCTCAGTTCAGTGTGGTCAGGTTTAATTCGAATTGATAACCGCTGTTATGCAGTGGCGATATCGCTCATCCATTAAAGTTGACATACTGGCGGCCAAACAAACCAACCAATCGTTTCCATCAGTTGCTTCCAGAAATTTTTAATACTCTATCTGAAAATTTCTTGGAGTTTTCCTTTTAATTTGTGACTTGGTTCTGTATATATCAATTTCGCTGAGTATTAATTTCTTTCTCATTTTTCAGTTTTGAGTCGGTTTTATTAATTTCTGATCGTAGTCTACAATACATCCATTTCTCTTGGCGTTTTTGATACCTTGAAACAAAAATACAACCATAATCAGCTAGAAAACATGATTCGTTGCAGCAAAAGTTATACTTGTTTCTCTTAGCACCTCTTAACTTCAAGCCATTATTTAACATCACGGCAATGTAGTTTATACAAAAAGGCACGGAAAATATTTTTTTGTGCAAATAGGGTTGTTGATCCTCCAACTAAACAAATTAGAAGAATTCCTTCCGCTATGACACATGTAAGAATTCAGTTTGACTGTAGTTTTTTGCCACAATTTAAATTTGCTGGCTTCACTAATTTGTTACGAAAACATTTTTCGTTAGTTAAAAATATCTTTCTGCAGAGTTTCCTAATTTAAAGGGTATTGAAAACTGAAATAAAAAATCTTCTATGACGTTTTAAGCCGTTTTATTAAATTCAAGGAACATTCATATCAGGAGAACAGCATCAATTACACATCTACCCAGCAACTTAAAAATACTAGACCTGATACTACTTCCACAACACGTAATACAACACTTTTGTCCAGGTATTAATACTTGTCTCCATCAAGTATTAAATGGAAATGGAAATTTGCCACAGTATATCCGGACAACAAAAAATAGAAAAGTAGAAAATTAATGCTGTGTCTCCGCAGCGCAAATACAAATGCACTCTCACAACATTTATTACTTATAGCTGTTGTAACGATATTTCGCACCACAAAGACGATTTTCGGGAACTAATAACACATACGGGATATTTATATCTCTTTATAATTGTAGTTTTTACTATCAAAATTGTATGCCTTGCCGAATCGTTCTGTAGCCTCTACACCTAACCATACTCGCTATGAGGAATATATAAAGATTTTGCGTTGCGTAATCATATGAATCGTGTAGTTCGGCATCCTAACCCCAAGGAAGAAATTATTTTAGTACTGCTACTGTAGTAATCTGCCTAGGTTTGAACAGACAGCGTTAATTATGCATGGACA
Source organism: Vandiemenella viatica (assembly GCA_031002005.1). Taxonomy (NCBI): domain Eukaryota; kingdom Metazoa; phylum Arthropoda; class Insecta; order Orthoptera; family Morabidae; genus Vandiemenella; species Vandiemenella viatica. The sequence goes on from JARYHS010011408.1 coordinate 43,262,278, forward strand.
ATCCAATTATCCGAATCACAATAATGGATTTCACGTTGTAAAGTTCTTTCCAGCTTATATTTTTCATTTGATTTTTGTATTAAAGTGATTTAAAACTTTCGTGTCCTTTAATTATTAGTAAATAGCTACAACATAGAGAGATAAAGTGATAGTTACATATTTGTTACATTTATGCAGTTACTTCCGCTATTCGCTGTGTGGGGCGGTCGTTTTAATATTACAGAGAAAGCGGCCAATTGTTCCTGAGCTGTGAGGGTGGCACCCAACGCCGGATCGCCTGGAATGTTCACGGAATGTGCGAACGGCGGTCGGCACGCGGGCTGTCAGGGGCAGGGTAGGCCGCCTCTCACTACAGGCGTCACCCTGCAGGGGTAACACACACAGTACCGCGCTACGCACCAGCAGCGGTTACACTGTTATTGATTTCAATTCCTTCACATTTAACTACGATAAATCATTGGTGTATGATTTCTGAAGGACCCGATATTTCAATACTACAGTCAAGTACTTAAATTCTAATGTGGCTACATGGATATATTATATAATCGGGAGAACGTTTTGTATTCATAAAACACGCACACAAGTAAAGGCAGAAAGAAAAAGTGATGAGTCAGCTATCTATCTGCATTTGAAAATCTGACAATCATATGGTTCAAACATGTACGACAAGAAAAGAAGTAATAAATTATTAAAACGAAATGTAAATCTTTCCTTTCCGTTCATTAGTTTACAGAAACAAAAACTGTACCACGGTCGGTATAAAATATAATATGAGTATGACGTGAGAAAAAAAAGTAACTGTGATTGCAACGAAGTTAATTTTTATGGTTAATGTATAACGCAGTTCCTCTTCAGCCACGGAAGTAATATTCGGTTTTCTTAATACTTAGGTACCTGTATGCCTTAGGCAATCCACATGAAAATAACTGAAATTGTCTGATATGAAATGTTTAATTAGTTACACAAGCTAACTTAAACCGAAAAATGCGTTAGATTTCAACTATCATGAGCTTCACGATGTGCTGTGTGATCATGAGATAGATTTTATGAGAATACTTACATCGTCAGAACTATTTCCACATAGCAATGCAGGTGTGAAGGCGTTGATAAGTCGGTCCAGTATTCATTACTGGCTCCAAATTTTCCGAGCATATATCGTCAGGTAATCAGCACTCTGAGAACTACGGATAGCAAACACCAATGGTACTAGAAATGTATGAAACATTTAAGTCTCTGAAACCGTTTGCATGATTGGGAATGAAAGCTTTAAGGTAACCGTTATTGCCACAGTGCTGTTTTTAGTAGATAAAAGCGCCCCCAGATGGTGGAAACAAAGACAAAAGACGATGACCTATTAAAATATATCCATTTTCTTACTATTTGGCCATCATGGAACTAAATAAAATAAAATCCTCGCTGAAGATGTGAATGAAAATGCGACACTGGTAAAAAAGAGTTTCATTCAGTTTCAAGATGGAGAATCAAAATAAAAGTGGTTAACGATAACTTTATTTCGTTATTACGAGATACAGTCTAATAGTAATTATGAGTGTGACAGTTACTTCAGAATGCCTCAGTGTCCTGAAAATGTATCATTGAAAATCCAGTCGAATTTAAACTAAAAAAATCTCTATAACTACATGCTCTTCGGAATACATAAATGTGAGACAGAAGAGATGATATGTATGTGACATATCCAGTGCTAGATTATACTTGCACGGGTTTTTTTCTTAGAGCAACAGAACAATTCAAAAAGAACATACGGGAAAATATAGATAATGCTGGCTTGATGAAAAGACATTCCAACACCTATGATTCTATTTTCAAGGAAGAAGTTACATCATTGCTGCTCGAAAGCATAAAATGCCCAAAACGACAAACTCTGACAGCAAGCAACTGAAAAATACAACAAAAACAAAACCCGTGGATACAAGTTGTAGAAACGTGTGGACTCACATTTGAATCATAGTACTCCTGGTTTATTATATATAATATATTAAGAGAGAAGTCTAAGAACTAGAAAATTTATTATTGGCCCTCAAAATCAAATTATGGATTCTGAATAGAAAACAGAGAGCAAAACCCACTTCGGAGCCTGTATGGATGGTTTTCTCTTCAAGAATAGTTTCGGGAATGCAGATCTTCAATAACTTCATCTTTTCTGATGTACTTCCAAGCTCTGCATTAGCAGTATGTTTTGACAGTTTAACTTGTGCTCATGACGTAATATTATTAAATTTGTTCTAAAAAATGTATAAGTTACAATGAAAGACCTAAAATGTTTTGCATAAATAACTCACGTCTTTCGATAAACACTCTCAACCTAAATTATATTTTACAATTGCCCAAAGTGCTGGAAGAGTAACTATGACTTCCCAGGGTAATATTTTGAAACAAACACTGTATGGCAAATTAGTTCAAGTAAATATGTTGTTCTAAATTATTTTTCGTTGTGTTTGATTTGAACTGCAATCTAACATTTCTTCGACCTGTCTGATAAACGTTCTCCATGTTAATAGAGCCTACATTACTCAGGAAACTAATAAAAGAAAGTAACTTTCTGCGCGACATTCGGTACGAACCTTGCTCTTTTTCCGACCGAGTTATCAAGATTTTATTCTTCACTGGATATGAATGTTGCAATGATTGTTTAATAAAGGTAATTCTATCCAGGTCCGTGTCTATACTTTTAACCAACTCTAATACCTTGATCATTGGGGAGTAGTAACGCATTTAAACGATGAAATAAATTATAATTACACATTAAATAAAAGCACGCTTACTGGAAGGTTTGGAAGTGAAGTGAGAACAGAGAACAAAAACTTTGCGTTTTATGATTTGACGTAGAAACTCAATACGTTTTTCAAATACAACGATACAATAATTATCCTTTTCATATTTCTGACTGAATATTAATAAACAAAAATGTACGTCACGAAACAAGCTGTGTGTAATACCAGAGAATTTTTAATTAAAAGTTTTAGACTTTATTATCGTAATGACAGTTCACAAAACTGTGCGAATACTAAGAAAATATTTCACATAAAATAATATGTTTAATTTGATATCCAAGTTATATTATATTTTCGCTAAATGATGACTGACCTATATTTATTATTAAATTTACGCTTCAATAAGTTACAGATTTTAAAATAAGTTAATCAGATTGAACTAGAATAACAAGTTCCCAGTTCCACAAAGAAAGAAAGTCTTTCAGACAAAAGCATGTGGCACTTTGCCGCTTAAGCAATACAGGTGGCTGGAAATTTTTTATTTATATTATTACTATGTGTGTATTAATCATTCCAAGCGATCATTTCCGTCAAACTAAACCACGTACACAATACTAAACTAAAATCAACTAAAGCCATTCAAAACGGTTATCCTTAGTACATGAAGCTAGGATTCTACCGGGGGCGACAAGATATCTATTTTTTCGTGAAATACCTGAAGTACGATAAAACGTTGTAGTGCTGTAGCTTGATGATTTAAGTGGTAATTGCTATTATGGTATAAGACTTTACAAAATGGCTCCTTCAATTAGACCGGTAGCGTTTTTTTAAAATCTAAAATAACAATTGAGATCCCGTTAAAAATTGCTCAGAAAAATAAAATGTTAAAGAAATTCTCTTTTTCAGTAATAGTATAATCCATCTCAGGTTTCTATTAAACAAATTCTTTTCCTCAGAACATTGTCCTATGTATATAACATTCCATATCATCAAAGTCTCAGTTCCTGAATATACTTATTAAATTTTATTGCAGCGAAACACTAATTACTGCATATGTCAGGTACAGAGAATGTTCTTTCATTGTTATAAACTCAAACCAAGTCATTTAGATGATTACCAGACCCACGAAAAGTTGAATCAAATTATGAGGAAATAAAAAGATGGGATAACATATACCTAAGGCTAATTTTTTTTAACTTGTTAAACCTTATTAATTAATATCTAAGACATCTAATTCAAGTTAACAAGACTTCCACTATCCAAAACACGTATGGAATAGTTCACTACAGAATGAGGTAATTTTTAATGTATTTTGTGGGGCATTACTTTGTTCTAATCGAATCTTTAATAATAGCGCACTCATAATACTTGCACCTAAAGTTAAACAGCGTAAATGGCTAGAATGTATGTTAAAGACAAAATACACTGCACATCATAAATATCCGCATAATACAGTTCCCCACAAGCAAGACTACAAAACAGACCTACTTGGTCACAGCAAAAAATAACTTTATAATATCAATTTATAGACCCACATATTTACAGTTGAAATTGTAGCGTGTTGCATACAACAAGACCGGATTTGAGATACGCGCTGTACGCCGTGAATGGGGAGTTCTCTGTGGTATTGATTCAGCAGGCAGTCAGATAAACAGTGCGGATGCGCATAATTTATGTTTTCGTGCTACCCAGCCAGCGCACAATCACATATGTCTGCAAATACGGGAAGTTGTAAGCGTTTGTATAGTCAATAGAACAATGGAAATAATTTTTACTTCTTTGATGGGAGAAATATCAACTTAGATTTGGGTAAATACAATAAATTCTCTCCTATGATTGAGCTCGGTTGTACGGTATATTCACGAATAAATGATAATAACCTTTGAGTACACCAGCTGAGTATACAAAATAATGGGTCAAATATTCACTTGCCGAATGTTAACATGACGCTCAATTGGAAATATTTACTTGAGCTAACGCGACATATCTACAAATCTACTTTTAGAACGCTACTCAAGCACAATTCTTTTCGTCCTCCCAAATAAATTTCTTGTGAACGATAAACGTCTAAACTCCATTCAGGAAAATTCTAAAGCGAGTCCACATAGTTTCGCAAATCTAGACTTGCGGATATGTCGCGTTTTCTGAACGACTTTGACGCAGAGTATTTTCATGACGACAGGAATTAGCATTTTTAGGGGAACGAAAAAATATGTACCTACAAAGTTCGAAAATTTTGTGGACACAATTGTTTCTACCATTCTCATGCATCAACTACTGTTTCCGTATTACACAGTTCTAGAATCTTTTTCGTTAGCTCGTCATTAAGTTTTGTGAGTGACTGAAAAACTAGAGAACTGATGAAATAACTGTAGAGCACTTAGGAATGCAACTTTTGAATTTGCTTTTTTACGTTATTCATTTTCATTTTATACATTCATTCACTAATAAACCTAGTAATTTAAATCTGTTTCTCACAACTTCATGTTCCGACTGTTTCTAGTCAAGTAATCTACTTTTGCTTTCCTGTATCATTTTCCTTGCACGTCTTACAGAAGTTTCGTAAGACGTATACTGCTATTAAGGCTTTCCTTCAGTTAATATTTCATAAGTAACAAATGATCTTACTTTTGGTGAATAACGTAGATTGTGGTTGGTTTATTCTAAATAATTAAAACGTCTCTACTCCATGCCCTTTTCGGTACATACGTATCGGTTCGAGCTTTATCGACTTTTCAGCTGTCCTTGGAGAGTCCCCGAGTTACAAATTAAATTTCCCCGTCCACCAACACTTCTCCCCTATGGTAATGAATATTAAGTACGCCTGCTAATGGCGCCCACCGACCACTCGGTATTTTGGGAACGTTTTATTGCGTTATTCGCCTGAATTTATTTCTGGCCCTCCATCATCCGCAACGCAATAAAAATTTAGAATTTTTTGCACCTCCCTCTTCTTTTTTCGTCGACTGCTCCAGCCACTGCTCCAAATTTCAGCGTAGCCTCTTTTTTTATGCGGGCACTGAGAATATTGTATTTCGCTGGAAGCAACAATCCATCACTTGTGTTGTGGCACACAGAGGGCGTTATCGCGTCCATAGCAAACAGGTAACGACTTTCCCAGCCTTCGCTGGCGTGTACTGTAGTTCAAACTCGCAGACAATTCTCTGTTCTTAGTTGTAATATTCCACATTCCTCGACTTTCCTGATACTTCTGCATGAAATTATTCGGAATAATGTCATGTGTTAATAACTTTATAAACGTGCTGAATTTTCACAGGTTTTGTTAGAAACGCTTGGAAAATGTGCCGCATGAGTCTTCATAGATCTTAGTTATCTCCTATATACGGTTACCTGAATACAGTTTCGAAAATCCTTTATCCAATTCATAACAATAGAGAGTATCTTGAAAGGGAAGAAGAATTAGATGTTGGCATTGTGGTTATAGTACTTAGATTGTTGATGATTTGAGATCAAATCTCTTTATTTTATTTAACTTACATTCTCTATAACCATATATCTACATACTATAACAGGTCGTAATTTAAGAGTCAATTTTACATTTGATATTTCAACACACCTTTCACTTGAGACAGGGTTGATCGTGTTAAAACCTATCACCTGACCACTCAGATCATTGGAAGGTTCCACAGGTTCTCGTCCCTGCCCCGGAATGCGGACCTGTCATCATAGAAATACTTCCAGTCAAAGTCGTTTCCAAACCATGCTCATTTCAAATTTTGTTATGGTGTTGACAATAATTATACAATTTTTGTTTGTTGGGACGATACATAAGGTTAGTTTACTATTACGTTCGTAGTATAGGTTTGTACACTTTACGTACTTCAACACTCTCCGTTGTTATCCATTGGTAACTTTGCAAATAGTTGGTAACAATTTCCAGTGTTGCAATGTGTGGCAATGTCTACTGTTTCCTGTCCACATTTCAATAATATTATAATTTTTCAGTGACTCAGCATCATTTCGTCAGAAATGGATATTCTTACAGGGTGTGTGGAATTTGAATGAGTTAATGATTTTTTTTTTCGTCTAACAGTAAAGCATAATACGCAAATCAGGGTAATTATGGATATGTCAAAAACGAAAAATACAAGCGTAATAAATTTTAAGGCAGAAAGTTGTAAAAGTGAAAATAGTTAATTGTTACATAAACAAATACAATATTAGTAAACAACTACCAGTATGCTGGAGGCACGTCAAAAAGCAGAGGGGATCGTTTAAAAAACAAACTTTATAGTTTGTATCGTATTTACTTCTAGAATAACTAACATTACTATCACTTAAATTTGTGTTTTAATAATCTAATATCTTTTAAAAAATTTAATAAAATAATACCAACACTAACATCGCATGAGCAATCTGGTACTCACTGGGTCAGGTGCTCACCTTAAAAAATTTATAGATCCGGTTCGAATCGCGGTGCGGGCAGAAATTTATAAGGGCAATATTTTGTATATATCAACTACGCCGGTGGAAAGGAAGTGGCTGTCCTACCTCTGACATACTGGCTTATTAAACCTCAACCGGTAGCATCCAAACAACCTTCTGGTTTATCTTTTACAGTGCTTACGGTTGAATATTATGAGTAAGCTGTTTTCTATCCATTTTCTTAATTCAAGGATATTTTTCATATATTTATATATATTTGTTTTACTTATTGCTTTATGCCTCGTCGACGTCGAGGTCATTAGAGTCGGGAAAGGACACTGGGTACAACGAATGGGAAGGAATTTGGCCATGGTATCATCCCGGTATTCGCCTGAAGTGATTTGAGGAAACCATGGAAACCCCAAATCCGGATGCCCGGATGGAGATTCGAACCGGCGTCCTCCCGAATACGAGGCCAGAGCATTAACCACTCACCCACCACGCTCGGTGATACTTTTCAAGATGCTAGTACTGCTAAAACACTTAGAGAACTTGATGCAAACACGTTAAAATGCTCACTGTTATTAGCAGCAGCTTGGATGGGGGGGAATGGCATGCATGTTAACGACTGTCGTGTTGACAGGCGGACTACCTGGCGTTCGAGCTGATCAACGGCCACCTGTACCTGCACCTGGACCTGGGGTCTGGGGCGGCCAGAGTGAAGGCGACCACCAGGAGAGTGGACGACGGCGCCTGGCACGAGGCTACCCTGCGACGCTCGGGGCTCGAGGGCCGAGTCACAGTCGACGGCACCGCCTCGGACTTCACCACGCCGGGTAACGACACTCACAAAAACATTATTACTACTATATACAGAAATAGGAACCAAATCAGCTATCAATCATCCGGAAAGATATCATAATAACTTATTCAAAAGTCGTAAATATATAACCTAGTGGTCAGCACACAAAATTCTGCTTACTATGTGGGTTTAGAACTGGCTCAATAGTGCTTACACTGCCAACGTTTCGGCACCCAACTAGTGCCCTTCTTCAGGTCTATTTCTGGCTGATGTATCCCCTGCTGATAGCTCCTTACACCCTCTCGTCGTTCACCTGTACCCTAGGTTTCCTAATAGCGACACTGTTGCATATCTGGCAATGTAACCAGCCATCAGCAGGTACATTAGCCCGAAATAGCACTGATGAAGGCCCCAGGTTGGGTTTCGAAACGTTAATAGTAGCATCAACATTGACGCATTGCTAAAGCCGCAAAGTAAGTGGAATTTTATAAACATGTCGCCTGTTGAAAGCATCAAATTTTATATTACTGGTCAACAGCCGCCAGAAGAAGCAACGCTGATTATGGTTATGACGCGTTGCACCGACTTGTAGAGAACTGCAAAGTGTTATATCAGATGTTCCAGTTTTCATCTGTGTTTCCAATAGAGCTGTCTTGATATCTGCTAGAATGGGAATTGTATTATTTCTTCAGCAGATTCCATACGTGGTCTGTAATCGCCCTTTGGGAAGTACAACATTTACAGGCACATATATTAATTACATGCACTGGTTGATATCTTTCTACAAAGGGTATCCAATTTACTCATTTTCTGCATTATCAGAACAATAAATATATGCCTTTAAGTCAACACTTAGGGTTCGACTAAATTATGATGCTACTTCGGTGCTATGAATTTTCTGTTTAGTAATTTGATATATAATTTGCATATGTTTATAATCGAGCTATATTACTTTTCAGCCTCCTTTATATATGAAAATTTAGTCTATAAACGACAATATCATGCATTGCGCTTGAAATGAAGCAACGCCTTCAATATCTTTTGTGTTTGGAGTTGTGGGAAATAGAAAGGTTACTATTAGTTTCTTGCTGAATTGATTCAGAAACTGAAACGCCATTTTTAAAATGTTATTTATAGCTTTACCAAGGTATCTGGTATGTTTCACATATGCTGCATCATTTTCAATTAGTGCGTCCGCTACAAACCAATATGAAAATCAAATTTGCATTTTGAGTTTATAGCGATATTTTGGATACAGTTGTGATGATTATGAAACAGAAAGAAGAATTCATTACAGTATTTTAAAACTATTTTCTAAATGATTAAATACTTAGTTCATATTTAATTACAAGGACAAAAATCACCCTATTTATCATTAAAATTTTAAAGAACGTTATTTTGCGAATGGACCCTTTCGGATCACAAAAAGCCTTGATTCTCAACATGGCTTGTAATTAATAATTTGTTCAATACTTTCACTGGGTAGTTAGAAACAGGGATTTTCAGTTACCAGAGCAATGTGAGGAATTCAAGTGTTGCCTTCTGTCTGCCATTTGAGTAAAGAACATTTTCTATGATGCTTGTAATTTTTTTAGTGAAATATTTGGATTAAGAGGTGGAGGTATGGGATCGTCCCAATATGCTCCTGGGCGACTCACAGTGGTTCAGGATTGGAATATAGTGACATTTGAGCTAAAGTCGTAATATCGATACAAAAAAAATTGCTTTAGATAGCATTTGCTGTGCTGATCAAAACTTGTAATGTTCAATTTTTGATAAAAATGAGTCCTTCGCACTAAAAAAAGTTAAATAAATAAAAATTAAAAGCAAATGGGGAAAAATCTATTTTTATTTCACGGACCTATATCAAAATGTCAAAGTCAAACCATATGCAATTGTATGTACCTATCCTTCTTAATATTATGACATAAAACTTTCTTGCGTATCCTAGCCGCTTTGACTACAGGCCGTAAGTGAATTTCTGGATTATAATATTGTGGACATTCAAACTAAAGTCATAAAATCGATCAAAAAAATGCTTTCGACAGCATTTGCTGTGCTGATTAAAACTTGTTATGTTCAATCTTTGATAAAAAATGAGTGCTTAACACCTAAAAAAAAATTAAAAGAAAATGTGGAAAAATCTATTTTTTTTTCACGGACTTATTGTATATCAAAGTGTCAAAGTAAAACCAAATGCAATTGTATGTACCTATCCTTCTAATATTATGACATAAAACTTTCTTGCGTATCCTTGCCGCTTTGACTACAGGGCGTAAGTGAAGTTATAAATATTGGTTTTCTTGGAAAGTTTTTCGATATAAATAAATTGAAAGTGAATTTAATTCCTAATAATATATGATACTACCACAAATTTTAAACTTTTTTCTTATTTTCTAACTAAAATATATATATTATTGAATATATTATGTGTAAAAGAAACGCCTACCAAATAACGAAAAAAATGTAGAAACAAATGAAATAGTTGATAAATAAATTCTGAATATATCAAATGAAAGGATTACAAATAAATATTTAGGAAATAACGAAAATTCTTTATAAACAAGTTATAAAAATCAATAAAAACAAATAGGAATTAACAGAAATGCATAAACTAATCGAAATCAAATAATGAATTAGATTTTCACCCATACGTTTTTTTTATAATTTTTATTTATTTAATGTTAAGTGTGGAGGGCTCATTTTTATCAAAACCTGAACATAACAAGTTTTGTTGAGCATAGTAAATGCTGTCAAAAGAATTTTTTTTTTGGATCAATGTCCACTATATTCCAATCCTGAACTACTGTGCGACTGTGGAAAACTGATTTAAAAACGCAGTCAGGTGGGTACGCGGTATCCAGAACGTTGAACCTTCCTATTCCAACGTAGTGAAGCCTAAACGCGCGTGGCCACAATGGCAGGCTGTATAAATATAAACTGTGTTACACATTTTTTTCTGCCTTTTGTTGTTAATGTCGTTTCTATATTTACTGGAATTTTTTTTTTATTTGGGTGGGAAAAAAATTAGCTTTACATCGTGGGGTAGCTATATGATGATAAAGAAAGTTGAGTACGGCATTCACTAGGAGACAAACGAAATACAGGCAGATTTACGAATTAAAACGTTGGAAACACTATGGATCCAACAAGAAAGCTTCCAGTAAAACACTAACGGAATGATACTACCAGCCATTAGCTCATATCCAGTATTCACTTAAGGTATTTCAGTGTGTAAGCGGCACTGGCACTGCCAGAATTCACCGCGACTGCACTGTAGTCTTCCCCCGGCAGTTTGGTGGACACAGCTGAGCACGCCAGCCAATTAGTGGCGTCCGCGCGGCGACAGGCGACCAATAAAAACGCCGCGCCGTGCCGCGCCGCGCCGCGCCTCGCCGCGCCGACTGCGGGCAGGCCCGTCTCATTAACAGCGCACGAGACTGCAGCTCTGTTTTAATCACGAGCGCCACGCCGACCAGGTGCTAGGTAAAAATGAGTTGCACCGATAAACACGCGCCAACCTTCCAAACATCGAAAACTGGTAATTAGTTAGGTAAATAATACTTAATAAAACAGTGCTACAACTTTCGCCGTAGCCTTTGCATCGCGAGTAATGAGGTTGAAACAAATGAATAACTGCTGAACGAATTTATGTATCTTTTCTTCTGTTATTTCAGATATTGTTTTTCACTGTATTTTACCTGTAGGTTGTTTGCCTAATGGAAGGTTTAATTGTATTTAATACGAAATTTTTACTACTCGGATACTTCAATTATGATGTCTTTGAGCATGACGGCTTTATCGGTATTGTTACATTCCTTTTTTTAACTGCTTTACGTCTCTCAACAGCGAGGTCTTTAGAGACGGGAAAGGATGGGGGGGGGGGGCAAGGAATGGGAAGGAATTCGGCCATGGCCTTTTGAAGGAAACATCCCGGCATTTGCCTGGAGTGATTTGGGAAACCATGGAAAACCCAAATCTGGATGCCCGGACGGGGATTCGAACCGCTGTCCTCCCGAATGCGAGGCCAGAACGCTAACCGTTACACCACCACGCTCGGTGTTACATTCCACTTGATATTAAAAACCAAAGAAAGGTGCAATTTTCTTGTGAAATTAAACAAAGTTCTATTTGGTAACTATGTACACAGGCGTAAATAAGTAACTGCTTTGTAGTATGTTACCGGTTAATGATTTTATACTACTACTATGCGCATTATTGTTGTATAATACAACTGTTTTTTTTTTTCATAAAATAGGTGGTCAATGTTTGGGGGAAAAGTAAAGCGGTATATGTGATGTGACTATAGTGGTGGACTTTTAGAGCTTATTTGCAATTATTAAGTAAAAATAACTCAAACGAAAAGGTCTAAGAAGTAGTCTACAAAAATCACCTATTTATTATCTTCAAAGATAATTTACCATGTATTTAAAGATTTTATACTGATGAATCTTTCGTTGATACAATTTTCTATACATAATGCATGTACCTTTAGAAGAATTGATACCCAACATAAAACCAGTTCAACAGTTTCCCATTCAGCATTTATAACCCCAAATCTGTTTATATCCCTTAAGTTGACTATGTGTACGTATTATTACAACGTAATTCATAACCTTTCACTTACTCAATAGTGTTCTGGTTTATTCAAGAGATGTTCAGGTAAACAGAGTTGAACGCTTTAGCCTGAGAAGATTTCAAATGAACTTTTTATTTACTGTTTCAAAACAGTTTCTGTGAAATGGAAATCGTAGGTAACATGACAATGTTCTCGATCCTATTCACTATATTCTAAAATCTTTTACATCAGAGATATGAACAAAATTTCTCACTAACGGTTAAATGAAAAAGGGGAATAAGAAACTAAGCTGAGCATAGAAATAATACTGGAAAGGGCATATCTCGTCATCACAGGAGGAAAGACTAGATACTATTTTGATTACAGCACCTCCTCTGAAAACGCTAATCTCAATACGGGTTATGTACTCTAGTCCATTACCCAATATATTTGAATTAAGTCAAATTCACCACGATTAATACAGTCTGCAGTACCTTGTGGTTACTCTGCGCCAAATGATTAAGTTAATGTTACGCACATCCAAATAAACGTTTCATTAACTGAGGTATTAAAAGGCTGGCACAGTACATCCTCGAATTAAGAAATGAAAATTACGAACCCTCACGAGTAACAAAAATATGCCGCGCAATTTCAGCAGTTAGCTTCTCAGTGCAAATGATATTGAGTACAAAACAAAGTATATTTCGTATTATTTATGATAACTTAAATATTAGCACCTTTAATTATAATATAGATCCATTATTAGACCAAATTTAAAACTAATAATTGAATTTATATTTTCAGTTCTCTAGAAAGCTAGGGTGTCTAGAAACTTGATACGAGTTTGTTTATATTTTTTCATCTTGAGGTATCTACTAACAAAAATAAATTCCAAACCTAGGACATTTTTCTTCATTTTGAACCAAATAGAATATTTTACAGCACTAATTATCCTTAAAGTGTAGGAAAGATTGCTCCTTCGGAACCTCGGAAATATTTTACTGAAAAAATAAGATGAACTACTTTAGCATCTATTACAATGTCTCGAGTAATAACTTAAGGAGATTCGAGGGAATTTCTTAAATGAAAAGTGTAATTTATAAATATTTCGCGTCTTTTTAGTTGCAATAACATTCTAAAGCAGGTTTAAATAAGCTGTCATATTACCTCCGCGTTTAAAGATTAGTGTTGCAGTTCCGCGTAACTTTTTGATTAACACGAGGAAATACTTTTGGAGCTTTGAGTTTTACTGGCTTGGTTTTAATTTCAATCACATCATAACCAAATTTTAATCACATCACTATTAAAATTAAAAGAAACAAAAATAACTCTTTATTATGGGAAGCCAGCAAAAAATATTTAATAAATAAAAATATATTGTGATGTTTGATCCGCGAGTGCGTTAAGGCATTGGGCACTGGATCGGGAGGCAGAACGGGACCAGAGTCGACTACCCGCCATCTTGATTTTTGGGAGGATTCCCGAAATCAACTAGGGATGAATTCCAATCTCCGTCTCATAAACCACACATTTCACAAACAAAAAACACTTACCATACAGAACACGAAAGGTTTAACGTTTCGAATGCAGATGGCGACACAAACTTTCCTGCTATTAGTTAAGTACGCCGGATCTAACAAACCCTGTTTGAATTCGGGCAGGACAGAAGTCCTTCCCCACCCTCCTCATGATTTACACTAGACTCCTGCGTAATACAGGAGGCCGGTGAACGCGGCGTTTAGCTGGCCGGATCGAGAAAAAAAACATGGGGATATTTTAAAAACTGGAGGAAAGTGTAGCTTTAACTAAATTAGTTATCCGCACAACATATCAAAAAAAATATAATTACAAACTTTTTAGTTTGTAATAAACTAACCACAAGGGTTGCGGGATATCTTTTGGATTATCAGTAAAATAGACGTAACTTTGTTATTCTACCATTATAAATTCCTTTCTTCTCCAAAGTAAACTAAACAGAATAATGGTACAGAAAAGCTGTAAAGTCTGGTTAATCATCTAAAAATAGCCACATATGACACATAGAAATAACATTCAAACAGACTTCGCATGTATCTTTCGACATTCCATAATATATCGGTTTATTTCAGTAATCATGGATTGGTAAAGTTTTCATTTCAAATTAAAAAGTTGGATGCCAAACAATATACAACCACAAAAATACGAACGTAAGTCATAAATAGGTTTGCCGCGAAATTCACACCAGTTAATCTCTCCGTCGACTAATAAATTTAATAATGGGAGCAGTCATCGGTAGCCAAGAAACATCTAGTTGAGGACTCTCCAGTAAGACTTCAAGGATTCTATCTCCCCAGATGGCAATGGAGAATCATTAATCGGATTCGAACAGGAGAAAGCAGATGCGGCTACTTATTGCACACGAGGGGCTGCGTCAGTTCTATAAAATGTGACTGTGAAGCCATCTAACAGACAGTCCACCACATCTTCGGGCCTACAAGGGAACAATAGCGGAAATACACCACGCGTCGATCAGTGTAGTTGACTAGATAAAAACATTAGATCTAAAGATATAAAGTTGTACAAGCTTCTGATATGCACATTTGCCTTCAACTTTTGTGTATCTTGTTAAATATCATGCGAAAATTAAATAAATGGTGAAATAGTCTCTGGCTTATGTCACTCTCTCGGAACGTTTAACTTCATTTTCAATCAGCTGAAACCGTATTGGCGCAATAGTTCTTTTCTTTTGGCTTTCTGAGAAATTATTTAATAAGAAAACCCAAGATGTTTCCAGGAATATTTTTCCGTGAAATACTGAATGCAGACCGGCAAAAGGTCTGTAATGTTGAAAAGTAACATTTTAGTGAGCACTAATATCTCAGAGACCTCTCATTTTTACTTCTTTAAACAACCTTTAAATAACAGACTAAGAGTCCATATTTTTTCGTGACATCCGCTCTCAGCAGAAAGTGATTGACATCTCTGGATTAGATAAGGCCCGTTGACCGCTGTGTACGACGACCAGAAAGACGTGTTTGTTCCATTGTGTAGGCCGGTGTTATTAGCTTTGCCTGCGACACAATGCCGGCAGCTGAGGTAATTACCAGAGGCCATTGTGTGCTGCACCTTCCGGCTACTCGCAGCTAACCATCAACTCCCACCCTCCTGGTGAGAGCTCTACGGGGAACCGCATTACTGGCACGAGTTCTTCGGATCTAACCTAATTAGGTCCAGTAATCGCAAGTAAATACTCGCTTGAAACTTCGTTCGAATCGCTAATAATTCATAACAGTCAACCTCGAAGCAAGTGTTGATTCATTTATTCTCACTGCAGCAGACAGCAAAAGTGATGCTCTGGAATTACTATACTCTAAGAATTATAAAGAAGTAGACTTGTGCTATTAATTAGTAGCTGGCAGCAAAATGGAGTATGGTGCCTTGCCTCTATTACAGGCTTCTCGATTTTATCATTTTTCTACGGATTACAGGAAACATTACAAATCCTTTATGTAACACACGCCCTTCGTGGCAAAAGAACTGTTATAGTATTACTCCATCTTAAATCTCAACAAAGGATAATAATATCGACTAGAATGAAATCATTTCCTCAGACTAAAAGGTTGTGACCTAATCTTCCTGATTCTATCGTAAAAGATATGTGCTAAATCAAACATTTGCATCAGTACACCATCAAACCTGGAAAAAAGTGGGAAACACAGGAAACAAGAGAGCAGAATACACAAGCGCTGTATAAATGTTAAGTTCGCGAAGGCTAAGGATAAATCTCGGGAGCAATTAATTAATTAACTTCTTTTATCCCAGTTATTTATTTGCAAATTGTAGCCTTTACTGATGTTCCGATTGTGCTTTTTCAAAATTCGTATTTTGTTTGGAAGGGATTACTTTTCGTGTCATGTGTGGACGCTTAATACCTCTTAAATGTATTACAAAAGTAAAAAAAAATGTTTCCGTTGTTCGTATAACTGTTTTATTGCCGAAATGTAATCACTATTTCGGTATATGTAACGAAAAAGCTGAAATGTATTTCGTTTTGTGCAAGATGGATGTGTGTTAGTTTTTTATATTCGCGTGACCTACAACGTATAATACTGTCTTCGTAGATGTTTATAAATGACTGAATAAGTTCCAGGATGAAATGTAGCGAAGTGCGATTCATGTAGTTCGGATACATATGAGCAAAGTAGTAGAACGCAGGCAAGAACGCATCATGAGATCAGAGTTATTTGTCTATAGGGAATAAGACTGAAGAGCGTAACTGATGCGCGTTGTTGCGTACGTAACAAGGAAATATGCCTTCGCCTACTGGGAATACGCAAGTACAGCTCAAGCGGCCACAATGGACTGCTTCGTGATCTCTACAATAGAAAAATGTTTCATGCTATCGCTCACTATTGCTCAGCCAATGTTACCCAGCATAAGTCAATACTTAATCTACCGATTCTGGACGACTCTTTTAAGCTTCCTCAATTCACTATTAACGTTTGTTTTAATCACTTTACCATGAGGCAAAAATTCAGTAGGATCTGGAAGACCATTTCCGCCCTACAATACAGTGGTCATTTTCTATTCTGCGAGTGGATCTGCTTAGATTTCTTCGGTTTGGTTGGAGAGCGCGGATGATGCCATGCGAACGATTGTCTTTTGTTGTTGGTCGTATTGCAGGCAATGGGAGTTTTGCCATTTGCCAGCGCATGGAATGAAAACTCATCATCTTCATTTCTTTAAAAATGTTACCGTAGTCCTTCCCACTTTTTAATGTGTTTATGTGTGAGTTGTGCACGACGCTTGAGACAGTCGGTACCTAAGATGACTAATAACGATATTATGCATTATTTTCTAATTTTGAATGACTGCCAAAAAAAATTTTTAACTGCTTTACGTCTCTCAACAGCGAGGTCTTTAGAAACAGGAAAGTAGGGGGGCAAGGAATGGGAAGGAATTCGGCCATGGCCTTTTAAAGGAAGCATCCCGGCATTTGCCTGGAGTGATTTGGGAAACCATGGAAATCCCAAATCTGGATGTCCGGACGGGGATTCGAACCACCGTCCTCCCAAATGCGAGGCCAGAACGCTATCCGTTACACCACCACGCTTGGTCCAAAAATGGTAACGAGCCGATCACACAGAAATTCATACGTAACAACGATGCCCTAACCGGGAATGTTGTTCTACATTAGCGCTACCTGTTTCTTGGTACAACTTGTGGCACCATGATGTTACTGTTAAATCGTTACAACAAACTACCGTGATTTCAAGACCAATTTCAAGTTTGACAGCATTCCCAATTTCCGAAAAGAGAATAACAGTTCTCACTCTAAATTTATCGGGATTCTAGACATTCAGAAAAACGAATGTACAAACTGAAAACAACAAACCAAGTAACCACATTCTAGTGAAGTTCCCTTATTTTTCATTATAGTAACAGTAGATGAAACGGTGTTGCTCGATAAACCAGTGGCGCTGTTTTTGACAATCGTAAGCTCTTAACTGCACGATCATCGTGTCGATAAAACCGACGAGTTATTTTCCTCGACTGCGCCAATGAAATGCGTCATTCACGGGATGAATTTTGTATCATGTTCATTATGAGTAGAGTCCAGCTGGCGAATATGTGTCGCAATTACGAGAAAGCGCGTGCTCATAAAACATGAGAGCGTATCAGTTATTTTGCGACTCTTTTTGTTTTTTGCACCGCATTCGCGCTCCATTTTAAGTCCTAATGAGGCTAATCTGCATGGCATACGCGCGTTCGCATCCCGCCGCCGGCCGATTGGCATCGTTAACTACAGCCCTCGTGATTGGCAGCCCTGCATCCCGGCTGAGTGGCTTCGTTAAGTGGGCGCCGCTCGCAGTTGGCAGCAATGAGAAAGAACTGATTTCACTCTCGACCCAAAACAAATAGCATCTCTGAAACAACCAAAACAGACTGTCGCTGTTTAACAAAGGAGAATTTGATTAACGAAGGCAAGGATCAAATCTCAGCAGAACTAATGATTTTTATTCGTAATAATGCTCTCAAAAGATGGAAAATTGCTCTCGGAGATTACGTTACCACCTTTCTTTTAGTGCCGAAAGATACTGTAGATATTTCAATAAAATGATCCATTTTTACCTTACTAATGAGTCCCTTGACGATTTTTCAATAGAAGGAGGATTGTGAGTAAGTTCAGCAGTTTATCGGTGTATATGAATGGTGCCTGACTAAATCATCATGCACATTTACATACTTACGTATGCACGAAATATTACATCCAGCTTCAATATTTTGTTGTATGGTTTGTTTGTCTATCTCTCTGTGCTTGCACAGTTATTTTTTCATATGAATTAATGACCCACTACGTTCTTCGATATGTCCTGAATTTATAGATTTTCGATTAAAACAGGATACCCACAGCCTATCCATCAAGCTTTCAAAGACCTCTACCGTTTATTTCAACAGCAGTATTTCTCCCGTACATATTGTCTTTCCAATTTTTGCAGTTGAAATGGGGAGAAAAAATGTTTTGCAGAGAAGGAAAACGCGTTTTAGTGTCATTACATTCCTGATTGTTCAGTTTCCACTTGGGGATTGCACGAAAACAAGAATCCATTTCGTCGCTGAAGTCACTAACTATTCCTGGTTAGAGCACCACTGGAGGAAGAAATCTTCATCATCTGTTATTTGGTCACCAGATCGTGTACTGAACTCCAGTCCTCTCCGAGCATGATGCACCTGATGACAGTTCGTACCTTGGATGATGACTTTAAACTTGTGGAGCCGACTATTAGAACATCCGGCATCTGTCTCCTCCAGTAGCTTCTTTTCTTCCCACGCACTATAAGAACAACATGCTACATAAAATATACACGCTTCTCAGTAATCTACATATATGAAGGAACATTTATTGACACGAATCAAGTTCGGAAAGGCAAATTTGCTGTGAAGAAATCTTGTCGCAACCACAAGAGATTACTATTATTCTTCTCTTTGAGTTTGGCTTTCTAAGAGCCACGAATAGTAATCCTGTGCATCCATCTCGTTATTTTTTTTCCTTTACTTCAAATTGCTCTTCTTCTTCTTTCCGATAAGGCCTTCTGGAACCACGTTCCAATTTCAATTCTTCATCCTTTGTTGTTGTTTTTTCTTCCTTTCAATCCAATATTCCTTCATCATTTCACTAAGTTTCTTTCTTCTCCCCGCAGACCACTTTGGAGCAGATTTCTTTCCTCTTCTGCTTGAAATCCTTCAAAACTTAATTAATACTTCTTTCTAAAGATCTCTCTTTACATAATTTTCTCTTCTCTTCTCTTATTTCTTTCCAAATCTTTCATAAACTCTTGAATCCAGCTGGTTGTTGATTTTTTCCCCAAAGGTAACCGAACATCTTTTCCGTTAGTCTGTTATCGTTCATTCTGTAGATATGTCCAAAAAAACAACAATCCTTTTCCTTATTTATTCTGGTATATTTTCTGTTCTGGTATATTTCCTTATTAATTCTTAATTTACATAGTTTTGTTGTTTTTACTGGAACCAAATTTTTTCTCACAAGTCTTCTTTCTAGTAATTTCAGTTTACCCAATCTACAGTTCAACACTAAGCATTCACTAGCATTTAGACATTCTACTTTCACGACCGAGTTGAAGTGCCTTATTTTTAGACAAGCACTTTTTGTTATAAAAATGTTTTAGTGATACCATACGCTCTTTCTATTGTGTCTATCCTTTCTTTTATGGCGGATTTATCTAATCCGTTTTCTTGAATTATTTCACCCAGATATTTAAATTTCTTTACTTTCTCCATTCGTCCAATATTTGTAGCGTTTTTAATGTTTGTGATAAATTTAGTTTTTTCTACCGAAATTCTCAAACCTGTTTTGTTAGCTATTGCTTCCAAGAGGTTGATTTGTGTTTCGCATTTGTAATGTTCTCCGAAAGTATAGCGAAAATCGTCAGCAAATTACACGCAATTAATTTCAACGCCTTTGTTATTTCTTCCCAAAACTATTGGTGAAAATTTGTTTCCTTCAATTTATTATTCCAAATTTTTACAATTTTCTCTAAGTTCTTCATTTCTTCACTCTTCTGTTTACCTCCTTTCTTGGGTTCAGACGTTACAATTCCTTCTCCTGGAAACCCTTGAGATTATTTATAAATCTTCTGGAAATCTCTTTGTGTTACTACGTTCTCTAACATATCTTCCATTTCTCCTTGGATCCACTGGTTGTCATTCTTACTTTTGTAAACGTTATGAATTTATTTATCATTTTTTTCCAAATCTGCTTTTAATGTTCCTCATTATGTGGCCAAAAATACTGATTTTCTTCTTTTCTCACATCTTTTCATTTTCTTCTTCCTTGTAAAGACCTTTATTCCTCCGACGCCTAAACTCTCTTGTTTTCAGTTTTCAATGGTCCACAGATTTTTCTCAAGATTTTCTTTCCCATTTTTCTATTTCCCCAGTTTTCATAGAAAACATGTATTCGGAGGTCTAGAGACCCTCTGTTTGATTATTGTGTTGCAGTGTTTGATTTTAGTTTTGTAGATTACTATCATTAAAAAAGATGAACTTGAACTAGGGTTAAACAATTTGTGGAAGTATCACTTACACAACAGAGTATTTACATTTTAAATAATCATGGTTGTTTGTGGCAGCTTCAACGTAACTCCTAGCAACACGAATAATATGGTGATAAGTAAGCAATTAACAAAAGTTCTCAGTCTAAATGTGGATGAGCAACATGTGATAACTAGCCACTCCTAGTTAAGCATTGAGTTGCACACCCCGATATTGTTGCAGGTGAGTCTCAGCAGCTGGACCTGGAGGGCCCACTGTACGTGGGAGGCCTGGGGCCCCCCACTTCTCCCGTGGCAGTGCCCCCCGCCCTGTGGACAGGGGCCCTACGACAGGGCTTCGTCGGCTGTATGCGAGACTTGGTGCTCAACGGCAACGCTGTCGACATAGCGGGATACGCCAGGCAGCAGGACTCGGGTAAACTGCCACACATTTACTAAACTTTAGCCACATCTTCCTTTCAGCATGTAAGGCATTCAGATATGTGCCAAAGATTCATAATACAGTCCCGGCCAGATGTTATACCCACCACAAAAGATAAAAACCTCAAATACGGTAAAAAAGTTAGGATCTGGCTTAAAATAAAATCAGTGACTTTCGAACCGTAATATTAGAGTATGGAGAATTTGCGAGCACAACTTCACACATCTAGAACTATTCGTCGAATCATCTTTAGAGCAGTTTTCTTTATTTATATAAGATATCCATCTTGATTTTCGCGAACCTGAACCTCAATTTAGCAGACTATTTTGAAATTTTGCTTAATGTTTGCCTATATAAAATTTATGTCTGAATAAATTGGTTTTACTTCCGGTTTTTTTTAACTGAAATGTGGCAAACGTGTGCATGTAGATTCAGATATTTCAATCAAATTTTCAGCTAATGTGCAGGGTAGAGCTGTAGCAAACTGTACGTATTCGTAACTGAGTAACAAAAACATCATGACTCCAGGTGCCGAAACGTTACTCATAAATTCATTTCGTTACTCCATTTGTCGTATGGATGTCAGTGTGATTCCATAAACGAGCAAATACGATGCATCATGCGGGAACTGAAACGGTTCATCCAGCGACTAAATAAATCTGAATGAGAGAATGACCATTTGAACGTCGAGCGTCTCATATTTCTGGGAATTCTGATTTGAATTCGTTTCGTTACAAAGAAAATGTGTAAGTACAAACTTATTGCGCGTGCGTTGTTTTAAAATAATTATTTTTTTCTGTTAAGTGTTGGTATTTTTAACGAGGGAAGTAATTTTTACAACATAAAGAGTTATTTTGTAGTTTTGCTTTTGTTTAACATTAAAATTTAGAAAACATAATTTGGTAAATAGAAAATTTGGATAGATAATTTCAGTTGGTTATTGTATTTTTATTGAACATACCTTAGTGAGATTTTATTGATTTCAAACATTTATGAAATGCGTTTATATTAAAATGCGATATTCTAACTTCTATTTTATTTTACAGTGCAAATTTTACCTATCCTTACTTTACTGAATAAACAATGAACACTTTACAAAGTGCGAACGAAGTCATCCCATAACCTGCACGTGACGCGACTCGATGCGGTGCTTCATATTAGGGCTCTATAAAGTCAAAAGTAACGAGTAACGAAACGATACGATAGTAACGAGGTCATCCAGTACGCGACGCAACTCTATACAGTGTTTCATGCCAGTGATCGATTGTACCAAAAGTAACGAGTAACGATACGATATTAACGACTACTGATTGCTTTAGTAACGAATATATACGGGTACACTTTTACAGCTCTAGCACAGAGAATCTGTAGCGGGCTGTGTCTGTCTGTTCCTTTGTTTCCTTTCAGCGCACCGCAAAAACTACCGAGCGGATATGGTATGAGTAAGCTTATTGATGGTATACCTTACGCCTCTACGTGACCGCCTATCGGAGCCAGAAATGACAAACTGATCGTATCCTGAACAGATATGAACCAAAGCTCGCCAATGATAGTATACACCATCAAAAAGAAAAACCTCCAATATGGCAAAAAGAAAGTTTAGGATCTGACTGAAGATCTATCCAGTAACTTTCAAACTGTAATGATAGATTATAGAGAATTTGCTGGCACGACTTCACTTAATTTTGACAATCCTGGCCAGAGGTTCTATCCATCAAAGATACAAATTTTCGGATTTGTCTTAAAATCTGCACCCTTAATTTCATTCATTTTTTTTATTATTATTATTATTTAATTTAACTGCAATGGAGCACAGGCTCCGGTGGCAATATCCCTACACACCCATCTACCCCCTATCCTGCACCTACCTACATTTGCCCTCTACAAATTTTATCTTTTAATTCTTTCAAAGTTTCGGTAAATTATTCATCATTTCTCTTGGTAACTCATTCCAATCCCTGACACCCTTACCTAAAAAAAGAGAATCTTCCCACACCCTTGTGCCTGAAAACGAGTACCAGCTTGTGGTCATGGTCATCTTTTCCCTTCCATGCACTACTTTTCATACCTATTGCAATATCTTTCCATGCCTCATCGCCAGTATATGGCCTGTACACTCCCATTACCCTCCTCATCCTCCTCCTGTCTTGCAATGAATCCCATTCCAGCTCCTTTATCATATCCGTCACTGATTGCATTCTGCGATAATTTCCAGAAACAAATCTAGCAGCCCTTCTTTGCACCCTCTCCAACTCCTGTATTTGATACGTAAAATGAGGGTCCCATACTACACTACCATATTCGAGCAATTGTCTCACCAAAGTTTTGTAACCCAATTCCTTCACTTCTCCCGTACATCCCCTCACCACTCTCTCCAACAAGTGCAGAACTTTGAAACTTTTTCCTACCACCTGTCCTATGTGTCCTGCCCAGTTAAGCTTGTTATCAAAAGTAATGCCAAGATATTTACATTTCAAGTCTTCAGCAAGCAATTCTTTCCCCACCTTATATTCATAATGAACCTTTTGTTTTTTATTTGTGAATCTAATAAGCTGACTCTTCTTTGCATTTATCTTCATCCCATGTTTACCAACCCAACTAGATATCCTGTCCAGATCACCCTGCAACTGTTTACAATCCTCTATCGTTTTGATTCTTTTATACAACAATATGTCATCTACAAACAATCTAATTTCAGATAGTAAACAATCAACACAATTATTCAGTAGAATAATGAATAGCAATGGTCCCAATACGCTACCCTGTGGCACACCCATTTTTACTTCTACTTCTTTTGATACTACATTTCCTACTCTAACTGTCAATATTTTTTGTATCTGACTATGTATTTTTTATTATTATTATTTACGTTAACTGTAACTAAGATGCTATATTACACACCACGCATAAATTTCTAATTTACTTATATGCTCTACATACGTAAATACAGCGAGTTGATCACGTGTTATTTCCTTTTTATGGTGTTAGTTGTAATAAGAAAACGTTCCACCACACCATCTTTAAATAGGTCTAATCTGTCAGTCTTAATTACAAGACAATTTTTCATTACGATGAATATTTCAAAGACTAATAATATTTATAAACCTTATACTGAATCTTAACCATAGATTCTGCCTATCTGTTTTAAAAATTTTATTTGTTAATTCTTTAATCTTTCTTAAACAAATAACGTTAAAATATACGAGAAAATAAAATAAAACTTTTTGTAGAGCTGTAGGAACGTTCGAAGTAAGAAAATGGCCACAAGGAAGGATATTTCTTACATAAAATTTAAGATTTTTTACATCTCAGAGTTATTATTTACCACTCGAAAATAAAAATAAAAAATCTATTTTGCTACGTGGGTTAAGCGGTAAATATTTTATATTTTCCATGTTTCGAACTCGGCATTTCTGAAAAAATGTACAAGAATTTAAATTAAAGAATATTTTCGTAGAATTCCTAATTTTATTCAATGCTTTCATTCTTTTTGGACATTGGTACCCACGTCAATTTTCTAATGGTATCACTTTTTTCTTTAATCGTCTTCCTCTTTATTCTTAAATTTACATTTTTAAAGTATTCTGGAATCATACAATGCAAGTACAAGCCAGATATCGTAGAAATTAAAATGATTGTTCTGACTTAAACTGGAAATTATCATCCAGATTTGTGAAATTTTACAAGAAGAAAACCCTACAGAAGCCATAGCCCAGGATTTTCTTGTGTTAGCGCAACAAATGTTAATTTTATGCATTCTCTCGCTTTGATGAAATATGGGTGTTAAGTTTCATAAGTTCTGTATTCATAAAACATTACTGCTGGTTTTATCTTTATCAGTCCTCTTAAGATGAAGCAAGCGTAGTAGTCGATAGTTACAAGTTTTTCTACATGTCTCTAATTCTTTCTGTTATGGTCATTAATATTAACTCAATGCCTCCAGTAGAATTTTATGTTCCAGTATGGTGTTAAGCTTTCAAGCTTTGGAAAGTGGTTTAAAAACTAGTTATTGGCATTGAAATAATATCACTCAACGTTTCCCAAAATAACCAAGTTTAGTTATATACCCAGTCTCTTCATGTTTTTCTTAATCAGCTCCCATCGACTTAGTAACGGTGACTCAACATGCAGCACGTTCAGAAACTAAAGCGACAACTGAAAGTAAATACTACCGCCTTGATTAATATGTTGGTGTAGTTGTCGGAATTGTCTTAACACATACACTGGTGCTATAACGCACACATATTCAGTTCTGGTCCAATGGAATGAATACTGCTGAGCCAATTTTGTCGCATGTCTCTCAACATCTCGTGGAGATCGTAAAATTTATTTATGGTTCACTTGAGCGCGTTAACTGCTGGCCGCGCTCTGTGAATCTTACCCAGAAGACTCTCGGTTCCAAGGGGCGACCTCGTGGCGGCAACTAGTTTAATGAGAAGGGCAAAGCCAGCGGCCATTACAAGTTAGGAGTCGCACTTGGCCCCGTTACGGTGCAGCTCCGACCCAGATTAGGGCGTCGCTATTACGGCGGGAAAAATCCCATTCTTCTGGAATTCCAGCGCTCCTTTTGAGCCTTCCACAGACCCAAACTGGAATGACTTCTGCGCCAGAGAGATCAATCAGTTTTAAGCGGGTAATTTCGAAACGTCCATATATGCGCAAGTGAAAATGAAATGTTAATATTTTCGAAATCTCAAATAATCCTTAAAACTACACTGAAAAGTGAACCATGGATACTGTGGTCAGCACAAATCATTACACATTCGACAACTGGTGTTTGAACAGCTTTATTTTTAGGAACCCAGCGTGGTGGGTAAGCGGTAACGTTCTAGCCTCACATTCAGGGAGAAGCGTGTTCGAATCCCCGTCTGGCCACAAGTATACGGTGTTCCGTGATTTCTCCAAATCAATCTAGGTAAATGTCAGAATTGTCTCTTCAAATGGCCATGGCCAAATTTGTTCCCGTTCCTTGCCACCAGTTCTTTCTCGCCTCTAATGACCTCGACGTCGACGAGTCGCAAAGCCATAAACTTAACTGTTGCCAAGCGAAGCTCCCATGACGCGCCGGCAGCAGTTCCTCTCACAATAAAATTAGCTGGATATAGCTCCCCAAACTTTACAGTTTATACGTAACCTTTCGGTCTTAATTGCATCAGTGTGCAACGCTTTCAACAAACGCTGCTGCTCAGCTCTTCCAAACCTCTCAATCAATCCCACAAATAATACTTCAGTACCTTTAATCCATTACAATAGAGTGGCGCTAATAAGATGGAACCAGTTGAAAGAAAAAACGAAAAAACAAGAAATGAAAGAAACTAGATTAGGCTAGCAACGAATATTCGGCAGCTATTCGACATTCGGCCTATTCGACCACTTTAATCCTATTCGGCCGAATATCTAGGTACTAATTGATTCATTGTATGATAATAAATTTAACTTTTAATTACAAAAATAATCTTGCATCATACACTTCTACAATTTCAAAGCAAAACTAACAAAAATATTAAGTATTTATTCTCTTGAATCATCATAACTGAAATTTATGAGTGGAAGATTGTGATACAGAAATACAAATTTTTCTGCATTGTCAGGCAGTAGTTAAATCCTTTCCTTCTAGTAGACATTCCCAGCTTCAGTTTATGTATAAAAATAGGGTAATGATTCCTAAAGTGGTCGATATTGACCCTACAAAAGATTTCATGTCATCAACAAGGTTTGGGGTGCACGAGTTGAAAATGCGGGGTTCACCCACACTCAACATCAGTTCAGGCATTTCGTAATTTCAACGTTTTAATACGGATGAAATTGAATCCATATATGGCTTATTAAACAGACTTATTTACCCATTTTAATGGTGTTGACTTGCAGTTACAAGGCGAAAGTCTGAATTTAATAACAAGAAGTCCATAATTTAAAATTTTCTTGCCATAATTAATCTATTCAAGCAAAACATTGGAAAGCACGAATTTTCCCAGTCCCCTAACTTGTAACTGGCAAGCATCGAAGATGATGACGTTTTGGCCTATTTTCAACATTTAGCCTAAATACCCTTCTCACATATGTAAAAATGGGGTTCAAGAATGTTCTGACTATGGAAATACCACACTCGGTTATCGATACAAATGGTGCCGTTGAAGAATGCTATATTATACTGCAAGAAGAATTGATCGAAATAATCACCATTAAACAACTAAAGGCGCAGTTCAAAAAGTGGTATCAGCAGTTTGGACTTCAGAAAGATATACCTGCTGCTTATCCTGTATTATGAACTCTCACAAGAAAGCTTTTCCTTCTTCACACCTCGTGAAAAGGATTTCTACTGCAGTGACTGATATTATTAAAAAAAAAAAAAAGGAATCTGTCATAAATAACTTAACGTCGATATTTGAGGCCATACTTCAAGCATGTCACACAGGCACATACTGATGGGAGGTAATTGTACTTTAACAGGCGGGTGAGAGACAAGCGCAGCAACACAGATTTTGGCGCCAAGCCGGCCGAATACTTTTGCTATTCGGCCAGGAAGTCTGCAGAATATTCAGTATTTGAGGTATGGCCGAACATGCTATTCGTAGCAAGTCTAAACTAGATACATTCTGGTATGACCCTCAGTGTAAAATAAATCGGTCGTGATTACCCCCACAGTTTTCTTTTCAATCCTTTTCAAACGATTTGCTTTTCCTCCAGCGCAGCGCTAAGTAAGACGATAGAAATCAATGGCACACCTGCAACCACGTCTCATTAGCTACTGGATTCCGCTTAAAGGAGGGCAAAAGCTGCGGGTGTGAGCAGAAATTATGGCAGCGCCTCGGCTGCGACCAATATCTGGCACCGCTGGTGAACTGCAATTTCCGTATGAATTACCGAAGAGCCGCGCGGAACGACCTCCACTCTCGGTTCGATCTCAGAGTCCTCGTGGCACCTGCTCCCCCTCTAACATCAACTTTACCAACACACCGCGAATTCCGTCCTACTTCACTACCGCTGTAATTGGGTTTATCTGAAAACTCTGTTCGCTGTTATAAACTAACTAGCTAGTACCCACGAAGTTCGTGTTTGTCAAGAATTTTGAAGGTTTATACGTATTTGCGCGGAATCTAAAAAATATTTCCAGGATAAAAAGTAGCCTATGTTACTCCCTGCCAAATTAGCAACCCGCCAGTGAAAGTCCTGTGAAAATCGATTCACATATTAAATATAAATTATTTATATTTATTAATAGCTCAAAATGCTGAAAATGTGTCGTATTCTAGAAATTTCTAGTTTATTCAAGAACATTCTAAAACATTTTAGTACATTCAAGAACATTATAGTACAATCTAGAAGATTCCAAAGATTTTTAGGAAGACTTTTCTCGAAATATGAAAATTCCATAGAACAACTACTTTCAACCTTCATGTCTCCCACACTCCCGACATTCAGCCACCATAGTGCACGATGGCCTCTCGTACCACACACAAACACCAGTGAACTGTGCTAGGTAGTTGTGGCTGCAAAGTGAAATATACGGACACACACGTCTATATACATGTAAGAGTAACAGATTAGCATGTGTTGTCCTGTCTAGTTACGGTTGACATACCCGTACACTATTTTTAGTCAACCAATGGGAAACATGTGTACTAAGTTTTATTAAATTCGTACTAACAATTTCTGGAATTAAAGAAAACTTATATTCACCTGCACCATACCAAGAAAGTGATGTGTTGAAGTTGATTTACCCCTCCATTATTATTCGCCCGACGAAAATCATGATTACCAAGTTTCATTAATTTGGCATCGGTCACTCCCGGAATTAAACAAAGATCGATCTCCCCACACAGTTCCCCGAAGGTTGTAGGCTGGATGCTGCGATGTCATTTTTGTTTTTGGTACAAGGTGCATTTCAACATAATCAATGTTACTGCTTAAAAATCAAAACATGTACCTAATACATACCATATAAATAAATCTATATCTTGAATGTGACTGTTCGTTCCGTAATCACGTAGAAAATACAGATTTTTAATGGATTTTCACAATTGAAAGCTTGTGGTCAGAGTTAAAATCTGACGTATGTCTTGAGACGTTAGAACACATTTATTTTATAAATTAACTAGGCATAACCCGAAAACAACTGAATCAATTTTGACGATGTTTTTACAGTATTAAACATTAGATATGTCTCATAATATTGCTTGTCTGCACTGGAGCTGAAAATTGTCCCATTATGGTACTTCATTTGGCGCTGGAGCTCAGAATCAAAACCTGTTCCGCCCGTTTACAGTTGACTATCAAGTATTCAGAATTTTCCAAAATTACTTTTATGGATAACACGAAAGGCTCACTTCCACTAAAAAGCAAAAGTAATGCATGGGATACAGTCAGTCTTTAGAGGGCGTAACTTCGTTGCCTGAGATGACTTCGATGTTCTGTGACGGTTTTTTGTAATTATTAATTTGTGTATTTTGTTTTTCAAGTAGCTTACTCTTTAAATAATTTCCTCTTCCTACTCAGTGCATCCATCTCTCCCTAAAGCAATCTCTATTAATAAATTGCCTGTTATTTTATGTCCCAAAAATTAGGGTAAATCATCGTTTATAAATATTTTCACACAGTTTTACTTCAAAGATGCCTATATTTAAGGGCACTTGATTTCCGGCATCGTTTTGTAGTATCACTTTCAGAACGATCCAATCGTTATTTTTTCTGTCCCATCTCCCTCTTGTTAATGCAATTTTCTGTAAACCTTTGATGACTCGTTCCTTACGCTTACTATGGTAGATAAGGCATATGCAGGATTGATTTAAATTTATGCAGTCTGAGGGAAAATTCTTTACTTCCGATCCGGTCTTACCAGCTTTGAGGGCTTCATCTTCAACAGTGAGTTTCAAGGTATTCCTCAGTCACCATAGCCTGCAAGCTTCTGATTTGGGACTTGCCAGAATTCTTTATCTCATATAAGTTCAGGCCATCTTATGCTTAGTTTTAGAGCAAGCAACGGTCGACAAAGACTTGGAAATAATGGTTGATGAGTTTCCACTTTTATTTTGTGCAGAAGAGTCTGAATTCGGTCCTCCCAGAATTATTACAGTCTATTTGGAATGGCTAAAATAAACAAACACTCCATTTGTTATATGCGATCCACCTCTTTATAATATTCAACACCTCCACTACACTGCCCAAAGAACTCCATCTCCTCTGCTTATTTTCCACCCGCTCTATAAGATTTATTGGTTTAATTAATCCCCTGTTAGTTCTACCAGTAGTCGACATATGTAACGGCACTGATGGAATTTTAAATATCTCCAAGAACAGCAGCAAAACTGCACTTCCGTGCAATTGTTCACAAACAAAACACAACAGTTTTGCCACAGCCAGATTATTATGCATAAAGGTGAAGAAGAAGATACAGAGGATAGTAAAAAGGAGGGAAAACGAAGTAAATCGTTTGACTAGACCGCTAGGGACTGTCATTCAATACCAGGGAGTAATAAATATCACAATAAGAAATTTTTCTCTTGCTTGAAATTGGCAGATTGGGAACTTATAAACAGATTCTCAAGATATTTTGAGGGAGCAATGTAGATTAAAAAAATATACATTGTCCATTATTACAGATGTGTTAGAGGTAGATGGCAAAGACATTATACCATACATAAAAAATACTATTAAAACTGAGTACAGAGACTTGCTGTATAGCAGAAGAATGAAAATACGCCACAGCAAGACCGGTTAATAAGTGAGGGGAGATAAATAGGATATTGAACTAATTTTACCTCAATAACTAAAAGCATTAGTAAAGTCTGTGTAGGCAAGAAGAGGTATTTAAGACAGCAATACTTACACTTACATACTCTTTAAAAACAATTTCACGTAATTTACAAGCAAAACATTATACATTAACAAACCGATCTTATGTAAGTCAATTTGTTTATTCTACATAGATTTAATTAGTTTTGGGGAAGGGTAGTGAATGGAAACGGTGTTACTGTAACGTTTCAACTACTATATGTCGCTGCTTCCTCAATTGGAAGCAATGCTTGATGCCGTGCTTCCACTATTGCATAAACAAAGTGACAAAAATTGAAATTATTTGATTCGTCGGGATGAACATTGGAGGGGTTAGGCATTTGTTTGCTTATAGTACTGACAGAGTGTGGGTAAACGCGCCCCTTATTGCACGCCTGACCGCAAAGAGACGTAATAGACCTTTATCCAGTTTGGCTAATTAAAGCCGATAGAGGACGACAGAGGTCATTAGGGAGCGTTAACGAGATCTTGATTCCCAGCTCAGCAGGCATTGTGGTCTGAACGTCTGACATTATCCACTTCACTCATACTCCTCTAGACGCATTCTACGCGTTGTAATCTTATCGCACTAAATTAATCAGCGCTTATGTGTTTTACTTATCCTTTGCCTGTTTATTTGTTTCAAGACATTTTTATGTTTCGTGATCAATACCAAGTAGATATTGGACGTGAATATTTCCATAATTTTAGTTTATACCTTGCAGCAATCACCAAATGATTATCAAATGCAGTCAGTAGGTTATAGTCAACTAAGAAAGAATATATATCAACATTAAAAAATACACTGGACAAATCTCATGTCAAAATCGTGATCGCAAACAAAACAATTTTCTGAGTCACCAAAGCGATCATAAATTTCTTATAACGCACCAAAAATTCGCCCCATTCCCACTTTGTCCTTAATAACAGAAAGTTTTTTTAACTAATTCCTTAAGGCTAAATGTTTATTGAGCCGATGCAATATTAATGTCCTGATGACATTAAGAAAATACTTGGCAATAAAAAAAATTTGCTTTGGCTTTACAGCTCGTGCTGTAAAGGGGCCGAAGTGGAGGTGAGGAGGCGTCATGGAACGGAAAGGAATTCAGCCGTGTTATTTTGAAGGAATCATCCCATCACTCATCTGGAATAATGTTCGGAAGCCGTGGGAAACCGAAATCTCGATAATCGGAGGGAGATTCGAACCCACGTCCTCCGGAATTATTGTAAAAAGACGATATTGTACCAACTAGATTGAGAATAACATATGGGATGTACAAAACTAAAATGTAAATCAATTATAGGACGTACAACTTCAGGTCGATATTACAAAAATAGGGACGCAGCACATTGTGGAAAATAAACTAAATGCACAGACATGAAATCCGTAATTACGGTATTCTAACAAGTAAGCTCTTTCAGAAAATTAGTAACTTGAAATAATTAGAATATGGCTTACATGATGGATATGAAGTCTGTCGGGGTAACGCCAAATGTCAGACGACGGTAGATGTTATGAGCCCCAAACTACTGCGTTATTACGAGTTATAATGAATAATTTTTTTGAAATATGGAGAATCAAAATCATATTATATGAGAGCTATTGAGAAATTTTCTCACGAGAGAATCTTAAAAATGATAACGACAGTAAAAAGATTCATGTATATCTTGGTATTGTCCGCACAATAGTAACATAAATTGAACATTTTGATTTGCGATGCCATACTTATCGTCAAAACTGGGCGGAAAGATTTAAGACAATTAGCTAGTACTCTCGAAATGCTTCAGATAGGACCGGAGATAGCAGCATATACCGAAGCTAACTCAGCTTTCAGACGGTTACATGTCGTGCACGACATTCGTAGAACACGATTAGTTTGATATGGTTTAGCAGCAACTAGATGTTCTTTCCGAGCATATTTACTGGATGACATGCAATCTACAAGCTTCCATACCCTACCGTAGTAACAATAGAAGTAGAAATGAGGTTTTAGATGAATTTTAATGAAGAAGCAGGCGCAGGATGCATGATCATATTTCAGGGCACGAAAGTGATTAATTTGTGCAGAGAGAACGGCATGAAAGCAATCTGCGGTATCTAAAGACAGAAAGAACTTTATAGGATTGTAAGATATGGAATGTGGCATAAGAACAGCCGACGCTAATAGCAAAAAAATATATTGGTATATCCCGCTGTATTCATTTAAATGTTGTTATGGAGCCTTAATTCCTCTTCTTCGCCACATTTTTGTCAACAATAGGAATTGGCTGCCTTTGATGAGTTTTACTCACAATTGGCACTGTCGGATTTGGAGCTTTGATTTTAAGGCTGCATGCCCATGCTGACACCAAGCCACCTACTGCCATGTCGCACTAAGTACTAATAGAGGAAGTGAAGTCTTGCCATCTGTCTGCGAAATGTATTACTATGTTATCTTTGAAATAAGTATATTTTTGTGTAAAATGTGTATTTTCTGAGGCTGGGATTGGAGGCCGGCTTGATGGCTGCAGTCAGGACGGCCATCGCACAGTGGCCTAGGTTCGTGCCCGGTCCGTTGTACCTCCACGACCAAACTGCTGGTTTCCGGACACCTGGAACAGACCTAGTAAAAGGTAGCGCACCTTTCAAACAGTGGCGCAGGCAAGTCATCAGCAGGCTGGACTCCCGGTTGCAGGAGGCCTGGTAAGCTCGATGGTGGCAGAGCGAGACGGGCAGGCACACATATCAATGGATAGAGTCCGCAATGGAATTGGGCAGTGGCTGGAGAAGAACCACCCAAATGTCCTACCCCGTAACGTGCCTCATCACGGGTCATGGTCTCCTAAATCTTCTGCATGAGAGAGGGATCGAACCCTCCAACCGCTGCCACTGTGGCCAGAACGAGACTGCTGACAACATAATTAGGGAATGCCCAAATTACGATGGCGCTCGTCGTCAGCTCCAGACGACGGTGGATCTTCAAGCTGATAACTGGAGGGGAAGACTACTTGAAAATGCAATGACCTTCCAGGCTTTCACGGAATTTGCCCAAAGTGCATTCGAACCACGTGAAACCGAAAGAATAAGAAGGGCCAATAATATGATCACTGAATAAACTACTTCAACTCGACTACCAGAACCCCTACATCGACTGCACTACCAAGAACAAAACTCGTCACTGATGTCAACAACGTAGCGTCACAACCACGGCCAGAAGATGGGGGCCTCGAGGAATAACAGCACCGACTCTTCACAACCGTGATGGAGAAATAACAAACTTGCAGAGAAGACGGCAGATGGAAGAAGAAGCACCACAACTTCTGCTTCACGAATAAAGGAGTAATAAAAATCATGCCAAAAACTGAACATCTACGCTGGAACGAACACCACGGAAGTGGGGCTCAGTAATGCACGACCATGCCAGCTGGTCCAGGGAAAAATAACTTCCCTGTGTTTTTCAGTGCATTATAACGGACGTCAATGTGACTGGGGTTTGTCTTCGGCCCCACGTCACGACAGCGTCGCCACCACGAGGCTCCCCGTGGGCACCCGCAAGGGTGGCTAAAGACGCTTTTTCTGAGAGACCGTACCTTCCCTCCAACGGATATGGCGAAGAGGGGGGGGGGGGTGATTCTTCCAAAACCCCAATCACGCGGCGTGGGCGTAGTGAAGTGGTCGGATATTTACAGTACGATTCTTGAGGGGGTTATGAATTAATTCGGGTACCCCCGAGGACGGATTCTAGCGCCTATAAAGCGGTTGCTGGTGAGGCCTTGTGCTGATCCTACTACTTACATACATGTACCTCCACGAGTCAGTGCGCAGTGCCTCAGCCCACTCAGCCACACTGGCGGGGCGTTATGGAGACTTACTATATTATAAAAATATTTGAATCTTCGGTTTCTAATTAGCTACATCAGCGTTTTGTGTATGTGAGCTGTTCTTGCATTCAGTGTATTCTCCTTTGTGATAAAATAATTGATGCTGAATAGTGGTGTTGAGAATCAACAGTTCCGTTAATAGTCTTAATTGTGTTAATGGAGCAGCTTGCAGTGGCTCGGTTTTCCGATCTGAAGACTGCTTACTGTATGTCACCAGTAATGCGATCTGTCATTTGCAACACGCCTAAATTGGACTCGCCTACCGGAATGGCCAAATCGGCAAAGGCCTGTTAACCCAGCGGCTTTCGAGTTCTAAGCCGTACTGACAGCTCCAGTTTCCACTGAGAAACCGGAGTAGTCTATCTCCCAGTAATGAGCTTAGCTGAGCGGACCAAAGTTAGCCCACAGTTATAACATTTCCCCTACACCTGAGACCTTTGGTACCAGCTCTTCGAAGCCAAATTGTGGCAACATTGCCAACACTGCAACCACTTGTGCTTCTGAAATCATAAAATTTAATGAATAATATTACCAATGATTTTCCCTTTCTCTCTTCATTGAGTGAAACATTAATCAAACTTGAATTAAACTACATTACTGAAAATAATGAAAACTTAGTGTGTTGAAATTGTAGTCTTGCTTGCTGTTATCTCCAGATGTTGATTCATTTCTTGAACTTAAACTTCAGCATCTCGCTCTTTTAAAAAAATACGTAAAATTAATAGGTTAGGCAAAATTTCTGTGAATTTGTTTATGCAGCGAGCAAGTCTGTTTATCATTTGTATATCCATGGGGAAATAATGGTTTATTTTATATTACAGAAATTATATTT
The DNA here is from genome assembly GCA_031002005.1 of Vandiemenella viatica. Classification (NCBI taxonomy): domain Eukaryota; kingdom Metazoa; phylum Arthropoda; class Insecta; order Orthoptera; family Morabidae; genus Vandiemenella; species Vandiemenella viatica. The sequence goes on from JARYHS010011408.1 coordinate 43,298,193, forward strand.
ATTGTCGAAATTGATATCTGAAGTAACAAATTTGCATTGAGTGTAGGGGAACAAATCTTCAAGACACCACCAATGTTCATTACTTCCTTGAATGCAGAAGATTGTTTTTGTGTTATAGCCCGTTCAGTTAACAGAAGCGGCTCAAGGTCGGTCTGTTCTATCCCCACCCCAAGCAAATGTGATATCTTTCACTCGCTTACCTGGACACAGCGGTCAGCTCGAAGAGGAAGTAAGGGTGGGGGTGGTAATGTGATTGACCTTGTGCCGCCAGTTCGGAGTGAATGAGAGTAGCTAAACGCTAAAGATTGCCATTATTTTGTTCAGTTCTTACATTCTTAGTTAACATTTGCCCGCTGGTTCGCCTGCATTGATCTATATTTTTGGGATAAAGGTTTTCCTTTTTATTTTACAGAAGTATTTATCATCCCAGAGAAGTAAAAAACGTAAATCTCTTATAAGAAATCTCTAGGGTTTTTTTTTTTTTACTACTTTCCTATTTCCGGTGTTTATAAGAACGTTTTGATTTTTGTTTTCTCTATATTTTAACGAAATATAATTTAAACACATTAATAAATAAACTGATCAGATTTTCACTAAGCTACCTAGAAATTGGGCATTTTAATATGAGGAGTAAATATTCCACATAAACGCAAAAAAAAAATAGCGTCGATGTTATGCAGATACTTTAGTTATGATTGTATTTGTATTTTGTAATGTAGTATCGTTGTAATCTTTACAAAAAGTAAATATCACAATTTATTGCCGTGTTAATCTTTGATGTTGCGGTTTTATTAACGTTTACCGTGTAACTATATTTCAGAAAATTGAAGAAATAAATGACAAGAGTTACGTATCTAAAAACAATACTAACAGGATTCAAAGTGTTTTATCTGTGATATAATGTGATCTTTGGTGAGTACCTTTAATGGTAAGAAAGGACTGCTTATCTTAGATGCAGAGTGATCTGGGTGCCTATCTTTTCTTGTTACAAACAGATTATGATATCTTGATCCGGCACCCCGTCACGTAGACTGATAAGGTATATCGCAGTTTTGAGACCAAAAACTTTCAAACTTTGAAAACCCCATCCAAATCGGTTTGGTACTTTTGCATGATGACACAACAAAGGAACAGACAAACACAGCCAACTTACATAATTACATATGTAGAGACGAGTATGGTCTCCTTCGACCCACTGCCTACTCTCATGCCATTCATCCCAACCACATTTTAGAAATGCCAATTTTTTAAATTCTAATTTTTCTGCAGTTTGCCTTTTAGATACTATGAGAGTTGTATTTCAGGCGCCATTCGACCGTCATGCCACGCGCAGGAGTCTCAGTGCAGCTCGCAGCCCTGCCTCCACGGAGGAACGTGTGCCGAGGGCTGGAACCGCTTCATCTGCGACTGCTCCGCCACCAGTTTCACCGGGCCAACCTGCGGCAAGGGTAAGTGCGCGCATTCGAAGAATTACACAAGACATACAAAACATAAATTATCTTAAGGGAAATTTGTTTTGCATCGCTAGTTGAGCTGTTACGTTTCACAGAAATTTGGTGCTATCCTGTTCAGATTTACCGGCTTTTCTCTGTGAGGCTCGATTAATGCGTCTTTGAAACCCGTTAGATTGTCTTGGAGTAGCAACATGATTGCTTCCAAATGACTGAAGCGTACGTGGTAATGTCACACGAGGACAAAAATACAAAAAATGGAGGTAAACACAGAAAACCATGCTCTCAGATTCGAGGATGAAAAAGTACCGTGTGAAAGTGATGTAGATCATAATCCAACTTTATTTTTGTCTGCGGCAGCCGTAATCCAGCAAATTATAACACAGCTATGATGTTTTTATTAATAATTTTCCTAATGACTCATTATAGTAAAAAGACTTTTGTGGATGACAAAATTAAGATTTGAAATGTGTGTCTGTATGTTCGTTTTGGCCAACTATGACTACTTTAAGCCTTCGTTTGCTTTTGGATGTGCTACAACTAGGCTTGTTAGCGCTAGAGAGGACCTATTGTTTAACGTGGAATCCGAACCGTGGAAGCGTTCAGTCGTACGTCATATTAAACAGCTAGCTGTGCGATAAACTTAAGAAAATCCCCGAACCGCGGACATTTCGATCTCTAGTAAGACGCCTTAACCACTTAACTACCAGGCCGCTTCTAAGATTTGAAAAACTTCGTTCTCTTGTATATGCGTATAACACAATATTTCGTTATTGAACGTTTCAATTAGGTAGTCGCTAAATGAAGGAAATATTGGCCCAAGAATTTCATATCAACTATTACTACGTCTTTGAGGCGTTCAGATAATATTATCAAATTTAAAATCAGAGGCATCCATAATCCATGCATATGCATTTAGTATTTTTTGTGTTTTTTTCGATTCATTTTTTGTGTCCCTCGATTCCAACAGTAGTCATCTGCTGTGTGTGCTTGGCTGAATTCCCCAGTCCTTCCTTAGTTTCATTGCTTTAAGGCATTTTCCAATTTATGATTATTATATATGTATTCTGTGAAGCTCTTAAACAAACTTGAGCCATAGTAGTATCACTACCAACATACGAGTAGTATTACTACGACAGAAAGATCACACAGTTTTCTCAGTTTATCTTAAAAATTTATGAATTTTGATAGTTTTCTTTACAACACAAGTGTTGCAGCAACATAATACTTAAATGTCTGATTGACTATAAAAATACTTTGAAAGTAAGAAAATGAAATGGCACGTTGGGATGTTGGTATGGAAATGTTTCAATGCAGCGCATCTACTCGAAAATGTGATGGGGGTTTGTGCGCAGTAATAGGATTTAAAAACTTAGTCAGGCCCTCGCTTAAATATTGTAAATTTTTATGAGACTAAAATTATGAGTATCAAAAGAAGAAGTTAGTATAGAAAACATCAAGTAACCGATATGATAAGGGAGTAGGTTTGGTACTGATTGGAAAACAAGAGGTGATTGAAGAGAGTGATACATTGCCGATGAGATCTCGATGTATGGTATACTGGGAGAACAATTAGAAGTGGTATTTGGAAGGGCAGAATGAATCATGATCATAAATTAGAACTTAATTTCAAGGATATTGGAGTGAGAATTGTATCGTTTTTAGACAACGGGATCAAAACTAAAATAAACTATCCTGGGTGATGCTGAACAGTTTATCTTAAAATATGAATTTAAAGTAATAATTCGTGTAATGCAGAAGTAGATTTAGTGTACATTTTTTTAGTTCATTGTAAAATTTGTTTCAAAGAAACTTACAGTCTCCCAAAGAGAAAAATGTTATTAATATTTTATACAAATTTTTTTTACAAAATTTGATACTATTGGTCATCTTTAGTAAAAGCATCCTTTCAAGATATAGCCTTTATTTCTCAAATGAAAATCTGATGTCTTTTCTTTAATTTCAGTCCCTTAATTTTCTCTTGGACTGGCACTGAGCAATAAAGTTCTCTACGTTGATTAGGATATTAAACCATACTCTATAGAATTTTTAATGCTAAATTAAATCATCGTCATCAGTGTTCTACTCTGAGGCAGGTTTTCACTTGGTAGCGTTTAATGCTAAATTACAAATGATTAAATATTAACGTAAGTACATTAGCAGTTATTACTAACAGAGTAAATGTTTAATGCCCGTGTGAATTTCATTGATCACTCCTGGTAAAAGATTTTTTGGACTCCGCGTTTGAAATCACTAGCAATCTATAAAACCACAACAGCTAGAGGGCTGGCAGTAACATATAGTAGCCATGATAGCAAGTTCTCTTTTACTAACGCTATATTTGCGTGGTTGATGTTATCACAAAATCCGCATTACTGGGCGTCAAGGTGACTACGACCGTATGTTAGTCTGTTCCCGCAGCGAGTTCGGTTGCGTCTGTGTTTCAGAGGCGACGACGCTGACCTTCAACGGCACGCAGCACGTGACGCTGACGGCGTCTGGGGAGGAGTGGCGCTGGCAGACGGAGGACGTGGCGCTGCGCTTCCAGACGCCTCGGCCGCTGGGGCTGCTGCTGGCCACCGCCTCCGACTCGTCGCAGGACCGCCTCGAGATCAGCCTGGTCGCCGGCAGGCTGCGCCTCACCGTGCGCGTCGGGGACAGGGAGAAGGTAGGGCTGTACCTCAAATACCAGACACTGCAATGTTTGGATAGTCAGACGCTCCCAGACGTCTGAAACAGAGTCAGCACACAGTGGCGTCAGGTCACACAAATCTTCCTGACCTTAATAGAGATTTACAGAACCCTCGTTCGACCAGTGGCACTGTATGGAACCGAAGGTTGGCCAGTCACGAAATGACATGAACAGCAGCTGCATGTCATTTCATGGAAATAAATATGATACGCTGGCCGCGGAGACTTGCTAGATTGGGTCACATCAGAAATGAGAACGTTCAGGTGGAATTTGGTTTTGCTCCAGTTCCTGGGAAAATGAAGGAGGGTCATCTGCGACGGCACGGCCATGTACTGTGCAGCAACACTTCCCTTGTTGTAAGACCAGAGGGCCGAAGGCCACGAGGGAGACTCAGGAAGCGGCAGAACATTCTACTAGTCAATGTCTCACCTGACAAGGCACAAGATCGACTTTTATCGAAGATGAAGTACCGTAAAGCAGATCCTGCAATGCGGGATTAATGTTAGGAAGAAAAAGAAGAACAGGAGACTCCAATTTCAACGCGATCAGAGAATCCACTTTCGTTTACAGTTGAGAATTGATCGACTGCATACAAAGGCCAGTTATGCCACTTGATAGCCAAAGGAGAATCTTCAATATGGCACTGGAATTTGGACAATCGAGGCACAGGCTGAAGAAGAACAGCCCCTTCGATATGTCAAAATATCGTTGACTGACCAAACAACAAATTCATTTATTCTAGAAGAACTGAAACCTACAGATATTCAGCCATATTAATCAGCGGCAGTCAGATAATCTATAAACAAAAAATCATCGTTTATGAAATGGTGAAGGACGATGATTCGGTAAAAGATGGCCAAGGAGATTGGTAGACCAGAATGAGGAAGAATAATCTTGGAAATAGCTCAGTTATCCTGGGAAGCAGAAGATCGGAACTTGTGGAGTCACTTGAACCATCGTCAACTATTAACTCTAAAAGGAGAAATACAAATGAGATAAACCAAAGGATAAAAATAACTATCAAGCCATTAAGAATGGCGTAGATGACGGATCTGCATCATGATTTTGCATTTGTTTTTTCACCATGTCTGGAAGCTTTCGTGTGGTTTAACAATTGACTAGGTGAAGCTACGACTCAATTAACAGCCCTCATTAAAACCTTTTGATCATATTCATAAAACATTAGTGTTGAGTGATATAAATAACTTGATGGTGAATATTCTTTTTTTTTCTCCCTTACCGAAAATAAAATGGTATAATATGAGATGGTTATAGCTGTAATTATAATCAAGTAACAATATACCGTGATTCATTTAATAACAATGTTCCTGAAATATAGAAGTTACACATCAAGTTATTAGCAACAGTCAATTCAACGCGTAACACATTATTGTTACAAATATTTGTTTTTAACATTTTCTGACCAAGTGACAGAAGTCGAAAAATTTTCGTTACTTTTAGCTTGAACAATAGTTATAAGCACCATCTTTGTCGACGTCAATTTAATCGGCTGGAAAAATAGTAACGAAACTTGCATGACTTCTGTAACGTGAATAATAATTAACCCGATGACGTAATATTATGGTTACATAGAGGCTCATTTCCATTGCAGACAGTGTCTCACGGAGCACGTTGTTCTGTGTAGGTGCTTCAAGCGGGTCAGGGGCTGAACGACAACCAGTGGCACACGCTCCGCTACTCCAGGAGGGCCAGCAGCCTCAAGCTGCAAGTGGACGATGACTCTCCAATCAGGGGTGAGTGCACTCAACCAGTTCTTTAAAACTTTGTGTATCACGCAAACCTGCTTCTTATTTTTTTTTCTCAACTGTTAGGTCGGTGGGTCGTTTTCTTGGGAAGTTCTGAAACTGGAGTGGCGTCCTCTTGCATTCCTCAGGGATGGCAGTATATTCACAAGTTTATTGTTTTATGTCGATTACTAAGATAAGTGTATGATCGGTTGATGTGTTGTTTGCGTTTTGAATGAATGAGAGATGAAAGAATTGAGAGAGTGAAACCCTGTGCTGTCCCATTCAGACTTACTCTTCATGCTTAACGTCTCAGTCAGTTGGATGAATCTCCATCATCAGTGTCGATGCCCTCACTTCGTAAGCACCGCGGATAGGCTTTGGATCTAACCTAGGACATCTGAAGATTAGAGCAACCTCTCCTATCCTTATGATGAACATTTCTTTTACCTCCATGATTCGAACTAGTTAATCCCGTCTCATGTGCTGGGCACTATCATGGAGCCGCAACCAAATGAGACAACTGGTTGCTTTTTTTTACTGCAGGCCTTAAAAAAAAGGACATTTATTTTCATTCTAAACCTAAAAAGATACATAATAATGAAAGGGTATATCTTTTCAAATATATGCAGGTCATGGGTTTAGTAGATCTCAGAGAAAGATGGTAGTACAGAAATTAAGCACCAGAGAGTAAAAGATGCAGCAGTCCCTAAGTTACAACAAGCGTAGAATAAGCAGTTTCCGCATCACTACGTTTGGAATAGATGAATTCATAAAATATATCGAAGTACAGAAATTTTTTATAAGCTACCTCGCTTTATTTTTTACCTTTCCATTCGTAGTAATTCCATTAAATGTTAACTCACTGATCAGTTACAGTGTATATATCTTTAAACTGCATGGAGTTTGGTAACAGCAACTGTGTTAATCCAATAACGGATTTGCGGTCGCGAAAAAATTACTGACACTGTTTTTGTAGACCTCGCGGTTCAGTCCCTATGCACCCGTACGGGACGTGGACTGTATTATTTCTGAGGTTTAAAACAGAACTATTGGAAGAATTACGTTCTTGGTGCCGTACAGTGGGTCTGGTTATTTTTTTTATGACTGTACGCTTTGATATTACCCTAAGACGAGTTCGTTTGTTAGTTTAATAAAAAAAATGGGTGGATGTACGGGACCTACAGTTTTACGTGGAATTCGAACCACGGACCGTCCTTAATACATAACCACTGAGTTATCCTAGTGCGTCCTTAAATTCTGGATTGCAAAGCATTTATATGAATTTTCCCCTTTTCTTAAGACTAGATTTGAATTTCGGTATCGAAGGAAGATATAAAGTTTCTAAACAACTCCTGCTTATTTATTTTTTTAATTATCCACGCCAGAACTGTTTACATAGCTTCAGTATTAAATTACGAGTCACATGCTAATTTTAAGTAATGTACTATTAAGTAATGTACTTTCTGTATTACTTGCATTGAGTTTTCTGATTGCTGAGTTATCCAACACTAGAGTGTCGTCTCATCGGCACAAGTTCGCTTTGTGGGGATTCACCCTGCTTCTATACGATTAAACAAATTGTTTGGCAGTTTCATACTCAAAGAAAGTTTTTATGCCTATTTCCGTCCTGTAGAAAAATTAATCCAGTCAGGTTACAGACCTAACATACCCTCAGACTCATATGCCAAGATAGTTATAACTTCATCTGTTGTTTCCCAGATCTGCGTTTCGGAATAAAATTGTGTAAATGTGATTGCTTACCTGACCATTTAACTAACAGAAAAGATTCATACTAAATTCAGCGAAATCGTTTTAAGAAACACACTGACCACTTAGTTAAGCGCATTCAGATATTTTTATTACTATTATCGTTGCAGTTTGGTATAAAAGGAGTTGTCACTCTACTCTCTTCACTAATCGGTATCAATGCAGATACATAATTAAACACATCAAGGGTCAAACTTCCTAGTCTAGAAGTCCACTGACAACTGTGGATGAAAGATGAATCAACAATCATCAAACAACTAATCAATAACACTAGTCCAGCAAATGTCGGAACAGGAGACTGATACTCCATGTTCTCATGTTTTGTGATACTAAAAAAATTTATTTTAATTTGAAAAATAACTGTTTAATATGGCCGGTTTCTCTTCAGTAGTTGGGAGTAGCAGTACAAACGAACATGAAATGGGACTTACACATTAATTCGTTAGTAGGTAGAGCTAATTCTAGGCTGCGATTCATAGGTCGAATCTTGAAAAATTGTAATGAACAAACAAAGGAGATAGCGTACAAATCTCTTGTGCGTACACATTTGGACTATTGTTGTGCCATTTTGGATCCGTTTCGTAAGGGATTGATCGAAAGTATAGAGAAAGTACGGAGAAGAGCCGCTCGATTCGTGACCGCTTGCTACAGTCCTTATGAAAGCGTCACAGAACTGATTAGTAGACTAGGCTGGGAGTCTCTGGTAGATATACGACGCACGTTTCGTTTAAATTTATTCGTAAACATGCGTACTCCCACTTTCACTTACGAGTGTAGTGAAATACTTCGTCCACCAACCTATTTGAGCCGGGATGACAGGAAAGATAAGAATAGAGAAATAAGGTGCCGCAATGATTGTTATATGAATTCTTTTTTTCCCTCGTACCATTAGGGATTTGAATGCACAACAAAGAGATTAGCTTTGGTGCTGAGCACCCTCTGCCACCCACAATTTTGTGAATTGCAGAGTATATATGTAGATGTAGTTTGTTCGGAACTAACAGACAGCCTACAACAAACGCGCCCGAGTCAAGAGCTCGTCATATATTTGGAAACACCAACGGCCAACGAAAAGAAATATATGGCAGAGCCTTGTTTTCATTTTTATCGACGGTTGATTCTCTGACAAAAAGCAAACAGCAAAGAGCGTGCGTCTGCAGTTCGATCGTACCAGAAACAACGGGCCTTGTGCTGGGGTCAGGCCTCGCACATATCATTCCGAGGCAAACACTGGTTATGAAAAACAAGCAATAAAGGTCTCAAAGATAACTCAATGGATAAATAAAGACAAGAACAGCATTCTCTCGAAGACCTTATGTTTGTAGACATGTGAAGCAACGGCAGAAATGAAACTCTCCAAGAATTGCTTGTTACAACAGCAGTAAATGTTTGTGAGAGGTGTTTTTGCTAGCACTGGATGATTGCGGTACATCATTTTTATTTCTAAAATATAAGGCAATCAAAAAAAAGAAATATTTGGATATAGAGGTAATAACAGCAATTTATAATTCCATCACCAGAAGGACAGAATCTCATAGGAATTACTCGAATACCGCATTTGCTTTTACAAACCTACTGCCGAAAAAAATTCTCTTAAGTTATCGATGCGTCAATCATTCTAACAAATGTTTAATTTATATGTCATTGTATAAAGCAAACAGAAAGGTAAATGTACGGTACATTCCTAAATATGTTTAAAACTTGGCAGAATTAATGGGAAGTTTAAGCATGGGTGTAGGAATCCCATTTCACTTTTAGAAAGGGGGATGGGCAAAATGATGGCTAGTAAACCGATGGTGGGGAAAAAATGAAACCATATATTCCAGTTTTTGATCAGAACAATTTTTTTCACAATATTTGTACAAATCTTTGTTTCATACAATTTTGTAGAAAATTTCAACGATATTGGATTCGTAGTTAATTTTAGACAGAAAAATAAGAGCCTCATTGAATGCTGTAGTATGTTTTAATTATTAATTTGAAGGATCGGGGATTTTTTTGTGTAAAATATATACTAATGTTCAATCAGCTATTTCAAACGCTTAAAAAAGCTTTATCTGAGCCTAATGTGAGGAACACAACTATTTACGAATAATACAAGCTATTGAGAACTGCCTGTGAGGATGTTGAAAATTCGACTGCTATATTTGATTTGTTCAAAATGCTCGCTTCAACCGAGAGTAATTTTATGTCTTATTTCAAACCTCTGTGCTGTAAATATTACATTTGTAAGACGCTTTCACCAGTATTGTTAATAAAAATAAATCTCTTGTGGTCGTAAGGATCTAGTTTTTAGTATTTTGAATTACCGCGCATTTTATCTCGTGCCTTAAACTAACGAGGAAATCCAACAGTACAAAGGATATCTGTTGTTCAGCGTGGAAGATGAACGCCGGAGAATCTTTGCATACTTGTCTCTACCGGAAATGAAAGTCAATCTGAAGAACCGTTAAAAATTTATCTTCCTTGTTTCCCCATAAACAATAACAGGGTTCATAGAAAGTTGAATATATTTCTGGTAATCTGAAGAGCAATAGGAAGATTCACAATAACCAAGCCGCCGTAATTAATGGTTTGACACTGTTGGCATGCAGCAAACATATTTTTTTAAAAAAAAATTATAAAAGGATTAGATTGTTTGCGCCATACAGCTAGGTTCAATTGTTTTTATCTTTCTTCCTATTCGTACATATGTTTTTTATTATGTGTATTATTATAATCCACAGTATTGACAACGTACGACGAACAAACAAAAAAGTAATTAAAACTATCCAAGCAATATGCCGGACTCGAACAAGCGATCTTTAAAATGCGAGGGCGGCTCGATATTACCAGCGCTGTCATCAGGGCCAGCACGTCAATAAATAACAACTTGTTAACGCGCTTTCTACCGCACCAAAGATCCAATTTCATCCAATTTGATATTTATCGATTTTCGAATCTTTTTTTTCTATTTTTTTTCTTTTTTTTGCCTTTGTTTCGACGTCTGTTGGTAACCAGACATCTTCGATAACTATTTCTATAATCTACTTTCTATTGTAACGTTAAAATATTGAAAATTTGAAGAAAAAAAATTAAATCTCTAAATGCCTTTTTTTTTTTGCTTAGTGTTATACTCCTCGTCAACGTCGAGATAACGAGAGACGGGAAAGGATTGTATGCAAAGAATGGAAAGGAATTTGGCCATTAACTTTTTGAAAGAACCATCACAGTATTCTCCTGGAGTCATTTAGGGAAACCATAGAAAACCGAAAACAGGATGCCCGGACGGGAATTTGAATCTGCGTCCCCCCGAATTCCACGTGCGAGTGTTACCATATCAATGTGGTTGCAATTGATATCAGTAAGTCAAAAAATATTCATCATCAATACCAAAAGTTTTTAGAGACACATTGCTGACGTTAAAGCATATCGCCAAGAATTATTTTAACCTGAACAGTAATAACAGTTCCTTTCAAGAGAGGAAAATCTGTATTGTTTTCAGATTGAGTGTGTGCCATTCTCTTCCTCGAAGCAAAACATAATACAACTTTATTCACCGGTGACCTTTGAAAAAATGTTTATTTTGAATTCGAGCGAAAAACATACCGTGTTTACTGTACATGTAGAGAATACCCATTCGCTTCTTCTGAAATGAGGAAATATAAAAAAATCTCACCAGGTAAACTCTTGTGCCTTACGCTGTGTGTTTGCCTCCACCTGGTATCTGCAATCTGAAGTTTGCATTAGGCTAAATAAATACGACGTTTGTAGTTCCCAGATAAATAAACACCATGTTAAATAACATTAAAAAAAGAGAGTGTATCACATTTCTTTTTTTTTTTTTTTAATACTCGTGCCTACTCGTTTGTTGAACATTAGACACCCTCGGTTCAGTTACATGTAAAGAAAAGTGTTTGTTGCACACAATATACATAGGATCGTAATTAAAGATAATATAGTGCACAAACAAATCACCCCTTTGAAATAACTGGAAGCGGCTACTTTTAGAACATCTCAGAAATTACTTAACGTGACGCTGATAATCTATTTCCGTTTGGGTGTAGAGCAGCCGATTAACGCAAATTGCCGAAGGAGTAATACGAAATTGAGAAGTCTGAAATTCAGTCTTTGTGAGACAGATTAGATTTTATGTGAAAAATGTTTAGGATACTCTTGTGTGGTGCTAAGGAAAGGAAAAACGAAAGCAGAGAGGAAAGAGGATAGAAATTTTTCGAGAAAGATCCGCATCCCAAAAATTTCTGCTTGAGATATGAGGGGTCATCCAGACACCTTTGTTGACAAGTGTATAATTTGGAAGTGGTTCCATATGTGGGAGTGAGCCTGGTAGTCAATACATTTACGTCAATAGTTACTTAAACTCACTTTCACATTCCTTAAAATATCACTTCGTTTAACTTAAAACATGCTTGACCATTCCGTTCCCTCTAACCTCAATAATTACAAAAATATTTTTACTACTGCTTGATTTTTTGTGGCTTTACGCCTCGTCGTCATTACAGGCGTGAAAGGACATAGTGCAAGGAACGGGAAGGAATTCAGCCATGGATTTTTCAAGGTACCATCGCGGTATTCGCCTGAAGTGATTTCGGGAAACCATGAAAAACCGAAATTTGGATCCCGAGCATGGGATTCGTACGCGGGTCCTCCCTAAATAGAGACAAAAGCATTACCACTCAACCACCATACTCGGTACTACTGCAAGAACATTCTGTGTCACCCGCATCACATACACACACACAAAATTTCGATCTATACTCTCCCAAATATATAATCAGGAAAATATCTTACACTTCATTGCAATGTCTCTGAAGTTTCACGAATCATTTTAGGATTTCTACTTTCCTGATATCACAGGAACTAACACGTTTTAGTAGATGTTAATAAAAATTATTAGAATTTAGATAATATACATCCAATACAGCAGTATCAAGAACGCATGACCGAGCATGGTGGTGTAACGGTTAGCGTTCTGGCCTCGTATTCGGGAGGATGGCGGTTCGAATCCCCCGCATCCAGATTTAAGTTTTCCATGGTTTCCCAAATCACTCCAGGCAAATGCCGGGAAGCTTCCTTCAAAAGATCATGGCCGAATTCCTTCCCATTCCTTGCCCCCCCCCCTCCTTTTCCGTCTCTAAAGACCTCGCTGTTAAGAGACGTTAAGCAGTTAAAAAAAAGAACGCATGAAATAAATTTTAACCTGGAAAACATAACACATTCTTGTCCACTTTATTGAATTACTTAATATAACATTTAAAAATTAAAAATAGAGATAATTTTGAAAGACTTATCATTACCAACACGGAAATTTGACGAATATGCGTTATACTCTGATAGCTCTGAAGGACACTCCCAGATCAGACTGGAGACTTAGGTGAAGTATTAATGAATTAAGTGTCTGCGAATATAGAACAGGATGCTGTAATAAAACACACTGTTTGATGGTGCCCATCTTTAACATGCACAGACGATAAATCATACAAGTTGACCGTAAGGACTTGAGTATTCTGAGAATTTATTGACATTCGAGGATCTGGGTAATGTTGGACAGCTGAACCTGTGCTGGGCCGCGGCGGCGTGCTGGAGGTGCGTCGAGTGCACGTCGGGGCGGTGGCCCCCGCAGTCCCCGGTGCGCCGTCCGCAGAGGAGAGCCCCGCAGCAGGCCCTCTGGCTGGCTTCGTGGGCTCCATGCAGCAGCTCGTCATCAACGGGAGGCCCTACTTCGAGGTGGCGCGAGCCGCGGGCGGAGCCGTAGCAGCGCCGGGGTCGCACAGCCCCCGCATCAAGGTCACCGCGCAGTTCGGCAAGCGGGATCCGCAGCTCGTGCACAACCCAGTCACCTTCAAGTCGAAGCACACCTTCGTCGGACTGCCCGTGCTCAAAGCTTACTCTGCCACCAATATCTACTTCCAGGTAAGGCATGTTAACCTACAGGAAAAGAGATTCGATACCACTGCTATTACCTGTTTATTTACTAACTTCAGATTTACAATCTTCTGTAACTTCGGCGTTTGATGACTCTTTTTTTTTAAAATATATATATACACTGGCTTCTCAACTTAAGAGCCTTCGACTGTAGGGTATATTAAATTTTTTTAAAAAACTGATATTAATAAGAAATTCTTAATAGGAGTAGTGGTGTATCTCAGAATTCACTTAGATTTATTATTTTTCTTGATAAGCAACAGTCGAAACCTCTTCTTTTAGCTAAATTATCCACCTCATCATCATCATCATTACTCCGCGATTCACTAAAAGTGTGTGCTGGAGGGTGCATTGCACCTATCCGAAAGGGTAATGGTTTGGAAGGGATGTACGGGATATTGCAGGAGGCGACCATGGGCTATTATGAGGAACCATTCCAGCATTCGCTTTATCTAAAGCTACTCCTGTCAGATTTTATGTTTACTCGCCCGGTAAATCCTTTCTAATCCATTCCCAGATCGTTCGTGGAAAAAATGAGTACAGAAATGAATTGGTTCTCGCCCTAATTTCTCTTGTCTTATTTTCGCGGTCATTCCGAGATATGAATGTTGCTGCTGACATTCCGAAATACGTCAGTCGACAATTTTTCAATTAGTTTCTGTCGAGAGCAACGTCTTGGGTGTTCCAGGTCTTCCTAATCTAACTCCTCCAACGTCGCATTTACGCTTTCCCTCCAAGTATACGAGCTTGTCACGAATCGGGCGGCTCTTCTTTGGACATTCTCTAAGGTCTCAATTAACCCCTTTTGATGGAGACCCCACACAGAACAACAATATTCTAAGTGACGACGCACTAGTGACTTGTATGCAATCGATTTAACTTCCGGAGTTCATTGTTTTAAATTACGATCTAGAAATCGGAGTATACGATTTGCTTTCCCAATCACATTCTCGATATGCTCATTCCACGACAAATTATTACGAATTGTTACACCAAGGTATTTAGCGGAATCCACCGTTCTAAGGACAGTACCATCAATTGTATATTCAGAGCTAAATGGTATCACCTTTTTACTTACTCGCATGACTTGGCAGTTTTTAGCGTTTAATTCCAACTGCCAGTCTTTACACCACGCAATTATTTTCATAATATCGTCTTGTAACAAAGCACAGTCCTCCTGGGTTGTGATTTCCCGATAAATAATAGCATCAACGGCAAATAATCTTTTCATTCCCCTTATTATGTCGCATAAATCATTAATGTATATGAGAAGCAACAGAGGCCCTATCACGCTTCCCTGTGGAACCCCGGAGCCCACTTCGGTAATTGATGAACACTCACCATCGAGAACTACACACTGTGTTCTACCCTTCAAAAAGTCTGCAACCCATTCGCATATTTGTATAGATAAATATCGCCCACGAAGACTACCTAGCAACGGTATACCAAAAAAGACTCAATTCTAGCATTAAATAATTTCATTTTTACTTATTTATAGTTTCGTATGAAAGTATTTCACATCTTCTTTTTCACCACCTTTTCCAACATGGGATGTCGACTGTCTTTGATGAGATTTACTAGTCATTGGCATGGTCAAATTTGAAGCTTTGATTTTACGGCCGCATACCCTAGCCCAAGATTTTTATACCAACTGCCAGGTTGTACTGATGGAGGAAGTGAAGTGTTGTCATCTGTTTGCGTAATGTGTAATTACGTTCTGTGTGTGATTAGTGTATTTCTTGTTTGTGAAATGTGTAGTTTACGAGGTGAATTCTGGGGCCCGTCCCAGCATTCGCCTTGACGGCTGTGTAAACCGTGTAAAAACCAAAGTCAGGACAGTCAATACGCGGAGGCACCCCGTTCCAGTGTGCGACGTGAGCGCACAGAACGGTTTAAATTATTCAGTATATCAATCAAATTTAAAGTAGTACACAAAAATATTGAATGACATTAAAACATGCGGTGTCTTTAATGCACTCTCTCGCTCTTGGCGATCCATGGAGGAATTCATCTATGGTTCTTACAACGCTCTGTTCAGATATTCTAAAAATTTGTTATTAATAGTTTGCGATTCAGTAAAGCAGTCGCAAGTTGGACACTCTTTTCTCACTCAAAGAGCGGTATACCACGTCGATCATAATTCCTAGAATTGTATTCAAATATACACAAATTTGTGAGGGGAGCCAAACCCTTGAGTGGATTGTTCGCATTAAAATTACATTAAATTAAATTGCAATGGAGCGCATGCTCTGGTAGCAATTTCCCTCCACCCATATTCCCCCTTTTCTGCATCCACCTACATTTACCGTTTACAAATTTTTACTTTAAATTCATTCAACGTTTTTGGCAAATTATTCATCATTTCTCTTGGTAGCTTATTCCAATCACTGACACCCTTAACTAAAAAAGAGAATCTTCCTATACCCTTGTGCCTGACATCGAGTTCCAGCTTGTGGTCATGGTCATCTTTTCCCTTCCATGCATTACTTTCAATTCGTACACCGATATCTTTCCATGCCTCATCACCAATATACGCCTTGTACACTCCCATGACACTCTTCACCCTCCTTCTGTCTTCCAATGAGTCCCATTCAAGCTCTTTTATCATATCTGTTACTGATTGCGTTCTGCGATAATTTCCAGTAACAAATCTAGCAGCCCTTCATTGCAACTTCTCCAACTCCTGTATTTGATACTCAAAATGAACGACTCATATGTGGAGTGGGGTCGGTATATTCATTTAGTCTATTTTCAATCATACTTTTTTCCAGTACGATCTTAATATATCCTATTATCACACTGAACTTGTGGCAGCTGCAGAATTCCGTAATTTGATCTGTATGGATCCCGAAACCAAGGAAAATCGAAAACTGGATGGCCGGAAGAGGATTTGCATCCTCCCGAATGCCACACACCAGCAGGAGTAGCATGCTCCTTTTTTCGTAAAAATTCTTCCACTTTCACTTAGCTACAACATTTTTAGATACTTCAAAAACACTTTTTTCCCGTAAGATCCGATTAATTGAACAAAGTATTTGTGATCAGAACCTTTCAATCGTTCACAGGATTTCTCTCATTATCTTTCAGGAAAAACTGGAAAAAGGTCATCTCTTATGTGGACACAAATATTTCTAAGAGTTACAGACGACATTTAGAATTAATACTTTGGAGGTACTCATTGCATTGAACACACCGATTACTTTTTCAGTTCAAGACGCGTGAAGCGAACGGACTTATCATGTTCAACGGGGGACGGGGCCAGGACTTCTTGGCAGTGGAGTTAGTCAGCGGTCACCTGCATTATGTGTTCAACCTGGGCGACGGAGCCGTGCGCGTGCGTGACAACGCGCGTGCCAGCCTCAACGACAACCGGTGGCACGCCGTGACCATCGGCAGACCCAGCGCTCGTCAACACACGCTCATGGTCGACGACAGCTTCGCCATCGTCACCAGCCTCGGCACCAACGAGAATCTCGACCTAGCCGGCATACTGTACCTAGGTAAGTGAAGAGGTCTCAATTCATTTTTGTACTATGTGAATATGGGGGCCCTCCAAGCACGTCTTTTGCTCCAGTTCCACGACAGACAATAAACTCTGTGAATGGTCAAGTATTTATAAGAAGACAATGTTAGAACTAACTCAAGTTCTCTACTCGAAAGATAAAGGAAGTTTAATCAATGTTCATATCTGAAATTCAGTCGATAAATTGGTTCAGACAAAATTCGCACGAAAAATTTCACGAAAAAATAAAATGGTTCTTTTCTCTTTCTTCCTCTCTAGTGTTAAACCTGGTGGCCTCAATCCACCTACTTGGTGATTTTTCCTACGACTCTCCTGCCTCTGGGATGGTATTTGAGAATTTTTTTGTGGGGTCTGATCCATGATATGGAGTTTCTGGGAAGGGTAGTACCTATCGGCATGGCTGACCATGTCTTGACTCAAAAGAAGTCATGCAGATATCCAACTCTTACTTGGTAGCTCCAAGAACTATCACACAGGCAACAGGGTTGGTCCTCTGACTAAATCTGTTGAGGAGAATCTGCTGCATTGCAGTTTTGATAGGGGACTATCGAAGGCTAAGGGAGTCAACCCCAACAGAAAATCAAATTCTTGTCTGGAAGTGTCAATGTACGTGCTACCTTTTGGCTAGCTACCAATTGGAAGGACTAAATGTTTCGATTTCAACTTTCAGAAAATAAAATGCTGAGCTAACTAACAGTACCCCCACCAGTTCTCGATGCAATAGATTGATCTCTTTTAGAACAAATTAAGTGAATGAGGCTGACTGAGAGCAATTAATAACCTAACTAACTTGGGCAAGCATGACAATCCATGCCTAAAATAGGTGACTGTAGCCCAGTGCTTTCTGCCTGTTAGTGGTCTACTGCCCTTATTGAGAAGTGAAGTAAACCAAGAGTCCGTCTACTGAAGAGGCTTCCATGTTGCCCCATTAACCGAGTGTAGAGAATTGGGTAACTGATCAGTGACCTGAAAAAGTGAAAAAATTATGGAGTTTAATTTAATTTAATTTGATATAACTGTAATGGAGCGCACACTCTTGTGGCAATCTCCCTACATACCCATCTTTTTCCCATCCTGGCACAACCTATTTGATGAATTTTCCTCCGGTACACATTTGGAGAGTCTCTGTTGCCACCACTCCTTCCAGTAGTGCTAGCATTTCATCATTTTCTTCCACAGTTCACCCTGGCTTGCTGAACTCTAGCGACGTTCCAACTTTCTATTCTATGACTGATGTTCTAGCTGTGACATAGTGCACTACAAGAAACAGATGAATATTTCATAATTCAAAATTTTGTTGTTAATTCTGATGTCATTATATTTTCTTCTAAAACACAAATTCCAATTAAAATTATTCAGCATGGCCTAACACAGTAGGTCCCACTTTTTTGGTTACTTTATTGTAAATTTTTTATTTAATTTAATTGCTTCTGCCAAAGAGATTGATAACTGCCTCTCAATTTCCATCAAGCTTAACTAAGTACTTCATAGTTAGTAAGGTACCTACATTATCAAGCAGATTTCAGTTTTATTATTACTTACTGGTTACATATTCACTGATTTTAATAAGAGTTTTTTGTTAAGGCATTAATGATCCAGTTGCTGATGCTCTCTAAAATGATGATGATATTGAATAATCTGTCCTGAAATTTGTTCTTAAATATATATTTGCATTCTAAAAGGTTTTATGCTAACATTGAACCTAAAGATATTAGCATCATTACTGAGTTCATTTTAACTGAGGACCTACCTTTTTGTTTTCTCTGAACTCACTATCAACAGTGAAACCACAGTTTCTGCTTGTGGGAAGGTAGTCCCTTACTTGAAATGATTTAAAAGCCACAACGCCTGAATTATTCTTGGAAATTTTTTTTGCTATTTTTATTTATAGAATTTAATCTTTGTTCTTGGGCATCATTTATATTGGTATATTGAAACTGAAAGTTTCATGAAATTTTGTGCATTTTCTTCTAGTAATCATGGCAGTAGAATATAATGTTACTTAAGAATGAAGATTAATTGAAATAGAAATGCAATTTAGTGACTAAATAGGATCCACCAGGACTAATGATAATTGATTGGCAACAGTATCAACAGAAAGATGGGGAAAACTGAATTGCTGGGAAACACTGAATTGTTGATATGTTGACATCCAGTTTATTTTTTTAATTTACTAGTAATGTCTCAAAGCAGGGCCCGCTCTAGGGGGGGGGCATACCGGGCATTTGCCCGGGGCGCTAAAATTTAGGGGCGCCATTTCGTCTGTAAGTGTGAGAAAAATATTAATAATATTAATGGGTTAAATACCCAATTAATAAAAAAAATCCACATACCTATTGTTTCGTTCGTTAAAAACTTATAGTCCTTAGCTATTTAGGTGCGCCCCTAGAGACTTCGAAGAGACGGGGCGCGGACCTCAAAGGGGCGCGTCGTTGCCTCGCCGTCTCTGCGTGAATTCCGCCACAGGAGCAACTTCAAAATGCGCCGCGTCCACGCCATGTCTCAGCCCGAAGTCCGCGCCACGTCTCTTCTGTGTGAATTGGGCCTTAGCACGCGAGTAGAACGCGTTGTTGTCCCAATTTGCTTATTATTGCTAATTACAAAAGTGGTTTCATTACACAACAGCATTAGTCTTACTATTACGTTACTAGTGATAAGTGGAAGTTAATAAAATTTACTTCAGGATTTCATAATTTCTAAAGGTAAGTACATCTATGATTAAACTGTTATTTAGTTGGATATACGACATAGGCGCACAACGACAAAAGCACACAACAGAAGGTGGGGGCTGTTACACCTGCCCTCGGCTACCTGCACTGATTCCGACGTTCTACTGGCCACAAGTTACTAGACGCGGTGGAAAGGAGTGTTCTTCGCAATTGCAGCTAGGCTCTAATACATGGAATCGATAGTGCTTGGCGGGAGATGCTGAGTATTTATTTTATTGAATTGATGAACCAAATCAATATGGCTCTTAGTTATTGGAAATCGAAGTGGAATAATTTGCATAATAATTTCTTCTCGTAATCCGAGCCTCACAGATTTGTTGTACAAATTAGATACAGACATTGTAAGTGTTTTGGTTGGGTTAAATTACATACGCTAGCTTTGATCGCTTGTGAAAATACTGTAGTTTAGTGGGTATGGGACAGTAGTTTCAATCATTAATAAATAAATAATATTACCAGCTGCTGATTACCGATTAGTTACTTCACATTCCATTAGTATATTTAATTTCGAATGCTAACTCCTAATATATAATAATCCATGATGTTTATTATATATACGAATGCGGTTTACAGATACTCTAATTGCTGCATTTGTAAATCATCTCAACAAAAAGAAATTCATTAACTATTTTAGTGAATGTGAATAACTTTGTAAGTTCGTTTAATAAGTGCATTGCGCGACAATCACTCCACAACATCATTTTTTTGTTTGTGAACTTGGAACATATTCCGTTTAAGCATATAGAAATTGCCATTCTGTATACATGGTTTCTGCATTTGCAGCAAATTTACGGATAGTATCATCCGCGAATAAGCTTTGACTGTGTAGTAACACTAGACTTTCTTTATGTTCACAGGGTATGGAAAATATTTTGTGTTGTGGATAAATATTTTTTTATATTGACAGAATAATTTATCTTAGTTATGGTTTTAGCTTATTTAGAGCAAGGATAAATATTTACTTTTTATATTATTTTATATTTACTTTTTATATTATTTTATAGTTTACATTGTTTGAGTTATGTGCGTGCCTCTTCCAAAATGTCTGACAGTCAAAGAAAACTATCTTGTTACCTGTGCAAAAAAAGAAGGTTGGGAAAGGAAGCGGAAAGGCAGAATCAATCTGGCGCGTTAAAAAAATATACTGTATTCAGGGTTTACCAAAAAAAAATCTTAGAATCCAATATCAGGTCAAGATACAAAAGAAGTATAGAATCGTCAGAGAATAATAGCGAACAAATGAAAGAAGTTTGTAAACCAACTGGAACTGACACCAACGTGAGGCGCACAGAAGGCGTTCTAAAACTTTGTGGCCAAGAATTTTATGAGACGCCGTAAGAAGCTTTTTAGTAAGGCAAGGTCCACCTAAACTATTGCATAATTACAAATTTCCTTCCAATGACACAGATCGACGTTTTAGCGCAAAATATTATGCACGAATTTTCAGTAACGCAAAGCAAATATTGCGAGATTAGCTACTGCATTTGCTGCTTCTGTTGCAAAATTTTCAGTTGTTTAGTTAGTTCTCTCTCAAAGGAGGGTTTTAAAAATTGGAAGCACCTCGACGAAACTTTAAAAGAGCATGAAATTTCGAAAAATCATATTCAGGCAAAATTGAATTGTTGTAAAACTGTAGATGCTTCCACTCAAAATAATACCCGAAATAAATCATTGGAATTAGGTGCTTCTAAGAATCGTTGCAATTACCAAAATGCTTGGTAAAAGTTGACTGGTTTTTCAAGGTACAAGCGACAAGTTGTTTGAGCATAATACCGGTAATTTCTTAAAAATAGTTGAGTTACTGTCTGAATACGATCCCATTATGGAAGAGCACGTCCGTTGAGTGCTCTAAAAAGTAGAGACTAGAGCTCAATATCTTGGGAAAAATATACAAACCGGGATATTAGATCTGCTGCATCAAAGTGTAAAGTCTCATATTATTAATGAAATAAAAAAATTCAAATATTTTTCCATAATTTTAAACTGTACTCCTGACATTAGAAAGATACAGCAGATTACTCTTGTAATCAGATACGTTTCAACCAATAAATTTAACCCTGATGTTGAAATTAAAATTAATGAAAGCTTTTAAGGCTTCTTACCAGTCGAAAGATTCACAGGAAAACAAATGTCTGACATAATAGTTGGAGAACTTAATGACTTGTGTTTAGATTTGCAGGATATCAGAAGACAGGGACTGACAACGGGTCCAATATGAGGGACAATAATGCAGGAGTGCAATTTAGAATTAAACAATATAATTCGCGAGCATTCAATGTTCCGTGTAGTAGCCATTCTCTCAATCTTGTTATTAATGGCAAAAGCATCCTTGGAAGCCGCTAATTTCTTCAACATGGTCCAAAAAATATATTTATTCTTTTTGGCATCTACTTTTCGACGGGCAATACTTTTAAAGCATGTTCAGGGCTCAACTTTGAAAACATGGAGTGACACTAGATGGGAGAGTAGGATAGAGAGGACAGAGGCATTAAAACCTTTAAAATTTTATTTTGGAGATGTATACGACGCCTTGCTAAGCATTGATAATTTAATGATTTAGCCATTTTGGAAATTGAGTATGAAATTGCTGATGAAGTAAATTTTAAGATGTAATAAAAAATTCGCAACCTGAAAGTAAGAAAAAAAAGTTTTTTTGTGATTTTAGCGTATTTGATGTAATCTCGTTTTATTTTCAAAATAATGGCATTTAGATTGTTTGTGTGATAATATCCATCTGTAATAGCATTTAAAAACGTAAAAATATGGTTAATTTGTGGCTATGTACAGATATTTCATAATTAATTTATCTATTTTGTGCCGCTAGATCAAAATTCAATAAGTTTATTTATGAATATATGATTTTATTCAAATTAAATATTTTATTCGATTAAAAATTAATTATTTTTAAAACAATATATAATTCTACATAATCTTAAGGGGCGGCAATTTATCTGTTTGTCCGGGGCGACAATACCGCTAGAGCGGGCCCTGCTCAAAGAGGCATTCAAGCACTGAAAAATATAGATGCAAGTGACTGCCATTTTGTGTAGCTGGGTGAAATATGGACCAGCAAGGCATGTTGACAGAAGTTCCTTTCTAGTGGTGTGGAAGGGAAATGATGACCATGACCACAAGCTAGCACTCAATTTCAGGCACATGGGAGTAGAAAGATTCTCTTTCTTAGGTGAGGGCAGGTCTGGATTTAAACTTTTTTTAGTGAAGGCTGTTCATTTTGTGCCGCCCTTTTCTCCTTCATACTTATACTAATCACTAATTTGTATTGCCTGTATTAGGTAGCAAACGATTATATGTATATGTGAATGGATATAGATCAAGAGTGACTTCATTACTTGAAAGTATTCAAATTTAGTCATAAATAGAAACAAGAAAAATGAATGTTTATTATGAAACAAGAAAATAAAAAATTTAATACATAATTATAATTTTCTACAGGATTTTTGATTGGCAAACGAGAGGAAAAACTTTCTCAGTGACAGTTTTCCATATGACAAACTTCGTAACACACTTTTTATCGGCAAAGAACAGAAAACACGTTAAGACGTACGCTCTGATTTGTAATCAATTATTATTAAATGATTATAATTTATATTAATTTCAATCAGAATTGGTTTTGACATAGTTCAATGCATGTTCCTTAAAAATTTTGAAGAATTTAATTCATTATTAGCTGAGAAATGACGAGTTAAGTTTCAAAAATTATTGACTTTTCAATAATTTTTTCAATAAAATTAGGACTTTCGAGCACTCAGGAACTTTCAACATCCAGATACTCAGTTATTGAAATCTTAGATCACACTTAAGTATTTTTTTACAGAAATCATGAAATTTAAGTCTGTCAGCAGAAACTCACCTCTATCTTCCTTAGGAAATATACAACGGGCTACAGACTGCGTTGAACAAGATAGAAAGTCAGGAAACTAGTGAAGAATTAAATTAATAATTTAGCTAATTGTTCACTGTCACCACTTACCTAAATGAAAATTGATAGTAAACATATTTTTCTTTTCTATTAATTGTTTCGAGTTTGTCACTTCACTACTAGATGTCATCACTTAAATGAAAATTTATAGTAGACGTTTTTCTATTATGTTTATAATCACACACAAATTTGACGGCTTACTCAAGCGGGCACCCTAGGAAATTTGCCGCCCCTAAAATGCTGCCTGCCTAATGGGAAATCCAGCACTGGGTAAGGGGGTCACAGATTGGAATAAGTTATCAAGAGAAATGATGAATAATTTACCAAAAATGTTAAAAGAATTTAAAGTTGAAAGAATTTAAAGTTTAAATTTGTAGAGGGCAAATGTAGGTAGGTGCAGGAAAGGGGGAAAATGGGTGTGTAGGGAAATTGTCACCTGAGCGTGCACTTCATTGCAATTAAATTAAATTAAAATCATTCATTTTTTATATTTATTAGTTTGTGTTATACTAAAATTATAACCAAAAAAATCTAATTTACACACACCCTGAATTTTTATCTATCAGCACATTCATCAAAAAGTGATGAAGTGTTGTCACATTTACTATTATTATGCTGTAATGTTAAGATTTTTAAAATTGTAGGGTTATGTATTACAACCTAAGTTGTATGGATGGGGTTTGTTGACACTGGTTACTAAGATTCAAATGAGTATTTTTTTCCAAAGGTGGAGTTCGCAAGGACATGTATACAAGCCTGCCAAAACAAGTAACATCAAAACAAGGGTTTCAAGGCTGCTTGGCAAGCCTTGACCTTAATGGAGAATCACCAAGCCTGTTACTAGATGCTGTGGTACCCAGTACTCAAGTTGCAATTGGCTGTGAAGGTAAGAAACAATCTATTTTTTAAGGTGCTGAAAAATCTGAATGATGTAATAATATTTAATTCATGTACTGTACATTAACAACTAGCTTCCTATTTTAAGAAAAAATTGAATATTATAAAAAATCTAATCTCACATTAAGTTTATCAGGAATGTTATTTTGTAAAAACAGTCATACTATAATCTAATAATATTCAAATGGTTATAGCAAAACGTATTCTAGCTCCATGTATCAAACCTTGAAAAAATTACCTATAAAATGAATATTTCAGGGTCCAGTAAGTGCAGTCACAATGTTTGTGCCAATAGAGGAGTATGTGTCCAACAATGGAATTCATATGCATGTGACTGTGATATGACGTCATATACAGGACCAACATGCTCTGATGGTAGGTACACCATATTGTACAAGAATAAGTTTTAAATGGTGAAATCTAAAATTATGACTTGTTCATTCTATGTGTAAATAAAGATACCAGGAAGCATTACAGAGATTGACCCAGTGAAATAATACCATAGATCTTCAAATTAAAAGATGTAATTCAAGGAAAATTCTATTCCAGCTTAGAACACTCAAACCTGTTTCAAATTCAAAAAAGAAATTTGGTCTGCATTTCATCACCTACATTACTCACTCAATTTCCTCACTTCTACAGCAACCTGACTCTTCTCTGTGGACAAAATGTTAACCATTTTACAGATTGCAGACAGAAAATCACATACTGCTTAAAACAGCATGAGAAACTAAGAACCTAAGAAGTAAATTTAAAAAATAAAATTGAAGTAAATTAAACAGCTTAGTGCATCATAAACAATTGCAGCTAACCATTCTCACATGTGAGTGGAGACTTTCCTGGCGTAATGATGCAATGAAATCCTCTCAGGTGTCCAGCCGGATGGTGTTGTATAAACATGGTGTTTTGACAGCTAGTTCTGCTGTCTTCATCAGGATTCAGATGTCTTCTAACTGTCGCAAGCTGACTGTCACTGCCTAGACTGGCTTAGCGTTCCTTTAGGAAGGCTGAAAGAGGCTAAGCCAGTATAGGCAGTGACAGTCAGACACCTGAAACCTGATGTAGACGGCAGAGCTAGCTGTCAAAACATCGTGTTTATACAACACCATCCGGCTGGACACTCAAGAGGATTTCATTGAACCACTCTCATCTTAGTTTAACAATCTTGCATTGGCAACTCCCAAAGACCAAATAGATCATAGCATCTTCATCACTAAGTACATGGATACCCAAGCATCTTCCTACACCCCATGCTGGCTCCCATCATATGACATCAAACTCAATCAGATAATCATAAAAAGTAAAACAACAATCAGAGACACATGTTAATAACCAAAATTGGTCCACGAAAAGATTCAATATCACCAAAAAATAATGAACACAAATACACAATGGTAATATAATGAAATATGTGGCCCACTTCACGTAAATAAATGATATATGTTTGGCTATTTTTTGTGCAGAAGTGGAAATGCTAGTTTAGGTAAGGAAATGTCTTTGTAGCTTGGAAACAATAATTTTTTGCAAGCAAAAAGTGTGCACCCTTGAACAGGAGGAGAACATATAGTGAGAGCTGGTGAGTTATGTATATCAACTAATATGCCGTTATGATAATAAGTCCAATGACTTCTACAACTACTTCACATTTAAAGCTATCAGAGTTCATCTAAACTCCATAGATGGAAACTAGATTACCAACATATTCTTGAGATGACACATTTAACTGACCCTAATTTCAGTAATAGTTTTTCATCTCCTACCCTGTTTTTGGTAAACTTATTACTTTTTTGTAAAAACATTGAAAAATATTAAATTATTAATTATAAGGGAGTGTTCTTACCTACTCCAAAGTTTATGATACTACTCTGGTCCAGGGCTCACTAGCGTTCTACCTCTCTCTTTGCTGGGAGCATCACTTTGCAATCACAGTCAAGAGTGACAACTGGCATGATGATACAGAGTGCAGCCTAGATCAGTTCAAACCTTTATCCCATTCCTCAACTCCATTCTCCACTCCAATAACCTCAGCTCCTGCTAAACATGAGCTGTGGGAGAACTATCCAGGAACAACTGATAAGGGCTCTGCAAATATTGTCACAGGCCACAGTAAATACAAGGCTGAAGTCATTGGACAGATTTCTGACACTAAAAGCTATATTCCACACTCCACATATCCCATATTTTATAATTTCCAGGAAATATACACCTACTTTGGCCTCTGCGGCTCCTCACCAGACCTCTCATTACAATTGAATTCCCTCCTCACTCCTCAAAATTGCCATACACCTAGTTTATGCTTTCTTTCCTAGCATATGAATCACCACTGACAGGGGCAGATCTAGGATTTTTCCGAATTGGGGCAAAAACTATGAGATTGCTGGTCCCATTGTCATCCGATATGTCGCCACCACCAAAGGTTGCCATGACATAAATTTGCCCCCCTTTAAACACGATTTTGCCACCCAGGACAAGTGCCCTGGTTTGACCCTTCTCCCCTCCCTCCCCCTTAGATCTGGCACTGCTGAATGAATTTTTTTGCTTTGTGAATTAACACCTCCAATATTTTGTGCAGAACCTTCCTGCCTACATCAGAGATACTCCACACTTCCTGGAACATTAATCCACAGTTCCCACTCCTCTATCTCCTTGTCTCCACTGATGTTATCTCTTTGTTTATAAGCATCCCCCACTGTCAGAGTCTGAGTACTCTTGAACAATTCCTAGAAAGGTGCTCCCCATACATTCTCTTCAGTTCCCTAGGCTACTTCATCCTCTCAAAAAACTACTGGTACTTCAATTTCCAAGTTTATCGCTAAAAATGTGGCATTTCCGTGGGTACACACATGGCCCCATCTTATGCCAACCTCTTCATGGGCTTCCTAAGGGAACAGTTCCAGAAGAAATATTCACTCAGCTCCTTTATGTGATTCAGATACCAACAAAGTTTTTTTTTTTTAATTCAACAATCCATAACACTGAGAGAAATCATTCTGTTACAGAAAGTGAAATAAGTACTAATTGTAGAGTGTAGACTTGGCACAGAACAAAAGCTAAAAAAATTTTGTCACTAATCAACTATGAGACTTGGTCTATTTTTACAAGAATTGTTTTGTGGGATTTCATTTTTCTTTGTATGCTGATTCATTATTCTAAGTAGTTGCTCAGATGTAACAGTTCTATTTAAAAATCCTTGGATACGGACATTTCAGAATTCAAATCTTATCAATATACTTGTGTCTGACATCAACAATGTGCATGCTCTTTGCAGACAGTGGGTGTGCATGCTAGGCAAGTGATGCCAATTGCCATAAATGTATCTGCCATCACAAAATTTAATGTGTTAGTCATGCTTGCTGATCTCTATGTATTACAGAAATTTGAGGCATATAGTGTCATACAAAGTAAAGCAGTTAATGTACAAACATGCACTAAAATGTTTCATATTTTTGGTTGCCATTGGACAGATACAGGGAGGCCATTTTCCCCACAGTTGCTTAGTTAATTAGTTGTTGAAAGATAATACCATTCCATCTGTTTTATTTTGTTTATTGACATACACATTTCACCTTGTTTAATACAAATTTGTTGTTCATGATACCTTGAACAGAGGTGAAATCTATACAACAATAAACAATGTATTAAATATGTATATGATCTAGTTGCACATAAACTAACTCTTAAGAAATTATTATCAATGTGATCAAGAATAATTTGTGTTCCCCACATTCCTGAGACTGCCCTTAAATTGGATTAAAGGGTACATATTATTTTGTTCTGTTCAATTAACAAAATTTAATGTTAGTATTTAAAATATGCAATGACTGTGAACTTATAAACCACCATACACAATAAAACTATTAACTTATGGATTTTATTACAATTCAAAAAATTGATTATTAATTCCTAAAATAATTTGTGTATTTTTTGTCTTAACTCATTTGATCTTCAAGCAAACAAGTTTTTCATTTCTTCACATATACACATAAACTGATCGGCCAGAACATTATGACCACCTACCTAATAGCCAGTATGTCTGCCTTTGACATATACATGACTTGGAATGGAAGAAATGAAGCCTTGGTAAGTTGCTGGAGGGAACTGGCACCACATCTGCACACACGAGTCACCTAATTCCCATAAATTCGGGGGAGGAGGGCAATGAGCTTTGAAGCCATGTTCAATCACATCTCAGATGTTTTCAATCGGGTTCAGATCTGGCAAGTTGGGGGGCCAGCACATCAATTGCAACGCGCCATTGTGTTCCTTGAACCACTCCATCACACTCCTGGCCTTGTGGCATGACACATTATCTTGCTAAAAAATTCCACTGCTGTTGGGAAACATGGTCATCATGAAGGGGTGTCCGTGGTCTGCTACCAGTGTACAGTACTTATTGGCTGTCATGGTGCCTTGCATGAGCTCCACTGGACCCATGGATGCCTGCATGAGTGTTCCCCAGAGCATAATTGGGCCACCACCAGCTTGTCCTTGTCCCGCAGTACAGGAGTCAAGAAGCTGTTCCCCTGGAAAACAACGGATTCAAACCCTCCCATCAGCATGATGAAGAAGGTATCAGGATTCGTCAGACCATGCAAAGCTCTTCCACTATGCCAATGTCCAGTGATGATGGCCGCATGCCTTTTTCACATAGTTGCTGATGTCATGGTGTTAACATTGACATGCATGGGTCGTCGGCTGCGGAGGCCAACAGGTAGGAGTGTTCAATGCTCTGTGTCTTCACGCACAATTGTACCAGCATTAAAGTCTGATCTTAGTTCCACCAGTTCACTGCCTGTTCTGTTTTACCAGTCTGCCAAGCCTACAGTGTCTGACATCTGTAAAGCGGGGTGGCTGCCCAACCCCTCGACATTTGGATGTGGTTTCACCATGGTTTCACCACTTGTTGAAGACTCTCACCACAGCACTCCTCGATCATCTGACAAGTCGTGCAGTTTCCTAAATGCCCGTGTCGAGTCTCCAGGCCATCACAATCTGCTCTCAGTCAAACTCAGATAGATTGCACGCCTTCCCCATTCTAAACAAGGATAACATGCTCACTGATACTACATGTACCGTGCATGTGTCTGACTAGCAGTCATTCCTCATCAAGTGATGCTGCTATCACCTGGATGGGTTTATATTGATTGTACGTATGTGGTCTTAGTTCTGGCTGATCAGTGTATTTCCTCTTCTTACAGAAGAGAAATTAATTTGCACAATACAATTTTACTAGTAAAAATGTTAGTAATTTGTTCTGTGTAATGCTTAGTAATTGTACAATATCTGAATTAAACTCTGAAAACTGGTATCATCAAATGAATACAAGTTTCACTCCATACAGAGTCCGTTGCATTTGAATGGGGTCCTGATCGAGGACTTCTTACCTACACTTGGCCAGAAGGCCAGAGACCTGAGATGAAGAGTGATGTGCTAGCCCTAGGTTTCATAACAGGACAGGAGGATGCAGTTCTTTTGCGAGTAGACAGTGGAACCTCTAATGACTACATGGAACTTGAGATTGTGAGTATGCAAAACAATCTAACTTTTCACATACTTAAATCTCCTGGTAATATTATTAGTTTTAATAATAATGTTTCTTATGATAAGAGTGTTCTCATGTAGTATCAAAGTGAATGTGTCTAATATAATCTTCTTTTCTTATTAATGATAATGCATTTAGCACTAAGGTTGCTTTCAAATTTAAAATAATGCACTCGAGAAATTATTAGATCAGTATTAATCCCAAATTCACTGAAACGCCACTAAACATTTAAGTCACTGCACTTACTGTTATAATGTGCCTAATTAACTATTGAAGTAAGTAGCAATATTTTAGAATAGATTATAATTCCTCTTATTCATGTTCATGTTCAGTTACTGCCTAAGTCATTTGTTGCACATTTGTGAATAATGCATTATTTTATAGGGTATCTACTTTATAGTGCCTTTGTTTCCTAACAATCTATATGTGTAACAAAGAAAATAACTCATCACTCACTGAAGTTGAAGACTGAGAAACCATTTGAGCATGAACTCTTGGTGGTAAATACTACTTTAGCAACTCCTTAAGTAAATTTTTTCAATAGGTGAAATATTTTTTTTAAATAAAAATGGACTTTTCAGATTCAAAATATATAAATCTTTTATTCCCTTCATAACGTCTTTGAGATAACAGCACAATAACATCATATATGCAGTTTAATTATTGCAGTTTGAAAATTAGTATTTGTGAGACAAAAGAATTTACAGATAGGGATAAATGTTTACTAATGACATTTAGTAATAAAGTGTCTCCAAGATTGATACATTCTCTCAATTTACCTAAAACCAAAAGGACAATATACACTATGATAAAACTGTAAACAGGAAAAAATCAAACTATTTAAGACATTTCTTTTTTTTTTAAAAACTGAGTTTATGGTACCAGTACCATAAGTAATTGATTAATGTACAGATCATGGTACCAAGGCTAAAATAGGGTATGTTTCAATGTGTTGTGAAGTCAGAAACCTGAGAAATTTAAGATAAAATAGTACACAAATTAGTATTCTTTTTTCTTTGAGTGCAATTATTGCAAAAACAACAGATTGGATTTTGATGAGCTTTCAAATAATGTCTAGCCCATAGAAATGAGGTTAAAATATGGTATATTTCATATTGATGTTAAGTAAGAAAGTTGAAAATATCAGATAATAGTGTCCATAAATTTGTACCCATCTTTTATTGAACGCAATTGATGAAAAAACTGCTGGTGGGGTTTAATTACTTCTGGTGGGGTTTAGTTATTTCTGGTGGTCGTCATTTTTGTTGTACAAACTACATAATTCAGAGTCATTAAGTTTTTTATAATAGCAACTTTGCTATAATCGGTTCCATACATTAAAAGTCCAAGTGAATGAAGTTGCAGGCAACAGTTAGTCAATATAATTAAAAAAATTACCTTCAGGAAATAGACCACACAATATTTTCAAAATGTGGAAAATTATTGAAAATGAAATTGCATCCAAGTTTCCAGAACTGACTCTGAGAAATTATTATTTAATATTCATTACTGAGACACTTTAATAACTTCCATTCAATTACAGATTTAATATATTTGCTGCCTATTTTAATGTATGTATGTGGCACAATTCTGATAAAACTAACACCATTTCATATTAAATGTTGCTTTCTTCTGAATGCTTGCATTATTATTAAAAAAAAAATGTGAATCCTGTAATTTTGTTATGAACTTATCGTTTTACTAACTTGTTAACTTTTGAAGATTTGCAGATCACTCCAGTTTTCAAGTGATTTTAACTCCCAATAGAGTTCATAAAACTTCTCTACATCTCTGACAGGTAGCCTAATGAATAATCAAGCTGTTAAAAACTTTTAACTTCACTTTTAACCACAAAAAGACACATAAACATCAGACTCCATCTGAAGATTAAAGAAGAATATTGGGTTAAATATAACATTATTCTGAGCAAGCTTGGATGTTTTTTACTATCAGGAGTTTAAATAAATAGCCTAGAAAGTTCTTGATAAGCACAAAAGTGTCAACAGTCTTTTCTAGTGAGCTGAAATGAACAATACAATCATACAAAAACAATTAAAAACTATTTACAATTTTTTAACATGCCTTGTAGAGATTTAAATGAAATTAAAAACATATTTAAGAGTATTTAATATCATAGTGGAGTGTCAAAATTAAATATTTCGGACTATCAAAATCTCAGTTTAAACACCATAGCTGACACAGTATTCTTAATTAATGTACCAGCCACTATAATACTTTTAACACAGTTACAAAAGCTATTCAGTTCAGTGTCAACATTTTCACAAAGTGTACACATCATAACACCCCATACCCATGACATATTTACGTGCAATGATTTTGCTTCTTCATTAAATGCAAACTTTATTGTTCACAAGGATGGTAGCTAATGGGAACTGGGTCTTAGGGCATTAAATGTCACATAGGTACATTACACCTATTTTCATATTATATCTGTACAAAAAAAAAAAGATATTCAAAGAGTTGTACTAAATGCTTTTAACTGTACATAAGCAGCTAGTTACAAGAAATACTGCAGCTTTTATTATTGATAATATTCATCCATCAAAATAAGAAAATAAAACTGGTTTGTTATATCTATATTTTCCACTAGTTTATATAGAGCAAGTAAAAATACTTTTGTTATATATAAAAACAAAGTGAACGGAATGTTTACACAGATGTTTAAGTGATCAAAATTTCTGTCTCCATTTTCAACAGAAGATTCTAATTGCTGAAATATCTGGTTTATGCACCATGTTCGTTCAGCTAGTTACCAAAGAGTGTTGTATCTATATTTTTATTGTTTTTTAGATTGTTGTATATGAAACTAAAAGAATTAAAAAAAAAACTAACCTATTGTCACTCTTTCGGCCATATTTCTAGGTTGAAGGTAACATTTTCATGGTGTACAATATGGGTACAAATGATCACCCCATTGGAGAAATTGGTGTAAAAGTCAATGATAATCAGTATCACGTAGTCAGATTCACAAGATCGGGTGCCAACTCAACTATTCAGGTTGATGATTACAATGTCCAAACAAATCATCCAGCTGGTAAGTGGTTATAATTACCAAATAACTATCATGCTTTGAGATTATTATTTGTTTTCACCAATTATTCACCACATAAAACTGACACACAGGTAGCAATAACTTTCATTTATAGTTCAATATATTTTAATGCTTGAAATTTCATAATAATATTTTATAATATTGCTGATGTTATCAAATTAATCATTTTAACATATTGACAGATGGGTAGGAAAATCACAGATGGGGCTTCATCACAAATAATTATTTCATTTAAAGCGGGTTCATCTATATAGATGAAGATGAATGTAGTATGTATGTATGTTTGTTTGTTTGTTTGTTCTTCATAAAAATCCACAGTTTTCATCAGATCTCGATGAAACTTTGCACACTTATCCTTTGAAACAAGGAGAAAAATACTGTCTTCATTTGGTTGAAAAATTTCCCGTCAAATTGAAGCTATCCGATTCAAATCGGGCAATTAGGAGCCGAGAAATTCGTAATTAAAATGTACTGTGCGCGGCTGTCAACCGTGCAGCTAAGGTTCGAATCATCGTCCCAGCAACTATAATTATTTAACTCACTTTTCTTCAACTTTCCAGTGTGTTCTAGACCATCTATCTATTCTTTGATAAAACAAAAATAATTTCGAATATTGTAGCAGAGTATTCTAGAAGTTTCCATTCATACTCCACTTCACCCCTTCCCTTTAGAGAGGGACTATAAAGCGGGTCCACTGGAACTCGCATCAGTTAACAGTAACACACAGATCATAATCACTGCAACGAAATTGGAGAAAGCACCAAAAAAAAAAGAAATCAACAGGACACGTAAATCTGAAAGATAAACAAGCAAAATGGATGTGGGCACCTGAAACATCTGAACAGCATGATGCTTGCCTTGAACAAGTCCAGATCAGGGCTTCCACGTCCCGAGCTGGTGAAAGCAAAGAGAAGCTTGCATCAAACAAGAGCGAATTAGAGTTTCCAAGCGAGGACTGCGGAAACGCTGGAGCAAAGGGAAGCTTGCGTCGAACAGATGCAAATTAGAGCTTCCACAGCGAGGGCTGCGGAAACACCGGAGCAAAGGGAATCTCATGTCGAACAATCTCTAATGAGGATGAATCAGGCGAGAGAGAGAGACTCAGACAGGGTAACCTGCAATTGGGTGCATTTAATTATGATCCTCAGTGTGTTTACCATACACATTCAAATGCTCTGATTGGGAAGATGGATGTAGTATGTGGTTATTGTCAAGCAAAAAAGTTCCGAGGCGAACCTGCTGGAATGTGTTGCTCGAAAGGGAGAGTCAATTTGATCCCTCTTCAAGAGGCACCTGCTCCATGTACATTTCTGGAAATACCCCTGAATCGAAGCACTTTTTGAAAAACATCTGGAAGTACAACTCTGGCTTCAAGATGACTTTGTTTGGGGCAAGATGCAGAGCCAAATTTAGCATCGTGCAGGCTCTGTCCTTCCGCTTCCCAATGAGGACCCAAAATTCTTGCAAATTTATTTCATGGGCGATGAAGAATCGCAAGGTGATTGATGGTGTGGAATGATACCCAAACCCGACGAGAGATTGTTTTAAATCTGCATTCACAGAATTACTTAATTCGGCCTTGGAAGACAGCTTTGGAGAGGATGCCAGCTGATGAATACAATGTGGTGATAAGAGCTGACAAACGTCTGCGAGGAGCACAAGAACGACGGTTTAATGCGCTCACAATTAACGAAGTTGCCATTGTCATTTCCGGACAAGACTGTGATAGGCGAGATGTCGTTTTACCTAGGAGGAACAAAGGTTTACAGCAGATATCTGAAATGCACCATTCGTAAGACGCTTTACATACAATACCCGTTAAAATTTGGGAAGGAGAGGATGGCTACCATTTCAACGTGATGCAAACAGATCCCTGCACTGGACAAACGACTCAGAAGAAAGTTTCGTCAATGGATTTCTACACTTATCGCATCATGATACGCGATAATTCTTCTAACCATGTCCTCAAGTGCCGAGATCTTTTTCATCAATTTGTGGTTGACATGTGCGTGAAAGTGGAAAGTGAGCGCCTTCTCTTGATCAGGGTACTCAGAAACAGCTTCAAGCCAACAACTATATTCATCTGCAAGATGCAATCGCAAGTGACAGGAACATTGCTGATATTGGCAGAATGGTCATACTGTCAGCAACATTTACGGAGAGTCCAAGGCATATGCACAAGTACGCACAAGACGCAAATGCATATGTACGAACACACGGCCATCCGTAACTATTAATCACTTTTACATGTAATCCAGTGTGGGAGGACATCTCTGAAAACCTGTTCCCCTAGCCACAGTGCAACTGACTGACATGACGTCATAGCAAGAGTGTTCAAACAGAAACTGGCACAACTTATTGATGTGATTAA
The DNA here is from genome assembly GCA_031002005.1 of Vandiemenella viatica. Taxonomy (NCBI): domain Eukaryota; kingdom Metazoa; phylum Arthropoda; class Insecta; order Orthoptera; family Morabidae; genus Vandiemenella; species Vandiemenella viatica. The sequence goes on from JARYHS010011408.1 coordinate 43,333,851, forward strand.
AAATTGTCATATTTTTGGGGAAGTTCTATTCTGGATGTATTTAGTTGAGTGGCAGAAGAGAGGTCTTCCCCACACACACATTTTAGTTTGGCTTAAGGAGATAATTCGACCTATCAACATCGACATGGTCATATCAGTGGAGCTACCAGACCCTGACAAAGATCCTTTACTCTTCGACATTGTATCGAAAAATATGATTCATGGGCCATGTGGGCTTTTCAATTCTCATTCCCCATGCATGAAAGACGGAAAATGCATGGAAAGGTACCCATGGCCGTTTGTGAATGAAATACAAACCGGGAATGATGGTTACCCTCTGTACTGACGACGCAGCCCTGACAATAGAGGATTCAAAACAAAAGTCATGGTTAAGGTCGACAATCGGTTCACTGAAGTAGAAATAGACAACAGGTGGGTGGTACTGTACTCCCCAACCCTGTCAACAATGTTCCAGGCCCATGTAAATGTAGAACACTGCAGCTCAGGGAAGTCCATTAAATACATTTGTAAGTACGTCAACAAGGACTGTGATATGGCAGTTTTTGGTCTCGAGGATCCCAATGCGGGGCACGAGGTAACGCAGTATCAACTGGGAAGGTACGTTAACAGCAATGAAGCTATCTGGCGACTTCTCAATTTCAGGATCCACGAACGCTATCCGACGCTCTTCCACCTAAGTGTTCATCTAGGAAATGAACAACCAGTTTATTTCACCGAAGTTACAGCAAGTGAAAGAGTTCTGCCTTAACAGTATTCTTCTAACTCTGTGAAGAAGGTCCCTTTGCTGAAACATTGTTATATGCGGAGGTGCCACGGCAAACATCCACAAGAACATCCTGTAGACGAAAACGGGGCACACGACTGACCAAACATCCATGCGTATTTATGACTGACGCCATTGAAAGTGTATAAACCGTCCATCCCAACTGCGCGGAATGTCACTTTTTGCGAATGCTCTTTCACACTGTCCAAGGACCAAAATCATTCGCAGATCTGAAAACCGTCAACGGCGAAACGTACGGTGAGGCGTGTCAAAGGAGAGGTCTATTGGGAGATGATCAACACTGGCACACAACATTAGCCGAAGCATCCATAAATACCTTTCCACAGCAGCTCAGAGATCTTTTTGCAATAGTCATAACAACCTGCGCTCCATCTAATCCGAGAAATCTATGGGAAAACTACAAAGAGAATCTCAGTGAGGATATTTTAAGAGCCACACACAGAACTCAGCCATCCATCAACTACTGCACTGCAATATTTAACCAAGCACTTATCAGTTTGAAAGACAAATGTGTTTTGGTCGCAGGGGAAACCTCTATTCAGGTTGGCCTTGACGCGCCCAATCACAATCGTTAGAAAGTTCTTGACAGAGATGTTTGGAGAGAAAACAACTATGATAAGGGTGAACTCCAAATGTTCATTGAGCAGAACAAGCCCTGCTTAGTTCATGATCAACAACAGGCTTTTGATGCCATCATAAGTCTCATTGACAGTCAAGAAGGAGGTATGCTTTTCTTGATGCACCAGGAGGAACAGAAAAACATTTCTCATCAACTTCCTACTCGCCAAGTTTCATCAGCAGGTTGAAATTGCTTTAGCATTAGCTTCATCCAGGATAGCATCCACGTTGTTGGTTGGTGGATGGACGGCACATTCTGCTCTTAAGCTGCCATTATATCTTCATCACACCGAGACCCCAGTTTTCAATATCAGTAAGTCCTCAGGTCAAAGCCATTTATTAAAACATCGCAAAGCTCATCATATGGGATGAATGCATAATAGCTCACAAACGTGCTATGGAGGCATTGGATCAGACGATGTGCAACATCAGGGCAAACAATCATCTCATGGGAGGAGCAATGGTAGTGTTTGCTGGAGACTTCCGCCAGACACTACCAGTCATTCCTCAATCAACACCAGCAGATGAACTTAATACTTGCATCAAGGCATCATTGCTTTGGCGACACATCCAAACTAAAACCCTTAAAACAAACATGCGAGTCCATTTGCAAGGAGACACAGGTGCCGAGATATTCGCACAGCAGCTACTTCTACTAGGAGAGGGCAAGTTTCCAGAGGATCCATCTACGGGACTCGTTTTGTTTCCGCCAGATTTCTGCATGGTGGTGCCATCAGTGGATGACTCGATTGATACAGTTTTCTCAAACACAGGTGAAAAGTTCAAAGACCATCAGTGGCTTTGTGAGAGAGCGATTCTTGCCCTGAAAAACGACAATGTCAACAAAGTGAATGACATCATTCAGGAAAAGGTTCCAGGATCAATTGTAACCTACACCTTTATCGACACTGTGGTGGACATTGAACAAGCTGTATTTTATCCCACGGAATTTCTGAATTCATTGGAAGCGCTTGGAATGCCTCCACACAAACTACATTTGAAAATTGGCTCCCCAATAATTCTTTTGCGCAACATTGACCCTCCCAGGCTGTGTAATGGGATGAGACTTTCCGTTAAAACATTGCTTGCGACTGTCATTGAAGCAACAATAATTACCAGAAATGCTAAGGGAGATTATGTTTTTATATCACACATTCCCATGATACCCGGCACCAATGATTTTCGCTTTGATTTTAAAGGATTTCAATTCTCCATTCAACTTACTTTTGCAATGACTCTTAATAAGGCTCAGGGACAATTGCTCAACGCCATCAGCATAAACTTGGATATACCGTGCTTTTCACATGGTCAGCTATATGTAGCCTGCTCAATGGTTGGGACACCAAGTCAACTTTGGATTTACACAGCACATGGAAAAACTAAAAATGTCATGTATCAGCAAGCTTTTACAGGTGTTATGACATGTTGTTGGTGACAAGGCACGTGCACTCTTTATAGCGTCCTTATACACAATGTAAGGGGCAAGGTGCTTACAGCCCTTTGAAACGCTACCTGTGCCACTTTGTTCCAAACTCGACTCTCAGGCCAACAAAACCCTTTGCAGGGGTCCACCCTCACTCTCGGCGACAAAATCACCACCAAACAAACAGCCAATGGAGGTGTAGCTAATCTTCCTGTTATCTGTTCCTGCTTAAAACAACACTTCATCAGGTTTAAATAAGAGACCCTGCTTTTCCTTCCTAACCAAAATCACTCAGCATCTGGGTATTCTCAACAACAACTCTGCTTCGCTCCCTGCTGTGCTGCCTTTGCCTTGACCAAAACAGCCCTTTTCAGGGCTAACAAGTCAAAGTTCAAAAAATATTCACATCCACAGTACTTTTGAACTTAAAGGAATATTTTCACTTTTCTGGGATAAGGTGGAACTTTGTAGAATTGTGTATAAGTTTCTACACAGTTCAACAAGGTTCCAGAAAGTTTACAGTTAGACAATTTTGTACAACTTATGGAGCTTTCTACCATATCCTACAAATTATATTCGGATTTCTTTACATCACTATGCCAGCACTGTGGATATTTCGTAGGCAGGCCTCGCTTTACAAGCGGCTGGGATGGCTATTCATAGGCCAGTGCTATTTCTTGAAAATTCAACCACACACACCTTCTAAAAAGTGAAAACTTAAATAATATTTTTAAATATATTTCTAAAAAGTGAAAAATTAAATAATATTTTTAAATATATATATTTACTCTTCCCACCGACCAGAGATCATTTTGGATATTTATCTAAGCTCGGGTATTAGCTCGGAATCACTGCCCATACATTTCCTATGTTTGAATTTACACCCATCAATTTCCTGGCCAACAGTCTTTCTGGGAGACAGTCTCCAACATCATCCTCCTTCCATAATGTTCTCCTGTTAATAAAGGGCTTGTCCCAAAAATTTCTTTATCTGTTGTGTTTTTGTCTTTTCTGTGTGTTCAAGCCCCACATCCATCATCAAAAGGTAAGTGGTGGCTCATTTCCTCTAACCTAATTTAATTCCTATATATATAACTAAGGAAGTATAAGGAAATATGAACCCAACACTTACCACAGATGAAGGCGGCTGGGACGACGAACACAAAAAAACAAACACAAGAGAAGCGTAATATTTCGGCATACGGCCTTATTCGTGCAGAAGTGAGACACCAGGCATAGTCAGATTGGTGTCTCACATCTGCACGAATAAGGCAGTATGCCGAAATATTACGCTTCTCTTGTATTCGTCGTTCCAGCCACCTTCATCTGTGGTAAGTGTTGGTTCATATTTCCCTATCCTTCCTTAGTTTTATTGCCTTAAAGCATTTTCCTGCTCATTGTTATTATATATATAAATATATATATATAATAACAATGAAAAAAAGACGCTAAGTAGCGGAAAGGAATCAAATTAGGATAGGGAAATGAGCCACCACTTACCTTTAGATGATGGATGTGGGGCGCGAACACACGAGAAAAGACACAAACACAAATAATAAAGTAATTTTCGGGAAAAAAACCCTTCTTCAACAAGAGAACATTATGAGAGGTGGGTGCACCCGGAGACTGCCTCACGGAAAGACCCACATAGAAGGCCGACTGGTGACAGTCCACATGTGATGGCGCCTGGTACTTCACCTTCTGCACGTTTAAGGCTGTTGTAGGCCGAAATATTGCGCTTCTCTTGTGTTTGTTTTTTGTTCGTCGTCCCAGCCGCCTTCATCTGTGGTAAGTGTTGGGTCATATTTCCCTATCCTTGCTTTATATATATATATATAAATCAGATCCTTGTAAGTCCTACAAGTTGGTTTGTGAATGGTCTGCTAGAGCAATGAAAAAGTGGGTGGCGGACATGGATATGTGCAGCGGCGTGGCCTTGTGCTTGGCGCTCGAACTAGTCAAGCCGCAAAGTCTGCAAAATTCATGTGACAGAGATTCTATTTTTTATTATTATTATTATTACTATTGTTGTAATTTTTTTGACATGTGCGTGGTTATGTAAATGATTTAATTAACTTGTAAAATCATCCCACTTTTTGTTGTTGAAAGGTGGGGAAAAAATAAACCAATATGGCAGTATTATAGGGAAATAGACCTTGGTTATGAAAAAATGAATAATTTGGGATAAAAAATATACTTATTTCGATTTAAGATTGTTTTTGATCAAATATTTAAATCTAAATAATTACACATTTTTCTTCCACCTCCGCATCTGCAAAACAAACACATCCGTGGATGTCAGGCATTGAACAAGCGCATCTGCATCCACATCTGGAATAATGACTTCTGTCACAACCCTAGTGCGAACAATAAGATCCCCACCAGACTGTGGAAAGGCACTTATCTAAAAATATAAACAAAATTTTAAGTACAGTAACATATTGTCAGCATTGAGATAGACGTCCTGACAAAAATTCGAGGCAACAGAAAAATCCTAAGTATGTTTTTAGAGGAATAAATAAACATGACTCTTTAAATGAAACAGCTACAAAAATTAAAACTACAATTGAATTAAAGTTAAATTGTAAGGAAGTATAAGATAACAGTTTGAAACTAAAAGTATGCTTAAATGATGAAAACTGGAATTTTAGATGTTTTACCTTTGAATTACATCATTGCCATGTTTTAAACATAGTAAAGGAATAGGAAAGAATCTGTCAAAAATGAGATATGAATAATTAAATAGAGCATGAAATTCCAAGAAGAGTAGCGAAATCCCCATATAAAACTATAATTAAATGAGAAAGATATGATTTTCTAAAATATCATGGCTTTCAACTGGAGAAAAGGAGAAGTTAAAAGTAAAATTCAATACTTATAAAATTAAATATTTCATCCAAATAAAGGTAGCCACAGCCTTGAAAGCTGACATATGTCAAATTAAACAGAAAATTAAAACAAATCTTATGATATAAGTGACTTTACGAGAAACTAAATATCTTTAAAATTTTAGGCAAATGACTGAAATAATCATCCCTTACATTCCCAAGTTCAATAACAACTAAACCGATGAGTTAGGATAAAAGTTTTCATAAACAAAAATTTTTGCAATAAATAATACTACAAAATAGTAAAGTCTCATGAAGGTTGGATTAAAAATGATGATCGGGTATACTAAGAATTTTGTATTGCCACGGTTAAAAGGTAAAGCCATCAATTTTTCCTTCTCACTCCAGTCTTTGTCCAGGTACAATTCGCGACACTCGTCATCACGATGCAGAAGTGGTAATACTTATAAATTTTTCCAATATGTAACTGTGGACTTAGAATATTTCAATGCATTGAGAGTTTTGGAGATAGAAATATTTAGGGCAAGATAGAACTTGGAAATTATTTTTGATTGACGATATAAAATGAAGAACTTAGCATTTAAGTTTGAATAGTTTGATTATATAGTTTCTTCACTATTTTGCAAGTTCACTTTACTAAGATTTACAATCTGTTTGGAGACTTTGTAAATTATTTTGAACAAACACATCTGAAGGTGGATTCAGGTGTAATAACCTGCTATCTTCAACATAGAATTTTTGAAGTCTGATAGAATTTTAATTAACATGTGATGTTGCCTGATACCAGTCTTAAATTCAATACTTATGACGATATACTGAGTGGATTACAGCTGTGATTTTAATTTCTGTAATTCACCCTCTCACTGGGATCTCTTACGGTGCGAATACAAGAAAATTAACACAAATTAAAGACATGAACCTTGCAGAGGCAGATTTATGCATTTATCAGGAAAACATACATATCAAGAAAACAAACATACACAGTCAAAGCTTAGTTAACTTATCCAGTCCCCAAGCAACATGTGCTATTTAATTGTCACTATCTATATATATAAAGATGAATGTATGTTTGTTTGTTTGTTCTTTATACAAATCCACAGTTTTCATCCTATCTCGATGAAACTTTGCACACTTATCCTTTGAAACAAGGAGAAAAATACTGTCTACATTTGGTTGAATAAATATCTGTGTAAATAATAAATGTTGTCTTATAATTTCAAAAAATTACCTAATGGCAATAGACAGACGCGTTGAATGTCTAGATCTCAGTATTGCCTTTCGATACAGCGGTAGGGTAGCTCAGTGGTTAAAGCACTTGCTAACTGATGTTTGGATCATGGTCTCTGGTTCAAATCTCCGTGGAGGCAAAGATTTTTAAAAATTGTTTTCGATCACGCCTGGACCGTTGGTTATTCAGATTGAATGTTAAACCGTACAAATCACAAATTTAGGGGTGCAATGCGAGGCAAATCATAGGTAGTCTTGCAATGCTGTAGGTGTACACTTTTTTACTTTATATTGATCCCCCAGGTGTGATTCGCAGTCAGTGTGTGTGTGATCTGCAGTAATCTATATATGCAAAGATGAATGTTTGTTCTTCATACAAATCCACAGTTTTCATCCGATCTCGATGAAACTGTGCACACTTATCCTTTGAAACAAGAAGAAAAATACTAAAGTTATTAGAACTCAAGAAACAGATGCTCATGCTGAAGAAAGAAGAAAAGACCAAGCTGAAATAAAGCTGTCGCTACTTAACATCCCCCCCTCCCCTTGGTTTGTTTTTCTGTTTTTAAATATATTGGAAATTGATTCTCTTCAGGAGACAGGTTCGATGGTAGAATGATATAGTGATGGCTTTCCGGTCATATTATGCCGACTCGGTGTTGTTTGGGACCAATCCTTCGCTACCAACAACTTTCTATATTCAATTCTGGGAAAGAAATTCTTAATCCACGAGTACGGAGTCACGGGTATCAGCTAGTTTATCTATAACTATTAATAATAGAAATAACCATTGATAAAGGGGCAAAAATATCTAGTTGCCACAGAACTATCCCCCACACCAAGAAAGAAAATTGTCAGAGGTCATAGCCGTCATAATTTTACATAACACACATTACACGTTATCACTGCTGGATATAGGGAGGATGGAAGGGGCTAACCAGGGCACTGGCCCCAGGCAGCAACTTCAGGGAGGTGGCATATAGCAAATTTGTGTGGTGGTGACCCAATCTCTAAGTGTTTGCTCAGAAAATTCATAGATCCATCGCTGTGTATTATATATCTTTCTCCTACAATTTAACAGAAACATTGTTACGTTTAAATGCAATCTATCACAGATTACTGTGATGAAAATTAATTGTGATGTATTAAGATAAATGTATCAGATCACTACATTTTCTTTCAGAAATGGCCAAAAAAATCCTCATTTTAATACTAAAATAAATACATATAGTCCAATGTTTAATGTAACTAATGATTGTCACTTTCACTAACAGGTGATAAATCTAAGTGATTTCAAGAAGGTTTAATTAGTTTTCTTGTTTCAGGCCATCAATTGACAGTATTTAATAGCCAGTCCAAAGTTCAAGTTGGGGGAAAATGGAACAGTAATAGCAAAAGAATTGAACGGCCATTTTTTGGTGTAATGGCAGGATTGGTGTTCAATGGTATTCGTATACTGGATCTAGCTGCAGATAATAATGATCGCACTACACTCAGGGGAGATGTACATCAACTTACAGGAGGACTGCATGAACATCTACGAGAAAACCCATTGCTCCAACGAATGCAACAGGTTTGTAAAATTTTCAGTAGCTGCAGAAATTGTAAAAAAAAAAAAAAAGGATATTTCTTTCAATAAGAAGAGAAAGGGAAATTAACCCACCACATACCAAAGTGGACGGATGCGATGAGAGGGAACACTTATGCTGACAAACAACTACACAATATTTCGGCATCTGCCTTGTTCACAAGTAGAAAAACGGGCCATTAGGCTCGGAACGTGTGTACACAACGAACGTTACCTAATGAGTCTTCTTTAAATTATATATATAGTGATTAAACAAAGGAAAAAGGAAATGGCTAAAGGCAATATAAATTACAAGGAAAGGTAAAATGGCAGTGATGGGTGAAGAACATATATGACGAACACAAGAATACACAATATTTCAGATTTACATCTTAATCATGCTGTAGTAGATGAGTCATGTGGTTCTAGAGGTGTGCCCACGCCGAAGATTAACACATGACTAAGTGCATCATGGATATGTCGGGCGAGACTGAGATGTTATATATAAATATGTACATCACAGATTATGGTCAAATTAGTAATAGGCCTATGTCAAAAGGGTACGGAATGTTGAGACAAAAAAATTAGACAAACAAATTTTGACAAATTTTGAAAAAAAATCGTAACTAGTTAAATCATAATAATGTTAATACTAATAATAATGAGTGATGTGTCAAAGAAAGGAACATATAGTGAGGCAGTCTCCAACATCAATCACCTCCCATAATGTTCTCCTGTTGACAAGTGGCTCCTTCCGAAAAAATTTTTATCAGTTGTACTTTTGTCTTTTCTGTGTGTTCACGCCCCACATCCATCATCTAGAGGTAAGTGATTGCTCATTTCCCTACCCTAATTTAATTTCTTTTCACAACTTAGTGCCTTTGATTTCACTGTTTACTATATATAGTAACCAGGAAACAATAGGAGCTAAGCAGTGAATGGATTTACAAAAAAAGGATAGCAAAATTAATCACCACTTACTTTAGATGATGATTTCATGGGGTGAACACATAAAAAAAATCACAAGAACAGGGAAAACAATGAATATTTCAGGACTTGGCCCTTCGTCAACAGGAGAACACTTTGTGCTTTATTATGTGTTCACCCCATGAAACCATCATCTAAGGTAAGTGGTGGTTCATTTCCTTTTTTTATACACATGTATATATTAACAATGAAACTGCTGTTAGGTATAAGAGATAATAGGGAATGAGATTAGTTATTTTCCCTATCTTTCATATATATTCATATTCTCAATAAAAAAAAAAGAGCAAAAAAACTGTTGAGACTGCTGGTGTTAAAAAGTCTTTCTGCCCAAAGCAAATCTTAATATATACGGATTTAAATAAATTGTACACACCTCTTTTAACAGTGGCATGTTGGGAATGCATTTTTAAGCTACCAGTATCTGCTTTACGTCTCTTTTTAACTTCGAGGTCTTTTAGATACCAGTATCTGAATATAGAATGGTTAAGTTGACTCGAAACTCCTGTCACTTTGAAAATATAAAATATAATAATAATAATTGATAAAATTGCAATGGAGTGCCCGCTCTGGCGGCAATCTCCCTACACCCCCTCCCTTTCAGCCTACTTTTGCCGTCTACTAATTTTTACTTTAAATTCTTTCAGTGTTTCCGGTAAGTTATTCATCACTTCTCTTGGCAATTTATTCCAGTCCCTCACTCCTTTTCCTATGAAAGAAAATTGTCCCACTCTCTCATGCCTGAAATCAAGTGCCAGCTTGTGGTCATGGTCAACCTTACCCTTCCAAGCACCTCTCTTAATTTTCCCACCAATATCTTTCCATGCTTCATCACCAGTATAGACTTTGTATACTCCCATTACTCTCTTCACCCTCCTTCTATCCTCCAATGAATCCCATTACAGCTCCTTTATCATATTAGTTACCGATTGTGTTCTGCAGTAATTTGCAGATACAAACCTGGCAACCCTCAACTCCTGTATTTGATACCAAAAATGTGGATCCCAAACCACACCACCATATTCCAGCAGTGGTCTGACCAAAGTTTTGTACCCCAATTCTCTTACTTCTCCAGTGCATCCCCTCATCACTCTTTCCAACAGGTGAAGGATTTTGAACCCTTTCCCTACCACCTGTCCCATGTATCCAGCCTAGTTAAGTTTTCTATCAAATGTAATTCCAAGGTATTTACATTTCAAGTCTTCAATAAGTAGCTCCTTCCCCACTTAATAATTGTAACCAACCTTTAGCTTTTTATTTGTGTACCTAATAAGTTGACCCTTCTTTGCATTTATCTTCATCCCATGCTGACTCACCCATCTAGTTATCCTATCTAGATCACCCTGCCGCTGTTTACAGTCTTCTATTGTTTTGATCCTTTGATACAACATTATGTCATCTGCAAACAATCTAATTTCTGACAGTAAACCATTAACACAATCATTCATTAGAATAATGAATAACAATGGTCCCAATACAGTACCCTGTGGGACTCCCATGTTCAATTCTACTTCTTTTGATATTGCATTTCCTACCCTAACTTTTTGCTTTTTACCTTTTAGGATTTCTTCCAGCCAGCAAATCACCTTTTTATCAGCTCCAATAGTTTTTACCTTATTTAGCATCATTTTATGGCTCACTCTGTCAAAGGTCTTTGAGGTCTTTGGAAGTTCTAGTGCCACACTATCAACTTGACCTCCCCTGTCCATTTCATCAGAAATATCTTGCATATATCCTACTAACTGAGATTCACATGAATATCCTTGTGTAAAGCCATGTTGCTGACTTGAAAACCATTTACTTTCCTCACAGACACCTCTAATATGATTGCATATTAATCTCTCCATTAATTTACCTACCACTGATGTCAAGCTGATTGGCCTATAGCTTTCAACCCTGTTTGTCACCCCTCCTTTATGGACTGGTACTACTACCACACTTTTCCAGTCATCTGGAAAACAACAAGTGTCCAGACTCAATTTAAATAATGTTTCAAGGTAAGGTACAATGTCCCATCCTACTATATTTACGACATTTGTAGGAATATTATCAACACCAGCCCCTTTATGGTTTTTTAGATTCCTTAGTTCCTTCATGATATCTTCACATTTAATTTCAAATTTTCTAAGCTGCTCTCCTCCAACTGTGCAGATAGGCTCATTTTCAGATATAACTCCTGAATCATTGTCCCTAATGGACTCACTGAACCAGTTACTCAATAAGTCTGCCTTTTTTAAAAAAAAATCATCTGTTACTTCTTCTCCATCCTTATCTATAATTGTCTCAATACCCTCTCTTCCCTTCAGTTTCCTGATATAACGATAGAAATTTCTAGATGCATCAGTCAGAGGTCCCTCTGCACCAATAATATTCTTCATAAACCCATCCTTAGCCAGTTTCTTTGAAATTATTAATTCCTTTGTTAGTTGTTTCATGACCTCCCTACTGCCATGCTGTTTCTTAACACTGTTATGTTCTCGTCTCACAAATCTCTTTAATCTCCTCATCTCCCTGTTATGATATGAAGGTTCTGTACTTCTCTTTATTCTCTGTTTTGGAATAAAATTTCTTCACCCTTTCTTATCATTTCCTTGAACTCTTCCCACTTTGTCTCCACTGAACTTGTGCCATTCTTCCATTTAACAAAAATAACCCTGAAATATCTTTTCAGTTCCAAGATTTGTGCCTTTTGATAATTGTATCTATTTCCCCCTTCAAATCTGGCCACTGGTTTACTGGATCCCCTCTATATCCATCAGAAGTGCATTATGATCACTTATTCCTTCAGTTACTTGATACCTGATTAGATTATCATCCGGCTTTATTAGTAAAATATCTAACATGTTTTGTCTCCTCGTTTTCTGCTTGACCACCTGTGTAAAGCCTTCTTCCCTTACTAAGGTATTTGCAAATCTCTGTTCCTTAGTGTTATTAATCTTATTTCCTACCCAGTTGACACCTGGTAGGTTCAAATCCCTACCAATGAAGACCATTTTATGCTCACTTCTGAATATGAATTTAGTTTCTCCCCAAGAGCCTCATCTTTATCATCCATTTTTCTTTTTTATTTCCCCAGAAGTCATGTTCATGTTCATGATCTCTAAACACCGGTAAACTGTAGTAGTCTTTGCTAACCAGTATGAATATCCCTCCCCGAGTTGCTCCTCTGTCTCTGCGGTACACTCTGTAACCATCGGGAAAAACCTCATTGTCTAGTACTCCTTCTTTTAACCAGAACTCTACCCCTATAACTACTTGAGGTTCATGTATCTCAATTAGGTTTGCAAATTCCATGACTTTATTCATTATACTTCTACAGTTTACCAGTAACTCTCTTATCACTGGCTTTGAGATATTTTCAGCACTAACATTTGCCTTCCCAGATCTTCCCCCCTCTGTTATTTTTTCAAAAGCTTCTTCTATTTCTCCAGAATTAGTGATTTTTCTAATTATGGATCTATACTCAGTATTCCTATGATTTCCTATTTTTACCCCCTCACCAACAGTCACTAATCTAAAAAAGGCACAGTCCCAACCCTGTCACCACTGGAAGTGAGCTCCCTCACAGCCCTAGCCAACAACTCAGAAAGTATTCCCTTGCCCTTTCTACTTAGGTGTAGGCCATGTCTAGTGTAACCCCACCTACCAATGGTCTCCACAAGCACCACCCCCATGACAGAACTAATGCTGTTCCCAAGCAGCTCTTCCATTTACATGTTTACCTGCCTCACAGCGTGGTTCAATTGCGGCTGGTCATAGTGACTTAGGACTTGCATGAGCTCCACCCTAGTGTGCTGTGCCTCCTTCAACACATTCTTCAGGTCACTCTCTATAGTTTAAATAGCATTTCAATTGCTACTGTTTCCCGCACCTCCCACTAACACTACTCTATCCTCCTTGATGAATCCCCTACAAAGTGAACCTATATCCCCTATTACCTGACCTAAAGTTGCACTAGGTTTGAAAAAACTTGTGACCTGGTAACCTGGACCCAGTGATCCTGCAAGAGAGGGGCTACTCCTCTCCCGTGGCTACTGCCTAGCAGCAGAACCCTTTTCTTCCTATTTTTTTTCCTTGTACACCCCTATTCCTAAAGGCCTGCTGCACCTTACTTACTCCTACATCTGCATGAAGCTCCTCCCCTCCTGACTCTGGTAACAGGTCAAACCTATTTTTCCCAACAATTTCTGGAGTGTCTGGCTTCTTCCTCATGTTTACTGTTTTTCCCATATGACCTTTCATCAGCTCCCAACCATCGTTATCTTCCTCTTCTCCATACCCACCATCTCTATCTGCCACTATAGGTTGAGCCTCCACAGGCCTTTCCACCATAGGCCTCACCTCCACAGGCTCAGCTTCAAAGGCCCTGACTCTTCCCAACAACACACTGATCGTTTCGTCTTTCTCCCTCATCCTTACATCCATTTCCCTGATCCTTTCATCAATAATGCAAAGTGGACAAAACCATGGGAGAGCCTCATTTATTTCCTGTGTTCCCTCTCCACTGCATCCCTCATGAAACTCCTTCTTACACCCACTGCACCACATACCATTCTTACCGATCCTGCGACAGGCGCCACACTTTCCAGACATGTTTTTTCCAAAATACCTCAAGTACCTTCCAAACAAATTCTAAAGTAGCAAGAACAAAACTATATTATAGATTAAAATATGGTTTTAGCGTTAGTAGATTTTTATTGAGTAGAGTAGCTTTTTAGACTACCAGATTTTAATTTAGGACAGTTTAACCAGACTACCCACACAACACCTACTTTATTCCTGATAGCCAGGGGTGGATCCAGAATTTTGGTTTGGGAGGAGCTTGAGCGGACTTTGGTTTGGGGGGGGGGCTTGGCTTCAATGGATTTTGGTTGGGGCAGGCTTGTCTTTAGTGGATTTTGGCTTTGGGGGGGGGGGGCTTGAGTCGGGTAAAAGTTGCTATTTATAGTCTCCTCGGGCCTCAAATCCGTAGAGCTAAAAAAAAAAGGTCTCCAAAATTACAATGTTGGAGATGGACCTATATACTTTTGGGGAGGGGGGGGATGAGCCCCTAGCCCCCCCCCCCTGGATCCGCCCCTGCTGATAGCTGTACCTACATTAGTATACCACTGACCTGGAATAGCACCTCTAACTCTGCTATATATGAGTTGATTGAAAATTAATTAGACAATTTACCTACTCTAATGCCTAAGTCTACAGACCCACAATTTATTTTAAGATAATATAGTTATCTCAATCTCTAGGAACTACAGTACTGAGATGTTACAAGTCCCTCTATACACTTGTTCTGCTACAGAACTCTAAATCCACTAAGTACCAATGTGTACTCTACTGTACTGTTAATCTGTATATACCTGTTTTTGATAAACAGGTGAGTTATCACAATATCCACTTCCTTCAGCTTTCAGGAAATCTGTTTGTTAATTCTGTTAGTCACACCCATTTGTCAACTTTCCCAAATGCCTTTCCTACGTAATTTAAACCAATATTTTACTACACAATATTATTTCAGGATTTACATGCGTCTCTCAACTACCACTGTAGAGATTTCCAGACTAATTTTTTCGGTTGCAAATTTAACTAACCCCACTTTCTGGTTAATAACGAACAACACTCATTTGAATTTATTTCACTTGATACTAATATTTTGCAGTAATTGTACTCTTAACTACAGCAACCTATACCATCAAAACTGCAATTTAAATGCATAAATTTAACTGTAATTTAATATAACATGTCTGAGTAAGCTCTCGATATTTCAGGTAAGATAATTTGTACAGAAATGTTTTTCACCAGATACCAGACAAAACAAAGTCATTTCAAACACTAAACCCATTAGTTATAAGTTTTCCTTCACTGATAATTAGCTTATTGCCTTTAATCATTGTTAGTAAGAATGTAAACAATCACACATGCTTCAGATTATTTGACCAAACACCTATACGAATTATTTAAACTATGAAACTTATATTACACCGCATTTTTAACACTTAATTACACTAAACAAACCACCAAACAAGTATTTCTACATGCTAAATAACTTATTCCCTTTCATCGTTGTTAGTAAAAATGTAAACAATCACACGTGCTTCAGATTTTATTTGACCCAACACCTATACAAATTAAAGTCAGAAATAAATACAATTGATTCTAGAATTTAAAAAAAGCTATTGTTGCCACTAACAACAAAGGATTAAATAAAATTTCTTAATTTTGTCATTAAATTCAGATGATGTCACTCTCTATATCATTGATAGCAACAGGTAAAAGGTAGCAACAGGTAAAAGGTAAAACAGAAAGTTAGGGTAGGAAATGTAGTATCAAAAGAAGTTGAAGTAAAAAATGGGTGTGCCACAGGGTAGCGTATTGGGACCATTGCTATTCATTATTTTTTTTATTTTTTTTTTTTTTTTGTTTTTTTTTTTTTTTGTTTTTTTTTTTTGCTGTCGTCAGGTTGATTGTTTACTATCTGAAATTAGATTGTTTGCAGATGACATAATGCTGTATAAAAGAATCAAAACGATAGAGGATTGTAAACAGTTGCAGGGTGATCTGGACAGGATATCTAATTGGGTTGGTAAACATGGAATGAAGATAAATGCAAAGAAGAGTCAGCTTATTAGATACACAAATAAAAAACAAAAGGTTAATTATGAATATAAGGTGGGGAAAGAATTGCTTGCTGAAGACTTGAAATGTAAATATCTTGGAATTACTTTTGATAACAAGCTTAACTGGGCAGGACACATAGGACAGGTGGTAGGAAAAGGTTTCAAAGTTCTGCACTTGTTGGAGAGAGTGATGAGGGGATGTACGAGAGAAGTCAAGGAATTGGGTTACAAAACTTTGGTCAGACCATTGCTCGAATATGGTAGTGTAGTATGGGACCCTCATTTTACGTATCAAATACAGGAGTTGGAGAGGGTGCAAAGAAGGGCTGCTAGATTTGTTTCTGGAAATTATCGCAGAATGCAATCAGTGACGGATATGATAAAGGAGCTGGAATGGGATTCATTGCAAGACAGGAGGAGGATGAGGAGGGTCATGGGAGTGTACAGGGCATATACTGGCGATGAGGCATGGAAAGATATTGCAATAGGTATGAAAAGTAGTGCATGGAAGGGAAAAGATGACCATGACCACAAGCTGGCACTCGATTTCAGGCACAAGGATGTGGGAAGATTCTCTTTTTTAGGTAAGGGTGTCAGGGATTGGAATGAGTTACCAAGAGAAATGATGAATAATTTACCAAAACCTTTGAAAGAATTTAAAGATAAAATTTGTAGAGGGCAAATGTAGGTAGGTGCAGGATAGGGGGAAGATGGGTGTGTAGGGAAATTGCCACCGGAGCCTGTGCTCCATTGCAATTAAATTAAGTTAAATTAAACATAGATAATAAGAGAAATTGTTAAATGTCATACAATATTTCAGACACCGCCATCTGGCTATCCTGGAGTGATGGATGACCTGGTATTTTCTGGTGCTGGGTCGGGGTGTAATGCTGATGATGAAGATGAATGTGATCAGGTTATTGATCCAGGATCAGGTATGTAATTTTCATTAAACTCATTGTATCTGAATCATAAGAAGCTTTGTTGAAAAGCTTTGTGGAACATATAATACAAAAACAGAAAATTATATCTTTACAATTGATTGATGCATTTAGTCCTGTCTTTCTCTTACAATTGCTGAATTTCTATGAGTCATTGTTTTCCTTTAATGAAAACAAATGCCCAATAATTTGGAAGACATAATAGTCTTTTGAGATAGTAATTGAAACACACGGCATGTCATTCATGGTTACGCTCATTCATGGTTACGCTCATTCATGTGACAACCCTGGCTGCAGGCATCTATCTGGTTGTGGTGCACTGTGTCTTTAGTAAACAATGTTCTGATATATTAAGTATTTTTAATTAACTTGCTTTAGAGCTCCAGCTTTTAATGGGTTCATATTTTCTGTACTTGTTTGAATAAAATAGTCAATAGAAATGAAAAATGGCATAAAATTAAATAATGACTGAATGATAGTTATGGCCATACATTTAAAGTCAGCCAATATTTAACTGTTTTGAACATGATAACTTCAATTATACTACAGTAATAATGATATTATATAACGATCAGTTTATTTTCAAGTGTTCAACAGACAAGCTGAAGTGCTTATAAGCTCAATTAAAACTAATGATTCATCTCCTCCTCCACCCTGACTCACATTCTATGTTTGAATCAATCATTTCAGAAACTCAAATCTCCAGCCTCCTTAAAATTCTCTCACTAAAATTTGGTTAATAATACACTGTCACTCTGCCAGACCATATGCTGGTATTATCACTTTACTTCTGGAGGCAAAGGAAAAATATCACTGGTTGCCTAAGAGCTGAGCCTCCAACAATTCTTACCCCGCTTCTGACTGGAACCACATATATAATTCTCATATATATAATCTTTGATTTCTCACTTCATATAACTTCCTAAAATCCTTACCTTGCAACCAGAATGTTAGCTCATCAGTAACACATGACATTAGGGATCTGTCCACGAGCGTTGATATGACAATCCTACAAAAGAAAGTTTAACAGCAACTGTGATCATGGACTGTTTTGGAATCTGTTCGAATTCCAATCATTTCACTGTAGATCCCATGGCTTCTTTCTCTGAGAAGATCTGGCATTTTATTCCGGTTAATGGATCTATCCAAAGTCTTATGCCACAGACCAGTGTTTTACAACCTGTTTAAATACATGACCACTTTACAAATTTAAAAAAATCCGGTTTCCCCTCCCCCATGTCCATAAAAAAAAACTTTGGTACCCAGTGTTAGATTATCTGCAAACGTCATTACTTCTGAATGATAACCACACAATCATTCATTAGAGTAATAAATAAGAGTGGCACCAATATAATGCCAATTGGTAATGCTGTTTTCACCTTCAGCTCCTCTAATACTGCATTTCCTACTCTAACTCTTTCCTTCTTGCCTTTAGCATGTCACATATCTGTTGTACCGATAAAACATATGTGACATGATCTACATTACCTGTTATAATTTTCATTGCATAATACATGTAATAAGTGTTGTAGTTGTTTTAATACTTTTAAAATTGAAGGAGATTAAAAGGCTCAGTTATAGAAAAAGCTACACAAAAATCACCAAAATAGTTTTCTTTTTAATAGTGTCAGAATTTTTAGTGTCCCTCCACCCTTTTCCTCCTTTCACAAAAATTTTGAGAAATGTATTACCATCAAATTTTGTAAATATTTAAACACAAATAAGTATAAGTTTTCTCAGAAGAGATATTTCTGAATATCAATTTTTATATTAGACATCTTGTTAAATGAATCAATCAACTACTATTTATGTAATTAATACCAAGTTTATTCCAATTTCTCCAAAAATGAGTGTCTAAGATATAGTTTGAGAAGTTGGCAATCTGCAGTTGTGTAGTGACACATCAGCATTCTGTAAAACATAGAACTGCTACTTTTATAACTACTGTTGTGCACTAACTGATTAAACTCACAAAAAAAACAAGACACAATGCTCAATGGCAATATGGATTTTAAAAAAAAAGCTAAAGGCAGCAATGACAAAAAGTAAGGTAAACACAAATAAACAATGCAATGAAATCTTCACGAATGTCAAGCCAGACGGTGTTAAAAACAACTTTTCAATACCTGGCTCAGCTGTCTTCATCAGATGCACAATCCTTCCAATGTTTGTAAGCCTGCTGCTGCTGCCTAAACTGACCTGCCTCGTGTCATTCTCCCACTTATATCACTGCAAGCGGAGCACCTGCATATAGTCCATTATGACATCTGAACCCAATCTGCTCTCCTCCTAGCCCACTGGCTGAATATGCAGTCCACTGCGGAGTGGTGGCAGGACTATTCTGGCATCATTGCTAGCTATCCATATGGTGTCAGAGTTTGGGGTGTGCAAGCGCTAGGCTTAAGAGAACTGGGTAGTGTGGACAAGCCAACAATGCATTTTAGTTAAAGCTTTATTATTAAGCAACCAAGACAATAAGAAAGTTCAAATTCACAGAAGTTATCTGTAACATGTTTTTTTGTGTACCTCTACAATATCATTGAAATACATAGTGTATTTCCATTATTATACACAATGAAGGAGCAAAAAAAAAAATTAAAAACATACTCCTAGTTACGTACCATTTTTTCTGATGTTGCTATAACTAATTTAATAAAATTTCTAATGTTAATAACACAACTTGTGAGCAAACTTATTTTTGATTAGAAACTGATATAAATTTGAGATTATGTAACTATTTTTTAGCAAATATTTCAGATACTTATTATATTACAACTCACGAGCTGTTATTTTCAATTTGCTTTATGTAGTGTGATTTATAAGCTTCTTAACTGTGCAAAATTTAAAGTTGACGGTATGAAAATTGTATATGAGAAAAAGGGACATAACACAAAAATTTTCAAGTTTTGAGAAAAATCAGGTTAAAGTTTCAGTTAACATTCAAGAATACATGGAATATGGACCTGGCATGTGAGTTTATCATCAATAACACCCCCAAGAAATGTATTATATCCAATAAATTATATGTCATTGTAATCAGGAAAGTTTGTAAATTATTTTTCATTCAAAAAATAAAAATGCAAATTTTTTATATTTTACACTGCCTGGTTCCCTACCCACAACTCACAGTGAAGTTTGGGCTACATCATATGCTCTCTTCACATCATGGCTTATTGACCTGCCATGTTCATGCCAAAGATCGGCTGTAACCACTTTCCAGGAATGACTCCGACAGAGCCTGCCATTCCTGTTGATATTGTTATCATTAGGTTGAATTTCCAATGCCCTACTTATGACAGAGTCCCAGTAAGTAGAGGCTTTGGACAACACGACCATCTTATTAAACACTATATTTGACAATAGCATATTCAGCTTATGCAGACTTGTACAGGTGAGCAAGCCTTAGGCAGTTTTTCTTCTCCGTTATGTTTTCCTTGCTATTCCTGATCATCTGGCCAGTGTAAGCTTTACCACACTTGCTTTGGAATCGAATAAGTAGCAGGCATTCATAGGCCCTTACTATCCTTAACTAGATGCAACATGGCATGTATATTGGTGGGAGGTCTGAAAATGCTAGAAGCATTACTATTTTATCCAACTCGTTACCAGCACATGGGAGGAAAATGAGAAATTCAGGAGTTCTTCCTGCTTGTTCAACAGTCTAGGTGGTATAGTGGACTGTTCTGCTTGCAAGGATAAAAATGAGATCATGAAGTGAGGCAGATCAGTGAAGATAGTAGCAACAGACTTACAACCACCAAAAGCATAAATGATACCTAATGATGACAGCAGAGACCGTATGAGGCTACAATGTTCATGGGGGGTTAACCATAATGTTTTGTCTCAACTGTGACTGTGGATAAGCATGGACACCTTCGACTCTTGCTTTGCTACATTAAATTGGTCGCCACCTTGCTTGATTTAAACCCCAAGTTAGGAAAGGGTATAAATAATAATGTTCACAAGTCTATTGCTGGTAAATAATCAATATATTCTTCAAGGTCAGCCAATGTTTCCAAAGGCAAAAACAGCAATTTCGATTAACTGATTGAGCCAGACCAAACCCCACTGTTCAAAGTAAAACCAACTGACACATAAAAGCATCATACGTACCTAAAGTTCAACTTGTCTGCGCGACGACTGAAACTTAAGTTACGCCATCATGCCACATGGCGTACAATGCTGCCTCAGAACTACATAGTTGCTTTCTAAAACTTACAGAATGAGCAAGCCTACATTGTGCCAAAATGGAGCGTGGTTACACCCTTATTATACTTGGCTGACAAGCCACACGGTAACATAGTAGTGCTCTAAATGAAACTTACTGGCCGACTGTGGGAGGACGAGGAAAATTCTGGGCTAATATTTATAGAAACATCTGTGGGAACACAAGACTTCCTGTTTTTCCCACTAGAATGGTCTGGTAATCTGATCAGGTATCAGCTCTCAAAATTGTAAACTTACATCAGAGTAGCTAGATCTTCTAAAAAACGTTAATTCTTAAGCTTTTAAAAAAAAAAAAAAAAAAAAAAAAAAAATTTGTACATTTAATAGTTTAGCCGCAAAAAAAAAAATCATTTTCTAATACTCCCTAAACCTGTTAATATCTTTTACAATTTTGCAGTTATGAAACTGAAACAACTTTTATTTTACTCCTAATGGACTGCTATTTCATGTTTAGTAATTTCAAAAGGGTGAAATAAAATTCGTAAACCAAAAACAGAATTTGACTAATTTATATTTTCTAAGTTCTTAAAGTTATTGAAAGTAGCTTTAAACAAATCTACTTATCCAAAAACCTCCTATTGTGCAAATGTGATGTCTCTAACTGCCTTCTTCGATTTACTATGAATTTTTATAAATATCACTCCAGTTGAATGCTAGAGGCTGATGCAACAGAAAATACTATTTTGAAACTGTAAAAACCTGATTTCTAGCTTGAAATAACTTAGTAACTGACTTTAAAATGATATGCAATGCTGTTCAATTTAACTTGCAGTTCTGAGAGCAAATTTTGTCACACAGTTACAAAATTTTTAGGTTACCTTAACAACAGCTGTTGAAGCATTGTGTTTTCATGACACCATTCAGCTAGACACCCACAAAGGTAGCATTGCAGCAATTCACCAGGAAAGTTTCCATTCACATACATCATCATCATCATCATTAGACGTTTCCACTTTTGCGGGTCATCCTGCACATCCTCTTCCAAGTCTGGCGGTCATTCCAAGATTTCTCCTCCATCACTTTTCTCCAAACGACTCCCTTAGCCTCTGCACCTTTCTTAACTTAGTCCATCCATCTTGCCTGAGGTCTTCCAACTGGTCTCTTTCCCTTCCCACTATTCAACAGTGCTACTTTCGACATCCTCCCTTCCTCCATCCTCATAACATGACCCAACCACTGTACCGTAGTCTTTTCCTTATTAACATCTCTTCTAATGCTTCCACTTGCAGTCTCACCCTGATGTTTTAATTTCTCATTTTATCTTTCTTTCTCAGAAACCTCATCTTTGCTGCATGCAATCTGCTAATATCTCTTTGTCCGTGTTTCAGAACCATAAGTCAGTATGGGCTGGTAATAAACTTTATAGAGCAGAATTTTGGCATCCTTTCCTATGTTCCAACTCCAAATTACACCCTTTATCTGATGATACAATTGTCCACTCTTCCTTACTCTCTGACCTATTTCTTCCTCCATCTTTTCATTCACATACATACTAATACAAAATATTCTTGGAAACCTTTTAATTACATGGGCAATAAAAACTATGTGTTTTTGTGTTCATCTTACTTTCTATCATGACAACACTCCCTCCCCCCCCCCCAAAAATTAAACTATGATAAATTATGGGCTTACTTTCTCTATATTTCTTTTAATCTTAAGTTTAGTACATCTTAGTACATGTCTCCATCAACTGGGCATGTTAAAAATAATCCTAATGCTACATCATCAATGTAAACATATTTCTCCAAGCACTGCAGTAATGTCTACACTGAGATTATATATTAGTGGCTTCATTCTCATAGCAGGAATGGTGATAATTATGATGTCACATTTAAAGAAAACAACATAGTTTTGGCAATTTCTGATGTTATGAGCAGGACTTTGAGTTATGTTTTTATATTCAGTATATCAGTAAGTTGTATATTTTTCTCTTGCAGAATCTTCTTCTGGGTTCACGTCAACAATAAAAATGGTTTCCATTCTTCTAACTTGTTCTCCCAATGTTCACTGTGGTGCAAAACAGTAGATGATGCCGATATATTCTTTGAAGGATCTATTTTTAAAATGGTTTGGATAATTCTCTCAGATTTGTGATTTAAGTCAACTAAATGTTCCTTAATTTTATGAGTCATCACTATACCCACTCCATTCCTTACCGCGATTCCTCCTGACCAATATAAATGGTAGCTATTTCTGAGTTATTTTAACTCTTTGTCCTTTCCATTTGGTTTTTCTAATTCTTGGTATATTATACTTCTTTATCAACCCTGGATGCGTGGTCATGTACAGCGTACACAGGCAGATCTGAAGCGTGCATTGTGTCAGGCTGACCGAACACACATTGGTTTGATAGATGTTTCTGGCATAACACGGAGTGACCATACCTCCCATGGACTCCACCTGAATGTTCGGGGCAAGCAGAAGCTAACGCAACTGATTGCCAATAACATCAGGAGAGGCAGGTTGGATGTGAACCCCATCCCAGTGGTAATTGGTGGTAGGACTCAGTCTTTTTCAGGCCAAATGTCAAGAGTAGGAAGAGTTATTTAAGAAATGTACATAATGGTATTACAGTAAAAAATAAAGAATGTCAGTCTAAAATAGCTTTGTTCCATCAGAACATTAGGGGTATCTCAAGCAAACTTGATGAGTTCATAATATCTATAGAAGAAACCCAAAAATCATTGAATCTTAACATAAATATCGTATGTCTGACAGAGCATCATCTGAAGAATTCTGAAATAGGTCTCCTCCCTTTTATTGGATATAGATTAGCTTCTTGTTATTGCAGGTCAGAGATGAGAATGGGTGGTGCAGCAATACATGTAAGCGAAAATACCGAGACAAAATCGTTAGATGTAAGTAAATACTGTATAGAAAAAGATTTTGAATGTTGTGCAATACAGTTAGAATTAGAAAACAAATATCTTATAGTGCTGACAGTTTATAGGGCTCCCACAGGAGACTTCAGTAAATTTTGTAATAAACTTGAGGCGGTTCTAATAAACTTATCACGTACTAAAAGGGAAATTATCCTCTGTGGAGACTTCAACATAAATTTTGCTGTAGAATGTAACCAGACAGATTATCTTCTAGGAATGCTTAGATCATTCAATCTCTATCAAACTGTAAATTTCCCAACTAGAACACAAAAAGATAGTAGTACCATTATTGATAACATTTTTGTAGAGCACAATAAATTAGAAATATATGAAACAGTTCCAATGGAAAATGGTTTGTCAGACCATATTTTGGATGTTGTGGGAAATGAATGTAACAAAAAGAAAGGATTTGTCAGAGTTAGGCCATTAAAGAACAATTCAATAAAAATATTAAATGATGAACTTCTCAATGAGGACTGGAGCACTGTTTATAAATTAAAAGGGGTAAACAATAAATTCAATTACTTTCACCAAAGGTTTTCAGAAATTTACAAAAGGTGTCTCCCTACAAAACTAGTTCCAATTGGTCAAAAACGAGTAAACAAAAATTGGGTTACAGTTGGTATTAAAACATCTTGCAGACATAAAAGGGAATTGTATGTAAAAGTTAGGAATACTGTGTCGGGAAAAGCGAAGGCGGTGTGCGGAATGATTTGAATGAAATGCGTGCTGGGGTTGAAATGATTAACAGGTTTGTTAGTCTCTTGTTGAACTTGAATACGTAAGTTTATTTCAGCGGATGGTACATCACCAACCAACCAACTTCACTGATATGAATGCTTACAAAGGTACATATATATCACTTATCTGACCGTGGATAAGGCTAATACGGACTGGTCGCCAAAGATACAGATTCGCCTACGGTAACGTAGACACAGACTTGAGTAATATGTTTTCCCGATCTCAGAGCACTTCACTCCAATAATTCAACTTTAATGTATAGCTTTTTTCCAAACTATTTAAAACTTCCAATACTGATTAACTATGCGCTTAAACTGCCGTTACACGTGCATCATGCTACGTACAACAACACGCATGCTTGCTACCACATGCCGATCGGTCTACTTACTTACTTACTTACTATGCTCACTGCAGGGCCTCCTGCTCTCGAACCTTCCCATTGTCGCCAGATTTATTCTCATTGTTATAATTACGCTCTGGCAGTTTGATAATCAATTAAACCTTACGTATTAGCCTTTCCACTTTACTCTTTTAGTATCAAATTACTGTCTCATCACAACCCCCCTTGATTTATGTTTGCCTTTGGGATTTATTCACTAATGGCAAACTAAATCCATCCAAGGAGGATGAGACAGTTCACTTTATATCATGTTATACACAAAATATTAAAATACAATCCAAATTCTAGCTACTCTGAAGTTGGTGGTGGTTTCCTTTTCCTCTACATCTGTTTACAAGCATTGATTACAGCTTTACAACAAATTGAAATAAAATATCTTTAAATACTACACAATTACTCCTCTCAAATCATATTCATCAAAATTACACATCTTTCACATGTTCCTCTCCAACTGTAACAGTCCAAAATATTGTCAAAATACTAGTCCTGTCACAACGCCACTACTAATTAAACAAAGTCCACCCATTGTGCACCAATCTGATAATGCACAGTGTGGGATATGTGTGGCTATGTGCACCAAAATACTGCGATTCTCAACCCCCTTTCATAAAGCAATATATGAATCTCATAAGAGATTATTGCACAATTATTACAGTACAGAAATGAACATTAATGCACATATCATAGTAAACAAATGACATACATAAACAAACAACATAACATATATGAAATTAGAAAACAGAAAAAAAATATGTTATATACATTGTGTTTGCAGCTCTATTAGCCTGCTTGACTTGTAGCATAATGAGCTATTACAGCTGCAAATTTTTTGTTCTCTCTCTCTACGTGGCTTGTTAAGGCACAAATTATGTTTCTTATTAGCAAGTAATTCATGAGAATAAGAAATTATATAATTGAATGAGAGCTGGTTACTCTCTAGGCACCAAGTGTGTCCCTACAGTTAAAACCAAGACCTTCTTTCTTACTTTTCCACAGTATTCTTACTTTGTTATACACATTCATACCTAAGATTTTGATGCTAAGCCAAGTAGAACTTTCAGCATAAATCATGAACCATATCCTTATTAAATATGGAAAAAATCTTTCTTACTCTTACTTATATTTCTTATGAGAATATGGGTGCTGACCCCCCTTCACATTATGGGTCTCGGTAGAAGCACCCCCCTTCAAATTATGTATCGCAGTAGAAGCACCCCCCTTCAAAATAGGCAACTTAACTGAGTTACCCTCCTTCAAATGTGTTGAACGAGGGCATGTTTGTGAAGGTTTACTGAACTTCCTGGAATTGGAAAATAGATTAGATTGAACCAGTGGTGACTGATTGAATGTTGGGGCATCTGAGTCATTTAAAGGTGATGACACCTGGAACTTGGTCTTGCGTCTGGAAACTAAATCCTGATTGAGCTCAAATCAATTAAAGGACTAGCCTGGATAATAGTTATACCTTCGCTACCAAATCCTGACTACGAGATTCTCTGCTGTGCTATGGATATTTAAATCTGGAGGAACCAAAGGTAAGAGTGTGTTGTTGCTAGCAACATTATCATTGAAAGGTGAGGACACCGGAGCTCAGTCAAGCCTGCAGAAACTAAATCCTGATTTAGAGTTAAATCATTTAAAGGTCGAACCTGGACAATAGTTATACTTCCAGCCACCGAGTCCTGAATATCTGTTGCTGCTGCTGCTGAAGTATCAGTTTTTTTTTTTTTTGACTTGTAGGGTTTCAGTACTTAACATACTATGGGACCCTTCCCTCTTTCCACTGGTTGCCCCCTCCCAGTGGTCGAATCTAGTTTTTTGAACAACTGTTGTGTTGCTGCGGTAATTCTATCTCTATGCTATCAGGACCCACATCTTCATGGCCCTGATGCGAGTAACTCCGACCATTTTCGCTACCCTGTCTACCACCTCTGCCTCTGTATATTGCGTTTACATGTGAGATACTACCTTGCCCGTAGTGTATATTTCGATCATCCCTCTGATGCTGGGTACCACGTGAATTATAAAAGCCCCCTCTTCCCTTATTGTAGTATGGGTTGTGAGGCTTGTCCCCACTGTGAGTGTGATTTGGTCCTTCTGTTGTATTCTGGTTGTGTGTATTGCCTCTGCTGTCATAGTCTCCATTGGGAGAGCCTTGTTCATTTCGCCAATAACTGGAGTAAATATCTTTAACTTTCAACAATCTTTCTGCTTCCTCCAATGTCGTTACCCCATGTTTAGCAAAATCCTCAGATATAGGCTCTGGTAACCTCCCGACAATATCTTTTATTAAAATTATTGCTGGCACTTGGTCCTCTAAGTACCGAGCCCTATGAACTTCTCTACGAAAGAAATCACACAAACTTTTAGGCCTACCATTCCATTTCTTCCCATTGGATATTGACCTCCTAACTTGGTATTGGACCTCCTGGGACCAATACTCCCCCAAAAACCTATCCTTGAATTCGTCATAAGTAGAGCACTGTTGTACAATACCATTTCCCCAAAGCTCAGCTGTCCCTGCTAGGCAACTAAGCACACAATTTATTTTCTGCTGTTGAGAATAATGTACAAATTGTGTGAGCGTTCGAACTGTTTCAGGAAGTCAACAGGGTGCAAGTTGCCATCCCCGTGGAAATTCCTGTAATCAACTTTTTCTGATGTGACTATCACTCCCTGTGACCCTATCATACCTTGCTGTCGATTTAAATGCTCTACCACTTTGGCCTCTAACGCATTCACCCGTGCTGTCACCTGACTCTCTAATAAGTTTACACCTTGCTTACACTTGTTAATCTCTTCTGTATTTGTGCTACTAAGGGTTGTAAGGGTTTCAACAGCCTTCGCAACCGTCTTCGCAACCTCGGCTACCCTAGCCTGTGTATGGTTACACACTGTCTGTAAGACTCCAACCTCCTGTCTACATTGTTCAAAATTGTCTGTTAAGTTGGCAATGGTTGCTGCAGTGCAGTCTACTCTATTGTGAATTTCCTGAATGTCCTGTGTCTGCTCTTTCAGTTGTAAGTTAAGCTGGTTTATCTGTGCGCCATGTTCGTTAACCCTTAAAGTAACTGAATTGACCTGTTTGGCTTGTGAGTCTAATGCTATAGCAAGTGACTGTTCTACCTGTTTAAGTTGTGATTCAAATTTTGAGCTAAATGAATCTAGTGATTGTTTAATTTCTAACCTATTCTGTTCAGCTTGTTTTGCCTGTGATTCAAATAGTTGTCTTGTTTCTAACCTATCCTGTTCAGCTCGTTTCGCCTGTGATTCAAGTAGTTGTTCTAACCTCGTTAGGATATCGCTAATGACTGGCTGGTTCATTTGCCTACCTGCCGTGGAAAAAGTGATTACCCTACCATCCGATGAAGATTCAGCTTGTTCAAGTTGTCTTGGATGTTCCCCCTGTGAGTTAAAACCCATCAGTTCATCATTAGATGATGATGATCTAAGGGAAACTTGCAGTTGACTACCAAAGAAAGTGTCCTCCTGTCGGTCGCGCAATAAATCTACACTTGCATCTGTATTTGGTACAGTAAGGGGTGTTACTCCCATAATATCTCCCAAATATTCAGTTTGATTGTCCAAAGTTTCATCTGCATTATCCGCAAATGATGAATCCCCCAGGACTGCTATATTAGAAATCGGTTCCTCATTCATTTTATCTTTAAAGAAAGAAAGAAAAATATATATTCACAAAAAAAAAAAAAAAAACACAACGCTGGAACTATCCACAAAAACAACGCTGCAGTTATTTACAAAACCGAACACACAAATATGTGCCCTCCAAAATGTAAGCGCCAAATTGCCAAAATAGAACCCCTCACATATACACGTGAACAAAAAATTATAATAAAACCACATAAACCAAAATCTAAAGCACTAGTAATGTTTAAGCATGAAAAGAAATTGCTTAATATGGTTTGAGATAAGCGCGTATGCTTATATTAATGACCCACTGGTATCAAAATACGTAAACAAACATTCCAAACACAACTAACCTCAAAGGTAGACCATATGTTCAATGCAAAGATGATCTTGATAGCAAGCTAATCTATGCACTGTGAATCAAGCGATTAAAACCTTTGCATCAAACTCTTTGTAGTGTCTGTGGTCTTTGGCCCGCAAATGTCAACAAGCAATATGGCGTCACTCTGTATTTGAGAAAAATGACCGCCACAATACCGAAAATTAGGTATCTGAAATTAAAGTTTGAAAGAAATGAAAAATAGAAAATTTTGAACGATATGAATAAATTATCTAATAACAAGCCACGTAGTTACACTGTTAATACTAAGCTTATGTACAATGTAACCAAATGCCGTGTCGGAATATTACGTATATTGTCAAAAACTTTGAAACCATGAAATTACGGAATAAAATGGCACTTGTTGGTAATAATTAACTTTGTTGGATTTGAATTGCCGCACAAATTTAATGAACTTAGTGGTTTACTGTATAACACACGCCGTTCACGTGATACCAGTAACAATTACTACGACTTTGAAGCCTATAATTACTGAATTAAATTGACTTTTTGTCACACGTGTGGGCAAAGCAAACACTGAATTTAACTTTTAACAAGAAATTGCTTGCAGAAACTACTTTTTTTGAATTGCACTTATTGTCACACACTACGACGATGCTGCTGTAGTTATCGAAGCCAATATTCTACGCAAGCGGGCGACTTATCTGTTCCGTCGATCGCTGATGATAGAACTGCAACCGCCTGGACCCCACTGGAACTGCTTTCACGGCTGCTCCTCCCGGCCCGTTGTCTGCAAACTGCGACACCTCGAAATGTAGACTGCCGCAATGGTTGGCCGCTGCTCGACTCTCGTTGACTGAAGATTAACGCCTGCGTCGTTACCGTAGCTCGAAGTCGACGTTTTAATTGTCTCCTCCGTTGGTCACTACACGCACGCCATGTCGGGAAAAGCGAAGGCGGTGTGCGGAATGATTTGAATGAAATGCGTGCTGGGGTTGAAATGATTAACAGGTTTGTTAGTCTCTTGTTGAACTTGAATACGTAAGTTTATTTCAGCGGATGGTACATCACCAACCAACCAACTTCACTGATATGAATGCTTACAAAGGTACATATATATCACTTATCTGACCGTGGATAAGGCTAATACGGACTGGTCGCCAAAGATACAGATTCGCCTACGGTAACGTAGACACAGACTTGAGTAATATGTTTTCCCGATCTCAGAGCACTTCACTCCAATAATTCAACTTTAATGTATAGTTTTCCAAACTATTTAAAACTTCCAATACTGATTAACTATGCGCTTAAACTGCCGTTACACGTGCATCAGCTACGTACGACAACACGCATGCTTGCTACCACATGCCGATCGGTCTACTTACTTACTTACTTACTATGCTCACTGCAGGGCCTCCTGCTCTCGAACCTTCCCATTGTCGCCAGATTTATTCTCATTGTTATAATTGCTCTGGCATTTGATAATCAATTAAACCTTACGTATTAGCCTTTCCACTTTACCTTTTGTATCAAATTACTGTCTCATCACAACTGATAATATGCTTCTCAGACAACATTACAAAACTTACTGTAGAATTTTAACCAAAGTAATAAAAGAAGCTAAACGTTTGGCCATAAACGATGAGATTAGTAGTTCAGATAATAAGATAAAAAGTGTTTGGAACATTATTAAAAGAGAAACAACTGTATCATCCCTTGAACATAAACCTATATCTATAAGCATTAATGATAAGCTTGTAACTGACCCCTCTTATGTAGGAAATGCTTTCAATAACTACTTCTTAACAGTTGCTGAAAAAATAAAAGGAAAATATATTGGGAATATGGATGCTATAGCAATACTTAAATCCTTGTCACCAGAGGCGGCCCTAGCAGGTTTTTGAGGTGGTGCGAGATTTCATCGTGGCGCCCCAAATGAGCAAGGTATCTCTATAGACTTACTTAAGATAAGACACAGTTTTTCCAACATATTCATATTATAAATGAATAAGTTTGTTTGCTTGGATGTTTTTTCTGTTTCACGTCTAACAGCAGAATGGCTAAGGATAAAATTTGGAATAATATATTGGTTATCTACTTTTATCTCGATAAAAAAAGTAGTTCACGTGGGATTCAAATTTGAATTCGTGTATGAATGCGTTACGATTTCCTCTCGAGCAAAGTCGCGGGCAGAAATAGTCTTTGTGTTTTAATAATAACCCAAACCTCAGAAAGATTATTATAGGATAGCAGCGGTATGAATGACAAGCAATAATAGTAGAAAAAAACACTATGTTTGAAGAAGATTATTTAAGCTACTATGGCATACACCATGCTCACACCACATATATGTAAAACTCTCATAGTTCTTAATATTTAAAATAATAAATAAAATAAAAATTAGGAAATAAAATAGTAACTAAAAGGCCTAGATTGCAATTTTCCTTGGGCAATACTATTTTCCATAGATAAAATTGCAAGATCTGACATTCTATCTAGAGGCTGCAGGTATCGTAAATAAATTGTGATAAGCTTTAATTTACTGAAACTTCGTTCTTCTTTAGCGACAGTTACAGGTATGGTTAGTAAAATTGGAATTGCTGTCCACACATTCGGACATACATCCTGCTAATCATTTTATTTCATAAGCTGAACTTTTATTGGTTCTGCTGATTGAAGCCTCATCAACAATACCATACAGTTTTAGAAAGTTTCTCAACCAATTTACGACCAGATATGTCACATGTTTCTCCGTTAGTTAAAGGTATATTTATAAATTTTCACAGAATTATTCCAATTCGGAATTTTCAGGAATTGTTTTGATAATGTGTAAGATCGACATTATTAAATTTGGATAGTTGACTAAATTGAGCGACCAACGCATTCTCAATTATATCGATCATATGTTGAAACTCGTTCATTGTAAACAATCCTTCCGGATCTATTACTATCTCATCTACGGCCTCGTACACAAAAAATCTATACTTTCATCGAGATCTGACTGGCTTAGTAATAGTCTGAGAATCAATCTCTCTGTTATCAGAGACCAGATGAATAACCTCGGTATTCTTTCTCAGATCCGAGCTGTTTTCCTGCAATTGTGAAGAGTTTCATAAATCTACATTCAGCCTTGCTTACAATATATACTTGAAACAATGTATTATACCAAGTCACCATTGTAACTATGAACTCAAATTGTTCCATGATTTGGCTCAGGGACAAGGCCTCTGTTGCTGCAACTGAATAATTCGTTTCCAGAAGGGCGTCGCGAACTGAAAAGTAGTGATAACGAACTGCAGCGATGCTAGAAACTCTCCAAACGAGTTTCGAAAATTTATTTGGCGATAGTCGTAAATGCTTGGATACCGCTTCCCTTCGCTTTGTTGATCAAGCGAATAGAACAAATATTCTTTAATGAAATGCGGACAAGGAAACCGATATAAATGTTTTGGAGGCACCTGCTATGTATTACCTAATTTAATGACACCTATGTGGATTAAGAAATGCTCGAAGATATTTATTCAGAATTCTGTTTTGGACACCTTTCTTTCCTCCTGATGTATTGGATCCATTATCATATCTTTGGCCTCGACAATCGTTCATTTCCAAATCGCATTTATGCATAGTATCATCGCTAAACAGGCCAGGGAGTCCAGCTCCTAGATCCCGAAGAGTTACTTTCCGGCTTGTAAGCAACGAAATACGCACATGGACTTGCTCTTGAGGGAGCGTCCATAAACTGCGTGACTCGGTTTAGGAAAAAAACGCAGGGCTACGTGGGGAGAGAGGGGGTTTCCGAGCCAAGCCACATAACTTTCCATTCATATTATTTGTCACAGTTAAAATAAGCTGCAGAACACACAACAGCATGTGAATATTTATTTCCGTATGTAATTTATGATAGTCTGTCAAGAGAAAGCAGTAAAAAATGTCTTCTGGAATCATCATGGGGAAAAGATACGTGCCATGAGGCGGGAGGGGGAGTAGAGGCAAAAGCTTCGTCGGCTACGTGGGGGGAGGGGATTTCACAGAAGGCCAAAATGGAGCTACGTGGATCATAGACTCTCCCTTATTACAGTCAACAAAAGCAATGTTAAAGAATTTTCGACTTGACTGACACCAGGAGCTCAAATCAGTTAGCTGACTTATCCATAGTCAAAATTTTATAACGAACTTTATTTCTTTTGAATATATTTGTCAAAATAATAGATATTAGTTTCCTTATTAGTAATAAGCCGGAGATGCTCCATCATCACAGGGTCATATTTTCCCAGCAGTTGCAATATACGCAAGAAATTAACATTATTGGAAGTATTTAGTATTTTAGATCCAAAGCTTCTTCTGAACAAAAAATTATGTTAAAAAGAATATTTTGGACACCATTCACTCGAGGATAGCAGCGCACTGTGATTTTTCGTCTTCAATCTGTATTTACAAATGCTTGTGTATTACGCTGAAGTTCTTTAATCAAATCAATGCTTCTGTCCAACTGAACATGGTGTACTGGAGATTTGAAGTTTCGTGAGTTTTGAAACGCTTTGATAAGTAGCTCCAGTCATGTACTTCTTTTCACAAATAAGAGTGAGACCTTATGCTGAATAAACAGAAAAAAATATACTTTATCTGAATATTTAGAGTAAAGAAGACATTTTCATTTATACGTTTCTCCATCTGGTATTACTCCTCAAAAGTGCGTACTTGAAAAATGACGTCCATGACCTTTTCTTGGATTTTTCCGTTGCTCGAATAATTATTTCATCTCTGGCTGCAGAGTCAATGAGCGACGATTTTGAAAAATCATTATTTGCACATTGAGAAGGAGAGGGTGTGTCTGGTATACCCCATTCTGTAATATTTCGAACTGCAGACGACGTTCCAGCCATCGTTAAATCTGCTCTATATCTTCTATTAAATAGGTTTTCTTCCGTCGTATGTTGAACTAGTTCTGGTGACGACGATTCAGATGACTTCTCAACTGTAAAACATTTTGCGAGCAATTTTGAAGCCTTCTCAGTTTCGCGTTGGTTTTGTTTTATTTTTAAGTATTGTGTGCCAGATAGTTTTTTTGTAGGTAGCAACTTGTCTTTAAAAGACACATTATGATTTGTAAATATTTACGATACCAACGTTAATTGTAATCAATCTAATATGTTGGAAAAAGACAAGTATGTTGAATCTCGACCCATGAACATGTAACCGTATGCGAATGAACTCCAAGACTACAACACAAAAAGAAGGAAGAAAGTGCTGGAAAAGCGGCGCGGATCGGCACCGGAGAGTGCAAACTGTGGTACGAATTATGATTCTCTTGATTCGAGTGACTCGAGCTTACTCGAGTCGCAACTCAAGTTGAATCGATTCTATAACTACATACGACTATGCTTTAAGCTGAACCTCTTACGTTTATAAATTCTGGATAATTAGTGTGTTAAAATAATATGTGAATAGCAGGCTTGGTTATTATAGAATTTTTTTCATTTTTTGCTCAAACGATCTATCGCTGCATTTTCGGCGCCCCCCATATGATGGCGCCCGGTGCGGTCGCACCGCTCGCACCGCCCTAGGGCCGCCCCTGCTTGTCACCAAAAACAGCACCTATGTCTATATTTCCCACCAGTCAAAATGAAATTGAAAAAATTATTAAATCCCTCAAAAATAAAAAGTCATTTGGTTATGATGAGGTTTCAACCCATGTAGTGAAACAATGTAATGTAAGGATCTTAGAATTTTGGCAAATTCTAGTTTTGCTTAGGCGGGACTTAGAAATTTTGTGAAGTACAGTTTTCAACTTTAAGTAATTTCCCTGTAATCTTGCTCACAGTTGCAATTCGTCATAATAATCATTTTAATGTGTAATTATCATATCGGGAAACATTTAGTTTAAGAGTTATTCCCGTTTGTTCAAGTTTTGAAGCACGCGATCAGAATAGTGAAATTCTAAGTTTCGCAGTATCTTTAAATCCAGTAAAGCTACAACCGAACTTTTATCACCAGCTGTAGTCAGCACTACCCCCGATATTTTGGTAATAAAATTAAATAATTTGGCAAAGTTTAATTAGTGATTTTAATTAAGAGAAAATAATAAGCTTTTTTATTGAAAGAGATATCAATTTAAATTTTACATTAGCAGATAGCTCTAATTAAGACGATTTCAGACATGTATGGGTTTTCATCAAAAGTTTAAGCATTTGTCCGGAAATTAAGTTTTTGTAAAGTAGATTGTCGCGGATTGTTGTGCACGCGCGTAAAAAGTTCTAGAACACTTAGGGATTTTACCCAAATTTTGAATGTATCACTACGCGGAGTCTTAAACAGCTAAAACTCTAAAATTAATTACTCTAAATTTCTCAAGAGACTGCCGTCGGACTTCTAGTGGATAAGTCCGGATACTGTTGAAGTTTGAACATTTTTTAATAGTCGGGATCGTCAAATAAATTTCGTACTCTTTGAGCTACGCGGAGGAAAAAGATGTGATACAGTTGCTGACGTCACTGGTTCTCGTGGTTTCGATAAAAGAGCCGGTCTGTGGCTGTCCGTGGTCTGTTCCGGTCTGTCTGTTCCTGCCTGGCGTCGGTTTCGGTCTGTCTTTCGTCGCGCTGGTTGTAACTCGCCACGCGGGCTAGTTCAACCATGTCGTGTCGTGTTAAATCATAACTTCAATGACTGTTAAGAACTTGTAAATTTACTAAGGGGTTTCGGTCGGTTAGATTTCTCTCCACAATCTGTAATCGTTGGTAAAGATAGTTCGATATGCCTGCTCAACTGTAAATGCACATTTTGAACTTGTGACTTTGAAAATAAAACTTTGGAATTCTAACAGTGAACTTGTGTGCTTCAGTAGGTAGCATAAAACCCTTTTCTTAATTTGTGGGTAACAAATTTCGTGGCGACCTAGGCATTTAGTTGAGTCATCCTGGCTACATGGTCAAATCAAATCAAAATTATTTAGCAGATGTACTGAGAATTGTGAGCTATCAAGTGTTTAAGTTAAGGCACTTAGGCGATACTGTAACCCCGGTATCGGCCTTGTCCTTACAGTAACACCAGCATTAGTAGAGTTATTAGTCATATTTGTAATAGTTCTTTTGAAGAAGGTATCTTCCCTGACTCACTCAAGAAGTCAATAATCAAACCGCTTTATAAAAAGGGTGATACCTCAAAAATTGAGAATTACAGACCCATTTCACTTCTACCAGCATTTTCAAAAATCTTTGAAAAAGCAATGTACAGAAGGGTGTATGCACATTTACAAAAAAATGACCTACTCAGTAAAGTACAGTTTGGTTTTAGACAAGGCGTTTCAACAGATTCAGCAATTTTTGCTTTTGTAAACAACATACTGGAATCAATGCATAAAAAATTAAATTCCCTAGGTATATTCTGTGATCTTGCTAAGGCTTTTGACTGTGTTGATCATGAAATTCTACTAGGTAAATTAGACCACTATGGAGTTAGTGGTAAGCCAGGACATTGGTTTAAATCATACCTGGAAAATAGAAAGCAATGTGTATCACTGAAAGATGTTAATACAGGAGATGTTATAAACTCAGAATGGGGTATAGTTAAATGTGGTGTGCCTCAGGGTTCAATTCTTGGTCCTCTGCTGTTCTTAATCTATATAAATGATCTCCCACATATACTAGGTGATAATGAACACATGGTGCTCTTTGCAGATGATACTAGCATATCCTTGAAAGACCCATCAGCACAAAACCTCGAAAACACAGCAAATGAAGTTATAAAGAAAATTAACAGGTGGTTTAATGCCAACAAACTAATACTTAATGTAGAAAAGACACAGTTACTTCAGTTTGTTACAAAAAATAAAACAAAGGACAGCTATAATGTATTATCAGAAGGAAAAGCAATCGATGAAAGCAGTTTCACAAAATTCCTGGGTGTATATATAGATAACAAATTGAACTGGAAACAGCATATTCAACAACTTCTTAAAAAACTGAATACTGCAACATTTTCACTGAGGGTAATATCTAGAATAGCTAATATAGAAACCAGAAAGTTAGTATATTTTGCAAATTTTCATTCCCTGCTCACTTATGGCATCTCATTCTGGGGAAACTCGTCACAAGCACAGAGGGTATTTAAATTGCAAAAGCGTGCTATAAGAACTATTTGTGGAGCAAACCCACAGACACCGTGCAGAAATCTATTTAAAAACCTGGGTGTTCTAACAATGCCAGCACAGTATGTATACTCTGTATTATCATTTGTAGTAGAAAATCCTGAACACTTCAATCTTAATGCTGACATACATAGCCATAATACTAGGAATAAATATAATATTCACAAGGATTACAAATCACTGTCAATTGTTCAGAAAGGGCTAACATTTACTGGAGCTTCCTTATTCAATGTATTACCAACAGAAATTAAATGTTATCTACAAAAACCCAACTACTTTAAGTCCAAACTGAAAGAGTTTCTGCTTCAGAACCCATTTTACTCTGTAAAAGAATTTTCTTCTTGGAATTTGGTAACTAAGAATGACTGATAAAATAGTATATATGGTGTATGGAAGGGGAAGGTGACAAAATTATCCACAATTACTAAATTGATATATGGTTTTTCTTTCTGTTGAAACTTGACAAATGAACTAATTACACTGTTTACAAAATTTCACTTATATATAGTAACTAACATAGGATAGCATGCACTCAAAAACTGCTGTGAAAAATTATCATATTAACAGGTTTTTAAGTAATTGACTGCTTATGAGTTGTTGGTAATATAATTGATATTGCTAATAGGTGTGTGTACTGTTCCACATAAATAGCAACTAACATAATATAATATGTAGTCACAAATTACAGTGAAACCTTACATGGTAACTGGTTGGTAAGAAAATAACTGGTTATTAGATGCTGGTAACAAGTGTATACACTGTTCCACATAATAAGTATTAATTAACTCGGGATTGTATTTGTAGATTACAGGAGATATTGGTTATACTAATGGGTTGTTGCTAACTTGTTGTCAATATATAATAATATTATCAATTATATAGTAATATTGACATTACTAATAAGTGTATGTACTGTTCCACATCCCCGAGATTATTCTCACATGGGATCAAAGTGAACATATCTATCTATCTATCTATACATTAAGCCAACATACCCCCACTCTTCCATCAGTGACATGATCTTCAGAATGACTAATCTTATCATGGCCATAGTTCTGGCACTGTCAGTTATCTTATTCTATCCTGAATTAGCATCAAGCTTTGTGCTGTCATTTGTATTATTACTTGAAGAGTTAGGCTCCTTATTTGTCCTTTTCTTTGCTGTACTGAGGCTGCTTCTGTTTCACATAGCCCTCCTGTACAGCCTTCATATCTATTGGAGTGTTCAGATTCCCACTGTACTTTACGCCTACAGTCCTTCCCCCCAAATCCAACTAGTCTTGATTAGCAATGTATGCCTTTTACTTATCCGCCACTATCTTTACCTGCCTACTGTCTTGATAGGTTTTCTCAGTGAAACAGTATTTCTTTGTTAAATAAATAGTGTTTCTCAAAATCTGCATTGTGAAGAGGTACCTCACATCTACTTTCCATTTTATATGCCATGATGCTAACAGATGTCAGATGGCTAAAATAATCTAAGAACAAGTAAGAGAATCAGAAAGGTTTGTCACGAAAAAAAATCTTAAAATATCAAGACTCATATAACAACAGTCGTGATCCTAGAATTTTCCACTTCTTATTTATTAATTTAATTGTGATGCACACACTGCGGTGGCAATTCTCTTAATCATCTAATTACCAATTTTTTATTATCTTATATATTTTGGGTGTTAAATTCTTCCCCCATCTACTTTTGTGATTTATTAATTTTAATTTCCTTCAACATTTTTGATAAATTATTCATCACTTCACTTGGTAATTTGTTCCAGTCCCTCACACCATTACCCACAAAAGAAATTTTTTTATCTCCCTTATGCATGAAATTGAGTGCCAGCTTGTGATCATGGTCATCTTTTCCCTTCCATGCACCATTCCTAATTATTTGACCAGTATCCATCCAAGCCCCATACCAACATATGCCTCGTATGTTCCCAGTGCTCTCTTCACTCTCTCTTTTTACAGGAGATGACCTCATCACACCAGTTTATGTACCTCCAACCAGACCACCAACCACCACTACACTTCGACCACAATCCAGCAACCAAGGACTTGCGACGGGTAAGCCCTGCGACGACGAGGACTGCTTCACCGGCTCGGGGTCAGGTGAGGTGTCCACAGAGGATAATACGTCCACCTCCCATGCTGCCAAAGGTAAAGTTGGACAGCGGTCACCTGTGCAGCACGGAAATGGCACTTTTCCCATCCCTCTAGGTCTAGTATGCCATGTGCTCGCTTTCACAAAAACTGGGACGAGTGCATTTAGAATCAACTCATAGATGATATTCATGGGCAAGTGCCAATAATACTGGCTTTGTGTACGCTTTTGGGTCACATTAGCACTTTAATTTCATGCAACTGCCTGTCAGATCAGAACATTACAAACACTGTTGAATCTTAGATTTCAAGTAAACATACTCTTTGCACCTATTTTTATCAAATAGTTAACAGTATATTTGTTAGTATTCTGTATTGTGGGTGATTTGTAGATAAAAATAGTTTTAAAACTCTGTCCAACTGGGATTAACTAAATATTCCTTGAACTGCAGTTAAAGCATGAAAAGTAATTCTAAATTAATGAGTTTCTATAAATCTTTATGCTCGTTAGGCTTAAAGTTTGGAATATGTAGCATTTTTATTGCATCTATCTTTCAAATGTTTAAGCATTTAATACTTAAAGCCAAATAGGTTAGTGGATACGCCATCACATGAACTATTATTTTGCAACATTCATGGGCTTTGTGACTGTTCTGAATATCATGATGCAGATTTTAGGTCAATTTCCCCATTGATCATAATTGTTTATATAAATCAGAACACTAATAGCAGACTTTGACTACTTTCT
This sequence comes from Vandiemenella viatica, assembly GCA_031002005.1. Lineage (NCBI taxonomy): Eukaryota > Metazoa > Arthropoda > Insecta > Orthoptera > Morabidae > Vandiemenella > Vandiemenella viatica. Next base: position 43,374,081 of record JARYHS010011408.1, read on the forward strand.
GATTATCTTGAAAAAGATTTATTGACCAAAAGTACAAAAACATTCTATTTTTCTCTTGCTAAAGGATCAGAGTAATGAACTAAACAATGGTTTAATTAATCTATATAGAAGAAATATCTGAATAAAGTTCATGTATATCCAAAACACATTGATGAGAAGTGGTCATTCCATTACAACCATTGTTTAGGTAAACTAGCAGGGTAAAGAGGCAACTGTGCTCTCTAATTCATATGGTCTCGTTGTAAATAGCTGGGCTGATTTGCAAGAAATAAAGGTCACTAACTTTAAAAAGCCACAGATAAATGATTATTAATAATGTACATACACATATCAATAGAAGAGATTTACTGTCATACTTCGATGGCAGCCAAGATGATAAACACAAAATTCTAATTAAATCTGTAATCAGGTTATATCATCTGTTATCCAGCCCCACCGGGGTCAGGTTTTAATTAGAATGATTAATCAGGAACATTCCAATCAGAATACAAATATAATTTTTAATTCCACCTTTCTGTATTTTCATTTAATATACTGTTGCATATTAGCTGGCATACACATATCTTTCAAGATTGCTTTAGAACGCAAGGCGGTAGATCACGTAAGGCTGTAATAATTGACATCAAATTGGTGAAGATTACATTGACCAACAAAATATGATTTGCCTCTATTCTAATAATGCTAATAATGAGGCAGAACTAGTCATTCAAAAATATCAAACAATAATTCAACTATTATTTCTTGGAAGGATAAAATCATTAACGCCAATTGTATCCCCCTTACCATTCTCTGCATAATTTTGGGAGAATAGTTATACTCATCCTTCCGAAAATTCAATTTCCTCAATCGAAATGTTGCAGGGTTTCATATCAGCAATAAAATATTAATCTCATGATATGGTTATTTTACTTGATACCGCAAAGTTCAATTCAATATTGGTAAAAAGCCTGATCCAAAAATTTAAACTGAAACCATTTTAAGTGACACAAAATTCATCATTCAACAGGCCTCCAACAATCATCAGGTAGCCCCAATTGAAAGGAATAGACATAATACTCTCTGCCTAATAAACACAACCTTTTTAAGTAAAGCTAATCACATTTCATTTAAAGTATCCTGATTTTTTAAATCAGACCATTACAAATTCATTTCATGGATCAACAATTTTTCTATCCAAAAACAATCTTTATATGGAATGGAAAGATACAATACCCCCTCACCCACCAAAGTAGAAGGGAGGAGGGCAGCAGTAACAAAATGTAACAAAAACATACAAAAAAAACCACAATTTTTTGAGTTATGTCATTCTTCATGAAATTAGAAACGCATGAATGAACTTGTGCAGTCACCCATGGTCAACCCATGTTACAATTGAACTGGAGATGGTGGACAAGCAAAAACAATATCATTGGAAACGTTAATCATGGGAAGGAAACTAATCAAAAAATGGGAGGACAAATAAAAGAGGTGAAAAATAATTAAATGTAAAAGGTTAAAACAAAAAAATATATAATTCTGAAATAAAATCTATATATTAATACTTCCCCACCATACCTACCTCTATCCACTCATCCCCCCTGGAGAAATCCAACATCCCAGTATTGAATCTTTCTTCCAACTCCTTCTCTAATACTTGCTGCTCTACCCAAGGGTCTCTCTTTCTCTCCCAACCCTAAATTTAAGTATTCTTATTAGGGACGTAATTTCTTTCTGCTACACTGCCACTGACAGTATTATTTTACTATATTTTACTACTACTGAGAAAAGTGAGAACCAAGGTACCAATGTGACAACCTAGAGCCAAGTCTCCAAAAATTCTTTTCCCCAACCCAGTTAATTCCATCTTTCATCCCACAAAACCATCCCCTCCTCCTATTCCACGACTTCCTCAACTTGACCCTCTCAAAGCCTTCCTTTCAAAAATCACTATCCTACTCCAATAACCTGAATCATATCAAAATAGGAGCCATGAGAGAACTTTTGTAAAATCAAAAACATCATAATTCTCCCAGCAAATAAGTGCTCAACCACTGTGATCATGGGTTGGAATGATTACTTGGCTGAACCCTTAAAACAGCACTCTGACCTCACACAACTGATCCCACTAACTCAATCTACCCCATATCACCTTCAGCAGAAAAAAATATACTTGTGCAGAAATATAAATCCTCTAATGCTCCTTCCCTTGTAACAAGCTTTGTTACAAAATGTGTAATATGTATCCACCCACCATAACTTTTTGTAACCCTAGCACTGGCAAAACCTATCATAGGCAATACCACCTGTTTCTCACCACTCATATACAAGCTCACCTGCATCTATAGTCCGAGTTCTTACATCTGCCACACCATGAACCAGTTATTCACAAATGAATGGTCATAGACAAACAGTTTAACCTCAAAATCTAAATCATCCTGTTGTTGCCCACACATTTCTCATGACCTTAATAAGTGTTTCATAGTAAGAGCAATCAGAGAATTCCCTGAAACAACATCCCCATCTATATTCCAGCCAATGAATGGTCAAATCCACCATTCAAGTGGTTGTGTTGACCATGGGTGCTTAAATTACTTTTTTATATATAAAAATGATGTTTTGTTGCTGCTTTCATCCTTCCTTCAGCTTTGGTGAGTAATGGGTAATTTTATCTTTCCTTCCCATTCTGATATCTGCTCACAGCATTACTTCCTACTCCCCTGATGCCAAAAAAATTGAGAGAAGATATGTTAGTTACTGGGTATATTGATTAATTTATTATACCTTGTAATTAACAATTTATTAATGTGCTCACTTACATGTAACAATAATTTTTGGATATTTTTATCACCTACGATTTTTTTATTTTTATTTTGTATTATTATTATTTTTTAACGGAAAATTACAAACTTCAATGTTTACTGTTAGCAGACCACTGCTACTACCCACTGACCAAAATTTTAAGTGTGGCCTTTCAAGCAGCGATGGTATTCTTTAACGCTGTGTTATGAGGTCATAAATACACCTTAACAGTATCTTTACGATTGCTGGCATACTTAATTCACAGTATGAAAACTGATGCAATCAAAATCTTTCGTGCTTGTATCTTACAGTAACTTCATGGTTGATCAAGCATCATTCAGACAGCTTTTACAAGGCTTTGGAGGTATTTGTAATAATAATACTTCATGTGTGATGGCACTGATTATTGTTTGGAAGGTCGATACAGTGGTGCCATGTCAGAGCGAACACACTGCAACTGTTACTGCAGAGGCGACGCCATCACCCGGTGGCAGCACCAGAGAGGGCAGCACATCCGGCCCAGATACAACCAGTGCTGAGTCACGCTTTAAGTCCCAACACAACGCAGATACGGCCGTCTCTCAGGCCGCAGGGAACACAATGATCATCATTGCAACGATTGTTGGTTTGCTCATCTTACTGTGTTTGCTGCTTCTTCTCATCCTCAGAATCAAGGGGCGACATAATCACTCAGATGCAAAATATGTGGTCAAACAAAGTGACAGCTTTCAAAAGTCAGTAGGACCCAACGCAGCATTGTTGGCAGCTGCAGAGGTTGGAGAGCATTACAATGACACTGCCATAAGTGCCAGGAATAAAGATAAGGAAGAGTTTAAGGAGTGGTATGTTTAAAGTAAAGCTGACAGTGTAGGTAAAGCTGTTGTTCTAATGCCTCTCACTAAAAGTGTTTCTCCAGCAAGACAGTGGAAGTTCAGGACGGAATTTTGAATAACATAAAGAAACTACATTATCTTCTGTGAAGTGGTCTACACAGAAAATCAAAACAGTTGTGACAGAATGAGACGATAATAATTGGTGCTAAAGATGTTTATAATAAACAGATAAATTACTGCATTATTTCTTTATGGTAGAATAGAGATCTAAAAACTGTAAATATATCATTCATATCCTGTACAGAAAAGGCTTAATAACATTTTCTGAAACTTACATATTCTGGTAAACCACAAATGTATACACTACATGACTACATAATAGGCACAAATTTTGACACAAAATACATTATAATAATGGAAAAACAAATGATGTGTGAAAGTATATTCAATATTTTCAGCAACTGCCCCATTATCATGTAAAGAATTTATTTTAATTTCTTGGATAGCATTCACCATGACATTTTATTACTATTAACAACATACCACTGAACTAGTTCTCCTAAAATAATCACTTGGTTATATCTTTCTACTTATGCATCCAACCTAAGGCCTATGAAAACTACCTTTTCCATTAATGTTACAAGCTTTGACAAAAGTAGCATGATAAATATTGCACTGTTAGATTTCATTACACAGAACTAATAACTTTATCTGGCATTTACTCCAAAGTGACTGAAAATTCTTGTTATAATGCTTTCCCTATTTCTAAGACTGCACAATTTAAACCCAATGCAGAATTTTGTAGAATCTTTCCTTTTATCACAAACCATTAAATTTAAACTGAATTTATCTGTTATCATTTCAACTATTTTCTACATAGGATTTTCACAGAGCAGTAAATTTTTTTTATGAAACAGCAACTAACCCAAGCAGTCTTATATACTGAAATTAGGGAACAAATGCAGCTTAATAAATGAAAAGAAAGTAAAATTTTCCTTTATTTTAAAGCAAAAACAACTATGGACTTAACTTCTGATTAGTCTACTTGTACAAACTAATGATGAATTTAATTCCCAGATATAAATAAGTCAATGAGAAATTGTTTATTATCAGTTGAATCAAAGTGTTCAAATTGTTACATCCAGTTGCTGAATTTGTGTGCCAGTGAATTACTATGTTGATACAATTTTGCAAAGGATATTACAGTGCACAAACATAAATATAAGGGTGATGATATCAGAGGAATCACGAGTGTATGACCTAAGGATTTGAACATTCCCTTGTCAAATTGAACACTTCCATTTTAAGGCTTTCTTTACATTGCTTAAAAATAACAAAACAGCCTACAGACTAAGTAATTTCTACTATAATAAGATACTACGAGTGCACTTGTTTATGCATCATTACAAAAATACCCCACGTTACAGTGATCACCTACACTTATTTTGTTGATATTCTGCATGTACATAGTAAATGGTAACCTCCTATGTTTATTCTGCATTTTTAAAACACCTTTTAGGAATATGATCCCTCTGTAGTTTCTACCCAAGTCAGTAAGGAAATTAACTGCTGTATATAAAAATGTAATTATGTAGAGAAGAATGAAAATGGTATTGTTCAGGCACTGCACTGCATGTGATAATATATAACCCAGCACAGGTTCACTACCCCCACCCCTTATTTGTTTTTCACAGGAAAGCATGAGCATGGAGAATGTAAGGCAAACCAAGACTACTGTATCTCCTATAGTGAAGTGGTAGTAGTGTAACACAATACCATTTTATCTGTGATAATCTGTTTCCTAATGAAACCAACATTTATATCTGATTATGAGCAGACTTATATACTGAAAACAATGGAACATATGACATATTTTAGGCAAAAATTAATATTTTTCACATGTTTAAGCTGTTGCATTTTAATATACTTAGTTTAACTACAAGTATATGATAATTTTATTTTAAACCAACGAATAATAAAGGATGTAAGTTTCTTGTGATGAATACATTTTCATTTAACGAAGATGCTCTATAGAAACAGATATAAATGTAACAACTGCACAATATTTGTATTGATAAATTTTATTAATATGTTATTTTTTATTCTGATAAACATAATAAACAATCAAATTCTGTTTTATACAACTTTCCTCACATTTCTCTATTTTTGTACAAGTGCCACCTCTCCAATTTCACATCAAAGTTCTTATGCTGGTTACAATTTTTTTAACTTGTATTTTGGCATCTGAATCCTTACCCACTGCATGAACAAATAACAAGCTTGTGATTCCTATGTGTTTGTTTATATTTCACCAAATACTAACAACAAACTCATAAGCGGACATTTCAGAATTTGATTCAACTATTTTCTTAAACAGAACAACTCCAGAAATTTACATTTGTGAAGAGATCCCATTTGTGAACTTGATGTAATTTATCTTTGTTTGTTGTTAAACAATTATTTTAACAAAAAAATATGAATTTTTCCTATAAAAACAAAAACAGGATATTCAAAATTCTTAAAACTTTTTTACGCGGGAATTTTTATTTACAATTATATTCCCCACACAACAAGTCATCACATCATTTTTTATAAATTCATTTATGGAAAAGCTTCCAAGCAATACAGGGTATTAAAGTTGCCAATCCCCAACTATTAGTCATGCAACCTACAAGAAAAAATTTATGAATAACTTTTTAAAATAAGAAGTTCAGCATGCTAATCATTTATGAATTAACTTTTTGAAAAGGATTTGTACAGAAATCAAGAAAAATTTTACAAACACATGTGGCTCAACAACAAACATTCATAAACTAAGCCTGGCTGATGGGATATTCCGCTTTCCAACTGCCGTTCCACTTCCAGTACTATGTTTTTGCCTGTGTTGTGATTAAACTAAGTTTACATTAATTTCATACCTCAATAATGACACATGTTTGTAGGTATTATATGAGATTCCACCTAACTGAAAAATGTCATTTTTATCAAATACAGGGCAATTCAAAATGAATTTGCAAAAATTGTATTACTTACAGATATAAATGATATATCAAATTAAATAGTAAATCAAACAGTTTCATTGAAGCAAGTGCATACAGTGTTTCCCCTCTTATCTGCTAGAGCGTTAGTAGTAAAGATGGCAACTGCTGAACAAGAAGTTTTTTGTGTTTTACAGTTTGCAATCCTCCAAGTGATAATAATATCAGTAGATGGTATCTTCAGTTTGAGGACATTGGTTGTCTTTTTAAAGGGACGAGTATGGGATGACATAGCCGGACTGAAAATCGTGTTGAACATGTGGGAAATTCTTTCACACACAGCCCTAAGAAATTTGTTAGGAAGACCAGTCATGAATTAGCAATTCCAGTGATGTCTGTGTGGAGTGTTTTAAGGAAATGCTTGCATCTACAGCCTTATCATTTACAATTGTTACAAGCTCTAAAGCCTGCAGACTACCATTTACTGGCAACTTTGCAAACGAAATGCTGCCGCATGATTAAGATTTTCTTGATCATGTCATTTTAAGTGATGACTCATCATTTCATCAAGTGTAAATGTGAACACTCATAATGTGCACATCTGGGCATCAGAAAATCCCCATGAGGTAGTACATTTGTAATAGGACTCTACATAATTGAATTTTTTTTCATGCCATATGTTGCAGAAAGTTCATGGGCCTTTCTTTTTTAGCAAAGCAACTATAACTGGTGTTTCTTATCTTGATGTGATACAACAATGGCTCTTTCATTAACTGCTAGATGATTTACCAAGGAACTTCATTTGACAGCAAGATGGTGTGCCGCCTCAGTGGCATAACTAAACATGCGACTAGTTAAACGATGTTGTATCCAACCACTGGATTCGCCACCATGGGCCGAATGGCAGGGTGTCACGACATACACTAAAGTGGGGTTTGTACAATTGCTTAGTCTTTGAACTATGACCGTTCGCGTAGCCTAAAGGTAGATTGTCAATCGGTCACCATCTAGCCAGTAACCTCAACTAGACAAGGTATGTGGTTGAAATAAAGTTCACTGTAGCCTTTCTGATAATTTAAAAATACTTTATTTTTCAAAATTTTACAACACTCATAGGCCAATCTACAGCAATCGGCTCTTCTTTTCCAAATTAAAAAAAATAGATTGCAGATTTGAAACAGTGAAACAAGTTGCAGTAAACTCCTGAAAAACCCCTAACTGATGAAAAGTCAGTTACATTGAGAGTGAGTATACTACACCACGGTCATTCCTAAAATAATTCAAGATGCATGCTGATTCGGTTTCATTTCCGGACTATATGGTTGCCTAACCACTCCGTAACTGTGCCAAATTTGCCATAAGAACTGTGTAGCCTTCTCCTACAAGTGGATTACAATAACTGTCACCCACCCCAGCTTCTACAGTGTCTTATATAGAGGATGCCAAATGTTGCACAAGTTTCTCGGATATTACGAAATATCTTAAACTATCTGAATTAATGTTCCTTTCAATCGTCTCAAAAATTTTATGGTGGGCAGTGCATGATCTAAATATTAGAATCAATCCTTATAATAATAAAAAATCCTATTCCTAATGGTTTAGCCGTAAAAAATTCTTTAAGTGGCACATCTTAAATTTACTCTCATGTTCAAAGTATGTAAGCTACCAAGCTGAAACTAGTTTTAAATGATTCATTAATTCTCCTGTATCTTTTGGTGTGCAAACTGGTTTAGTAACAATTCTCTTAGTGCAGTACAAAATGTGAAACATAAAAAAACAATATCTCCAAGCGTATTAAAGCTACAAAGCTGAAATGTGCTTTAAACAATTCTACATCAAATTTTCTAAAAGATAGTGACACTCTTCAATTGTTAAAACTATTCTTTAATTGTCTTCCTATAGTTTCGAAATCTAGTTATTTTTCTTGCAGATCTTGATCTTCATAATTCCACAACTGGAAGTTAGCCATTCTCATACATTTAACATTATATATATATATATATATATATTTTTTAATTCTAGCCAAAGTATTGCATGGATTCACATAAAATTTAGTGTAATGTGCTCTTCTACTTCCATTTAAATATACTCCCTCCCCCTTGAATTTAGCAGAAACTTCTTACGTATTTTCTTGCAACCTCATCATTTTCCTATAAAAACAATATTAAACTTTTATCAAACAATTTCAAATTTTTACAGAAAGATTACAAAATTCATGGCATCTTTTGAGTTATAAAACTCTTTTGTTGCTAGAAAACTAAGAGCTCAGGAATTATTTGACTGTTTATTGCGACTTCTATAAAACGTGGTTGCTTCCACTTTCAAAAACAGAAATCTTTCCAGTACGATTTTATATCTGCCAAGTGTCATACTTTGTTTTGATTCCTGTGACCTATTGTACCTCTGAAAATGAATGCATCATTTTCTATGCAGAAATAAAACGTTTCCCATTATAACAATAATGTGTACATACGTTACGATCTGAAATCACTCTATACTTCAACATACCCCTTGAAACTTGTAAGAAAATAAATTTAAACATGCTTTACAATAGAATTGAAGTTAGCTCAATGCTCTTAAAACAAATTTTGTTAATGTATTGACAAAATTTAGGTTATATTACAAGGGCTTGTTTCCCATGTTCTCCACATTCACCCAATCTGATACCATGTGATTTTTATCTTTGGGGATTCATAAAGGATCATGTGCTATGTATCCCTGCCACCAGCTGGCCTCCCCATCTTAAGAAAGAGGATTGAAGCAGTTGTTGCAACAATTACTCCAGATACACTGATCATGGTATGGGAAGAACTCGCCTATTGAGTGGATGTGTGTCACGTGACAAATGTTGCTCACACATGTACATAAAAAAAACTGTTTGATTTGTTCTTTCATTTTTGTATCATCTATAACTGTAAGTCAATAAAAATTCTGTAAAGCCTCAAAATTCCAATATTCATTTTGAGATACCCTGTATTACAGGTATTATATATTTATAAAAAAACTAATTATTAAAGTTATTATACACTTAAAAAGTTATTCTTATTATAACAACAAAATTAATAAATTATATGTGCAGTCCTATTTAAAAGAAATTAATGAGTCTCATTTACAGAATTATTACTTTTCATTCTAGCTCACTTATGTGTTGCTGAAAATATAACTTACACTAGAGTTTTTGTTCACACCTAGTTCATCATTGGTATGCAGAAATGAGAAAAACCTAAAGAGTTAACTCAATCTTAACTATAACATAATAATTCAGGAATGAAATATGATGAAACTATTTGAGTTGTAAGTAATCTGTGGACCTACATTTAGCTTTGAAACTCCTTTAACGATACACTTTTTTGTGCTAAGGTGGCAAAAGTTAATCTGATTAAGAAGGGTCATATCTGGTTGCTCTTTTTTGTTCAAGGTACTACACTGTTTAACAGTTCTTTAGAGTTAGAAAACCTGCAGAGCGAATTATGACAGATAAAAGTGGAAACAAACACACAACTTACACTACTGAGTCATTACACAGCATATAGTCAGTCAGTTTTGCAATTTGTCCTTTGGCTCCAACAGTCTACTATTTATACACATAAAAACTTCTGTAGTCTCCAAAAGGAAGTATAAATTCACTAGTTTTCTTTCCTTTACCTAAAATTTTTAGATAGCAATATTACTGATCTGATCACTTGCTGCTTATCAGAGAACTGGAAAAGTGTGACAGTAGTACTGGTCCACAAAGAAGGGTGACAAATATGATTGAAAACTACAGCCCAATCAGTGGAAGGTAAATTGATTGAGGGTTTCACATGTAGCCATATCAGAAATATTTGTGAGGAAAGACACTGGTTTTAAAATTGTTAACATAGCTTTAGGCAAGAATATTGATGTGAATCTCAGCAAGTAGGCTATGTGCAAGATATTTCAGATGGAATGGACATGGGAGGTCAATTTGATAGTGCAGCACTAGATCATCCCAAGTCATTTGACAAGGTGAGAAATTAATGGTCTTAAATAAAACAAAAACCATTGGAGTGGATAAACAAATGACTACCTGGGTAGAGGAATTCTCAAATGGTAGAAAGTGGTGACAATGAAAGTGTCATTAAGCTATGAAAATAAGGATGGATAGGGGGGAAATAACCGATCTCTACCACAGATGAAGGCAGGAAGGTCAGAAGAACACACATTATAATGTTTTTTGTGACAGTAAGATTGGACCATTTGGCAAGAGGGCTATGTACAGCATGGCTTACCACAAGACTAGTTTCTCCATGAAGAATAAGGTTAGGGAGGTTATGGTAGTGTGGATAAACTATTGTGAAGTGAATTATTGATAACTCTTGAGAAAAGACTAATATCTATACATATATAATGAGCAGGAAAATGTTTTAAAGCAATGAAACTAACCAAGGAATGGGAAATAAAACCTGACACTTACTATAGATAATGGTGTCTGGGAACAGCAAACACAAAAAAGATGAATACATTTAACATAAGTTTCAGTGTTAAATCTTATTCTTGCAATTAGATGAGACACTTGGTATGGTCACATGTGATCATATCATAACCCACTTTGTGAATCATTTACCAAAGAGGATACAATATGATCTCATCTCACCCTGCAAAGGGTCTCATATAAGGTTCAACATGAAATTGAAATATAAGCTCCTTTGGTTAAATAAACAACATTGAATAAATTAACAAATAATTTCATTTTAGCCACACATTCAGTCAGAGTCAGTGAAATATAAATTGATTTTTATGTATAAAATTAATATTTTGATTATATTCTAGAGACTAAAAAATCCATGTATTTACAAACAAATACTGACATCTTTATTTTAGTTTCAAACCAATCAAAGTAAGTGAACTTTATATCTTCAAACAAAACAAATGAGATACGTGATTGACATCATCATCTAGTGCAGATACCAGCCACTGGTCGGATCTGCTGGGAACAAAAGGCTCACCAGCATTCCTATCCAACCACCATCTTTCTTCTTTCACCCTCTTTCCTCCTCTTTCTTCCACACATTTTTAACACACATACATGATTGGTATTACACATTAATTACAACAAAAGATCTTACCAATTCATGTCTGCTCTAGCTCAGTGGAGGGTATGAGACATCTGAGCCATTACTGGGCATTTGAAAAACGGTTATGGCACAAACTGTGTTCTTTACCATTCATAGATTGCGACATTTGACAGTTGGATGGTACAACAGTAGATTGCCACTGTGAAGTATCGGATCCATGACAATGATGTTTGTGTCAGGCAAAGTGCAGGCACCAAACTGCTTCTGCCCAGCACCGCAAGTGTTCTCTCGCCATACGGTGTTGCCCTTAGCGCTGTATGTGAAGGCGTGATGGGAAGTTGTGCTGAACTGCTACCAGCAGTCAGAACCCATCTGGCTCTGGCAAATTCCAAATGCCAGGCAGCACATTCCACTCAAGAAACCAAACATTGAATGCTGCTTCTGCTGTCAGTCTGTCCGCACGAAATCTCATATAACACCTTTTGAATCAGTGCCTTTCAATTACTTGTCTCCTGCAACCAAACTCAGGGGCAGTAGGCAGACTTTAGCATACTTTACATCAATACTTTCATCTTATTTACAATACCCTTTGCACTTCTCCACATACAGCAATTACTTGCACTCATTCATTGCCGCTGTCTTCCACCATATTCTGTCCTACTTCAAACTTCCTGACCATCCACAAAATGACCGTGCTGTCAGGAAGCGGTGATAAATTATCTCTATTTATCCGCCTTTCATTTAAAACCTCTCTGGCCCTTTTCACTGCTCGGAGCAGCCCAGGTCTTATCCGGCTAACCTGACTTCTGGATTCTGTTATCTGCCTACCTCTCAAGTAGGTGGCCACTTACCTGTGGTCAGTGTTATGCCTTGGCATTTCTGCAAGTGCGAATTACACACAGATGTTTGTTTATGATTTAATCATGAAACACTCTATTTGTCTTGATCACATGTAACACCACAAAATATTGTGTTAAAAGTGTTAGTCTTTTTCATGTTTGAAGTTCCCAGCTGCCGTCAGCTATGGTAAATGCTAGGTTTTATTTCCCTGTCCTGTACATTTCACAGGTTGTGGTGAAATATCAAAGTAGATATACATGGACATAAAATTTTTAATTGTATTAATAGAGCAATGAAAATAAAATAAAAAATTGAAGAATTTTGTTAAAATTATTAATAAATAAACAATAATAGATTGGTTATTGACAGGATCTTATTGGTGATTTAGGCCAGAAGGATGTCCAGTATTCAAGATTTTTTGGAATGAAAATTTCCATCTCAGAAGTCCAGATGTAGTGATAGTTTCTCGGAAAACCCTGACAGATATCATTGTAAAGTAATCATTGAGGTTGTTAGAGTTGTGGGTATTGGCACATTCTATTAATGAAAAATACAGGTTGCAGGTGTGAACTGTTTGTCTGTGGTGATTCATTCTGTATAAGAGTTGTTTTGTAATGAGCCCTATGTATGAATTAGTGTAGTGGCAGCAGGTTAGTTGGTATACGAGGTGCGTTGTGGAACAAGTTGCATGTTAAATGATAGGGAATTTTTATCTTTGAAAGATCTGAAACAGGTAGTGGTAGGTGGATACGTGCTGGAGATTTGCAGCAGGTCAATAGCATGGAAAATATCCAGATGGTGGTTTTGGAGAATCTGAAGGATGATATTTAAGGACCAAGATATTCTTAAGATTGAGTGGTCTGCTAAAATATGTGTAAGGGACAGTGGGTAGAATTTTAAGGAGATGGGTGTGCATATCTGGAAAGAAAACTGGGTGATGAATACAGGATTATGGTTGGTTTTTTAAATGCAGAGTGAGAGTAGTTATTTGGAGGGTGGGCGACAGCACAAGAGATTTGTTTTTGTACAAGATCCTTGGAGTAACAGCAGGAAATGAGGGCTTGAGATAAGTTTTCAGAGTACTGGAAGAGGGATTCTTCATCTAAACAGATGATTCTGCCACAGATGGCAAGGCTGTAAGGGAGGGTAGGTTTGGTGTGGAATGGATGGCATCTGTCAAAGTACAGATATTGCTGCAAATTAGTGGGTTTCATGTAGACCAAGATGTAAATGGCACTTCTTCTCTTTCAATTCTAAAGTATATCACCAGATTTGTAGCACTGATATGGATACCTGTATGGCCCCTTCTTATGTCTACCTATTCCTAGCTTGTCTGGAGGAACATTTCCTATACCACATTCCATTTAAATACCCTGGATTGTTCAGATACACAGATGATATATTTATGATCTGAACCCACAGTGAAAACCAACACCTAGAATTCCTTAATAACCTTTAACAATAACCATTCCACCAACATCACCTGAACCTAATACCTCCCACACATCACATTCCTTGATGTGGATATTGCTCTAATACAGGGTGCCCTACACAGTGGGAATTATCAATAGCTCATTTCACAATAGTTTATACCCACCACCTCAACTTCCCCATACTGTTCTACATGGAGTAGCTAGCCAAGTGATAAATCATGGTTTGTGTACAACCACATTGCCAAATGGACGAATCCTACCAACATGAATAAGGTTTTAAACTGAAATATTATACAGTGTGTTCATGTTTTTGTGTTCATCTGTCCCTCCTGGTTTTATCAGTGGTAAATTAAGTGTTATTTTCTCTATCCTTCCTTATTTTTAAATGGTATAAAGCAAAGGATGGGAAATGCTGAGTAAAAACAAGTGGTAGTGAAAATGAGAGTGCCACAGGGTAGTGTACTGGAGCCTTGATATTACCATGGGAAGTTACCAAAAACACATAAAAATTATAATTTGTAAAGGATGGAGCACACACTCTGGTGGCAATTAAATTGAACTAGTTTCTGGCATATTTCTGCAACTCTTTTCTCTTTTTACTTCAAACAAAAATTAGTTCAACAGAACTTTTTCAAATATACATAGCTGGAATCTTTTAAAAAAAAAAACTATTAACACAAGAGATAGTGAAATAGTGTGGAACAAAAATTAATATTTGTGGGGAAAAAAGCTGCAGTATAGTTTGTGCAATTTATGCAGTTAAGTATTTCAACACTTTTAAGCCATAAATGATTTAAAATTGAAAACCAAAAAAAAATCTTGATAATATGAATACATTTATTACTCTCACAGAAAATTAATAATCTCTAGAGTTTGGATTTTTATGACAAGTCATATTTTTTTTCCTGCCTCCATTTTGAGCTTTAACACTGAATTAAACACTGATTGAACATTTCTAATTGCATTTTACATAGCATATAAATGCATATTCAGGCCATTTTCCTCATTTTAGTCATATTATGATAATATTTATGGTCATATTTTGAGGAAAAATGTTTTCTTTTTTATAGTACCATGAATTCACTAGAAGTTATAAATGAGAAGAAATTGAGATATTTTTTTAAGGAACTGTACTCCTATTATACTTTGGAGGAAAAAACAAAACTAATTTTCACTAAATTTGTCAGAATTCCAGTCAGGAATTAGAATTAGACATTATTGTCACCCTCTAAGTGTTAAAGTTCCACCTGCATTTTAATCTTGACAATGCAGCATGCTTGCATCGAGCCGCATCAATCAATATCACATTGCCACAAATACTTCTGAAAATAATCCTGTCACTGTTGTATATGCAGTGGATCACTAGTGCCATGCCAAAAACAAAATATATAATAAATTCCCATTTCAACCTATTCTTCCACATGAACATGAAAAAAAAAAATATCTCAATGGTACAATAAGTGCACAGAAGCAAATTATGCTGTCTACATAAAAGTGAAAGTACTAGATAAAACAAATGACGTATAATTGAGTATGTTTTGATGTACAGTAAATTTTAATGTTTGGTCATATTTTGTCTTTTTTAGGTCCTCCTTACCCATTTTAAGGTTATATTTGCATGCATATTTCTCTATTTTTTTGGTCATAAAGATCGGAACCCTAATAATCACTGATCTAAATACTCTTATAAATCTAGCTTTTGTTGATACTGCACAGCACAAGCAAAACTTAATTAAATTCTGCTACCAGGAAGACACTTCCTTCAAACTTAGTCAATTCCTCAAATATCTCCTAAGTAATTTTTTTTTTTTTACCTACATTTTAACTGGTGCTACTGTGTGTATTAACACAGATGTATTCTTATATGTTCCTAAATGCTTATCATTGACATCATCAATAGGTCTTTAAAAGCAAGTATGTAATAAATATATGAAAAGAGAAAAGGTTTTAGTAGTTTATGGCTAGTTGACATTTGTGTCACTAAGGGTTAGCAACAAATATGGAACCTGGACTGCAAAAGCTTTTGTCAGCATTTACTATGTCAGAAATGACTATGTCAGTCTTGAAGAAACTGGAATTTGGAGAAGTGGATAACAGTATGAACTAGGTTCTCTAATGTAAAAGTCAAACATTACAGTTGTAGAAGCAGCTAATGAAGAACTAATATTTTAACATCACACTCGAAAAACAGTATATTTACAAGAAAATGAAATACCAGAACACAATAAAATGTAGGGTGTTATGAAAAAAAGGCATAATTTGGGAACTCCTAGCTTTTAATCATTGACAGAAGAAATACTGACAAAACAACTCTTATATCATTTTTCCAGCTATACTAAAACCACAAAAAAACTGTCTATGTACCTATTAAAAAAAATTAACAGCTGCATATTATAGTAAAAATAATATTTTTCACTGTACCCTACTTCAATAACTATGTTTCACACCCACACCAGGAAATGAGTAACTTCTGAAAACACAAATGTTCATCCTTAATTTTTTTATTTAAAAATTATAATAAGGTAACAAACATTCTTTTATTTGGATTCCAAATTTTATTTCACAAGTAACATAAAAATCAAATTTAATCTTCTAATCTGCTTTATCCAGTTTCTATGTAGGGGGTTTGTAGACTGTAACTACTGTGAGAGAAGAATTATTTCACAATTTGCTCACATCACAATTTTTTTTAATGTATGTTTGTGAAATATTGTTTAATTTTTTTTTCTATAATGTGATGATTCAAAAGCATACAATGAGGCAATTTCACTGAGTGCATAAATTCACCCCAAATTTGTCTCTAAATCAAAAAAACATTTTTTATTTATTGTATGTTGTTCTACAACAATGAAAATCTGTGAACATTAAAGTGTTTCATATAACAAGTGTTAACTGACAAGACTGAAGATGATTGAAAGAAGAACAAAAACAAATGAAAACTGAGTAGGTATAAAGCTACAATTTCTGTATGAGACATTGCTCAGACAGTGAAACCTGCCCAGAACTTAAAAACTCTCAAGTACAATACAGATGAAATAATTACACACATTATTGGCTATTGCATGAACTACAGAGCACAAACAAAATTATCTTTCTGCTAATACTGACAGTTTACAGAATTTCAGTGTGAAGTGCAGTATTTCCTTGCTACCTTACAAACTTCAAATCATGTCACTATCACAAACTGTGGTAATAATATACAATATAAACTAGCTTCTGCTGAAACATGCACTTAATTCATACTAGCCTGTGAAAAAAAAAAAAAAATTAGAATTGATGTAGATGCCATGAATTACCATAATTAAAGACGCAACAGCATATCCACACAAAACATCACTACACCAATAAATTGTCATACATACTACATGCAAGTGATGGCCTCTTGAGCTATCCTTAAAATGATTTTTATCATACACAACTAAATGAACTCACTTATTATTTTAGTTGTCAAAGTTTGTACCAAAACCCGACTTCATTTTTGTTTCAGGAAAGAAAAGTTTCTATGAGGGAACAGCTACCGTAAATTAAATGTTACTTTTGAAAATGAGTTACCACCTCATACAAATTAATCAGTATTTTTGTTTTTGCTAAATACACTTTCATTCACATTTCTTTTCCTGTATTAAAGTAAACCAACTTTATTTTTCTAAAAACAGTGCAAATGATGATAAAATTGGGAAATTTCAGCTGATAAGCTGCATGTTCCATGTTCCCTACCTACTCTGTATACTGTTAGTTATCATGGGGGGTAAGGGAGGGGGGGAATTTTTCATTATAGAAAGTTAAATCTAGATGTAAACTGTGCATTTATAATTTTCATCTTTGACTAAAGATAAAAGTACATTTGCTACAAACAGTTTTACTATTAATTATTATTACTTACATGGTACAAAGTTTTAAGTGAACTTAATGTAATAATTAATTAATAGTAGGAAAGTATTAGTACATTTTTATATAACTGATTTGTGTATTAATTCTAATTAATCATTAGGGAGTGTCCATAAACTATGTGGATCTGTATGGGAAAGGGGGGGGCGGAGGGAAAGGTTAGCTGAAAACTATGTGGGGGGAGGGGGGTTTCCATATAGCTTCTTATTCATATTATTTGTCATAGTTAAAATAAAGAACACACAACAGCATGTGAATATTTATTTCTGTCATTTAACTATCTCCATATGTAATTTACAATATTCTGACGAGAGAAAACAGTAAAAATATCATCTGGGATCAATAGGGGAAAAAAGCTACATGCTGCGTGGGAGGGGAGAGGGGGGGGGTTTCACAGGAGGCCAAAATAGAACTATGTGGTTTATGGATGCTCCCTTAACAGTGTCACATTTGAAAATATTATATCATACTGTTCCACATCACTGAATCTGCTTCATTCACAGCAAAAAATAAATACAAGTCTTGACTGTGGGGGATGTTTGCAAACAAGTTTTTAGAAAGCTGTAAAAATGTTCAGAGGGAGTGTGAATAGAGTAATTATTTATGACACTACAAAGTACACAATGCTGCATGAAACCACTCACTAACATATTCTATTAGTTTGCTTTTCAAAATCTGACACGAATAATTAGGAAAAATGTTTTAAAAATAAAAAGACATAAAAATGAAAAAAGATAATCTTGCTTGTAGCATGTTATCCATACATTTGGACTCACAAATAAAAGCTATGAGCAATTACATAATTTTAATAAAAATTAATAGAACCTCAAAAACTGGAAATACCCCATGAATTATGAGTGTGAATAAATATTAGAACCTGTAATACATAAGGCAAAGGAAAGTTAATTCTATGAGACATTACTCACACAGGTTTCACTGTCTGTGACTATATACATCTACAGAAAACCACCAGTATAATCTCATAAGCATTTTCATTTCTACTCAAGGTCCAACGGAGACAGAAACTGGACCTGATGCGGAGGTAGCAACATCAGAGCCAGTGTCCGTGTGGACAGAACCCAGCAGTACAGCAGAAGAGTCATACAGCAGCAATTCAGGTGTTGGTAATGGAGGTTATACAAATGGGCTCTCTCATCCATCAGATGGCTCCCCTCACCATCCAGGAGCTCCACTATCTACAACCACCACCACAGAGCTGCCTCCGCCACCACCACCTCCACCTCCAAGAGAACCCCCCATTCCATCACCACGCCCGCCACCTGGTCGTAACAAGACTCGTGTGCGGATATCATCTGAGGCTGCAGAGAATACGGCATTAGTCATTGGTATAATAGCGGGTGCGATGATAGCCATCATCCTGCTTATTCTTATAATACTCAAATTCAAAAACAGAGCAGAGGGATCATATAAAGTTGATGAAAGCAAGAACTACCGTGCTCCAACATCACAGGCAGGAACAGTAGCAGTTGGTGGAGGCATAAGTGTAGGGCCTGGAATGCCATTGTTTGGCTGAATGGTCAGCCTCAGCAACAACACCTTCAGCAACAGCACCAGCAAGGTATGCTTCCACACCAACAACCACTGCAGCACCCAACACTGCAGCACATGAATGGCAGTGTTAAAAATGGTGCAGGACTTGACAAGGTAGCACCAGGAAAACCCACTAAGAAGCAAAATGTGAAAGACATCAAAGAGTGGTATGTGTAGAACACTAAGAGCCCTAGTCTGATTCTCAGGCACTTCATTTTTGTATGACTTTTGGTGATTCATATATTTTTTAAACGAGGCTCAAAGAATGTGACTGAAACTCAAACCTAAATCGAATCCTAAATCGTGCTAGGTAATTGACTGAAAAAAAACATTCTTAGAACCTCCTATGTGCCAGAAAGAGGACTTTATTATAAGCCACAACTGTTAGATTTCTTAATATACATGAGTGGAATAATTTGTCAGCGCTCAAATGTGGTGATTTTTATTTAAAATACTGGCTGTATTACTGTAAAAATATTTTGGCAT
Source organism: Vandiemenella viatica (assembly GCA_031002005.1). NCBI lineage: Eukaryota > Metazoa > Arthropoda > Insecta > Orthoptera > Morabidae > Vandiemenella > Vandiemenella viatica. The sequence continues at coordinate 43,393,904 of JARYHS010011408.1, forward strand.
CTTTGTGACATGATAAGGTTAAATTAAACTTTTGTGTTTATACATTAACTGACTGAGGAAAAAGGTTTGTAGTCTTGAATAATTTTGTGTGAATGGATACCTTTTTTTGAGAAAAGAAATTATTGGATGATATTTACATATCAGAACCACCTTTTAAATATGGACCATGTCATTCCTGGCCATCTGAGAAATTTGTGTGTTGTGAAATGTGTGGAATGGCATCAGAAAATGATGCTCTGTTCCTATAGGTACCATTTGGTATGAGGTCTGAACTGGTAACATAGATTTAACATTATACAGAATGGTTGTACATGTTGCACAGCACAAAATAGAGGAAACTAATATAATAATAAGTGAAATTTCACATAAAATAGATACAGATTGTTGAAGTTTTTGTGTTCTTTTATCAGAAATGTTGAGTGTAACAATATTTTGAAATTTTCAATACGGATGTATAAAATAAAGTAATTAAACAATGTGGCAATAAAAAATTTGTGTTCACACAAAGTAATATGAAGATTTAACCTTGTATATAAAGCAGTGAGTTTCACAAATACAAAGCTAGCCTGACAAAAAGGTTATATTATTTTATCAAATGTAATTAACAGTATTACACAAACTGTTGTCCAGAAAAGTACAGAAAGCGTGAATGTTCTTAACTTCAAACCTCATCCAATCACCCTGGAAGCACACTCCTATTGTATCCGCCCATATGCAGTAAACTGGTGCTCTCACATAATGTTTCTTTCTTATCATTCTACATTCTATGGTGCAAATCCTTATATGTCTTACATAAATGTACAATGTAGACTTTTTCTATATTTGTGTATACTGTTCTTTAAATCTTTGCCCATATAATGTTGTCTGTGGGAAAATGTATGTCTGGATCTAAGAATGTGTAAAACAGGTGAATGATAATATTCATGAAAATGTTTTAGATTCCTTCCATGCACTTTCTTCTCTTGCAGCACTTCATGTACAGATAAGATACAAGCTCCTTCTAAAAAAAACTTTGGTATGATTTTTGAGGTGTTACTGAATGTGAAAAAAATCAGTTACAGAGATGTATTAAAATGGATATGTGCAATAAAAAATTCATATACAATGATCTAAACTGTAAAAAAAAAAAAAGAGCCAAATTGTTTTGACAGCTCTTAAAAGTCATCGAAAAATATTATATCATTATTCATTGTTATTTGTTGAGCACAGAATCTTAATGTTGCAATGCTATTTATGGTTTTTATGTCATGAAGATGTCCTAAAAACTGGCCTTGTAGCACAGTATTTTCCATTTTTTGGCAGTACTTACATTACAGTTATGTTTTTGAAACAGCAAATTATTCTTCATTTTTTTACTGTTCCCATACTGCGTCTATAACTCCTTCACACTGCAAACCCTTTTCACAATTCCAAAAACTTAATGTTCACTTAAATTGCAAGCCAAAAACCTGTTTTGCAAAAAGAAAAATGTACTAACGTATCACTTATGCTCCTCACTGTTAACCTTTGCTTCCATTTCACATGTAATGGAAATAATTCTTGTCTTTATTCACTAGCCTAAACTAACCATCCACATTCTTTTATTGCATAACATTCCATAAATCAGACTTCGTACTTTCAGTTCCCAATTTTCCCATTATCAATTTTTGATACGAAAACACCTTTAAAATCAGTGCTTGGCAGTGTGGTTATTAAAAAGACTCTAGCACCGTAAAACAGCATGTTGAGTAATACTGAATAATTTTTATCCTGGCCTAGTTTATACATTAAAATCCTCTCCCTGCTAGTCACACTGAAATAATGTTCCCAAAGGTTCTCGTACTCTGTCATTGGTTACCATCAGACTAAAATATTAAGAGATGGTCAGGTTTTTTTATAAGTTATCAACACTCTTTTTCATTTTACAAACTTTTGCTCCTTCAATAATCTGGCCACTCATCAACAATTTATATGCTGATTGCAAATCAACTTGAAACAACAGCTGAATTATGTAAACTCAGAACATGTCTTTAACACTGACTGAAAATACTTCATGCACAACATCCTGAAGTATTTATTGGCATTACTTGCCTGATTATTCCCTGCAGTTGCTTTAAAAAAAAAAAAAGTTATAGTAGAGCTCTCTGGCAATAAATTACCTCCCCCCCCCCCCCCACACACACACACAGGATGTGTGGAGTAGTCTCTGATGATTAACAGCTTAGAAATAATGTGTGCAGCTGATATTACAACCTCTGAAAAAAATTTATACCTTTTTAGTTGAAATTTCCATAATTTAATTTACTTTGCCACTTTATCCACTTTGTAAATCACAATTTTGTTTTGCATTCTGTTTTTGGAAGCCTGCATTTTTGTTTAGCATTTGAATTATTTACAATAATTATTTTTCCTCTTTAATTGAATTAGGTTTAGTTTTCACATTTTTCTGATTCATTACATTTATTTGATACAATCACATTTTACACAGATTCCTTGAAATGACATCCACACCTTTATAGCCATCAAAAATAAACCTAAGTTCTCCTCTGGAAACACGCAATCAGAATCACAGCCAATGATTGTGCCCAACTCATCTTACACTAATTTTATTCATTCACTGATTACTCAGCTGGTCTATCAACTTTTAAATTTTCCTAATCTCTTCCTCTTCTAACATTCTCTCTTCCAATTATCACAGAAGTTGCCATTTCTTATTTTGATTTTTCACTGGAATTAAAAGTACTAATTTGTTTTGCAGAAAATTTCATAGTCACATGATACAAGCAGCATTGGTGTTGTTGGTTACAGCAAAGCTCCCCTCCCTTACAGGGACCAAAAAATAATGTACAGGCCAGACCATTCAATTGCAGATAATAATTCTACTAAATCTCAATGATGGATGGAGTCTTCCAGAAAAAAAAACACTGAAATGGCAGAGTTACCATCAGTACTCACTTTTAACTTGAAACAACACAGAAAATGTCTTTAGCACTGACTGAAAATCCCTAGTGCACATCTCCAAGAAGTATTTATAGATGTAGGAGGCAAGACATATGGCAGGGGAAAACATGTTTACACATCCAGACCTACCACATTAATGAACCAAAGATGAAACGAGGGAAGTGTCGGGATTGCTCAGATTGAGGTGGTGGGGGAGGGGTGGGGAAGTTGATCATCAATAATTGTTGGGTAGAAAAATCTCTGTGACGATCAGTCAAGGTAAAATAATTTTTTAGTCAAAAATATAATTTTGAACTGTTATAAGAGACAAAAGTAAATAAATAATATTAGAAAGATATGAAAAATATAGAAAATTATATTTTTGAAAAAAAGTTATTTTACCTAGACTTATCTTCACAGAGATTATTCTGTTCCACAATTACTGTTCCTCTTGTTTCATCTTTGGTTAATTCATGTGGTAGATTTGTTTGAACATACTGACATCATCTGTGGTAAGTGATGGGTTATTTTCCCTGTTCAATTTTATTTACATTACTTAATAGCAGTTTCATTGTAATCATTTATTGGTATTACATGCTCTCCATCTCTAACCTTAGATGGAAACACTGGTTAGGAGTAACCCAAAAATGATTTTAACAGGTTTGAGAATTATCATTAATTTTAATTTGAAAAACTACTAACTACAGTTCCTATCAAAAGAACTACACTTAATTATTGCAAACATCAATGATGACTTGGTTATCAACTGTAGAAACATTATGATTGTATGAAGGAAAAAACACTCGGTGCCATCTAGATAATTCCAAAAGTGGCACAAATAACCAACAACTTTGCACAGTTCTTAGACTTTCAAGCTGATGCTGCAACCTAGCACTTGACTGGACCTAAATAATTCTCATTTAAAATGCTAAATGCTTAGTCTGAAGCCATTTACTCTTATAGCAATGAGATTGTGTTGTAGCACAACTAAAGCATGAACATTATGAAAGGGAAATCAACTGTGAATTTTATGAAATCAAAATTCAGTCTGGACTGCACAAGTTCCATATCTATTGACACATTTGCATTAATCTTAAGTTCTATGGAAAAGTTTCTGTTTTAATTTTTGGTTCTATGGAAATGTTTCTCTTCAGACTTTGCATTAAGTATCGTACTTGTCATACCACAGATCCCTACTACTTGTCTGACATTACTTTACGCTCAACTAAGATTCGAGGTTAATTTATTTGCCCTTTAAGGCTCTATTTGTACAAAAATCAGTGTAATTTTTTTTTTAAAATTTGCAACTAAGCTTAATGAATACAAGATAATTCTCATGCATGGTCATTGTAACCATGAAGAATCTGCTTTTATAATTTAACAGATAAGACACTTATCACGCGTAATGCAGAAGATCAAAATCTCGAAGTGGATTCAGAGTGACGTGGGCATCTTACATGTACACGTTTTTTTCTGTTGTCTTTGTTCTAAGATTTGCAGTGTGTCCGTGGTGCCAGAGAACTGAGAGGAAAAATAAGGGAAGGACAGTTTATATCCTGTAACTGCAATTTAGTTCAACTATAATACTAAAATGAAGTGTGAGTATTCAGAATATAATTCAACTGGATAATGATGACAATGAAAGATCCATTAGGCAATGAAAATATCATTTAAAACTAAGCTCCTTAAGTGTTAATCTAATAACTTGCACCTCACTCTTTCTTCATAAGTACAGAATCATAACACAAAAGCCTGTTAGAGAAGAGAAGACATGCCAATGCACAAATATGATTCCGTAAGTATCAGGACTTGCCACCATGAGCTAAAAAGGTGCTGCTTATCCATAGCATGTTCACTTACGCACCAACAATTGCACTACAATTGCTTACTCAGTTCAGCTCTACTAGTTCTTTCTAAGTGATCTGCTCTCCTTATGTTGTATGAGCGTTGCCTAAAATGTCTTAAGTCAAAATTTACAATCTCAAATCATTATTCCAAAAATTTTCTATTTTTAATATATAATAATTTTATTCAGTAAATCAAATAATTAATTCGAATTCCATTTTTTCTTTCTTGATTCTGACATGTATTTCTTACAACTAAATTAGATAAAGGAAACAAAGAAAATGCCGCGAGGCACTGAAAATAAGATAGGATAGGGAAAATAAACAGAAGCCTATTCCCTCCCTCCCCCCCTTCCCGGCAATTCTACCACTACCACGCGTTTTCCGCCTGTGCGTCATTCATGTGGCGGGTTGGGATGTGACCACATCTTTCCCCCTGCCATATGTCTCGCTTCACATGACTAAGACTAAAGTCGAAATATTGTGCAATTCGTTTTTGTGTTTTTACGTGTCTCGCCCTCCTGCCTTCATCTGTGGTAAGTGACGGGTAACTGTTTATTTTCCCTATCCTATCTTATTTACAACTAAATTAATTTTATGCTGCTTGCTACGTATGTCGTAAGTTTTTCTACTTTAAAACACTCTACTTGCATTATTGCTCGTAAAAGACAGACAAACTGATAATGTTGTAGCAACGCTGTTCTCATGATGAGGAAGGGAGATGATTGACAACTGGCCGATAATGATGAACTATCAAATCTAAGTTGCATTCTCTTCGAAGATTGTGACAACTATGGGACGTCATGGGTCAGTGGGTTTGAGAATGTTTGAGTGTGAAAGAATTTTCTGTGGTTAAAGGTGTGGAGTAATGAGTGTTGGATAGTTAACTAAGGGCTTCAGCTAAACATTCACAATAATCAATGAGCCTTGTCTGCCAGTAAGATGATGACAGTGCTGAATGAGAGTCTCAGATGTCATGGGTTTCAGCAGGGTTGAGATTCATAGTTTGAAGTAGTAATCTATCTTACATAGAGGGATCACCAAAAGTGGGATACCAATAGAGATTTAAAAAATCTGTAGGTAATACATGGGGCCATACCAAAAATTCCAATCACTGTTTGCTAATATAGCTCAATGTTTCAGAAAAAAAATCAATATTTTACTTTCGTTCATTACAATTGGTGTCTAAGTCAAAATTTTTATTCACATCAGCATATGACTCTAAAACTTGAAGATACTGGTACCATATGCTAATGACTAACATAAATAAGCTAATACTGTATGTTTGGTGGGTACAGTGAGTTATTGTCAAAAACCACTGAGATGAAATCCAAATGTGCAGAGAATAAATGTAGCAATATTAGATGGAAATTATGAAAATCTTTAATTTAAAATGAGCAGAAATAAAGAATCTTTGAAAAAAAAATATGAGTTTTATTAATTTTAACGCCAATTTATCCTTCACAGCAGAATAACTCTCTGTAACCAAGTTTGAGGGGGAAAAAAATGATTGAAATGCAGGTGCAAATTGTGTAAAATTATTAGTAGTATCAACTTTAATTATGATGATGCTAACACTCCATTGCCAATTCCCATTGTCATGTAATTACCCCTTTTTTATTTTATTTTATAATTGGGGTGTTAAATTCCTCCTCCATTTACTTTTACTATTTACAACTTTTTATTTTAAATTCATTAAGTGTTTATGGTAAATTATTAATCACTTCACTTGGTAATTTGTTACAATCCCTGACACCCTTACCAACAAAACAAAAAAATTCCCACTCCCTTATGCATGAAATCGAGTGCCAGCTTGTGGTCATGGTTGCCTTTCCCCTTCCATGCACTATTCCTAATTCTTTGACCAATATCCCACCAAGCCCCATCACCAACTTATGTCCTGTACATTCTAAGCAATCTCTTCACCCTCCTCCTGTCCACCAATGACTGCCAATCAGACTCCTTTATCATATCAGTTACTGACTGGGTCCTGCGATAATTTGCACAAACAAATCTAGCTGCTCTTCTTTGCCCATCCTCCAACTCCTGTATTTGATAACCAAAATTTGGGTCCCAACTACACCACCATATTCAACCAATGGTCTGACCAAAGTTTTGTAACCCAATTTTGTAACTTCTCTGGTACATCCTCTCATCACCCTCTCCAGTAAATGAAGGATTTTGTAATCTTTTCCTACCACCTGCCTAATGTGATCTGCCCAGTTGACTTTTGTTAGCAAACGTTACGCCAAGATATTTACACTTCTCTCTCCACAGTCTCCTTGTTCTTTCCTTCAAATGTATTCCTCTCCACCCAATGCCATCAATATACAAAGCTTTCTATGATAAACGAATCCAGGTCACCCGGCAGCTATTCACAGTCATCACCTGTGTTGATCCTGTTGTATACCATTATATCATCTGCAAAAAACCAAAATTCTGACCATAACCCATCAATACAACCACTCATTAGAATAATGAACAGCAATGGTCCCAATACACTACCCTGTGGCACTCCCACATTTATTTCCACCTCTTTTGATAATGTATTTCCTACTCTAACATTTTGCTTTTCGGCTTCTAAGAATTGTTCTGATCACCAAGTAACTTTTTCATCCAGTCCAATAGATTTCAGTTTATTTAAAACCGTTTTATGGCTCACTCTGTCAAATGCCTTAGAAAGATCTAGTGCTACACAATCAACTTGGCCCCACTTGTCCAATTTATCTGAAGTATCTTGCATATAGCCCACCATCTGAGATTCACATGAATATCCTTGCCCAAAATCATGTTGTCATCTTTCCTCAAAGACATTTCTGATATAGATGCATATCAATCTCTCAGTCATTTTGCCTATCACTAATGTCAAACTAATTGGCCTGTAATTTTCAACCCATTTTGTAACCCCTCCTTTATGAACTGGTATTACTATCACTTTTTTCCAATCCTCTGTTATGTAGCAAGACTCCAGACTCATTTTAAATAAAATTTCAAGAGAAGGTACAATATTGTATCCCACAATCTTTAAAAAATCTGTAGTAATATTTTCTACACCAGCCCTTTTAATTTTTTTTTAGCTTTCAGAGTTCCTTCATAATTTCCTGAGAATCTATTTCAAATTTTGTAGTTTATCGTTTATACTTTTAGGAAGACTCCTCCGATTCATTCCCTCCCATCACAGGATGATAGTCCCTTCTTATCTCACCAAACCAGTAACTCAATATCTCTGCCATTTTAAATTCCTCAGTGACTTTAACCCCACCATAGATCAGCACTGTTGCTCTGTCAACAATATTGAGATGATATTTCAATTAAAATTTCATCAGAAATGTATTACGCCTTCTTGATGTTGAGGTCATAAGAGGCAGGAAAGGCCCTGTCTCCACAGCAAGATTAAACAAAAATATCTTTAAACAGTTGAAAAGAGTGTTTCTAGGAGAGCATTGTGGATAAAATGGGGAAAATGGCAAAAATTTCTGGACACTTGGTTATTTGTAATTCTTCGACAGATCCTCACTAAAGCTGGAAGTAAACTGAGGATGATTTAAAACTGTAATTAGTCACATTTTTTCAAGAGAACTGGAAAAACACATTGTGGAGGGGGAAAAAAAGGAAAACTAGCCAATCAAAATATATTTTGACTTTCCCTTATCATGAAAAAAAGGATGAATCAAATCATTTGATTCAAATGGTAAGGTTCAGCTAAAACACAGTTATGAACCTTGCCATGTGATTCATTTTCCTTTTACATCATTCAAAATATTGAGTATTTGTGTTTAACAATCAAGGTTAAAGTTCAGGTTATAGAATAAATTATATAGATCATTGAAGTTTATGCACCACAGATTGTATGTCCAGAGAGTGAGAAGAAAAGTTTGAGGTGGATTTGCAAAATCAAGTTAAATGGAGCAAATCAGATAATAATGGGACTCTAAATGCCCATGTGGGGAGTAGTAGAAAAGGATTTGAGGAAACAATTGGAATGGAGAGATGAAGAAATCAAAACAAAGATGCAAGGGAGTAAAAGTAAATACTTGAAAACTGGGAATACTTGGCATAAGATCATTCGTTATAATGTGGTATTTGGCAATTAGAAAGAAGTGGCTCTATCCCCATTTTGATATTTTTTTCTACAGTCAGTCAGTCCAGCATGGCCTATTATGTATGTCTATGATACAAACACAAGCACTAATATTGTGTGTGCGCATTGTGTGCATGTGCATTATGCTGTGGTCAATACCCACCTGACTTAAAATGATCTGCTAGCCCTGCATATCACAAGAAAATTATAGACATGCGTGAACATTAAAATGGAAATATGTGCAATAGCAGAACTTTATGGATTTTCAAGCACATTTTGCTAAATGTACACTGTAACCGTGAAAATTTCTAGATCAAAGTGGCCCAAAGCTATGAATACAAAATTAAGGTGAAAAGCAAACTCCCAACTGCATTAGGAACAAATATCTATAAGGTATTTTTTACAAATATGTTTGTCACTGTTAGGTGCAAATGTTCATACAAATCCATCACAGACTAAATAGCATAAAAAGACATCATAATATTAATAGTGATATGAAAATGGATAAGTGTGCCAGGAAAACATACCAAAGAGTTTCCTAGCTTTTATATTAGTTGTTGTTGTTGTTGTTGTTCTCAACCTTTCACATTTGTACACAGCAATATATTCGAATTACTAAACACCTAACTTGGGTGATAATACCTGATTTACATTGAACATTTAAGAAATGTGGAGAAAATGCAAAAAATATTAAAGTAAATAAGTGCTCACAATATATCACACATCAATCAAGATCAAGAATAAATTTGTTTTGATTGTACAATGTTTCATAACAAAAGCTTTTCAATTTAACAAGTACACTTCCTACTTATTTATCTTTTTATGCCAGGTACTTTTGTTAAACCATTATAATTATAATCTATTATAATTTTGTACCTCTCGTACAGTGATAACAAAATAAACAATTCTCAAATACCTACTTCCTTCACCAGTTGTAATAAATATTTATAGCCACCAAGTGCCATGAAATTGCGTACTGATTTACTGTTCTTGAAAATGAAAAATCTCAACATATGACGGGAGGCACATATTCTGATTTAATAAGTGGTGGAGAAACTATTCTATTCTTATCTGGACATCTGGGTACAGCATGATCAAATTCGTGCTGGTCAAAATTGTCAACAAATTAATTCAGAGTAGGCATGTCAATACAAAAGAGCCTTCATATCTCACAAACTAAACGGCGAACACTATCAACTATAAATAACAAAGGATAGGTAAAATGGCTCATCACTCACCAAAGTTGAAGGCTGGGATGAGTGAAACACATATGAGACAAAAACATACGAGATATTTTGGTTCTACACCTTATTCATGTGCTAGGGATTGAGTCATACGGTTCGGGAGGTGTGCACATGCCGAAGTTTACCACATGACTGGCTGGATACCAGAAGACAAAGTGGGGAAGGAGGTGGTGGGGGAGAAATTTAAGAAGTGACCTATCAATAGTTCAAGAACAACTCAGATGATATATATAAATATACATATCATATGGATTTACAAAAAAAAGATAGCAAAATGAACCACCACTTACCTTAGATGATGGTTTCATGGGGTGAACACATAAAAAAGCACAAAGTGTTCTGCTGACAAAGGACCAAGTCCCGAAATATTCATTGTTTTTCCTGTTCTTGTGCATTTGTATGTGTTCACCCCATGAAACCATCATCTAAGGTAAGTGATGGTTCATTTCACTATTCTTTTTTTTTTTTAATCCATTTGCTACTTACCTCCTATTGTTACAATTGATTACAATATACTTATCATTAGGGTTCGGATCTTTAGGACCCAAAAAATCGCGAAATATGCAGGCAAATATGACCTTAAAAATGGGTAAATATGACCTAAAAGAGACAAAATATGCCCAAACATTAAATTTTTTATTCATTAAAAATGCTCAAATGTACATAATTTATTTTATGTAGGTGTGTCGCTTTCAAGTAGACAGCATAATGTGCTTCTATGCACTCACTGTACGATTGGGAAATTAATTTTATTGAAAGTTATTTTCTTGTTCCTGTAAAAGAATGGATTACTAGAATTTTACTTTTAAAAATGGAAATTTACTATACATTTGTTGCGAATTAGTGTACATACCATTTTTTATTCTTGTTTGATGCCAGCATTGCAGTATATCACCACATGCATCTTCAAGTTCTCGAAGAGGAATTTTCTCCGGTTGTCACTTAAAACTGTCTTGTAGTGTGAGAAGCTTCGTTCGACATCGCAAGATGTGACGGTAGCATACTTAAACAGAGTCAGGTCACAGCAATTTAATTGTGGGTCGTCTTCAGTCAAAAGAGATTCACCACCATGTAAAATTTCACTAATTTTACAAATTGTTTTATATCCTTTATTCCCACACAACACTTTATCGAATTTGTTTTTCAGCAAACTAGCCACACTGCCCCCTGCTTGGCCTATTTCGGTTTCCACACTTTTAACAACCGCCAAACTTTCATTCAGTTCTAGACCAATTTTTTCAAGACGCGAAATCGCAGTTGTGATACCTGAAAAACTTGACTTTATGTACGCCAAATTTCTGAACAAATTACTGGAAAAGAGTTCTTGGACAATTTTTATGGAAGATGCTTCACTGCTATCAAAATTAGAAACTATTTTCCGTATGTTTTCATAATATTCACAGTAATAGCTAACTGCATCGAGCCATGTGCCCCAACGAGTAAGTACTGGTTGTGGTGGAAGAGGGATGGAAGGTGCGTCTTCTTTAAATTTTGCCACTCTCATTGGAGCTTTAACAAAAATCTTTTTTACATTTGATATTAACCTATCAACATCAGGGAAATTTAGTCTTACTTCCTCGGCAACTCTATGTAATCCATGAGCGAGACAGGTTAAATGCACCATCGAAGGATACAACATCTTCAGACATTTCCCAGCCTTTACCATGTACGGCGCAGCGTCGGTCACAAATAGTAAGACATGTTCTCGCTTAACTTCACCGCTCCATAACAGTCGAAACGGACGGCAATTGTTGAATGGTTTATTGATTCAAGAGCTTCACAGTCCAGTAAAAATATATCACCCGGTCTGTCAGAAAGTAGGGTTCCAACGATAACATTTACAACGTATCTCCCACAAGCATCAGTACTTTCATCCATCGATACCCAGATCTTATTGGTGCCTACCTTAGTTCTGATTGCCTGCAATACATTTTCATAACAAGACGGTAAATAGTTCTTCCTCAATGTTGATTCGGTTGGAATCGTCTGTGTTGTGTATTTCTCCAAGAACGATTTGAAATGCTCATTGTTCACTTTATTAAGTGGGATATTGGCTGATACCATCATTTCACAGAGTTCTTTAGAAAAAATTGATAATTTGGAAGACGACGAAGCTGTAGATGTATCCAAGAAAAGTCGCTGTTTGCTTTGTCGAGTTGAATGTCGTATTACGTTATTCTTGTGTCTTGATGTATTACAGTGCTGCTGCACATGAAATCGCTTTGTTGCATTCACTTTAGTTTCACATAATTTACAGAAAAGAACTCTTTCATCTGTGCTAAAATACTCCTCTCCAAATTCCTTTACGTAACTCCGTAACTTTACTCTTTCAGAAAGTTTTGTTTTCGGCATGGCGGTACTCACTGATCCACTGCAGATTTAACACTGGTTCAGGATTATTTTCAAAAGCATTGGTGACAGTGCATGAGTGGCTGAAGGCTTTGTGTTTGTTTCGACGCGGAGAGTCTGGTATGTGGGGAATACCTGACCCAGGTAGGGACGGGTTTCCCGTTAAGCAGCAGTTTCGCCGTACTGAATCATAGGAAGACAATTGATTACTCTCAACTCATCGGTGGGTCACTGCAGTGGACTCAATTCCCGCAATACCGTCGGAAGTGAGACATTGATTGACGCGGCTCGACACAGGCATGCTGCTGCTGCATAGTCGAATTTAAAAAGCGGGCGGAACATTAACGTTTAGAGAGTGAGAATAATTTATAACTTTAATTCTTGGCTGGTGAATTCTGAACAATTTAGTTACAATTAGTTTCGATTCTTTCTCCAATGTATAACAGGAATATATTTCTCTGAATAATTATCTTAATTTCTTTTCATCTACAACTTCTATCAAAAATTACCAGTTTTTTTCTCAAAATATGACCATATGACCATAAAAATTGCTGAAATATGGCCATAATTAGGAAAATGGCCCAAATATGCATTTATAGGCTATATAAAATACATTTAAATACAATCAGAAACGTTGAATCAGTGTTTATTTCTGCATTTCAGGTCAAAAAGAAGCCAGGAAAAAAATATGACTTTTCCTAAAGATCCGAACCCTACTTATCATAGTTAATGATCCAACACCGGGTGCAAACAACTGAATGTCGGGAAAAACAAAGCTTTGTGAAAACAGTTGATGAAACGTTTAAACAGTTAGACATAACATAGAAAGAAAAAGAGCAGGAATGTGCAGGACAAACACAGAATATGGCCGACAGGCAACAGTAATGATATTAAGGAAAAAGGAAAGTGCTTTTCCCTAACCTTTGTTATTTATATTGCCTAAAAGCCATTTCAATTTCCTTAATATCATTACTATCAACTATAACTTGCATGTAATGAATGACTATTATGCACTCAACCAAAATCACCAATGTTGACACATCCTACAACCCTTTAAACAAATTAAAAAGTAAAGTGCTGAAAATGTTGCAAACATGAAACAGTGAGTAAATATAATTTTTTGTTCTCTTTAGTTATTTAGTTTAATATGAGACACTGTTCTTGCTACTGACAGAAGGCTTATTTTATGGGCTATGAAAATTAAGTTTGTTTGTGATAGGATAATGTTAAAATCTACGGGGGAGGGTGAGAAGGACTTGTCAAAATGTATTATCAAAAACGATTTTCATTAGAATTTCTCAATATGTGACACCATAATTTTTTTTTTTCAGTTTAGTCATCATCTTTTTTATGGACTATTTCCACTTTCATGGGTGAGCCCTGGTATTACTTCTTTTCCAGAGGCTTGTGCTTATTTTGAAAGCATATGTATTACCATACGGTACCAAGGAAGTGTGAGCTATGTGAAAATAGGGGAATGAAGATCATATTGGCTGCAACAAAGGAGTGAATTAAAACAAGGAAGTGCCCTATCACCACTACTCTTCATTGTAATCATGGATGAGATAATGCAGAAGGTGGCAGCGAGGATGGGAGAGGAAAACATGAAGGTGATGGCTTTTTTGGATGATCTGGGGAGGTGAAGAAGAGGAAGTGCAGCAGCAGTTGGATGTATGGACAGACAGTGTGGAGGAATATGGCCTGAAATTTAATGTAAAGAAATGTGAGTACATGGTAACAAGCAGGAAAAAAAATAGGGTAGCCCAGGGAATTGTGATGACAGGGGAACAACTAAAGAAGGTAAACAGGTTCAAGTACATGGGGAGTGTATTAGAGGAATGTGGAGGAAATGAAGGCGAGATAAGTGAAAGAGGAAGACAAGCAGAGGCGTTCCTAAGGAGTATTAGAAGCCTGATATGGAATAAAGAGGTGCCACAGAGAAGCAAGAGAGTAATCTATCATATGTACTATGTGCCTATCTTAACATATGCAGCTGAAACGTGGACAATGAAAAAGCGGGACATCAGCAGAGTACAAGCAAGTGAAATGAAGTTTTTAAGAGGTAGAATGGGTGTTACTAAAATGGACAGAATAAGGAATGAAGTGATTAGATGCACCATAAAAGAGGAACCCCTACAGGAAAGGGTAGAGAGGACCAGACTGAGATGGTATGGACATGTCAAGAGAATGGAGGCTCCGAGAATCCCGAGAAAAATCCATGACATTAAGATGCATGGTAAACGACCCAGAGGAAGACCAAGAGATGGATGGCTGAAAGGAGTGGAGGAGGGTGTATGGAAGAGAGTAGAGGACTGGAGCAAAGTGGTGACAGAGAGGTGGTGGGATGAAAGAAGCAAATGGAGAGGCTTGTGCATAAAGCAGACCAGGCCAGAGGCTGGAAACTGTTGAGGATGATAATGATGTATTACCATCTGTCTGTGAGAGATGTAACTATTTTCTGTGGGTAGTTAGTGTATTTTCTGTAACATATAGTTTATGATGTGGAGATTGGTGATCTTCCCAGCATTCATCTTGATTATTGTGGCAAACTACCTAAAAACTGCAGTCAGGACAGATGGTATGTAGAGGCCAGGACACAAATTTGGCCCAGTTGTACCTCCATGATACAGTGTGGAGGTACCTTAACACACAGAGCCACACTGGTGGATCTATCAGTCACACTTTTGGAAAATTAGAAAGGGGGAGTGGACACAAAAACACTGATTACATTTTTTAATATATATTCCATGATTTCAACCTGTAGTGCATGTATAAAAAAACAATAATCCTCCTTCTGTAAAAGCAATATATATTTTTTTAGTGTTTGCCAATGAATCTGTTCTGTGGTCAAAATTATTATGTTGTGAGATACAAAATGATGGACATGACAAAATTAAGAGGGTTCCATTTTGGATACAAAACTATCATGAAACCAGAAAAAAGAATATTGACTGAAATCCCAGGATTTAAAATATTTTTTGGTCGTATATTGCAATTGTAAAAATAATTTTGAATAGATAACAATTTAAAAAATATATATTTATGTAATACAGTCTCATCATTTAACATCAATATCTGCCCGCCATAAACTGCTGCAAATCACCAATTTCAAAACACAAATAGATGTTTCAAGGGAGGCTGTAAGGCATAACTGAATTTTATGATTTATTTTGTTTAAATAGGATTATGGGACCATTTTACCAACAACATTTTATTAGAATCTGTCTTCCCTTGGATTCTGTCACAGACTATTTTGACAATCCTGGTAAGGTAAACAACTGTAAAGAAAGAAACTTCTATGAAATAAAATACATCATTATATTACAGTTATAACTTCATTTTGTAACTGATGTATACACCTTATTTTGTCCGTAAACATTTGCACGCTGATAATGTTAGCTTAATTCACAAATATGAAAGTACCTAGTCCACAACACAACACAGGGGTATCTACTCCAAAGCAGAGTTTGGCAATTTCCCACAGATATCATTACCAACAGATCTGGCTTTATTCCATGCCTCCTCAGCTGTCATCATTTCTTCAGCACTAGGTTCCACAGAATTTCCAGATGAATCCAATTTCCCATTTTTCAAATCTTCTACTATTTTTTTTCTGTAGATTGCATCAAAGAGATCGCGAGCAGTGAATTCTGACTGCACCACATCGGGAGCACGGTACGAAACGTAAGGTTTCAACTGAAAGCAAAAGAATTCAATACATTATACTTGGTATATATACAATTTTTCCATCACAATTCAAGTTGATTTACAATTATGTCCACATTTGTTTCAGTACATAGCTTCAGAACATTACTGTCATAACTTACACTTTTGCGGAAATGAAGTTGTTGTTCTATAGGCAAACGTCATGCTCAGTCATTGCAGTAAAATCGTATCTCCACCTTTGCTGGTATCACTTGCAAACATGGATGATCAAAAATCATAACTATACAATCAGTCAACTTGCAGTGATTTATAATCATAAGTAATGTTATAACGCTTTGGCACCTATGTTGTAAGAGGCTTGCGTGGCTTAACTTCATAGTTCACATTTATTTTGCAAACATCAAATCTATACACACATATTACCCATTAAAATCTAATTTAGTTGGTTGGATACTTCCGGGGGAGGCATAATAAGCCATTGTGTCAGAGATAGGATGGCCAGTTCTTTTCCTCTGGGACCCACAGTTTAACATGAAATCTGAACGATAGAACGCCCTGTCATAGCTCAAATGATCAAATGAAACTCTAAAAAATTTCTGGCTTCACTGGGATTTGAACCCAGGACAGGACCATTAACTTTTGAAAGCAAACGCTCTAACCACTGAGCTATCAGACTACTCAGTTGTTAGATAAACATTCATATTATGTGGTACTGTTACATTGCCACTGACATGCCCCAATTTGTGATTCTCTAATTTGCTATAAAAGAAGCTCAGCATATATAACCTGACAATCTACAATATAGGGAAGCGAAAGAAATCATATTTCATGTGGCATGAAGGCACTGAACATAGAGGCAGCATAGAAATAACTATGCAGTATCTACAGATTCTTCACAGTGTAATGTATAAATGGTTATCAAAATTTATCGTGATTTTACAATAATTGCAGTTACCAAAGTAGAAATCGATAGTATTTTTTATGTGGCTGGGGACTGTCAGCACACTGCCAATTCATTCAATTACACAAAAGTTTCTCGAAAAGGGACACACCCAGAATAAAGGGGATAGTACGCAAGCTAAAAGAATTTAAAATTCAAATTAGTAGAGGGCAAAAGTAGGTGCGAAAAGGAAAGGGGGAAAATGGGTGTGGAGGGAAATAGCACCAGAGCAAACGCTCCAATGCAATTAAACAGAGTTATAGAGAAAGCATAAAATGGGTGGACATTATTATACGGCAACAGTAGTACACAGGCAGCTACAGCAAAACAAGACTGAAAGTGGTACTATGTATTTAAGATATCACAAAATGATTTTGCTGACTTCAAAGAAACTTCTTCAAAAGTTAAGAACTGAGTAAAAGCTGACAATGGTGAAATGGTAAAATGGTCTGAGATAAGAGTATTGACGATGAACTAGGAAAAACCATAAACCATGTCATTTAAATAAGAATATGACACAGACCACAAAACAATTGATTTGACGCACAAGTTTCAAGGTCGCAGGCTAAGTACAGAACATTACATAACAACAGTGCCACTGCCAATTTCAGATTAAACATAATCAGATCTGATGTTTCATCAGAAAAACCTTGTACCAACTGCTTGCCATGACTTCTATCACAATATGAAACACGACTCATGTCTAATCAGATGAATGAGATATTAAGAGTATTTCCATGACACTGTATTATGAGACTTCACCAGAAGATGGCGACGAAGTTTCAGATCGCCGAAATATCGTGTGGAAACACCTTGATTACTCAGCTAGTCTCCCGTGAAGACTACATCAATTCTCAACGCCGAGAAAAACTTTGTTCTTATCTAAAACAATTTTATTTGTTACTGTTACCAACAACAAAGTTTTTCATAAGCTTATCTAGACATCAATACCATATAAGTTCAGTGCAATATGATCACAAGTCACACTAATCTATTAGTATAATAGGCTAGATGTAGTGGCATGACGTCATGTCACAGCATGACGTCAAGCTATGACGTCACACTATTACGTCACACTTTACACCATTTTTCTTGGTTATGAATTTTATTTAATAACATTTCTAAGCATCCTCGAATAAATTAACTGACATAACACTGAAATAAAAGTATGTATTGCGTTTAAATCGACATATCAACCATTAGATGCTTATATTTATGTAATATTCATTTAATGTAAAAGTATTCGTTAAAATCTTAGGCCACAGATAAGTAAGATAAACTTCTAATTTTTGAACATCAATGTTAACGAAAACTTTGATTAGATTGTTACCTAGCATGGGTCAGAATTACAACTGGCTTTTGAAGCTACAGCAGGGCATGAGTAATTTAGTTTGGTTTTTTTTTTAATAATTTAAACTGTGCCCTATTATTGTTATTAAATCATTTTAACGGAAATAGTTACACACTGATCTGGTATTGTGCAGACTACAATTAAAGTAAATATTACATGGCATAATGTAGGTTTATCAGATTTATTTTAATCTTCTTTGCTTTCACCGAGTAATATTACTGAGGCTATTATTTCCGCAACGTGTAACTATGTCAGCTATTCGAACGGTGTAATATCGGTCTGAATCACGTTGGTGATTTTTGGTTTTATACCTTTCTTTTTTGTTAAACTGATCAAATTTAGGATGTTGCGTAATTACTGGGACTCATCAAGGAATTGTCGTTTTAGTCTGAAAACTGTTGCACACATTCATTGGTTGATGTTACTGGCTAAGGTAAAAAAAGAACGAGGTACGAAAGAATTATGCTATTCGTTTGAAATTTACCACATATGTTAATGTGGTCATACCCTTTAAGAAAAGTGTACATGAAAGCAAAATGAAACTTACGTTAGACGTTAAGAAACATGAAAATTACGAATTAACACAACAGAAAACTGCCATTTCACTTTACATTGTCACGTTAATGATAGCATCTGCACTCTACTGCAACTGTAAAAATGCTGGCAATGTTTCTTGGCAAGATAAGAATATATTCCTGTGTCGTATGTGGTGATAATAATTCACTTCATCACAGGTTACAAGAAAGAAAGGTGTAAGAATATGTGAAGATTTGGGATCAAGTTTATATCACGATGCATACTGACACTGAAATGCGATACAGGGAATGTATTAATTCGCGTGTGATTGAAGCTTTGCTTTTCTAGCGGCAATATTAGCGGAGTTGAGGTTAGGCAGAATTGCATCCTGGACCAAGTTGACAACTGAAGCTATTTTTACAGCACAAGGGACGATAAATACAATGAGCTTTATTTTTTAACAATTCTATTTAGTTAAGCAATTGTAGGGAAATAAAGTACCATAACACTCCGTTAAACCCGTCATTTTTGACGGGCTTTGGGGCTAGTCTATATAATAAAAATCAAATGCTGTTCGTTGGTAACCGCATAGCTTGAAAACGGCTGGACCGATTTGGCTAATTCTTTTCTTTTTTTATGTTCATAATAGTACAAATAAGTTTTTTGAGAAAGAAAAATTCTAAATATCACCCCATAAATTGGAAAATTCAGGAAAAACTGAAAGTACTTTTTTCTATGGACTAATGTTGTTATTTTTTTAAAATGTTCACTATAGTCTGAATAAGGTTTTTAGAGAAAGAAAAATCACAAAATTGGAAAATTCGGTAAAAACTGAAAGGTCCTTTTTTATTCGATTTTTGGATGAACATGTGACAATTTATGATTCGAGCAATGGATATTTGTAATTCTGTTTCTTTTATTGAACCATATGCTGTCAAGATTGAAAAAAACTCAATAAAATGTTTATATGGAAAAAAACTGGAAGATTTTGAGAAAAATCTGGAAAAAAAACACATTCCAGCCTAAACTGAAATTTATTTTTGTGCTGTTTTGCAATCTGTCCAACAAATGTAGATATTTTATTTCTATTCCATTGATATTAATAGAGGACATGGGTTTGATGATATAAAACAAGGTATTACCTCAATTAGGCATGATAATGACCAATCATCTGATGCACGACACATTTAATCAAAAGTTGAAATTACGAGAATCAGTTGAAATGAATGTCCCGCTTGTTAATTGGCAACAAAAATAAGTGTACGACACTCTCATTAAAGTTGTGAACAATGGATGCTGCCAGTTGAACTGGAAAAACTTTTTTGATCTGATTGATTTTGGCAATGATTCACACACAAAATGAAATTGCCCTTGCACCTTCTTCATCAGGAATTGCAGCTATGTTGTTGGAAGGTGGTCAAACGCCTCATTCAGCATTCACATTGCCGCTGAATCAATGAAACTAAAACATGCAACCTTTCAAAGAACTATGCGATGACAAAAGTTCTGTAGCATTGCAAATTCACCATTTGGGATGAATGTACGATGGCACATAAAAAGTCTTTAGAGGCTTAAATCATTTGGTTAGCATAAAATTCTGCTTTAATTTAACTGTGACTTAAATTTTGGAACAAATGTGCATGGTTTGAAGTCAATCACATTCCAGGCACATCAAACATTGCCAGCATTTTAGCGGTCTACTGCTGATAGAATTTATCTCAAATTTAAATACCCATTGGCATACTTCTGAATGTACCCTCAGATTGAGTAATAATGTTTTTAAATCATCAATAAATAGAATGATCACTCAGAAATATGTTTTTTTCTCATTTTCAACAGCTTTTCACAAAACAATCACAAACAAATTTATTGAAATTTGGACAGGACAACATCTGTTAGGTCAACTCCATTTTTACATTTGTTTTGTAATTTATTTATGTATTTTTTGACAAAGCAAATTTTAATTGGCACCTACAACTTTGACAGACTTTTTCACCCTGTAAAAAGAGCTACTGCAGATAAAAATATTATTTCAACCTTAAGTTTAAACCAATTTAAAACAAATCTGAGGACTTGAAATTGGAGGGAGCAAAATGAAATTACTGGTATAAGTGTGGTTAGTCGATTTGTGGAAGTAGTTATGCTTAAATTTTGATTTCTCTTCCCAAGAAATGCAGCATACATGAGCCTTTCATTTGCAATAATGAGCAAAATTTAATTTTCCTATTGTTTTGTAGGTATCAGTAGGAATTAGGTACGAATTTTTAGAAAAAGGTGAGAGGGCTCCCACAAAATTGAGTTATCAAGTTGTGGATATCCTGAATTTAGTCTTGACGGTGCCATTACTGAAAATAAATAAAATTCTTTCAGATACATCTCAAAATCACTTAAATCAACGCTGACAGACTCACATATGTAGTAAAATTGAGATGAATCATTTTTGTTGGGTTTAATGTTTCAACGAAAGTAAAAAATGCTTAAACTTTATTTTGGACTCAAGTACAGCATACACTTTTTCAGGTTATTCTGCTTATGTTTTCAACAGAGAATTTTTTAATAAAAGTGATGAGTGACAAGGCTGAGTATATTTATCCTTCTGCATTGTTGCCTCAAAACTGAAACATTTTTATCTGCACAAAATTTTCCCTTTACATCCCAAACATGAGTGAGTGTATTATAATACAGGATTTTATGCCAGGAAACTATGATAGTATTAACCTGATGAGCCACTGTGCCAAGTTTTCAGAAAGTATTGGAGATCCAAATAAAAAGAGCAGTTGAAAGGCAGCTAAGGGAAGAGGAACATGGATTTGGACAAGGAAGGTCAACCATTTATCTTATATTTGTAGCAAGACAGCTACAAGAGAGACACTATGAGTATGGAAAGGATCTGGTTGTTGTTGTTGCGGTTTAAGGGCGCATCATCTGGTGATGGTTTCTCTGCACACTGAAAGGGTGTATGACAGCCTCAGCTGAAAACAGTGTGTGGAAACTAATAGAGAAAAAGCCAGTAAAGAAATAGAGAGTATAAAAAGTGAAGGATATGTATGAGGGTAGTAAGATCTGTGTCAAAGTAGGAAGGGATAAGACGGGATGGTTCCATTTGAAAAATAGACTAAAACAAGATAGTGCCCGATCACCCGTTATTTATAGTGGTTATGGATGAAATATTGAAGAAGATGGTGCAGAGTATTGGGGAAGGAATAACAAAAGCAATGCTATTTGTGGATGACTTATTAGTTAGAGGAGAAGATATAAGAGAGGTGCAGCATCAGCTGGATGTGTGGGAGAGATTAGTTGAAGCATATGGCATGAAGTTCTCTGCAAGAAGAGTGAAGTGGTTATCACAACAAGAAAGAAGAATAGGACAGACACAGGTATGTCACTTGGATGAGAGCAATTGAATTAAGTGGAATGTTTCAAATATTTGGGAAGTTGGATTGAAGAAAATGGAGGAAACATGATGCAGATAAATGAAAGAAGAAGATGTTCAGATGGAATTTTTAAGAGTATTAGAGGTCTGGTATGGATTAGACATGTTCCACAAAAAAGTAAGGAGGCAATCTATAAAACATACCTTGTGCCAATTTTAACATATAGATTGGAAACCTGGATGATGAAGGAGAGGGAGAGTACAAGCTGTGGAAATTAATTTCAGAGGAGTATAATAGGAGTAACAAGAAGAGACAGAATAAGGAATGAGAGAATCAGGGAGATGATCAAGGAGCAACCAGTACAACAAAGAATAGAAAAATTAGGCAAGAGAATGTGAGAGAAGAAGATAACCACAAAGATGCTTGGCATGGAGCTGAAAGGGAAGAGGCCCAGAGGAAGGCCGAGGGACAGGCGGGTGAAAGATGTTAAAAATGTGTGGAAGAAAGAGGAGGAAATTGGACGGCAGTGGAAGACAGTGGTTGGACAAGAAGTGCTGGCGAGGCTTTTATTCCCAACAGACCCAGCCAGTGGCTGGAAGCTGCTCTAGATGATGATGAATTGATCTGCAGATTATTTCTCAATCCAGAAGATACAAAATAGTGTCTGGGCAGAGTAAATAGAAAAGGGTTGCAATTCTGACTTCTACTGATTTGACATCTAAAGTAAAATCTAGTGAAATGCACTTTAGGGCAAGGCAAAATGATGAAAATGTATGCCTTAATGAAAAGAATGTTTTGATGAAGGAATGTATGAATCCTGACTTGCATGTGTGAGGAGTAACTGATTTTATACGGGCTGAAAGGAACGTACTGCTTAGTATAATATTTAGTAGAGGGAATTGAAATAATAAATACCAGTATAATGAGGCAAGAATGATAAGAGGAAAACTTTCACAAATGAAGAGCCAAAGGGAGAAACATGTTAAGTCAATTAAAAACAAAAACAAAATACTATGATGTATTCTGGTGGATATTAATGAATACCATGGACTAGTCCAATTTTAATGCCAAAAAACCACGTTAAAGTTCGCGATATTTTCACTCAAAAGAATTTGTATAAATGGGAAACATACAGCCAATTCTAAATTCTAATCAATTTCCTATAAAATTATAAGAAGTGGACTTAGCACATTTTTCATGTTAGCTATTCAAATGTCAATTAAATTGACAAATCAGTTGATAAAACTGTGGATGCCATTAGTTTGCTATCAAGAAATCTGTAGTTTTGGAAGGTTATTGAAGAGTAAGTGTATTAGTACAGAATGAGTGCACTTAATTTGCTATATTTGTTCTGATGTGGAAACGAGTCTTCCCAAGCATACAGTTTCTAAATATTCTTCTTGGAGTTTCAGCTGGATAAATTCTGCCAACAGCTACCCTCGCTGTCTTCGTCAGCTGAAGTGGCTGTTCAAAGTGGTTACTGTGACTATGCATCACTGACTGTGATTGCCTCGCGATTCTGATTCCTATAAGTAATAATGGTGGCTAGTGGATGCATATGAGGTCTGCTGTGAAAGCCACTTTCATATGGCTTAGTGTTCTGGTAATTAATTTATTCACATCTGTCTAGCTAAATAAATTTTTCTTAAAAATTTCCACAGGTGAAGCCTGGAAGTAGGATAGTGTAGGGGCTCGGGGATCCTTTTCAGCCGACCAAACCTACTCCTTTCCCCTGTTGTTATTAAATAACACTCATAACTTTGATTTTTAGTTATATCTTTGGCTGCTCCTATTCCGAAAACAAAAGCCAGATGCGTTATGTCACAGCATGGCAGACCAATAACTATTGAAGGTGACCACTGGTGGCAGTGGATGAAGTAAGCCCAACCAAAATATATTGTAGTTGAAGTCGATTAGATGTTTATTTCTCCTGCTTAGCAGGGCAATGCTTTTCTTCTTGAAGCTTCTCTTTAAAAAGAGATAAAATTAATGCAATTTTTTCACTCTTTCAAGGCATACTGCTAATAAATTTATTTTATTTATCAATCATTTCATGGATCCCCGCTGAGGAAGGACGGACCTCTGGGATGTGAAACATGTCATCGTTAATACATATACATACAATATGAGTCATAATATAATGAAAACAATCATATGTTACAAAGACAAATCTTATATATATATAAAAATAGACGTGTTTTTTCCTATATTTCACTTTTCAGCCACCACTACCTAGCACAGATCACTGATGTTTGTGGGTGGAAGTAGCATGGAGTTTCCTGTCGTGCACAACGTTGGCCGAATGCCGATAGCTGTGGGGATGTGGGAGATATAATGATTAAAGTTGGTCAGTGCAGGGCGTTTTCATATTTCGACCAAAAATTCGTATCTCCGTATACTTTCTTTCCTGCCACAACTACATAACATAGACCTTTGGTGTTTGTGTGTGGTAGTAGAATCGTCTTTCCTGTCGTGCACTATGGTTGTTAGATGTCGGTAGCTATGGGGGTGTGGGAGATATGGGGGTTGAAAGTGGTCGACCTGTGGCAATTTCATACTTCTGCCAAAGACAAAAGTGTCATGGTGTATCACTTTTCAGCGAAAACTATAGATCACAGATAACTGGCGTTTGTGTGTAGTAGTAGCACAGAGTCACCTTTCGATCACAACAGCGGCCGAATTTCAGAAACTGTGGTTGTGGTAGATATGGTGGTTGTAAGTGGCCGACCAAGGATATTTTCGTATTTCGACTGTCTCCGCATATGTCACTTTTCTGCCACAACTACATAGCATAGAGCATTGGTGTTTGTGTTTGGTAGTAGAATCGTATCTCATGTAGTGCACTATGGTTGTTAGATGTCGGTAGCTATGGGGGTGTGGGAGAAATGGGGGTTGAAAGTGGTCGACCTGTGGCAATTTCATACTTCTGCCAAAGACAAAAGTGTCATGGTGTATCACTTTTCAGCGAAAACTATAGATCACAGATAACTGGCGTTTGTGTGTAGTAGTAGCACAGAGTCACCTTTCGATCACAACAGCGGCCGAATTTCAGAAACTGTGGTGTGTGGTAGATATGGTGGTTGTAAGTGGCCGACCAAGGATATTTTCGTATTTCGACTGTCTCCGCATATGTCACTTTTCTGCCACAACTACATAGCATAGAGCATTGGTGTTTGTGTTTGGTAGTAGAATCGTATCTCATGTAGTGCACTATGGTTGTTAGATGTCGGTAGCTATGGGGGTGTGGGAGAAATGGGGGTTGAAAGTGGTCGACCTGTGGCAATTTCATACTTCTGCCAAAGACAAAAGTGTCATGGTGTATCACTTTTCAGCGAAAACTATAGATCACAGATAACTGGCGTTTGTGTGTAGTAGTAGCACAGAGTCACCTTTCGATCACAACAGCGGCCGAATTTCAGAAACTGTGGTACTGTGGTAGATATGGTGGTTTGTAAGTGGCCGACCAAGGATATTTTCGTATTCGACTTGTCTCCGCATATGTACTTTTTCTGCCACAACTACATAGCATAGAGCATTGGTGTTGTGTGTTTGGTAGTAGAATCGTATCTCATGTAGTGCACTATGGTTGTTAGATGTCGGTAGCTATGGGGGTGTGGGAGAAATTGGGGTTGAAAGTGAGTCACCTGTGGCACTTTCATACTTCTGCCAAAGACAAAAGTGTCATGGTGTATCACTTTTCAGCGAAACTTATAGATCACAGATAACTGGCGTTTGTGTGTAGTAGGTAGCACAGAGTCACCTTTCGATCACAACAGCGGCCGAATTTCAGAAACTGTGGTACTGTGGTAGATATGGTGGTTGTAAGTGGCCCGACCAAGGATATTTTCGTATTTTCGACTGTCTCCGCATATGTCACTTTTCTGCCACAACTACATAGCATAGAGCATTGGTGTTTGTGTTTGGTAGTAGAATCGTATCTCATGTAGTGCACTATGGTTGTTAGATGTCGGTAGCTATGGGGGTGTGGGAGAATGGGGGTTGAAAGTGGTCGACCTGTGGCAATTTCCATACTTCTGCCAAAGACAAAAGTGTCATGGTGTATCACTTTTCAGCGAAAACTACTAGATCACAGATAACTGGCGTTTGTGTGTAGTAGTAGCACAGAGTCACCTTTTGATCACAACAGCGGCCGAATTTCAGAAACTGTGGTACTGTGGTAGATATGGTGGTTGTAAGTGGCCGACCAAGGATATTTTCGTATTTCGACTGTCTCCGCATATGTCACTTTTCTGCCACAACTACATAGCATAGAGCATTGGTGTTTGTGTTTGGTAGTAGAATCGTATCTCATGTAGTGCACTATGTTTGTTAGATGTCGGTAGCTATGGGGGTGTGGGAGATATGGGGGTTGAAAGTGGATCGACCTGTGCAATTTCATACTTCTGCCAAAGACAAAAGTGTCATGGTGTATCACTTTTCAGCGAAAACTATAGATCACAGATAACTGGCGTTTGTGTGTAGTAGTAGCACAGAGTCACCTTTCGATCACAACAGCGGCCCGAATTTCAGAAACTGTGTACTGTGGTAGATATGGTGGTTGTAAGTGGCCGACCAAGGATATTTTCGTATTTCGACTGTCTCCGCATATGTCACTTTTTCTGCCACAACTACATAGCATAGAGCATTGGTGTTTGTGTGGTAGTAGAATCGTATCTCATGTAGTGCACTATGTTTGTTAGATGTCGGTAGCTATGGGGGTGTGGCGAGATATGGGGGTTTGAAAGTGATCGACCTGTGGCAATTTCATACTTCTGCCAAAGACAAAAGTGTCATGGTGTATCACTTTTCAGCGAAAACTATAGATCGACAGATCACTGGCGTTTGTGTGTGGTAGTAACACAGAGTCTCCCATCGATCACAACGTTGGCCGAAATTCGGTAACTGTGGGAGTGTGTGAGATATGGTGTTTGAAATTGGTCGATTGAATATTTTCGTATTTCATCCAAAGACTTGTGTGTATCCGTAAATTTTACTTTGCTGCCGGAACTACATAGCGCAGAAGACTGGTATTTGTGTGTGGTAATAGTATCGAGTCTCCCATCGTGCACTATGGTGGTTAGATGTCTATAGCTGTCAATATGAATTCTTTACAATCACGAACGAAGTCGTGGGTACCAGCTAGTAAAGAGAATAAAAATACACATTAATTTTACAACCGAGTTTTGCAAAAGGTTATTATGAATACAATTAAATTTTTTAATCAAACTCTTGAATGGCATTGAAGGAGTTGCCAATAAGATAATTTCTCAGTTTGTCTTCAAAATATCTTTATTATCTGCAAACTGTTTTATACTCTTGGGAAGTTTATTAAACAGATGTATCCCAGAAAAATTAACTCCTCTTTGTACTAATGACAGAGATGTTTGTGTTTTGTGCAACTTATTACTGTTTCTTGTATTGAGTTGTTTGTTGTTGCTTGCTGCTGCTGCTGCTTTAGGGCTCATCAACATCGAGATCGTTAGGGCCCTAACAATTACCAGCTATACTGTGACTTAAAGAGTCTACTAAAATACTATCTGCATGGTCAACTGTAAAGGGATCGGCCATACAGACAGCAAATAAAATAAATCACAAAAAGGACATGGCTGTAAAGGGGCCACCAGAATCTAAAACCGTACAACATCTGGATGACTGTAAAAGGGCCAAACAGATTCACAAACGAATTTAAAAAAAACTACATGGCTCACTGGCTGTATAAAGGCCAGCAAAACAGGAATTAGAACAATATAAAAAAGAAACAATGCATATGGATGGGTGGCTGTAAAGAGGCCACCCATCCATCATAAAACAAGGCCAATCTGCCTAAAATTTTAGGGATTAGACCGGCCAAAACAAAAAGTTTTAAAACACTCGCCACACTTCTGGTCTCATTGTTTAAAATAAAGGACAGATCATTGGCCAGGCCAACTTCTGCCCTTAAGTCTAAAAACAGTAAAGAGTCAATTAAAATGTGGCACACCATCAGAGGTACGCCACAAGCTTCACATTCCGGTAGGTCTTCTCGGTAAAAAAGAAAGCTGTGTGTTACGAGGACAGTGCCCTATACGGAGGCGAGTAAGGAGAACCTCGTCCCTCCTCGCCTGCTGAAAGGAGCTGCTCCACGGCTGAACAGTCGGTTTGACCAGCCGGAGCTTAGCCGCTGCCTCTGCCAAATGTCAAAAACAAATCTTTTCCCCGCCGAGGCAAGGTCAGACTTTGGAAATGGATCAAAGTCAATTCTGACCTTGTTGCAGGGTAACTTGGCAGCTTCATCAGCTGCCTCGTTCCCCCTGATTTCCACATGACTGGGTACCCAGCAGAATACGACCTCCTTTTCAGAAGATTGGTGGGATCTGAGGTTGTCCTGTATATCCTGGACAAGACGATCTGCTGGGTACATGTTTCCCATGGCCTGGATGCAACTGAGGGAATCACAGCATATGATGTACTTTGCGCCGTGACTTACTTTCATAAGATGGAGTGACTTTAACAAAGTGTAACACTATGCAGTGTATACGCTGCAACAGCTATTCAGTATATAATTATAAGTCGCTCGAGGGAACACTATGGAGCAGCCAACTCCATTAGTCTGCTTAGACCCATCCATATATACGCGGGGTGAAATCATGAAACTGATTTAAAACATCGCCAAAAATTCGGATAAAAACATTGTCAGCAGTACACAGCTTGTTGTACAGAGACAGTTCTAAATTGTTCTGGGCCTCTTTAAAAGCCAGGGAGGAGATTTACTCCAACCCTGGTGATTAAAAGAGGGGAGCTCTAACCCATATTTTTTGTGTGGCTTTAAGAGCTTTCATCTTGGTCCCACGAGTACGAAAACAGAGGAGGAAATGCTAATACAACAGGGGTGCGCAGGTGCTCCTGAGGCTGCATGCTAGCGAGTGATCTGCCTATCACCCACAGAGGTTTGTACCGTCCTCGCAAACCGGGCGATGAAGCCAAGATCCCCGTTCTCCTAGGCACATAACGTTCCACTGCCACACCCTACAATGGTCGTTGAAGCATGGTAGGAGTTTACAGTGTGGGAAACTTGCAGCGCTCACAAGTTTCCAGCTCGGGCACCGCGGGTTTGGTGTTCTTGTATTGAAATTGTGTACCTGTGAGTTAGATTCAGGCAGGTTAAAATGTTCTATGACGAAGCACATGAGAGAATATATATATACTGAGAAGGTATTTTAAGAATACTGTTTTTTTAAGTTTTCTGCAAGAAGTTCTTGGTTTTTACCCTACACAGCATGCTAATAGCTCTTTTCTGTGCTATGAAAACTTTTTTACTTTGTCAAGAGTATCCACCCCCTCCGCTCCAAAAAAAAAAATGCCGTATAACATCACTGAATGGAAATATGAGTACACCTGCTTCGTTAATTCTAGATCTGCTGTTAGAGAAAGTGTTCATATTGCAAAGGTAACACTACTTAACTTCTTCAGTAGTGAAGTTATATGTTCGTGCCAACATAGTTTCCCATCTATTTAAAACCAAGGAATTTTATACTCTTTGTTTCTAAGATTGTGTTATTTCTATAGCTTACTTGTAAATCAGGCTGTGCATAATTTTTTGTTTTAAACCTAATATAATGTGTTTTTTTCTAAATTTAATTTAATGAATTTGCCTTAAAGCAATTTGCTACTTCACTAAGTACTTTATTTACATTAAATTCTAGATTACTGTTTGGTGTCTTTCTCACAGTCAGGTTAGTGTCATCTCCAAATAAAACACTCTTAACTCTGTGAGATAAGTTTCTAGGAAGGTCATTGATATATAACAAAAAGAGGAGGCGTCCTAGGACAGAGCCTTGTGGAATTCCATGTTTTATTTTCTCCCAGTCTGATGAGGCATCTTTACTATTTTAGAATAAAAAATGGAATCTTTTTGCATTTGACTTTCCAAGTATGATCTAAACCATTACTTGCAGTTCCATAAATACCATAGTATTCCATTTTTTCAAAAGTAATTCATGATTTACACATTCAAATGCTTTTGCAAGGTCACAAAATATTCCTACAGGGCTCATTTTATTATTCAGTTCCTCAAATGTGTTATTTAAAAATGAATATATAGCCATTTCAATGGATGATCCTTTTTGGAACCTATATTGTCAAACATGTTTTATTACTCTACGATATATGACTTTTTGAAAAAATCATTGAGAATCCAGAAGGTAATAAAATGGTACGATAGTTCCCTACACATGTTGATTTTCCTTTTTAAAACAACGGTTTTACAACTGCATAATTTGGTCTATTTGGAAAATACATTGCATTAAGGATTCATTACAATGGTGGCAAGTACATGATTGATACAATCTGTACATCTTTTCAGTAATTTACTTGAAATATTGTTATAGCTGGAAGAATTTTTAGGTTTTAATTGTTTCATGAGTTTATTTATTTCTGAGACTGTTACTGGTGGCAATTGCATCTCCACAAATCTATTTGGGAAAGTAGCCTGAAGAAACTTTAGGGCACTATATGAGGATTGCTTTTCTATGCCTAATTTCTCTACAACTGAAGTAAAATATTTGTTACATATTTCACAAAACTTCCCCTACTTCACTATACACAGATCCATTTTGTTCTATTTCTTTAGAGTGATTTACAGATTTTCCTGTTTCAGTTTTTATTATATTCCATATAGTTTTCATCTTATTGCCTGAATTCTCTATTTTCTCTGATATATACCAGTTCTTGGCCTTTCTTATTACATTTCTTACTATTTTAGAATAAAGTTTATAATGAGCTTTCAGTGTATAGTTATCTGATTCTCTTACTTTTAAAAACAGGTCCCTTTTTGTTTTACAAGATATTCTAATACCCTTTGTTATCCATCCCTTACCCTGTTTATTGTTTTGAGTATTAACAACTTTCCTTTTTTTGAAACTTCCTTCGAAAGATGTTAGAAATATATTAAGAAAGGAATCAAATTTTGCATTAACACCCTGTGCAGCGTACACTTCTGACCAGTGTTCATTATTTAAGGAATCTATTAAATGTTTTATATTGTTTTCATTAATATTTCTTTTATATACCCAGCTTCTCTTTATCTGTTTAACAGTGTTTCTGGACTTGATACATAACACCTGGACATCATGATCTGAGATACCATTTATTACTGGAAGTATGTTGTAATTACAGTACTGAGAAATATCCATAAAAAATTATCAATTGCAGTCCTGCTATTATTTTGTATTCTTGTAAGGAAATTTACAAGTACCGTTACATTAAAAGACAACATCAAGGCTTCCATATCTAGCCTCTCACTGCTTTGATTAAGAAAGTCAACATTAAAATCTTCACATAAAACTACTTGTTTGTTATTTGTGAAAAATAGTAGCAAAGTCTCTAACTGAGATAAAAAGTCTAAAATGTCCTGAGGGGGCCCTGTAAATTGCTATTACTATGAGCTCTGCCTTATCATATTCCAGTTTTGTAACAAAGTATTCAAAGTGTTGTTCTACACAATACTCACTTACCCTACATGTTGCATTGAATATTATTTTTAACAAAAATGGCAACTCCCCCTTTCTCCATTTTACGTCTACAGAAATGAGAGCTTAGTTTATAATTTGGGATGGACAGCTGAGATATTCCTGTGTCAGACAAATGATGTTAGATATGCAAAAAAAAAAAAAAAAAACAAAACATCTACATTAAAATTTCTGGATTTTGAATCTCTTCTAGGCATCAATTTTACTAAATATTCCTCTTATATTTTGATGGAGAATAGTGGTCTGAACACTTTGATTCAATGACTTTGAACTGTTTACTTTATTGGTACACACTGGTATGTCAGTTGGAATTTCTAATTTTAATACGTTTTGATCAAGAGAGACGTTAATTTCTTTTAGAAATCTTAATCCATCTATTTTATTTACCCCAAAAAATGGCGCAACATAACACCACTTATAACAGGAATACCCCTTTCACTCACCTGGCATCCCCTGATCTCATGCACAATAAAATTCCAAAGATAAGTTTTATTAATAAGCATGCAATAACAGTTTGTGCTTCAAGTATTACCTCATGAAAAAACTCAGCTGTTCACATAAACAGGCAATGATGTCAAAACTTGTAACAATGTTTTATTATCAGAATGACAAAAAAGCAACAAACATGACAATTTAGTGATCTATATCAGCGGTTCCCAACCTTTTTTGGTACACTACCCACTTTTAAGTAAAAAAAAATTTTCGCGACCCACCTAATATGAGAGTCTATCTAATATCAGAATGGGAACTGTTGTATAACCTCGATACGCTATCGACTATCCTATCCTACGAAAAGGCAAATTTTCATACAAAGGATATACTGTCAACAAAAAGAAGAACTGATAATACATAAAACAACAAACATATCATAGACTGGGAGGCGACCGCACGGGCCATCACCTCATCAAGTTGACTGCTGAAATTACACGATTAGAAGTAACTCGAGCAGCATACTAAAATGCAGCTGGTCTGCCAAGTCACTTTTTAGTGGAAACCACCTGCAAACCCGATTTTCGTGGTTAATTGGTAGGTTTATCATTGTGTTTTACTTCACCCAAATGTATCAAAACATGGAAGACTGGGAGCCGGAAAACACAATCGTAAACTTACCAATCAACCACTAAAATGGGATTTGTAGGTGCATATATGACTTGGCACATCAGTCGCATTTTCCTGTTTTGCTACTAACAAGGATAATTTTGGTAAGACGCTATCATAGACTGTTGGCCTGACACTGACTTTTCTATTGTAGATTTGGTCGAAAGATAATGTCTTTTTTTATTTTGAAAGAGTTCAAGAAGCTTATCTGTGTACTCAGGATGCTTGGTTGACAAATGCCTTGCTAGTTTTGATGGCATCATATTTTCATTGGACAAATTTTCACAACAAATCACACACTGAGGTATTAGCTCCTCTTCAGTGCCCAAAAACACAAATCTATATTTCAAATAATCCGGATTATACTTTTGCTTTTTCTTGCTGCCTGCACTGTAATTACAGATACTTCGTTGGGTACTCTCTTTTACGGCACGATCCAGTCCTCAACAAACTTTCCATAATCACATTAAATCTACTCTCAATCAAAACAAAACGGAAACAACTACTCACTCTCAGAAGCAGAGAAAGACGGTTTGCATCAAAGACTTTGGTTTCGATTCAAGCATAAACAAGAAAATGACAGAGATGTAAAACTGTAGGTGGTTTGCGCGCACATCTCCAACTTATGAGCGGGGCGGGAGAGAAGGTGTTCAGGGGTTGCCATAAGGATTGCGCGATTACTGCCGCTGCTGTATCTCACAATGTGGTTATTGCTTAATACCGGCTGACTGTATAAGAAAACTTTTTTCTTTCTCACAAAGTTTTAATTTAAGCTAATAGCTTTCATGATTACTGCACTTGTAAAATATCGAGTTATACGATTTTTGAAATAGATGAAATAAAAGATATATTTTTGGGGCAAAAACGTCGATTGTTCCGCGACCCACCAAAGCACCCGCCGCGACCCACCAGTGGGTCGCGACCCATAGGTTGGGAACCGCTGATCTATATAAATGTAAAACTGAAGCTGTTGACGAACATATTTCAAATTTGGATATCAAATGTAGCAAAAAAACTTGGAAAAGACGGACATCAAGCAAACATTACCTTAAAGTCCTTTAAATCTGGCACTATCAGTTCAGGTATCATTTCTGGAACGACGACAAATCGGCGACCAACAGTGTACCCAATTTTTCGCACACCATAATCTGTACAATATTAAGCATATATGAATTTCAGGAAAAACTTGAATCTATCTTACTTTAAGATATAATAAGGAATGGTAAATAGATTTTTTTTTTTTTTTTTACAGCTTTATGCCTCGTTGACGGCAGAATGGGACTGGGGGACAAGGAATGGGAAGGAATTCGGCCATGGCCTTTTTGAAGGAAGCATCCCGGCATTCGCCTGGAGTGATTTGGGGAAACCATGAAAAACCCAAATCTGGATGCCCGGACAGGGATTCGAACCCGCGTCCTCCCGAATAATGAGGATGGATCAGGACAGTAGACACAACACTACCAAAGATGAAGAGAAAAAAGTCACAACAAATTAAATAAACACAAACACACTTTACAATGTTTTGGATGTAAACCTTAAACACATTTAGAGGTGAGGCAAATGGTCAGATGTGTACACAATGAGGGCACCACAAGAATTTGGTTGCCATCAACAATTCCAACCAACCCTCCATAACTTTTGTTTTGCACAAACCTTAACTCATCCAAATTGTAATCAAACAATGTCCGTAAAGCCTAAAACATTCTACTCAGATTCTTCCCTCCACAAAATCCTCTGCTTAACCCATGTCTTGCTAACATTTCAAATTTCCCTCCCAAAACTTCTTTACCATCCAACCCACAAGTCACTGTCCCATCTATGGATGGATAAACCTCAATAGTCGGTGGTTAAATTCTCAGCTACCTCTCTGTCTGAACAATAACTCTTTGTCCTATCCAAGGGACTCTTGTTCTAACTGACTCCAAAGTTGAATTATGTTGCTCTGCTCCAGGATTCACCAGCATTCCAACATACTCGCCACTGCAGTGTAAGTTTGATATCACAGCAGGAAGTGAAAATTGGTATAACAAGTCCTTCAGCAGTTCAAACTCCCATTCCAAATAGACCCTCTTCCCCTACCCCAAAACTATTCCCTCCTTCTAATCCAGGAGTTCCTCACATCTACGGTATCTTGTCCTCACAATTTCAGTTTCATACCTCTCTCCAAAAACCTCAGCTTCACTAAAATCTGAGCCAGGAAAAAGAATATTATCCTCCCAGTTACTAAGGGCTTTACCACCATGATCACCATTACCACAGTCATTACAAGGCTAAGGCCCTCATATACTTTTCCAACATTAGCATCATAAAAGATCTGACCATTTGCCAGAAAATACCTTGCTCTCTCATCACAATTGATTGCCCTCCTCACTCTCCAGAATCCACGTACACCTTACCTAGTGTTGCAAACTGAAAAAAAAAGTGGTTTTTTTTTTCAGCTTTGTGAAAAAAAAAACCCTAGCACCCGTGTTTTTTTTTTCTAATTTTTTTTCAGAAAACAATATATTTGATAAATTATAGTTTTATTTAAGGAACTTCCATTTTACAAGTGTGTTTTAAGTCTTAGTGAATCATATAATGTCTCACATAATGATTCATAAGTGTATCTATATAGGTAACATAATTTTATTCATCCTCTATGTCAGTACCACTTTCACTAGTATCAGCACTACCAACACTAGTTCAATCGGTGTCGGAAATTTCTGTCTCTTCTTCTGTCTCCTCTAGATCCATAACTTCAGAAATAGTTAAATTTTCATTTACTGGTTGTTCTTGTATTGTACACAAAAGATTTTGAGATCGCAATTTTAAATTGTGAGCAAAGTACACACTGTGCATAAAGACTGTGCCGATAGTTCTGTATTACGGTCTTTTAAGTTTGAATTAAAATCTATTATCATACAAAATAGGAGCTTTACTTCTTTTCAATCGTTTGTTTACACCAACGGTTGCAAGGAAACGATTCATAATTAGGGACCGTGCACAAACTACGTGGCTCGGTAAAGAGGGAGGAGGGGTTAGCTGGAAGGCTACGCTGGGCTACGTGGGGAGAGGGGGGGGTCCGAGCCAGGCCACATAACTTTCCATTCGTAACATTTTTCACAGTTAAAATGAGGAACTGAACTCACAACAGCATGTGAGTATTTATTTCCCTCAGTTAATTATATCCGTATGTAATTTACAATAGTCTGACAAGAGAAAACAGTACAAAATGTCTTCTGGAATCAAAACGGAAGAAAGCTACGTGCTACGTGAGCGGGGAGGGTAGGCAAAAGCCACGTAGGGCTACGTGGGGGTTCACAGGAGGCCAAAATGGAGCTATGTGGTTTATGCACGCTCCCTTACTGACAATTTAATGAGTCAGTACCACTATACTCTGAGAGTTAACAAGTATACGAATATAAGGAAAGCCCAATAGGTAATAAAAAGAGGCAAAAGACCGCGGATAAATTTTAAATTCCTAATTTTTTTAAAAGATCAGTAGGTAATTTTGTAGGGCTGGCAGCACTATTTTAAATAGCAAGTATCAACCCAAACAATGGGGAATGGGGATTCCTTCTCGCGCAACCTAGTCTCTTTGGGAAATCCCCCTTCATAATGAAAATTTCAGTCAATTTTGCCAATATTTTCGTAATTTTTTTTCCTACAGAACCAGAAAAATATAGTAGATTTTAAACTAAGATAAGTACTTAGAATAAACACTAAAACAGTCATTTTAAACGATAACTGCCTTACAAATTTGAGATTTAGTATTTGTGAAAAAAAACATGTTCAAGAAAAAAACATGTTTTTTTTAAGTTTTTTTTCATGTTTTTTTTTTCAAGCCAGAAAAAAAATCGTTTTTTTACAACACTAACCTTACCCCATACCTTGTTTCCTAGATCCACAAGACCCAAATGACCTATAGTCATGGCATACACATTTCCCAAACATCAGATTTCAGCTTTGGTTGATCAACTTCTCCAACCTTCTGTGCACAACTTTACCTCATATATCCTCAAATGTATGTCCCTAGTCCACATTCCTTTATCTCCAGATTCTTTACATGTATCCATTGATGTCACCTCCTTGTACACAAACATTCCCCACTGTCAGGACTAAGTTTACCAGCAGATACTCTCTCTTATTCTTGGCACAACTTTTCCAAAAATTACTTCAACAGCTCCCAAAGTTTATAAGCAGTCATGCAGCACTGGCATGGATAACTGTATGGCTCCTCTTATGCCATCCTACTGGGCTTTCTGGAGGCACAATTCCTGAAGAAAGTCCCACTCATTCCTCTTATGTGGTTCAGAAACATAGATGATATATTTTTGCTGTGGACCCTGACTGAAAATCACTGCCTAGATTTCTTCAGTTTCCTTAACAACAGCCATTCCATTTACTTCATCTGGACTTACTCCCATACACATATCTCCTTCCTCCATGTGGACATTGCCCTAAAATAAGATGATTTTCAAATTTACAGCAATATCTACACTTCCATAGTCACCTTCCATTCCACACCAAACGTCCCCTTCTTATAGCCTTATTCCCCGTGGTGCAGATCCATGTGTTCCAACCTTGCATAACTTTTCAAGTACACCAAAACCAAGCTCTCATTTCCTTCAGTTACCCTGTAGACCTTTTGCTACCACCTATTGCTCACACAACTCCCATTCCGCACTCCTAAAAAGTTGACTGCAGCTCAATATTAATCACTCAGTTTTCTTTCGGTCTTTAGTCCATTAACCAAACACTTCATCACGGACATGGCTTTCTACATTCCATCCTCGAAATGCGCATATTTCTTCCCAAATTCCTGTCTAATTCTACAGTCATGTGGTGAGTCTCAGGGCGAACACATTTGATCCCCTAGCCACATGTCTCACCACTAAACATCATTAAGGTTTATGCCAAATTATTGTAAAGTGTATTCATATTTATTTGATCATCATAGCCCTACCATCTTCATTAATTGTGAGTTTTGAATTTACGTTCCATACTCTAAATTACTTTCAATAAATATTTACACAGACAGAAAACTAGCATCTGCTCATATTGTTAACCCTGAGCAGCAAAAAACTTTAAGGCCATGTAAGAATTTTCCTCCACCCCAGACCAAGCGTGGTGGATGAGTGGCTAACATTCTGGCCTTGCTTTCTGGAGGAAAGTGGTTCGAATCCCCGTCTGGGTATCCAGATTTGGGTTTTCCATGGTTTCCCCAAATCACTCCATGCGAATGCCGGGATGCTTCCTTCAGAAAGGCCATGGCTGAATTCCTTCCCATTCCTTGACCCCAGTCCCATCTCTCCT
This sequence comes from Vandiemenella viatica, assembly GCA_031002005.1. Lineage (NCBI taxonomy): Eukaryota > Metazoa > Arthropoda > Insecta > Orthoptera > Morabidae > Vandiemenella > Vandiemenella viatica. The sequence goes on from JARYHS010011408.1 coordinate 43,432,087, forward strand.
CTAATGACCTCGATGAGGCATAAAACTATAAGTAAATTTAAAAAAAAAGTCCTCCACCCCACGTACAATATTTGTGTCCAGCTCCATGAAAGGTTTGGTTTGTGTCTACTGTGTAACATTATTCATAAGACCTGCCTGGATAACACTGATAAACACAAAAAAACAAAAAAACTTTCGGCAGATCTGGGTTTCCAACGTGCGTTCCAAGACAATTGAGACATGCTGATTCAGAATATGCAAACCATTTGTCTCTATCACATATCATTCTTGAGATGTAAGACATTAACCGATTACAGATGTTTAACATAGTATCACGGTAAATAACTCACAGACAGTTTCAGAAGATCACTTATTACTTCATGTAGTACTAATGAAAACACACTATATAGGTCAAACTAGTAGAAGATATAACACATATACAAAAAAGCATACATAAAAAATAAACAACCATTCTTTACAGTGAGTTTGGTTTGAATTTCTTGGTTGTAGTCTTGCATTTATGCTGAGCATTTGGCAACTCGCGCTGATGCGTCCTGCAGGAATCAGCCAACACTGCTGCACTCCATCGGCCATAATAGCGTTACTCCATCACCAAGACGTACTGATGAAACCGTTCACCATGTTCGTCACTGACAAGAACCTACGTTCTCGGGAAAGAAATTGAGATGTGAGTTCAGGAGATGAATTTTGAGGGACCCAGCAGATTGCACGCACTAATGCACTTCTGCACAACATTCAAATAGTCAGGAGATTTATAATTTCAAAGGAAATTGGCTACAACTAACTTGAATGCTATCCATGCATCTTTTGCAGTCTTCAAAGTGGCTGTAAGCAATGATCTTTCTTATAGTGGAACTATGAACACAACTTGTTTTCCTTTGGCATAACTCTGGAAACTTGTTGCACAGGTACCGAAAAACATCTGAGTTGTTATCTAGTGCCTTCATGAAGTTCTTCATGAGCCCAAGCTTTATATGAAGTGGAGGCATGATAACTTTGACACGCTCAACCGCATAAGTTGCTCGAACATCTCAAACAGATGTATTGTGGTGCCCACGACTTACAACTCTCCACCTTCGAATCAAAGTATGGTTCATAAGCTCTCTTCAGAAACGGTGTAAAAGTCTTTCGATGGGTTTTATCTGTCAGATAGCTGCACACATAGCAAAACAAATCTGCTGAATTTATGAAACCTCTAGATGCCATCTTTTTCCCATAAAAGAAAAAAATAAACAAATGAAATAATAGTACTGCGGTCTCAAAAATATTTCAGTGTATTATGTTAGATGTAACTGTATTCAAAATAGATGAAAACACAAATTGAGTTGCATTACAAATAACGAAAGCCGATGAAATCATATTCAATGGAAGGTGTTCCATATAAAAATTAATTTTTTATATATCTTCGAAACCTGACATGATACAGCAGAATGGTTTTCGGATTTGAAATCAGCACTTAAAACTGCATTATAAAATGTAAACATGATATCAGATATCTACAGCTTGTTGGTATGTGTAATTAACTTACTTGGGAATCGTTAGACCTGTTCAAAACGGATTTTGATCCCCCGAGTATATGTTGAAGGGTAATTACTCCATATGTCTGTGTTACAATTATTTCTTCAAAATGATCCCTGGGTATTGAAAAATTAACGCAGAAACATATGTAAATATATTCTAAATATTATAATTTTAGTACATTGTTTAGAATCTTCAGCGTGGTGTATGCAGTAAGGTGCTAACTTCCCATTTTGCCAATCCGGGTTCAAATCCCCATATTGCCAAATATTTTTATTTCTTTTTTTATATGCAGTAATCATTGAGCATTGATTTTATTTCATTTAAAATTCATTTACGAATTTTTATTATGCTAAATAACAGACATTATGTTAGTTTCAAACATTTACATGCTACCACCACTGAACGGAAATAAGTATAACTGTGGTAGGGGGGAAAACCACGACCTTATGGCTGTAATATATTTACTTTACGATATTAATTGTAGAGATACAAGTATAGAAATGATGAACATGAAATATACCTGTTTCATTTAAAAAAAAAAAAAACACATAAACAATGAAATAATGATGTTCTAAAAAAAAAAGTTGGGACTGTATATTCTGTAATATTTTGTTTTAAAAGTTATTTCGCATAATAAAAATTCGTAAATGAATTTTAAATGAAATAAAATCAATGCTCAATGATTACTGCATATAAAAAAAGAAATAAAAATATTTGGCAGTATGGGGATTTGAACCCGGGTTCGCAAAATAGGAAGTTAGCACCTTACCGCATACACCGCGTTGATGCTTTTAAACAATGTACTAAAATTATAATATTTAAAAGATTTTCACATATGTTTCCGCGTTAATTTCTCGATACCCAGGGCTCATTTTGAAGAAATAATTGTAACACAGACATATGGAGTAATTACTCTTCAACATATACCCGGGGATCGAAATCCGTTCTGAACAGGTCTGATGGTCTCCAAGTTAGTCCAGTTAATTTCAAAGGTAAACTTTCTCAGTGTGTTTTCAACTGAGATCAAGTACTCATGGTTTATTGTTCTCTCTGACTGACTTCTGCTGATTCTTTACTAAACAGTCAGTTTTCACACTTTATAGGAAAAAAATCAACAACTAGGCACACTAAAAATATAATATAGTGAAATCTACCCACTATCTGTATGTCCCCAATGCAAACTTTTTACAAATGTCTTTTGTAATGTTCTCTTTACTAAAAGTGTAATTTTGAAATGAAAATACTTAAATCACTAAAGCTGGAATCAAATAGTTATGTCCGGAAAAACTGTTTTGCCTGTACACAGCTATCAGAATTTGAATCTATAACGATCTTCGAACACACAATTTTGGCCTCTCAACTAACCAACCATCTGTTTTTGTACATTATTCCAATATGATTCTTTCTCAGAAAACTGAAGAAATAAATAGCTAAAGTTACGTGAACATACATGTAATTTAGCCAAACCAATAAGAAGAGTAAAACATCAGGCAACACTATCATAACCATGGTGCCATAATTTGAGGATAGATTCTTATGTTACTCAATGATAAAATTCAAAGGTGAAGAATAATTTTTTTTTAATATCTTGCTTAGTTTTTGAGATATTGGCTGTCAAAAACTAGTTATAGGTATAATTCATTGTGCCTTTGGCACTGTTTTTATTCTGGTCCAGGTCACATTTCAACCTAACCACAATCGGTAGTAAGAAAACAAAACACACATTGTGCATCAAGTGTGTAGTTCCTTGTAGCTTTGGCGAAATATTTTTTTGGACCAACCACATCTCAGCCAAAAAACTTCAATTTTGAGACAGGATATTTCGAGAACTCATTGAGATATCGAAAATAGTATTCTTCACTTTCGATTTGTCTCAACAAGTTACATTATAATCCATTATCAAATTTGACTTTCACGAAATATTTTTTCTGATCTGGTTCGCATTTCAACCTAACCACCTCACTTTTGAGACTTATCACAAAAACTAAGTAAAATACAAAAATAAAACAATAACAAATACACAGAATATGGCCCAATACAGACTTTTATATGCAATAATAAAATGTGATAATATTATTTTTATAACTTAGTCCACAACCCGAAGGTTGGTTGGATCCTCCCGACGGAGGCATACTAAGCCATTGTATCAGAGGTAGGACGGCCAATTCCTTTCCTCTGGGACATACAGTTTAACGTGGAATCCGAACCACGGAATTATTTTTATATAAGTAAATAAATAATAAGTGATGGCTTTATTAATAGGGTCTTACCTGATATTGAGGGCAGATTGATGCCTTGTCCAAGCTAGTTCTCACGTATATTGATCAAAAGAGTTTGCAATTTTTGAGTATACTCTGACGCCTCTTATTGTAAAACAGTTTGTGTCAGATCTCGCTTAGTTCTCGAGATATTGTATATCTAAACTGACGTGGTTAGGTTCAAATGTGGCCTGGACCAGAAGAATATTTTCGCCATAGCCAAATTTGATAATGAATTCATATGTAATGCGACGAGACAAATCGAAAATAAAAAATAATGTTTTTTTCTTTATAAATATTTTTTGCTTAGTTCCCGAGATATTGTATATCACAAGTGAGGAGATTAGTATGAGATCCAGCCAGGACCAGAAAAAAAAAATTCACAAACTCCACTATATCTACATGATGGAAATGCATTGTAGGTTTACATTCTTCCCAGTGGTTGTTGTTAGGTGGACAAGAAGAAAAGTCACAAGGAACGATACCTATAACTGACTTTTAAACATGATATAGGGCCTATCTCGAAAACCAAGAGAGATATCAGAAAATTTGATTCTTAATGTTTTATTTGTTTGGTTGAGTTCTATAACAATTCGTCAGATTGTGGGGCCACAGTAATGATAGAACTGGTTAGAACCCTTCGTGAAATTCACAAATAGATACTAGTTTCAAAATATCGTTGACACCAGGCCTCATTCTCCAGTAGACCCATCACTTATTTTTGTCTTACATATACACTGAGTACTACTTAACCCTTGTTATTTGCTATGGATGTATACCACATGCCTATTGGAATTCATTCCCATACACCTGTACTTCATGTATTATAAAACTAATTGCCCCACCACTTCATAATCGAAGATCACTTCCATTTTTCTATCTGTGTATATAATCCTGAAATTATGTTGTGACATTGCCTCTAAGTTACTTTATTCATGTTGGACTTGACACAGAAATGACAAATTTCTGTCTAAAGTACAAACTGAGCTCACGACAAAGAATTCCATTAAAATTATAACTCACGGTAGATAGGGATGTCAGGATCTGGGTCCTTTGCTTGGGATTCCTTGAACAATTTTGTCCCCCTTTTATTGTGCAACATAAATTTCCTGAAGTTCCTCTTGCCCAAGCAAGAAACAGATGTGCTAATATTTCTCCGACAACTCACTACAACTGTACACAAAGCCATACTACACTCTAAAGCCAAGTCAACACAAGATCTGTAATTAAATCCTAACCTTCCTTACAAACATTTGTCTCTAAAATAACAATATATATATCTCTGATAAGTTGTATACACACCAGAGACAGTCCACACTCCAAAGACAATCATTAAAGAGACTGATACAAACCATTACGAAAGAAATATATTCCTTCCTCCATGATACAAACTCGACATTGTCTCTTGTTAACAATTCTAGCGCTTTAAATATCTTATTTGCGCTCTTAAATCGTATGTAACAAATATATCATTATTTTTGAATGTATTACTCTGACTAATATTTGCTGCAAGAGAGAGCACTATCAAACTCTACTAAAGCCTCTATTCGAAAGATACTGTCATAATTTATTTATAGACTTCCATAGTAAAATCCTCCTTACTTTCTTGCCTTAATACTTAACTTAATGCTTACAACGATATGATTGTATACATTTGTTTACAATCGCATAAGCTTGTACCACCCGTAATTCTATTCTACTAACGATTTTGCCCTTCCCAGGAACACAGGTAAAAATAATTTTAAAAAATGTAAAATCTTTTCTTATCTAATCTTCAGAATTACAGCTATCCATTTTCCACCTCTAGGGTGCGATGAGATGTCTGTTTTTAAAAAGGTTTGTTATTTTTTCAGAAAAAAGTGGGCAGAAATTAATACACATTTTTCAAGATAATTAAAATTGTTGTAGGGGTAAATCAACGTCCTCCAGACCGTGTACTTTGCTAGCTGGAAATTCATATCAGAGACAAATTACCCATGAAGTTTTAATTTAGTACTAACTGTGGTTTTGATAGGGGTAGGTAAAAGCAGATGAGTAGCCTCGTTTATTTAGTTTTCTTGATCTCCTCCTGTCCTTCCGAATTTAAATGATTCGAAATGCTTTAATCGCGTTTGAGCGCATCATTTGTTTCTATCGCCCTTACTTACTACCACTAATTGCGAAAGTTTAAGTTTGCAGATGATCTACAGGTACACAACAGTATTGTTCACACGGCATCTTTCCAAACAATATCTGTAGTGGCGCGCATAAGAAACAGTTTACTTTATTTGTATGTATGAAACTTGTCATAAAAAAATCACTAAAGGTGGCCATACACGACCGCTCCTTCCGTCCAAATGGAGCGATGTCACTCCATTATCGCGTCGTGTGTGGGGAAACTGATGTGGACGACGTGGAGTGACAAGATTATTTGGATATCCGGTCAGTCCAATATCCATCAGTTTCGTCCATCATGCCATCAAGTCAACTGACGGTGTGTGGGGAAAACCACGTGGAGCGACACCAAGCCAGGGCCGGCGTTAGGGGGGGGGGGGGGTAAGCGGTTAAAAATTCCCGGGCCCCGCCGGCTGATGGGGGGCCCGATCACCAACTATAAGGGCCCTCAGGCCATAATTCCTAGCTCCGGCCATGCACCAAGCCATCACTCCAGTCGGCTCGTGTATGGTGAAACCGCGGTCCAAACTCTTCTCAAACTTTCGCCGACCACCGAGCAGACAACATCAGTGCCTTGAGTGGACTATGCACCATTGTACCATTTCTTTTTTGTTTTGAATCTGCTATAGAAATATTTGTTTGCTACAAGTTAAATATTATTTTGAATGTCGAAATGAAAACAATACAGTTTTAAATATTAATAAGTAACAATTAGAACGATTATTTTATTTTTTTACTTTAAAAAAAAAAATAAATAATAATGTCGTCTCAAAAAGACTTTGTGCTAGAAATTATTGAAAAGGATAAGGACTTACTATGCTTGTAGGATCTCTAATCGTGACTACCATGACAAAATGTAAATAAATGTGGCAATAGACCAATTGCTAATATTATTTAAAAATAAAGACATAAACGCCAACAGAGAAACCGTGTTGGAAAAAAAAGATAATTCTTTGCCGTCTTCTTTTTAAAAAGAACATAGTATGATAAGATTAATTTTATATGAGCCTACTTGTTTAAATATGTTGTTTTACTACATGTGACATACCTGTCACTATTTTCAGCCTGCTAAACTATTTCAATTTAATAAATCTGTTTTATAATCATTTTTTAGTATTTTTAAAAGTTTTCGTAATATCACAGAGCTTATTTTTCATAATTTCGCACTTTTTTGCACGTTTATTTAATTCTCAGGATTTTTATTCAGTATTCGATAATAATAATATCCTTTAAAATTAATTCGGGCTCATTTTATTTAGTACTTGGCATAACTAGATTGTTGTATAGCAAATTGACAACCTATTGTTGCTTGCTTTGCCTCTTTTTCATTGTCGTGGCTGACTGGAGTGATGGAATGGTTGTGTATGAGCTACGCTTTTGGATGTCATCCATACGGATCACATACAAATGGAGCGATCGTGTATGGCCACCTTAAAAGAAAGTTGAACAAACCATCACTGCATATATTGTGGTACACATTTCGACTGCAAGAAAGCTGAGCCAGACAGTATTAAACAGATATGCAAAAATTTAGGATTTTGTCTTCTATATAATGGAGAAGAATAGATAGGATAGTGTAGCAGAAGGGATTGTAGATGAAGATCAGTTTGGGTTTAGAAAAAATCGCGCTAAAGGAGTAGTAAGTCTCGCGTTAAGATTAATACTTTAAGGTCGGATCAAGAGAAACAAAGATACTTTTATGGCGTTTGACGATTTAGTAAAAGCTATTGATGTTAAGTGGGACAAGATGTTCAAAATTTTAAAGAAGACGGTTCTAAAATACCGATATAGAAGGATACTTTACAATCCTTATAAGAATCAAGTAGCTGTAATAAAAGTAGAGAATCATGAGAGACATGCATCAGTTAAAAAGGTTCTGATACAAGGTTGTAGTCTTTCTCCATTAGTATTCAACTTGTATGTAGAGGAAGCAATAAAGAAAGATTTGAATGTGGCATAAATATTCAAGGAGGATACATGTACAGTACGGGAACACTTCCAGAAAATCGTTTGCACATACTGTAAAGTGACAAAGGTGAGAGACACCATAGGCCACGGAAAGGATCGTTAAGCCTGTAGACTGGACCGGCGTTAGGAGGAGGGGGGGGGGTTAAACGGGTAAAATGTACAAGGGCCCTCACAGTTGATGGGGGGCGGCCAAATCAGGTATCTAGACACCATAAAATAAAGGTAAACAAGACTACAGATTTGCGCCAAGAGCAAAGATCACTCCACAGGCGGGATGGTCTGTAGTGTCCAGAGCGGTGAACACCACAGATAGGTTGAGTTCGTCTCCGATCAATCACTCCTCGGTGCGTTTTACCAAAGATATCTGATAGTGTGATCAGAGATATTATATTCCTACTATTACTTATTGCTAGTAATGAGCAGGTAATCAGTGACAACAATTGAAAAACGTACTTGAAAGAATACAGTGACTTTAATAAATTCAATGAATATAAGTACATGAACAAACATGTGAAATGACTGAAAATACTGCGTAAAAATAGCTCTCATGAATTGAAATCCTTATTAATAAAATCTTGTCACTCGGAATATCCTTTCTAAGCCAGCAAAGGGGTAAATAATGCTTCAGCCTTTACCTAAAAAATTCTGCATGTCGTCTGGCGATGTGGTCAGTAATGAGGATGGAAAAAGACTTCTCCGAGATAAGTGGTGGGGAGGTCACGTGGAACTATTACCATTAGCTTAGGATTCCTTACGAGGTGCTTTAGAGTTACTATTTTGGGGAGCTCTCTTCCCAAGGGGAGAAAGTCTGCTTAACCTTGAGCTCTCCTGTGTTGGGCGGAATTAAGTTACAAGGCTGTAAGCTAGAGAAAAATTATTCCGACTGAAAATTACTATAGTTTCTAGCTAAAATCCGTCAATCTAATACAGATCATAGAGGTGTCATAACGCGTGAAATGATGGTATTAAAAATAGGTTGATTACAACCCCGCTAGTCATAATTGTCTTTGAATCGTTCCCACCAAAGTACGGATGTGGATCTCAATTCAATCATCTCTGCTGTGGATCTCAAGCATATACCTTTTGGTGTAAATTTCGACGCACACACTTTAAGTAATAATCTCGAATAAGACACAACTGCAGATTTAAGACTTACTATCTGGTGCCCATAACTTCGTTAGTTTTTGTAAAGAATTTGGATTGATAGCTACCGATATGTAACCACTTTGATGCACGATGGGAGACTTGAGGCTAATACCACACACAAACATCAGTGATCTGCGCAGGGTATTTATGGCTGCAAAGTGAAATATAGGGACACACACGTCTTTCAACTAAATATGAAAACTCCGTCCTTCGACCAAATTCAACCATCATATCTCCCACACGCCATAGCTACCACCCTGGTGCACATTGGAAGACTTGAGGTTAATGTCACACACAATCACCAGTAGACTGCGCTAGGTAGTTTGCATGTGGAATGAAATATAGGGACGCATGTCTATTTTTATGTCAGTCCACCACTTTCAACCACTATATCTACCATATCCCCACAGCTACCGACATGTAATCACCATAGTGCACGGTGAAAAACTACAGGTTACAACCACACGCAAACGTCCGTGACTTGCACTTGGTAGTTCTGGCTGCAAGTTGAAACATAGGGATACACACGTCTTTGGTCGAAATGCAAAAGTGCCCCAGGTCGACCACTTTCAACCATAATATCTCCCACACCCCTACAGATACCGACATCTAACCATCATACTGCATGATGGGATATTCATCCAGTGATTTGCGCTATCTAGTTGTGGTGGCAAAGTGAAATATACGAACACACATTCCTTTGGTCGAAATACGAAAATATCGTTGATCGACCAATTTAAACCAAAATATCTCCCATACCCGCACAGATATCGAAAATCGGCCAACGTTGTGCACGATCGGTGAATGTATGCTACTACCACACACAAACACCAGTGATCTGCGCTCGATACTTTTGACTAAAAAGTGATACACAGGGACAAACACGTCTTTGATCGAAATGCGAAAGTGCCCCAAGTCGATCACTTTCTACCACCGTACCTCCCACATCTCCATAGCTACCGACATCTAACCACCATGTTAGTATGGGAGACTCGATACTACTACTACACACAAACACCAGTGATCTGTGCTATGTAGTTGTGGCATGAAAGAGAAGTATAGGGACACACAAGTCTATGATAGAAATATCGCCTTTAACCGCCATATCTCCCCTACTCCCACAGCTAATGGCATTCGGCCAACGTTGTGCTCGATAGGAAACTCCATGCTACTACCACATAGAAACACCAGTGATCTCTGCTAGGTAGTGGCGGCTGAATTGTGAAATATAGGGAAACACACGTCTATTTTTATATATATATAAATGATTTTTTAATATCACACCTAGCCTTACATGGATCGTGTACAGCATGAGGCCACATCAATATCCGAGCTAAAAGTGGTCTATCAGCTCGAATGGCTCGGGTAAAACAGCTGTCTGTCTCAGGCTAGATGGTCTAATTCGTCTCAACTCTACCATCATAACCAGGGATTTCGAGCGCTGAATCTGACCACGCAGCCGCTGTCATCGCAACCAATGAAGACACTGAAGCATCGGTCTGAGTTGCACATCGTTTTTCCCCCGTAACTGCCCTGTTAAAGAAGCTCATGTGACATTTTTGATAGCCAGGAGTAATTACTTCAACTGTAAAACTGAAATTTATTTTTTAATTTCAGAATTGAATATTGATTAAAATTAATTCTCAATGTCACTGCAAGAATTGTAATAATGTATATTAAATACCCTTATTAATAATTTCTTTGGAGCTGAATTCTCTCACGTCATTTTACGTAATATTTCATTGATGAAGAATGTTAGTTTTCTCCCAATTCTACGGTACCCATTTGATGGCGACGGTCTCCAAATTTTTTGTACATCCTTCACATAATGAATTATTTCTGTCGTTTGTTCGTTAAGGTTAATATAAGGAGTGGAGTTAATTGTTAATGTCTTTTGTTATGTCGCACCTTATATCTTGATAGATATTCTCTGCTATAGTATATAGCACTTCTTTATTTCAATGATAAAAATATCACTTACCTTTGCCGATTTGCTCAATTGATTAGCATAAATGAATATTATCGCGAAAAACCATTTCAATCCCAATCAGACATTTGTTTTTTCTGGGATCAAAACAGACATTTTTGTGAGTCCATTAATAAGTTTCTCTGTTTTGTCAGAAACATTACAACGTCAGCAATAGAATCTGTTACTGTTACATGATTTTCTTGTTTTAATGGCCAAAGATGGAAGAGCGGCCTTCTTCCGTATGATAATTCAATAACAGAAACACTTTTACCCCGCTTTTTAATTAGTGATGCGTCCACCAAGTTGCTGTGATTTGAATTAAAGCCTGGTTGCAGGATGTTTTGCGCCTAATGTTGCTAGCTAATTTATCTTTTAAAAATAATTCATAGATGCGGCTTTAATGTGTTTAACGTATTATGTTACAATAATCCTTCACAATTTTCGTCAGTGTTTCATTGGTGAAGGCTCTCTCTTAAGTTTTTGTAATCAAGGAGAAACTCGGGGCTTTAAGAATAATGTTACTTTCTAAAATCAAATAAACAACTATCCCATGGAGAAAACAGGACCTGTCGATTTTATCTCATGATAGGGTCGTTTTGACACCAGTCATTGACTTTATGCAGCTGGACTTAAAGAGGCTGTTTGTGAAATCAGATAGACAACTCTTTCACGGGGAAAGCAAGATAAGATGATTTTCTTTCGTGAGGAGTGGTTTGTATGTAATGCTTTGGTGCCAGACGTTGCGTAGCTATGGTTCCAGTCGTCGCGTAACCATGCTTAATGTTTGTTAGATGAAAGGATGGTCATGTTTCAACGTTAGAAACTTCACCAAGATATATGTTATTCCACTTGTAATGAACATTAAAAGTTGTTGAGCCAAGGCAGGAAACGATGATTTCATGACCAGACAGTTTCGTAAGTGTAATAGAACCAACTTGCTTTAAGTTCAAGAATCTTTTTTAAATTAAATTAAATTACATTACATTGCAATGGAGCGCATGCTCCGGTGGCAGTTTCCCTAAACATCCATCTTCTCCCTTTTCTGTATCCACCTACATTTACCCTTTACAAATTTTAACTTTAAATTCTTTCAACGTTTTTGGCAAATTATTCATCATTTCTCTTGGTAACTTATTCTAATCCCTGGCATCCTGACCTAAAAAAGAAAATCTTCCTACACTCTTGTGCCTGAAATCGAGTGCCAGCTTGTGGTCATGGTCATCTTTTCCCTTCCATGCATTACTTTCAATGCTTATACCAATATCTCACCAATATACGCCTTGTACACTTCCATGACACTCTTCACCCTCCTGTCTTCCAATGAGTCACATTCCAGCTCTTTTGTCATATCTGTTACGGATTGCGTTCTGCGATAATTTCCAGAAACAAATCTAGCAGCCCTTATTTGCATCCTCTCCAACTCCTGCATTTGATACTCAAAATGTGGGTCCCATACTACACTACCATATTCAAGCAATGGTCTGACCAACGTTTTGTAACCCAATTCCTTTACTTCTCTCGTACATCCGTTCCATTCATCACCCTCTGAAACACATGCAGGTTTTTGAAACCTTTTCCTACTACCTGTCCAATGTGATCTGCATCTTACTTGTACATAATCGTGCAGAGCTCATAAACTCTATGTGTGAGCGCCGTCTAAGCAAAACTGGTAATCTACAAGCTTTATGTGCACACTGTACTAATGCTATTCTATTAGATAAAACTAGAAACGTCCCTGTAGTAAAGCCGAGATGAGAAGTAAATGTTCTACGAATTACTTTTGTGGTGGTGATCGCAACTTGCAAGTTTAACGCAAGTGAGTGTGTTATTTTCCGATAAACAAGCATGTTTCATGCCAATTATAATTGATAGCATTTTTTAATTTCTGTTCAGATGTTCCTCGCGAATTTCCTAATGTTTCATGACAGGTTTTATGTATAACGTAGCATAACAGAAATAATTTCTACGTATCAGTGGTGCATATAGCCCGCGGGCATTCAAAGTCGCAGCGTCGAAGTTGATGTTTTATATTGGCTCGAGCAGGAAAAAGACTGTCCTTAACGCGAAGGCAGTTTGGCCCAGATAATGTTTGACGCTGCATGAATATGGAAAGCGCCATTTGCATTGCAGATTGTGTACGTATTAATTGTAATGTGCTACGAGTCGTAAACAAAGACTGTGTTATAAATAAATTGTGATAACGTAAGTAGAGATCTTAGTATGGAGTGCGCGTTGAATTTCATGTTTTCAGTATTTTAGTTCCAATTACTTTTTTTTTCATTTTATTTTTTTTTAACGTAAGACAATGTGAACTACTAGCAAACGGGTGCAGCGGAGAAGCTAACTTTTTCTCTGCAGTATAATACCAGTATTTCAGTGGCGTGTAAACTTCTGTATTCTCACATGTGGTCAACTAATCGTTAAACCTAAAATTTAGCTTTCATAAGAAACACAGTAAATGATCCTAAACACATGATTAAAAGCTGACAAATGACATAGTATTTCCTTAAAAAATTTACTACCTATCTTGCAATTACGACATAACTGAATCCGTTTTGAGTGCTGGCAAGACAGAGTTTGGTGGGTGAAAGATAACGCTCTGACCTCGCATTCGGCGGCCCTTCAGATTTTGGTTTTCCATGGTTTCCCTAAATCACTTCGGGTCAATACCTGGATGGTTCCTTCAAAAGGCCGTGGCCGACATCCTTCCTAGCTCAAAGTCATTTCCTGCCTCTAATGGCCTCGACGTCGTCAATTTATAGGGGTTGAAGTCCTTAATTCTTTGCCGTGGGTGATGACTGATGAGGCATACCGGTTAATGAGGGCCAGAAATACGGTGCTGCTTCTTGAGATTTGAGCAGAACGGTTGAACGTTAAAATTTCTGCCTGAAAAAGAACTACAAGTTTTAATATTTGGTGTGATGAATCCATACATGATCAAACTTACTGGTCAAACCATCAGTCTTCAAAAAGTCAAACTCCTCATCAAACTATCCAACTAACAAACATCACCTTTACATGACAGGCTTGACAAGTTAAATTTCACAAAGTCACTTGATCATGTATGGGGCCTTAATGGATTTATAATGTACACACAAGTTTTGAGTTTTAATGGGATCTTGTAAGGTGTTTGAAACATTCCCGGCAATATTTATTTTTTAAATATTGCATTTCCCAATAATTCAGATAACTGATTTCAAGTAAATTGTGCTGAGAGACGCTTTTCTGTCACCTATTCAACATCTCAGGTTGTTCACATCAATATTTACAGCTTTTTTTTTTTTTTTTTTGCACAACTTTTGAATATCTAACTACTCCTAACCTTGAAGAAATTAAGCAAAAATAAGTTTTCTGTTATTTTAAAAAATTAATGCAGGATATAAGGCTTCCTTTTGTCCTGCTATTATGAGGATTATCTGAACTCCGCTGGGTGTAAAAATATCGGAACTGGAAACTTACGTTCATGCTATTCATGAAATTTCATTCAGAGCTGAAGATTTTTATTTTTTAAATGACAGTAACATCTGTAAAACAAATTAGCAGAGTTAATAAATAGAAGAGATGGAATGAAATGATATACAAAAATTTGAAGATTTAATCGGCTCAAGAAATTGACCTGAATTTTGAATAAATATGGGTGCAAAGAAGGGCTGCTAGATTTGTTTTTGGAAATTATCGCAGAACGCAATCAGTAACAGATTTGATAAAAGAGCTGGAATGGAATTCAAGGGAAGACAGGAGGAGAGTGAAGAGGGTCATGGGAGTGTACAAGGCATATATTGGTGTTGAAGCATGGAAAGATATTGGTGTAAGAATTGAAAGTAATGCATGGAAGGGAGAAGATGACCATGACCACTCGATTTCAGGCACAAGGATGTATGAAGATTCTCTTTTTTGGGTAAGGGTGTCAGGGATTGGAATAAGTTACCAAGAGAAATAATGAAAAATTTGCCAAAAACGTTGAAAGAGGATACTTTGCCTAAAACTTTGAAAGAATTTAAAGTTAAAATTTGTAGGGGGCAAATGTAGATGGGTGTAGGAAAGGAGGAAGATGGGTGTTTGGGGAAATTGCCACCCGGAGCGTGGGCTCCATTGCAATTTAATTAAATATTATTATTATGTGAGAACTGTTATTCTAAATATTGTCTTCAGGACAGCCTCTTACTAAAATGACTTTATACATACATTTCACGCGAATTGTAATAAATTGCACTAGTATTTCTAAATCTGAGTTTTCAGGGTTAATACAGTCGATACTGTCACGTAAAGCTTGTCATAATTCATTATGTTGAGTACTAGATACCAACAGTTTTCAGGAAAATTTTACGAAATTTCGGGGAGCACAGTCTCACGCAATCAAAAAAGTGTCAGATTCAATGCTCTGCCATATTAATCAGCAGAGAGATAGCCACAGTCCCAATTACATTTTATCGAATACTGAATAGCAACAGCTCGCACATCTGAAAACTCAAGCTGCACTTTCTGCCGTGTCAATCTGGAGGATCCGCTCGTTTCAATGAGCCGACGTGGTAGTTTAGGACTGTAGTGTTTCTCATGCGCATTATTTAAGTACTGTGATGGTCGGGGTTAGAATTCTCGGGCCCAGGGAAAGCGTTCTTAGCCCCCTTCCCCTGCCCCCTGCAACAAGATATTTTACGTTAAACTTTTTTTTTGTGAATAAAGTCAGAAAATTTTATGTTCAAAATCATAGTTACACATTTTAAAACTTGCGTTTGATTTATATTTAGCATGGCACCATGGCCGGCGGGCCCCCTTCAGAGGCCCGGGCCTGCGGCGCCTTTGCCCCGCTTACCCTTCTCCAACGCCGGCCATGGTGATAGACACTCAAAAGCGTGGGCCAAATAACATACTCACGATGGACACATTCCCAAGGTTTGAAGACAGTTGAAATTCTTGTTATAGTTATGTGAATGGAGATTTTCCCGGCGTATGAATACAACATAGTTTTCATGGGTTTGCAATCGGATACTTTCTTTAAACGATGACGTTTCGCAGTGTTGTTTCAAATTCTCGTTAGAAAGAGACCTGTCGCGTGCCAGCCAGTGAATTGCACTAAGCCGGCGACCATATTACATGAATCAGTGTTTTAACGCATGTTTACCCCAGTCAGCCCATCGCTTGGGGGAGGGGGGGGGGGCGACCCACGGAATTAGTGCACTCCACTGGACTGGCTGGCTGGTGGCTCCTCACCACTCACAAACTAAGCTGTCTGTATTTTCTATCTTTCGGCCTTAAAGATAGCTCAAATTGTTCGGCTGCATAAAGGTTGTGACTGGAGGCTGTCAATAAACTCCTAAGACTATCAATTATGGGACTTAGTCTGCCTAACCACCTCCTCCCGCTCTGAAATTGTCTAACCCGAAGGTTCTAACACCGCTCGGCAATACCAGGGTTAGCACTAGCCACTGCAGAGCCGTTGCCCGGAGTTCTAAGAGAACCGGGAACGCGACAGACCTGATGAAGACAGCAGAGGACGTTGTGGAAACCTTGTCATCGTTTAAAGAAAATATCCGGCTGCAAGCCCGTGAAAACTATGTTGCACTTGCTACAGTGTTGAGTATGAATGACTTACCAAGCGCGTGAACCAATGAAACGTCCGCTCTCGATTGAATCAATGTAGATTGAATAGTGGATGGAGCTTTCTTCAATCTGAGACAGACGGCTGCTACATACGTTGTCAGAGGGAAAGAACAGTCGGAGCTACACCACTCTACACCTGTCTGGTGGTGGACCATCTTCAGTTGAACGAAAATGGATGCGGCGGCCAAGAATCCGCGAGCCAGACACAACCTACCGACGAGTATCTCAAGTGCAGTGACGTATAACGGAAGCTGGTCGTCAAGAATAACCGTGTGATAAGTAATTCCTGTCTACTTAACTGTTCTCATAAGCAAGCTTCATGAATCCAATTTAATTACTAACTGTATGTTTTTGTTGATGAGTCTTGTAAGTGAAGTTTTCTAAAATAAATATCTCAACAGAGCGTAGTAAGTAATAACTTCCGGACATATCTTTCTTGCGAAAAATACAATAATCCGTTATTAAGTTTTTTCATTTATGTACTGATTTCCCACAGTATGATTCAATCCTCATAAATATTTCAAGTAATGCCAAACCAAATAATAAATATAAGGTAACACTTTTCAACAACTTTGCTACAGGCTAAAGAATAAATTATCGATTATTTTAAAATATTGCGAAGTTCCACCGCAAACTTGATTTCCAGATTTTATACTGAAGATTCAGCTATAAATGTGGACTTGCGCTCATTTTTCAGGTGTCTGGACGAGACTCTTCAATGCTACAGTTATTATGTATTTTTGATGCCTAAAAATCTTTTAAATCTCTCTCATCTTTTTCTATGAATCATTATTACTGTTTATAAGAAGTTCGGAATTTTGATTCTTCAGAGTGTATGACTAGTTACAAACTAGCATCGTCATGTTGCACATACTACACGTTATGTTCGTCAATACACGTTTAACTGTAGTCATATTGGATCGTGTATGCCCCTGCGAGACCTACCAAGGATCTACTCGATAGATCTTTAGCTCAGTCAGTCTTTAATTGTGTTTAACTTATAGTTATTTTCAAAATTATTTTTGTAAACTCCCTGTATAAAGTAAAAGTTTCTGTGGCTGTTAAAGTCTAGACAGTAGTGATGCTACCTATCTTGTCAAAATGGCTCACAAGATAAACCCAAATTCGAGTCAAAAGACATCCTGTATAGGAGACGAGAAAGTTTTGTGTCACTCAGTGGTAAGTATGTTGTTTCTTTATCTTGAAACTCATTTTTTTGTTTTTTTACTTATGGCTTTACGCCTCGTTGACGTCGTGGTCATTAGAGGCGCGATGGAATTGGGGACAAGGAACGGGAAGGAATTCGGTCATGGCCCTTCTTTTTTTTTTTTTTTTTTTTTTTTTTTTTTTTGTAAGAAGCATTCCGGCATTCACCTGGAGCGATTTGAGGAAACCATGGAAAATCCAATTCTGTATGCCCGGATGGGGATTCGAACCGCCATCCTCCCGAATGCGAGTCTTGAAACTCAAGTTATTGATACCATTTAATTTTATGGGCACAAGTTCTAAATTAATGTTTAGAGTATTCGATTCCATTCATCATACAAAGTCTGAACAAATTGTCCAAACATTATTCAGTAAATATTTGTAAATAATCAATCATCAGTATTTCAGATGTCAAGTTATAAAACATAGGGACCTATATTTAATTAGCAGTTTTCTACTCATCAACGTTCCATTTTTTAATTTCGTTTTTATAGTTTCAGAGACTGGGTCCTCCGTATTGCATTATTCTAAACAAGTATGACCAAATATGGTCAAGTTGTAGGCCACTATCAACATTCATGTTTCTCTTACTTCTCTGGGCCACCATCTGCTTTCTTGAGCTAAAGCACTGGTGTCATCGAATAAAATAGCGTGCCCACCGTTGGCTGAATTGTTGTGCTCCAGCTGATTTGCTGATGTTATTTTTTAAATACCTCATATACTCATTCAGCCTTTCCTTGAAGGTTTGTCCTGTCTCGCCAAAATATACTTGGCCATAGTAGCAAGGTATTTGGTATACCCTCGGTGTCTGTAATTTTCCCTCATGTCTTTTACTTCGACAAGCACATCCGAGATCTCCTTGGATGCCTTATAAATAAGACGAATATTTTTAGTTTCTAGAAGTCGATCAATCTTATGCGTCACCCCTTTACGTATGGCAATACCGCCTTACGCCCGTCAGTCAGTTTGCTGGTCTCTTCTATCGGTGCTGGGATAGAAGGAGATATTTGAGCGTCAAGTATTGCAATGGAATTGCTGATAATATCAGTGTGAAAGCCCTTGGCAAGAAACGTCACCTATGCTATGCTTAAGTTCTTAAAATATCTAGTTAAACAGTTGGATGGTGGTGGGAGTCAGCATGCAGATAGTGGTTGTCGGCTTCGGATATACCCCGTGCTCACGAAGCCATCATTCATCCTTTTTACATCCATAAAATGTAGCTGTTGGTCCTCTTCAAGTTCACCCAAACTGGATGTTTTCATGGACGCTATTCAAATGCCGGAAAAAGTTCTATAGGGATTCTCGTCCTTGAGCTCAGATGACAAAGGTATCGTCTACTATCTTATCCATAAAGAAGGTTTCAGGTTAGAACAATTGACGACCTCAGCCTCAAATGCCTCCAAAAACATAGCGGCCTCAATGGGAGACAGTGTGCAACCCATTGCTGCTCCCTCATTCTGTTGGTAGAAGTCGTTCTTGTATTGGAAGAAGGTAGTATTTAGGCAAAATTCAGTAACTGATGTCCATTCTTGCGGCAGGCCATGATTTTCTAAGCGTTCCCTAATTATGTTGATTGCATCGTCGACCGGCATGTTCGTGGAAAACGACGTGATAACAAAGCTTACTAGGAAGTCGTTCTTTTCCAGGCGTTTGTTTTATTATTATTTTTGCAAAATCTGAAGAATTTCTGATGGTAGAAGCAGATGTTCCAAATGTTTAGCTTATTCGCCAGATATTTTGCAAGTGGTTGCGTAGGAGATTGAAACGCGCCGACGATGGGTCGTAACGGCACGTCGTCTTATGAGTTTTTGGTAGGCAATATAGCCGTGGAGTTCAAATGATTAGACGTCTTTAATTATTTCTTGGCTTCAGGTTCAATTGAAGTCACTTCACGTATTTTCGCTAGTACGCTGCATCGGATCTTCTGAAGAGGATTGGTTTTAACTTTTCGTGTCTCTTCCTGTAAAAGCGTTTCCACCTTTCGATGGTATTCGTCGGCACACGTCACAATTGATACGTAACCTTTGTCAGAAGGTAAAATAACTATATCTTCCAGCTCTTTCAGTTGACTCAGGGTGTTATGTTCTTCTCGAATGAGATTCGGTGGCGGTGGCTTTACACTTGATAAAATCTTCGCCGTGGCGCTTCGGATTTCGTGAGCATCTTCATCTGTTAGGCATGAAACAGAAGACTCTACTGCAGCAGTGACTTTGTCCATCGGTATTTTGGCCGGTGTTAAAGCGAAGTTGAGTCGTTTAGCGAGAACTGAACTAGTTTCGACGTCTAATGTTTTTCCATTGGGGTTGACCATACACCTCTCAGACATATTTGCTTGCTGCTGGGATGTTGCTGTTCAGCTAATTTCGAAAACTTCATCATTTGTCTATTCCTCATTTTTCGAAAGGCATCTTAAGCTTGATTCCACGGCAGTATTTCTAGTTTAGTCCAGTCGCTGGCGCTTAAGACGTTACTAAGGAATAAGTGAACGCTGAAGATTCTTAATTCCAATGTTGTTAATTCTCTTCGCGTTTGGCGGATTCGTTCACGTAGCAAAGCCTGAGAACTCCTCTTCAGTATGCGGCGGGCTATCGGCGTCCGTGCATGATGCTTGATCATGACGAAACCTGGGAGGATGTCTTTATCACGGCATCTACAGGAAAATGCTAGATGACTAAGCCTCATATTGCTCTTCTGTCGTGGAGATCCAAACTGTCTGGTTTATTTCAAAATATTTTCGCTGTAGAGATTCACCAAATGCTTAGACTTCTGCGGTAATTATCTTGGTTCTCCGGGTAAAGCTGCGTCGAATTACCGTATTAAAACCTAACATTTCAGTCAACTTGCTGTGGCTTTCATCAGAGGACTGCCGTGTTTGTTGCCGTTGCCACGTATATATGGTAGCAAGGAGCGCGCGCGCGCATACGCTAACCGTCCGCGAAGACGTCACGGACGCTACCGCCAGGGTCGTTCGTCTTGCGTTCTTTTAAGCAGGTATGACCAAATATCGTAAGGTTATATGTTAGCAATAAACTTTGGGATAGTATTAACATTAAACCACATGTTGGTTTCTATAAATAACATTAATATTCCATAGTTCAGACTAATTATACTCAGAATTTAATTACAGCACGCAGAAATGATATGCTTTCTTTCTGATTCCAAAATTTCTGTTATAAAGTTTTGCTTCCTGAATGAAAAATTAACTCAAACACTCTTTCTACGTCTTGTTTGTTGAATATAACAGTATATTTAAGAAATAAATAAAAAATATGTTTTTAAGGTAACAAAATTTAATCTTAATAATTTACACCAGTATCGCCGAATTATTTTATTTTTATTCCGAAGAACGGAAAAATTTGCCGTAAATATAGCTTCCAAAATAGATCATCCCTTATAAATAATATACAAATAGCCAATGTTTTCTTTACTTTTTTTTTGATTGATAACAACCTGAAACTAAGCGATCAACAAAAATTGAATTCATTGCAAGTTGACAGCAGCAGAATAGAAATAAAAAACGGAGGATTATGACAACAATAGAGGAGAGCAATTGATGTGCCTGAAGAACATGATTGCTGCCTGTAAATCAGTTCAGGATTCTTTCTGTGCGAGGACCATTTCTACCAATCAGCAGTAAGTTATTAATAAATGTTTGATGGCAATTTTGTGAAGTAGGGAGAAATTATAGTGAGACGGACTCCAGATGAAATGCTTTTGTTTTCGTTATTATTTCAATAGATAGACCACTAAGGTGACATCTGAAAATGAAATTTGCTGGAAGTTAGACTTTTTAGTTGTTATCTTGTACTTTTCCAAGCAGTTTACTTAAATCACAGGCTTAAGATCTGTTACAAGCAATCAAATCTCTGCTATTAGTGCTCTGACGAGCATGAGTGTGTCCCACGTGAATGCTGTCTTCACCTACATCACAATTCTTTGACCTAACTCTGTATATTTGCGAGCCTCACACGACTAGATACTAGAATTGTTAATGTTATTGACAGAACGTCTGGCAATGGAAGGAATGTTTTGCTGGGTGCCAATAAATTTCATCGCGTGAAACTGATGCATCTATTAGTGAATCTTCACCAGTTCGTCAGGTATGTTCACCGCTCCGGAACAGCCCTTGAACCTTCGATGTGAAGCGGTCTGTTGGCGACAGAGTCAGCAGGGCTGGCTGACTGGAAGCTGGTGGACGGATGAGACTGTCCGTTGTTTCCCCTTCCTGTAATGGAGCGATCCTTACGCGGGCGCAACCACTCGTGCGCGAGAACTCGATCCAGGGTGACGCGGAGTGTGATGTCCGGCTCCAGGATATGTCGCACCAGCGCCTTCGCTTGAGACGAGACGGTGTCTCGCACACGCGAACGGAAAACCCAGTTGCGCGCCACTTGGTCTCTCAGCAGCTTACGCAGGTTCGAGTCGTCGAAAGGCATGGTTGCGTTCAACATAATGAAAAGGATTATCCCCAGTGACCAGACGTCTGCCAGCTTCGGGTTGTAGGGCGTGCCGCTAACCACTTCGGGAGCGGCATATGCGGCCGAACCGCAGTATGTCTGGCTCAGAACGCGACGGCCGTCCTGGTCCACGCAGAATCGCGCGAACCCGAAGTCGGCCAGCTTCACGTTGAATCTGAAAAGTGACAGCAACGTAGTTCTTTTTGTTCCACTATCTCACAACATTCAACATTAATTTTTATCTTGTTACTTGATATAAGCTAGTCGTTATAACAATGCTGTTGCAAATAACAAACTGAAGGCTGATTTTAATTTGCAGCTAAAGGAAGTAGATACTAGAATAAATCATAGACGAAGGTACTTAACAATTTACTTTAGTGAAAGAAGCTAAAAATTCTCTTATCGCAAAAAAGTATATGTGAATGGAAATTGCCTCCGAAAGAAAATGGCAGGCTTGCCAACAAACAACTGCGATATTTTCGTACTAATTGGTAATTTCATTTCGTAACATCATATTTCAGGTATTAAGTCTCTACTTACTCTACATAATGGCACCACCTTTACGAATAGCTAGCGATGAAAACTTTGACAAATGATATTCAGCAATCCCGTGCGTTTTTTTTTACATTAAAGTTAATTTTTTGATCAGTAACTTTATTTTTATTTTAAGCTTATTCAGAAAATTAATGTATACTGAACTGTGGGATATCCTATGACTGTTGAACAAAATCATTATTTTAAATAATTACATAGTATAGTAGCATTGGATACACAAACATTTAGTAATGACGAGAAAAGTGGCAGAGGTGTCAAGCTGTAAAATATTTAGGATTATTTAGATGTTTTAAATGCTATTCATATGACCACAAAAATTAAAATTGTAGTAATGGTTCCAAATGTCTGAATTGTGGAGAGGGTCATTTAGCAAAAGATTGTAAAAACAATGAAATAAAATGTAATAACTGTATTGAGGCAAATAACAAGCTAAAGTTGAACATAATGTGTAGTTTGCTAAGCTGGGAGTGTCCAGTATACCAATGGAGAATAAATTTAAAAAGGAGGTCAATCACATATGAGTGTTTATAGCAATCAAAAAATGTGGAAAGTCTCCAAAATGCGGAAATGGTAGTAATAAATGTAAATAGATTAATTGTGAAAAGAGACTTGATTGCCAAATATGCACAGGACACACCAAGTGTGATGATTGTAGTGGAATCACATGTCTCTGAATTAGATATAGATACATTAATTGAAATCAAAGGGTATTATGATATAAGATGTGATTCAGAAAGAAAAGACACCGGTGGAATAGTCATAGACATATGTTACTGAAAACCTTTCATATGAGGTGGTAAGGACTGATGTAAAACAAGGTGAATGGTGGATGGTAGCTATCAAGTTGTACATGGATTTACATTTATGGGGTACAATTGTGGGTGTTTATAGGTCACCTAGTATAGTAGCAAAGGAATATTTATATATAGGTTCTCAATGGTAATGGAGGAAACACTAGAAATCAGTGAAAAGATTGTATTATTGGGGGGGGATTTTAACATAGATTGGTCAAAGAAAGATGAATTTTATAACAGAAAGCTAGTATCACAAGTATCAGGACTAGGAATGAAACAAATTGTTAATAAGATTATTAGGGTCACACCCAATAGTGAAACATTAATTGATCTCCTGATTACTGTAAGTTAAATCTGAAATGTACGGTAGTGGACACACCTAGAATATCAGATCATAATCTAATCACGGGTATATTTAATAATAATATTAAAGGAAGAGGCAATGTACTAGTAAAGGGTAGGATTGACTACAACAAACTAATAAAAATAATTAGAGATAAAATAGGTAACAGCAAAACTTGTGATAACATACATGTAGGGTAATAATATATTGAATTAAGAGAGAATATAATCCAGAGTATAGAAGAAGCTAGAAAGTCAGACTTATTGGTGAGGAATTAACCATGTCCTTGGTTTTCACAGAAAATAAAAGAAGTCAGAATTCAAAGGTATATAGCTTATAAAAACTTTCTCTTATTAAAAGAAATTGAAGAAACAACAGTAGATAGAGATGAGGCATGGAATGAATATAAGTAATATAGGAATAATTTTGTAAAGTTGTGGAGGGAAAGTAAACAACAGTTTTATGAGGAAGAATTTACAAGATATAAGAATGAACCAACAAAATTATGGAGACCCTTAAAAACTTTGTATAAAACCAAGGACAGGGCATTAAAATATGTAATATCCGGCAGAGATTATGTATTTAATTCAAAAGAAATAGCAAATAGATTAAATAACTTCTATTTTGAAAGTATTGAGGAGTTAATAGAAAATATCCCCAAAACAGATGAATATGTAATGACACCCAAGATTGATAATCACCTTAACAAATTTCATGAAGTGAGGGAGGAAACAATTGGTGTTATAGTTCGAAAATTAAGAAATATCATGTGTTCTGATGGAGTAAGCAATTAGGTATTAAGAAGAATATGGCCTTTGGTAGGAAGTACAGTAACTAGTATAATTAATGAATCATTGAAACAAAGAACGTTGCCAAAGAAATTAAAAACATCTATTATTGCACCAGTTCCTAAAGTAAAGGGCAGTTCGAAGGGTGTAGATCTTAGGCCAATAAATAATTTGCCATTGATAGAAAAACTTATTGAAACAATGGCTTATGAAACTTTACTAAGTTTTACAAAGGGAAATGATCTCATAACTGAATACCAATCAGGATTTAGGGAACAGCATAGTACAGAGACAGCAATTCATTTGGTTGTAGAAAATTGGTTAGAGGCAATAGATAAGGGAGACGGAGTAATAGCAGTATTTTTAGACTTTAGGGGAGCATTTTAAACTGTAAACAGGTGACCGCTGTTAAAAAAAAAATAATAATAATTTAAAAAAATATAACATCACTGGGGATGTTTATACTTAGTTAGAAAATTATTTAACAAAGAGGTATCAGAGGTTTAGATTCAATAAGGTTCTATCAGAAGAAAGAGAAGTGAAATATGGAGTTCCCCAAGGTAGTAAACTGGGTCCCTTATTATTTATATTGTATATACAGAAATACTAAAGAATTGTAAAAGTAACATGTTTGCAGATGACATACTAATTATTATGATGGGAAAAATCTAGAAAAAATGATACAGATAATTAATAATGAGTTAAAATTAATTAATGAATGGCTAAATAAAAATTTATTAAGTTTGATGTGGCAAAAATAACATGTATGGTAATAGCGAAGAAAATTTTTAGGGAACAGGCAGAGGCACTGCATTCTGTTGTGATAAATGGAACCAAAATTAATTGGGTTCAAAATTATAAATATATTGGCATAGTCATAGATAATAAAATTAAGTTTATAGATCATGTAGATTATATAAATAAAAAAGAAACAATAAAGGTAAATTTAATATAAAAATTAAGAAAAGTGTTATCTAAACCAGGTAAACAGCTATTGCTTAAAGCAATTGTGCTGCCCCACATAAGATACTGCTCCACATTATTAATCATGGCAAGCAAAAGAGAAATTATGAAATTGCAAAATAATTTTAATAAGAGAATGAGGGCTGTTCTAAATAAAAGACAAACTGAAAATGTCAGTAAGATGCTTAAGGATTTAGGATATTTACCTATTGAAAAGGAAATAATTAGAGATGTACTAACTTTTTTATATAGGTTGGAAAGTGGATTATTACCAAGATATGTGTCTAGATTAGTACAAAAGAATAATCATGTACTACATAATTATAATACAAGGCAGGCAAATCATTTCCATTTGACTAATAATAGAAGTAGTAAAGCACAGAAAACAGTCTTGCACAAAGGTTTAAAAATATATAACAAATTACCTGAAGAAATAAAAAGGACCAGAACTGTTGCAAGTTTCAGAGAAAAGCTGGGTAAATGGATAGAGGAGAGAAGTTATAGGCCTAATGAAACTAACACCTTGTTTGTTTATGTTTTTCTCTTTTATTTTTAATGTGATGTATGAATTGTAATTGTATATATACAGGGCTAGTCAAAATGATTGCAGCGATTTCACGTTTTTTCTTTTGGCTGTCCTATTATAGGTACGATGATGGGGTTTCTGTTATAAGACAAGTAGCTCTCCAATTTTCGTTTGCACTAAATGCAAGCTTCCCGCTTTGGCCGCTAGAGCGCTAGAGAGCAAGATGGCTGAAAGTGAGAAAGCGTACCTTGTTCTCGAATTTCATTCGACTCAGTCTGTGGTAACTGTTCAGCGACACTTTAGAACAAAGTTCGGCAAGAATCCCCCGCATGCTAACACCATTCGGCGTTTAAAGCCACGAGATGCCTTTTGTAAAGGTCGCCCTCCTGTGTCTGAAGAAACCGTTGAAGGTGTGGGCGCCAGTTACCTTCGTAGCCCACAAAAGTCTACTGCTTGAGCGAGGAGGGAATTAGGTATTCCACAGAAGACCGTTTGGAGAATCCTACGGAAGCGACTGTGTATGAAGCCTTACAGGTTACAGTTGCTACAAGCACTGTCGCACAACGATGAAGTGCGTCGTTTTCAATTCTGTGCTCAATGTCTAGAACAAGACAAACATTCGCAGAAAAACTTGTGTTTAGTGATGAGACCACTTTTCATGTGTGTGGAAAAGTGAACAGGCACAATGTGCGCATTTGTGGGAACAAAAACCCCATGCTTATGTGCAGCACGTTCGTGACTCTCCCAAAGTGAACGTGTTTTGCGCGATCTCACGAAAGAAACTTTGTGGGCCTTTTTCTTTAATGAGGTGACGGTCACAGGGAAAATCTATCTGCAAATGTTGCAGAATTGGCTCATGCCACTTCTGGAAGCTGACAGTGAAGATTTCATTTTCCAGCAGGATAATGCTCCACCCCATTTTTCTCTAGTTGTCTGTAATTTCCTAAACACCAGGCTTCCAATCAGATGGATTGGTCGTGCTGGGGATGCTGATCGTCAGCTGATGTCATGGCCTCCTCGTTCCCCTGACCTAACCCCCTGCGACTTCTTTGTTTGGGGTTTCGTAAAAGACACAGTGTTCGTGCCACCAGTACCAGTTAATCTGCCAGACCTGCGGGTTCGCATCACCAATGCATTTGCTCTCATTGACAGAGACATGCTGCATCGGGTATGGGAAGAACTCGATTATAGACTTGATGTGTGCAGAATCATTAAAGGTACACATATTGAGCATCTGTAGACACTAAAAAAAACTTTCACAGTTTGTTTATATATCTGTGTAATCTTGTAAGTATGAGTCAAATAATAAATCTGTAGTAATTTTCTGAAATCACTGCAATCATTTTGACTACCCCTGTATATTGGCCATAGGCTATTTTAAAATAAATAAATAATAGATTATTATTAAATTTTTAGTTCATATTGCTACAAAAGAGTGTTTTTTAGCTTTTTAAAAAATCGTAATTTATTTTTTTTATCCAAATTCTTCTCTCAGTATTTTTTTCGTGTTATTCATTCACTTATAAATATCCTACCCACTCTTGTCCGCAAACAGGCATATCTGATTGTTTCTCCTTGAAAACACGCCACATTCAAATTTCACCTCCCTAATTGTTTCCGCTACATACAAGTTGAATATTAGTGCGGACAGACTATAACTTTTGTGTCACAACCTTTGTAATTGATTCTTGTGTTTCTTGATTCGTTACACTTATTACAACAGCCCTATTCTTCTATAAATAATAAATCATTCTTCTAACTCGATATTTTAGATGAGACTTCTTTAAACTTTTGTAGATCTTTGCCCATATAAAGGCCTTTTCTAAGTCCACCGACGCCATAAAAGTATCCTCGTCATTCTTGATCCGCCCTTCGGAAATTAATATAACAGTCAGAATTGCTTCTCTTACATCTCTGTTTTCTTAAATCCCAACTGTTCTTCACTTCATATCTCTCCCATATTCCTTTCTATCCTTCTGCATTTTGAAGGTAATGTCTGTGCGATACTTTTAGTAATTTTTTGTTTGTGCTTTCTTTGGGAGTTTGAAGATCACACTTTTATTAATATTATGTAGGCTAGGTTAAAATTACTAGCTTACAAGTTAACTTAAGATTTTAAAATTTACATTCTCAAAATCTTTTTTAGATTTGTTGAAAAGCAGTTCTGCATACCAACTGCTGAAAAATTATTTACATTTTTGTATTTAATTCAGATACAGGGTTGGAGTTCGGAATTGTATTTATAACATGCCAGGAAAAGGGAGTGGGATTTTCACTGCAGTAACTTCATCGCAATTTTAACCTATAAAATCGTTTCCCGAGATCAACCAGTCAATACACAAAAACCTAACAACGAAAACAATCAAATGTTAAATGTGATAAAAGCTTAGAGTAACAAGGAACAGTTATCTGCATGCCAAGAATGGGATGTATCATATTTGTCTGGGTTTATTTTTATTTATTTGTTACCTATAATTTAGAAATAGTCTAACGATGTGTAACATTGTATTAACGTTCACTGACAAACGTGTTCTGTGATAATTCAGATGTGCAGAGTAACTACAGTCAAAGCTCCTTATTCGCGGATTCAGTATTCGTGGATAAAATAATTGTGACAACTTTCTTTATTCGCGGTTTCAGTATTCGCGGATAAAGTAATTGTGACAACTTTCTGTATTCGCCGCTAGAAATTGATTATTCACGGATCCATTCGGTACATTCAGCGGATTCGGTATCCTTTACATCGTTGATCAAAGCCGCTCCGCCACGATCGTCTGTGACTCTACTATTAATTCAACTTGCCAGTCGTTGCAATAAAAACACGTGTCTCATCTGCTTTGTTTGCAATTTATAACGTCTAGAAAACGCAAAGAAAAGTTATTTCACACGTGGAAAAAGTTGTGTTGCCGCTTAGAGTAAAATAGAAATGCTTAACCGTTTACGCCTTGGCGCGTCGTTGCATCCATATTACGTTCTTTCAATGTCAACGAATCAACTGTACGATTCATCAATAAATACAAAAACGAAATACGGAATTCTATAGCTTCAACCTCGGCAAAAATTGTTCGTGATCCAACAACTGAAAAAAATTAAAGCTGTGTAATCATTATGGATTGAAGACCGTAAACAGAGAAGAGAGCCCTTAAATGGTCTTATGATCCGCGAGAAGAGGCAAAGCGTCTCTACGCGCATTTTATAGAACCTGGCGATGAACGTACGCATGGAGGATTTCAAACGTTGGAAAGTTGTTTTCAATAAATTCAAGGTGCGGCAATCATTGCATAGCATCAAAAATGAAAAGCTGCATCTGCAGACACCGTTGCAAGAACTGAAGCCATACACTTTGAAATCAAACTGGAAAAAACTGTGGCCTGATTTCACTTTCGGAAATGATGGAGAATCCTTGCAAATTCAAATTTTAACTTCAAACATTGCTCAAGTAGCGAATGAAATAAGACGAGATGGTTTTGAACAGATAGAATCACATGACATTCAAGAGTTGCTAGAATCGCAAGACGAAGATTTGACTGAAATCGACTTGAATGAATTGTTAAATCCACAACCCATTGAAGAAGAGGCTTCACTGAGCACTGAAATGGTGACATTTAATTTAAAAAAGTTGAGTGAAGCTCTACGGACGACAAATGAACCTTGTGATTTCTTCATGAAAATTGATCCGTCTATGGAAAGAAGTATTGTTTTTAAAAGACAAATTGTTAATGCCATAGCTGAATATCAATCCGAATTTAAAGACCTTTTAAAAGTTGCAAAACAAAATAGATTACTAATTCTTTAAAACATTGCCCAAACCTGGAAATAATAATTAAAAGATTTTGCTTAAAATCTCTTAATAAATTGATTTTAATTTGACTTTTTTTGGAACCTTAGAACCTATCCCCCACAATCCCATACAAATTACTATTCCATATTCGCGGCATATTTACGGAACGTATCCCCCGCGAATATGGAGCTTTTACTGTACTCGAAGTTTTTATCAGTTAGCTCCGAACTGACTAAACAGATTCGGTACTGTAATGTGAAAGTGTATGCTATTAGCATTATTCTGACCTCTGTTACTGTACATTTGGAGTGGAAATTCTGCACGTGAAAGCAGAGAAAGCAAGGATACGGCGGTCAGACCACATGAAAACTGAGGCATATTTAGAGGCGGGGACGTGAAAACAGGCACCCGATTTCCAAAGAGGCGATGATTTAATATCCCAGTAGGGTGCCCAATAATAAAATCATTCTGTCTCTAGTTGTGAACCAGACATACCCACCTGCGCGAAAGCAAGATGTTCTCGCACTTCAGATCTCGGTGCGCAATGTTCTTGCCGTGTAAATACTGTAGACCAAGTGTCATCTGCTTGAACCACACTTTTGCCTGCTGCTCGGGCACCACACCATTGCGCTTGACGAAGTCGAGTAGGTCGCCATTGTCCGCATAGCGCATAAAAATGAAGACTCGCGGTCCTCGCTGTAGAATGCTGTGTACCTGTATTATATTCGGGTTCTCGATCTTCGTCAGGATTTCCAGCTCGCGAGGGAAGAACTTCTCCAGAAAATCCTTAGGAGCCTTTTCCTTGTCGAAGATCTTGCACGCGAGGCGCATCTTTTTCGGACTCGGGCCGTCCACATATTCGGCAAGGTGGACAGTCGCATACGAACCTTGTCCGATCTTCTTTCCTATGAGGTATCCTCGCTGTTCTAGGGCATTTACCTCCGAGTTCCGAGGGCTCAGACGTGACGACATTAACCCTAGCTGCCTGGTATATGTCGGAAACGGCACCAGCAATACATTGGATTGTTAATTTCCAGTATCAGGCGAATTACTTCCTCACCTCCTTGTACTTACAATTTCGACAAGTCAGCATGGGAATCTGGAAAAAGAGTTAATAATTACAAACAATGATATTTTCCTAAAGTAAGTTAATTAATGAATATTGTCGTGAAGAGAGGATCATGACCGCAAATTAGAACCCGATATCAATTGTTCCCAAACTTTCTTTCGCATTTGAGAGAGTCACGGACTATAATAAATTACCGAGGGAAATTTTGAACAACAGAATTTAAGATAAAAATTTATGAAATACTAAAGCACGTGAATACAGTAATTGCCACCGGATCACCTTTTCCTCAAACGCAATTAAATTAAATACAAATTTAACACTATGGGACATCGTCCTGCCTGTGCTATCCTTCCACTCTTCATCATTTACGCAATAATTATATGAGACATCGATGCGGAATCCCAACCACGAAAGTTTCTGCCGAGCAAAAGTAAAATTTGCCAGAGGTTATGGAAAAATAAACAGTCTCATAAATTTCGTTCCCTTCAGTAATTCTTTCGATCCTGTCAAACAATTTACGTTGTATTTCTACTGTTTTGAAGCAGTGCTCCACCCTGTTCTATACTGTGTTTATCTTTTCATTTTCACATACTCATTTAAACGTACTTTTCTAATTATCCGTTTCACATACTCTAGTCTGGGTATTCCTCCAAAACTCCCCCACTCTTCTCTATTAACAGGTCCCACGGGTCTTAACATGTATCGCGCCACCCTACATATTGTTTTTGTAAGTTACTTCCCAAATTCCTTTTCACTTGGTACTTTCTTCGATTACTGAGTTTTATATAGTACTGCGTTTCGAACTTTCCATTTCCCTTCTCTCTGGTCGGCCCCAAAGTGACAGAAGTGAAGGCGGTCCCCTCGTGAGAAGGCCAGTCGAGAAAACTACCAGGAAAAATGTGGACAGGTAAATAGCTGGTGATGACAGACGGAAGGTTAACAGATCACCAGAGTAAGGAGATACCAGGCAGTCCAAGAACTACAGTAGATCACTTTCTCGACCAATACTAGCACATAAGAAAGGCCTCCACCCGTTGGATAATGAAGCTTCTGACAACAGATCAAAAGATGGTGAATGAGCAGGTTCTGCAGGAAGGCTAGTCGTTTTTTCAGTCGATCCAGTAGATTTGGTTGAAGGATTTGTGTCTACGGTTGAGATCATCATTTTCATATCATAAAGGACCTTCCTCAACTTGGAACAAGAGTAATAAATAAAAATAAATACTCCGGAACCACACCAACAGTCAGTACAGGGGAGATCTCCTCCTAAAAATGAGGCCAAGATACATTCTTCTGCAGGAAAGTGATGAGGTCTTTTTCTGGTGATCATGAAGAAGCACCACTTTTCGACTTCCCGAAAAATCATCACGGGTTCATGTATGCTAAACTTATGAAACACCTGCTAATAGCTGTGAAGAAAAAGAGAAGAGGCAAGTTGTCAGAAAATGGTGCAATTTAATTAAGAAATTGCTCCCAGTCTCTCACTGTAGTGGTTCCACTTCTTGAGAAAGGTTCGACTATTCTGTCAATATGACTTTCTCAGACATTCATCTGTTTCCAAACCTCAACGAGATTCTTTTTGACACCAGTCCAAGTCATATATCTTACATGCTCATTTTTAACACCTTTTAGAAACACTTTCATTGCTGGAGGAAGTGTGCTTGGAACCCACTGGGAGCTATGTTGAAAAATAGACTACAATTTTGATTTGGACACTTCACTAAACCGAAGTCAAATGGATTATTTGCCTCCTAACAAAACGGCAGTCAGCGAAGAATGGGTATCACCAATGGCGAATCCAGGATTTTGGTTTGGGAGGGGCTTGAGCGGATTTTGGTTTGGGGGGGAGGGGGGCTTGATTCGGGCAAGGGTAGTCTTTATAGTCTCCTCGGATTGCTGTCTTTAAAAAATCAGCAGAGCTATAAAAAAATAAAAATAAAAAAAATCTCCAATATTACAATGTCGGGGGTGGACCTAGATACTTTTTTCGGGGGGGGGGGCTTAAGCCTCCAAGCTTTCCCCCTGGATCCGCCCCTGGGTATCTCCTTACACATGGATTCATTACTACAGAACCTTGTCCATAGAAACAGAATAGTGTGAAGGAAAGTCTGACATTTGTTTGATTAATGTATAATACCCTAACCCAACGCTTACAACCCTCGACATTTCCTCATGATAAATACTATCCATTTCATCTAGTAATTTCCAAACAAGTACCCACGACAGCAACCAGTAACTGGAACTAAGTACTTTTTATTGGTAACTATTTTTAATCGCTAACTATTAAAACCATTTTCTCCAATATTCGAGGATTACTGTATTTGATATAGTTTCAGACGGATTATTTTGATTGTCTTAAATTAATACAATTTTTTAATAACCAGAAGAAAGAATTAACAGTTAAATACGTAACTTAAACGATTTCACAGTAACTTAACATGAAGAAAACAAAATTTTCCATTGTATACATTGAAATTTGGTTGAAACAGGTGAATAGCATCTCATCACAATGCTCACAATCCCCAATACTCTCTTACGATAAAACAATTCATACTCTTTCTTTCCCAGGAGAGCATAAGAGATAGTTGCATGTGGTTCAGACAACATTATCTTTACAGCTCTTTTTGTTAGTAAGTTAGTAAGACCGTCAGTGATTAGCATTCAGAAAGTAAAATTTAATAAGTACACGAGTAACTATAGGTAATAATAACATATACAGACAGAAACTTAATATATGTTCATGTCTATTATTGATTATTTTTCTGGAAGCAATGACACTAATTTCTAAAGGCACCTTTGCCACATTTATTAAAAATCAATAACAGTTTGTTGAGATAATGAGTGTGTGTTGAAAAATGAGTACATACTTCCCAGTAAAACATTAAATTAGAAAATATACTCAACCTTAGATTTTTCTAGAAACTGGTTTTCCAAATTCAGAATCACAATGTCAACAAAAGAATAAATACAAACAACAAGGTAAAGAATGTGCCTCAGTTTTTGTCGGATTCCTATCGATAGAATGGTACACTATTTTTAGCTCCAGCTGGTAAGAGAAAGAACAATTCACACCATTTCCTATAGTTTCAAGAGTTTTTGACCCAAGTAACTTTATGAACACAGGAGGAAGTAAATCCCCATTTAGTCATAAACGCTTTGACTCCTCAACCTTCTGTGGAACCATACACCTAACATGAAGCTGTATAATTCAGTGACTGACGAAAATAAATACAGCTACTATTTAGTACCATGGTTACTGTTGAAATTCAGTCTGGACCAGAAATACGGCTAATGGTGTATAGCGGATTTGAGTGAATAAGGTTGCTGCTGCCCATCGGATAATACCGCACATAACCCGACGATTTGCATTATATTACTTTTTCCCTACCTGTTTCATCGGCTTCGCGTACACTTTTTGTTGAATAGTAATGCTTAAAGAATGCTTTAATCACATATCATCCCGAAATAACAGTTTTTTCTGCTGGCCGTACTTTGATCAGCAGCCAGTACTTTGTTTCCATTGTATTTTCACCTCAGGATAGTCAGAACGAATTATAATTATGAAGCTTCTGTGTAAAATACAATTATTACTAAACAGAAGCGTCGTGTTTCATATCGTCAGATGTAAATTTCACTTTGGGTGTTGTGCAAAGTACGGCCAGTAGAAAAAAACTGTTATTTATCGATGAAAATGTGATTAACGCATTCCTTAGGCATTTCTATTTAAGAAAAAGTGTACCCGAAGCCGATAAAACAGGTAGGAAAGAAGTAATATAGTGAAAATCGTCGGGTTACGTGCGGTATTAGCCGATGGGTAGCAGCCATTTTTACCGCGAATGTGCTATTCCTGAAGCTGTACACATGTTGATTTTCAAATAGCTGTATTGGTGGTTAGGTTGAAATGCAGCCTGGACCGGAATTACGACTAATATTCCGTAGTGTATAGTGGATTTTGAACGACTAAGGAGGCCGCCATGCCGCATTCTGACTATAATGACGTCACACACGGAACGAGACGTCTATTGCCGAAATATTGTCTCTGATATGCGTAACCGTGTTGTGTTTAGGCTGAATGGCAGCCTGGACCCAAATGACTACGGCAGTTCTATCATTACTGTGGCGCCAAAATCTGAGGATGAATTCTTGTAGAACGCAACGAAACAAATCGAAAATAAAGATTAAAATTTTTTGATATCTCGCTTGGTTTTCGAGATATAGCATGTTAAAAATCAGTCATAGGTATAATTCCTTCTGCATTTGGTGTTTTTTCTTCTGGTCCAGGCCGTATTTCAACCTAGCAACAATCACTAGGAATAAAATAAAACACCTATGGTGCATTTCCACCGTGTAGATATGGGGGTTTTGGTGAAAAAAAATTTCTGGTCAAGGTCGGATCTCACCCTAACTTTTGAGTTACAATATCGCGAGAACTAAGTGAGATATCAAAAAACTTTATTCTTTATTTTCCATTTGTCTCGTCGAGTTACATACGAATTCATCATCACATATGGCGATACCGAAATTTTTCTTCTGGTCCAGGCCGTATTTCAACCTAATTACGTCAATTTTGAGATACGATATCTCGAGAACTAAGGGATATATCAAAAAAACTTTATTCTTTACTTTCAATTTTTCTCGTCGAGTTCTATAAGAATCAATCATCAGATTGTGGCGCCACGGTAATGATAGAATCCCCATGACTACTAATATTCCATGGTGCTTAGAGGATTTTGAGTAAAGAAGACAACGGGTACGCCAAATTCTCTATTAACGCCAAGTTAGTAACGTGCGTAAACGTATGTTTCGGCGTGGATTACACCTTTCTTACATATTTTACGGCTTTCAGGTACACTTTTCCTTAAAGAGTAAGCGCCAAGGAAGAAGCTAGTAGTATTTTCAACCCGAATTAACAGTGTTTTCTAATGGCCGTACTTTGCACAGTAACCTTCACTTTCAATACCGTTTTCTGTCCCAGTAATTTAGTATCGTGATGTGTAGATAACACTACAAGTGTGTCTGACAAATGGCACGCCTACCGTTTCCGGACGCATAAGAATTAAAAACAAAAATCGTGTCGGAAGATACAAAAAGATGATATTTTAGCACTTCATAGCTCTCTAACTAATCTGCGAACTTTAATAACAAGTAGAATCAACGCAATTATGAATGCTTATAAGGAAAATATGTTTACCTTGTCATTCAGCATTGGAAAGGTAACAGTAAACAATGTGAATACCACAAAAAACTGGTGGAAATGGTTGAACCATACATAACAGTTCAGAAAAATACCATTAATACTTACGCAGGTAGAATAGTCAACTGTAGAATTTTAGAAACCATGAATTTTGTAGTGAAATACAAGTATAAATCAGTTTTCCAGAGATCACATTATCGTTACGATGACATGGAAGAGATATAATTGTCCAAGGACATCAGCGTCACTCCGCTGTGTTATGTTTATTCTTGTGTATGCTTCCGGGCCACATTTACTGTGAAGACATGTTATTCTTCGTTTACGAATTAAACTAAATTTTTCCAAAAGAATATTGCAACAATTTTTTGAAGAAAAAAGTTTCACTTCTGCTCCGACGAAGGTTTTAAGGACGTAGTTCCATTGTATTGCTCAGCATAAAAAAAAAATGTAATTAATTCAAAAGAGATCAGTAATGACATTTTTAAAGCTTTGAATTTCATAAATTCAATCTTTGAACCGGAGCTCAATTTAAAACGGCTTTACTGAAAGATCTTGGACATGTTCTAAAGCAAGTCATTCTAACAATACCGCTAATCTCGGGCATGATAAAGCGGATTACTGATCTGAACAACGACAAAATGCTAAATAAATTTATGTTTCCTGCTAAAAATTAAATTGCGGACTTGGCTTGCCCGGGTCGGAGCAGAGGTTATCTTCTATATATTGATATCAAATGAGAAGAGCTTTTTATTTTCTAAATATCCTTATACCTTTCAAACTTAGTGACACGGAAATTGAACACAAGAAATAATGCACACAGCGGAATAAAAATATATTGAACAAAAAAAAAGGATATTTATTTTTGTATTAGGCATTAACGCAGTAATGATGACTTCAAAGCAAAGTTTCTTGAACTACAGACTCCAGTAAAGAGATGCGCTAAATAAATTACTGACTAAAATAAAAAAAAGCAAACATTGATAGTTCCGGCAGCAATTTAGCTGCTGATTCTTTACATGTCTGTCACCAATAGCGTTCCCATGTCTCTGGTTTGTGCGGGACGAATTAGGGATAGTCCGTAAACCACGTAGCTCCATTTTGACCTATTGTGAACCCCCCTCCCCCTCACTTCCACGTAGACCGACGTGGCTTTTGCCTCTACGTTCGCCCTCCCTCACGTAGCACGCAGCTTTTTCCCCTTTTGATTTCAGAAGATATTTTCTACTTTTTTCTCTTGTCAGACTACTGTAAAATACATATGGAGGTAATTAAATGGATGAAATAATTATCCCCATGCTGTTGTGTGTTCTGTACCTCATTTTAATTGTGAAAAGTGATATGAATGGAAAGATACGTAGCCTGGCTCAGAACACACACCCCCCTCCCCCCACGTAGTGCAATGTAACTTTCCAGCCAATACCTCCCCTTCCTAGACGAAGTCACGTAGTTGATGGACGTTCCCTTATCAGGAATCTGGGAATGCGTCCCGATTTATGCTTGATCAAGGGCGTCCAATGTCACGATTTTTGAATCAAGTGATAAAAAGTCATCAGTCAGAGCGAAAAAAAATGAAACCGCCTCACATCACCTAACTAGCGCTTGTGCTGTACGGTTCTCTTTTTCCGTGTGTGTTTTTGTTCACTGGAGGCATAACCGCGTTTTTAATTCATTTATTCATAGTTGGTCCGTTCACTTGTAGAGTTCACTTATGGTTCGTACGTGGTGCGGTTTTATTCAGTCAAGATATAAACGTTTCTGTGTGGGTATTGGATCTATTAAACAGTAAATGCCTGCACGTATACTAAGTTTGTTCATGTGCTGTTATATTTTTTTTTCTCGCTTTTGGAAATTTGAGATTAAGTTTAAGACTCGAGTAGAGAGTTTATTTTTTGTAGTTTAGCAACATGTATGAGTGTGCGTACTTGTACTTATTCTAATTCGAATTTGAATAGATTTTGATTTTAGTGCACTTAATCTATTTTTTATTGCATAAGCATTTGATAGGTACTTTCTCTGATGATATTGGAAAGATTTTTTTCAGAATCGCTTCTAAATGAGCGATTCGGGCGCAATTACAAGCAAAAAATAGGAAGAAAAAAAAATCCGATGCTTCTACGAGTACTCTGAGAAGGGACAACAACAAAGAATATGTTCGTTCTTGATTTTTTATATGTTTCATTTTGATGTAAAAATGGAAAGCTGAGAGATTTAGAATAACAGGAGGAACAAATAAGTAACAGTTTATCGTTGGATGGGATTCACAAAAAACCACTGGTCGGATTTTGATGGGGTTTTGATTCTCTTAGTAAAATAGGGTATGTTTAATTTTGATGTGAAGTAGGATAGCTGAAAAATTTAAGATAAAACGATAAACAAAGGTGTCTGAATTCTTCATTAAGCGGGATTCATGCAAAAACCACTGGCCTGTTATTAGTGAAGTTTTGAATATTGTAATCCGAAGTGTAAAACAGAGCATGTTTCATTTTAATGTGAAGCAAAAAGCTAAGAAATTTAAGATAAAACTGTCCGCAAATTAGTATTCAGTTTTTCGTTGAACGCACAAGAACTGCTAGTCGGATTTAGTTAATTCTCACATTCCAAATGCATATCGTGATTTCAGCGTACAAGAAGCATCGCATTATTCGGAGAAATTGAGTTACTTTTCTTCTCGCTGAAGATGTGTTCACTGAGATATGATAGGTTTAATCCGTACATTTACAGCCGGACAACAGCTAGTAAAATATTGCATATTGTGCCAAAAAGAATTTGGCATACCTCATGGTGGAATAACTGATATACGGAAACCCGAGAAAAAAGAAAGAAGTGGCTGTGTAAACGCTCGCTGAAAGTATTTTTAAACACTGATCAAATGAGCACCCAGGAAGAAACAGTGATAGCTGCTGAAGTCACAAGGACGTACTACTCTGTCAAGAACAGCTAGTCGTTCAATTCACTCGTTTGTGAGTCGAAACTGGATCGTACTTTGTATACCAATACTAAAATTGCTGAGAAATGTTTACTTAGGACAAAGGTTGGTGCGATTGCACATTATGTTTTAGGTCCGCCATCTGCACAGAAGGCAATCGACTCTCTTCAAAACGACACGTTTTATAGCGTTGCTCCAGACGCCTCCAATCACGATTGAAAAATAAGTATTTCCACTGATTGTAAGATTTTAAAGCACAATTACAGATCTAAAAACTTACGTACTTGATTTTTACGAAGACTCGAATGTAGGTGCATCAGCCACGTATAAAAATTTAGCGAGAAGACTGAAGCAGCGCAGTATTGATACTAGTTACTAAGTAGACAACGCAAATGTGAACTTTGATTGCTGCAATTTTTCAAGTTCCTGGAATACGATCATGACAAAATTATATCAAAGGGATGCACTACACACATTTTGCATAACAGTGTAAAGAATGTTATAGGTTTAGTAAATTTGACTTTGAAAATTTATCCAGAAGCTGCAGTCATTTCCCAGACTTTAAAAGACTTTAATGACACACAAGAATCTGAATTCTCTCGTCCTGTGACATATAAAAATGTGATGGTTATCACTTCTTTCCGCTGTTGATCGTGCAACGAAATCATTCGACATTCTAAAAGATTACGATATCTATAGGATAAAAAATGTCCCACAGCGCTCTGGATTTAATTCTGAAGAAACAGAATCTTTCTTCCAGAATGCGCTGAAGGTTCTACAAGACGACGTATTAAGCCTTGAAACTGGAACATTGCTGTGTTTCTAAATAATGGTCGGGCTCACTAACAAATTGACGTAGAGGGTTGAAAATTAGTTTGTAGGCTTCACGTGCGGTAATTTATTCAGAACGTTCCCTGATGAAACAGTTTGAATACTGTTGTGCATGGAACAGAAATGTACTAAATTACATTGAGACCAATAATGAATTCAGTGAAAGCAAGATGGATTTATTTAAGCTGCTTTCCCTGCAAGATGACTCTCTCACTTACGCAACAATGGTTAATATTATTAAAAATCTATACTTTGACATGTTTTTCGAAATGGATGAACTTACAAGGAAGTAAGGAACAGAGCAGAACAGAATCTTACCGCTACAGAAATAACATAGTATATTTCAAAATAGAGATCTTGTCAATGCTCAAAAATACAGCGCGAGTCAAAAGTCCTTGGACACCTTCATCACACTCACATCAAACCTCTGTTACCATCATCACTTTTCAGTTTTCCCTTCACTCTTCCAACTTATGAAGGTGTCCAAGGACTTTTGACTCGCCCTGTATTTACTTCCACAGTATCAATATCGGTTTCAAACGCAACTGAGAGGATATTTTCCCAGGTTAATATATTTTGGTCTAGAGACGAAACTGATTAGTATTATGTCAAGGCAGAAATATAAATTAATCCAAATTAAGTTTGTCTTGTAGCGAATTTTATTACTCAGTTATAAAAAGCGATGCCAAATGCAGTAAAATCCACCCCAAAATATAGTTTTAATAAAAAGAAGTACTTTACACTTATTAAAAGTATAAATAAGTACTTTAAAAAACTTCAAAATATAATTTTCCACTGTAGCAAGACGTTATTACGTCTACTACAATTTTAATAGTTAATATTTTATATTTTACATTTTTCTTAATTAAATTTTTTTATATAATCAGATCTGTAAATTGATTTAATTCTTTAATCTCGGGGCCAGCCAAAGACTATATGTGGTGTAATGAATGCCAAGTTATTCAGGGAGTGAACGGAAAATAAGCGAGGGTTGATTTCTGGCATGGAGCGGACAGCTGAGACTCCGTATCCTGGGGCGGAAACAGTACCGTTACCAAGCCCGCCACGGTGTCGCCTACAGGCCAGCGGACGTTGCCCCTGACGCTGGGGGTGGCAATGGCGAAGGTCGGCGAGTTTTCTCCCGCCACGCCAAGAGACGCGTAAGCGCGAATCCACGTATCTGAATGCGCGAAGTGGAACACGTGATTTCAAGAAGCCCATTTCCTCCAATGAGAAGTGGTATTCGGGTTTTTTGATATGTTTCTTTCTGTCCACATGTAACTATGGAGAGGAAGAAGCGACTCTTTCCCCGACAGTGGAGAGGAACGGTCGACTCTTTCTCCGACAGTGGAGAGGAACGTTCGACTCTTTCTACGGCAGTGGAGAGTGACGGTTATGTTTTCGGCGAGGACGAGGACAGTTCGACAGAGCTGATGTCGTACTGGTAGTCGTCTTATAAGAACGCAGACTGGCGATCCCGGAGTGACGATAGACCGCCATGTCACGCAGATAGGCTGTGACACAAGTTGCAGAGTCGCTGCCAGCAAATTGGTGGCATGACGAGTTCACGAGACTGTTGAATTCCGTAAGCGTCCTGTGATTATGAGACTTGCTCTTTTACAAAACCCTGAGTTAGCTGGCAAAGATTTGTGAAACGTGATAGCACGAATTTTATTGTGACTATTAAACTATTAAAGGCGCCCGAGATTCAATGATGTAAATATCTAATGTTACAATTGTTAACGTTGTTCATTTTCAATATCATTTGTTAATTTTGGTATTTAAATTTGCAGTAGGTGATTCATGACTAAGGGTTGCAATCCCGCAGTGTTTTCAATCCCGCGGGATCCGCGCGGGATTTGCGCCAATCCCGCGGGATCCGTGCGGAATTGGTACAAACAGTTTTTGAACGCATATATTTAAAACATACTTACTTAAAACGTTAATAAATTAAATAATAATTAAATTAATCAATAATTTTTAATGTTAAATGATAAAAATTAACAGTTAACAATATTTTGATTGGCAAAATGACATTAAAACTTTTTAGCGTGTCTTAAGTGCATTTCGAGGTTTTACATCTTTGTTTTTTAATCTAAACCAATTTTTAAATAAATAATAAAAATGGAAAATATTGAGTTAGGACATATTATGTGCCTTACAATACATCACATAAATTTAAAAATATGGTTTGCTTAATAGCCAAGTTACCAGAGTTTTTTTTAAAAAAAAAATCTAAATAAACGTTCCGTAACACTGAGAAAAGCATTCCATTTCACAAAGTGAAGTGAATATACTCTGTAAAGTGTAGACTTGGCTCAGAACAAGATCTCATAACTTTTTGTCACTGCACAAGCTCGATACTTGGCCTTTTTTTGCGTG
Organism: Vandiemenella viatica; assembly: GCA_031002005.1. Classification (NCBI taxonomy): domain Eukaryota; kingdom Metazoa; phylum Arthropoda; class Insecta; order Orthoptera; family Morabidae; genus Vandiemenella; species Vandiemenella viatica. The sequence continues at coordinate 43,474,519 of JARYHS010011408.1, forward strand.
ATTCATTATTATATCTCCTGATTCCTTGATTGATATTACAATTGATTCAATGTTATTAAAAGAAACTACTCACCAACACGTAAACTGTCAAGTATTTCAGATTTACTTATGTGGCGTAACGACGTTTTTAGAGTGAAAATTATTATTTTTTAGTAAGAAAGGAGACTTTGTCGGCGAATGATTGCAGTGAAGTCCTCATAGATTGTATTTCATTGCAAACACACGAGATTTCACACGTGAGGGAGACGGCGGAGGCAGCCGTCGAAGTATGGTGTTTCAACAACACAATTCGTCAATACACCCGTGAAAATTTCATTATAACTTCTTTTACCTTTAGTCGAAATAATAACAAGGAGAAGAGAGATTAATCGAAAGCCTGTTCGGCACATTTATGCAGGCGGCTTTCGTCAAAGAAACGCATTGAGGTAGCGGCCAAAATAACAATAAGTCAAAGCATATACACTTTCCTTTTGATAGCTTTTAAAATAAATAGGTACGCCATCGTTAAAATTACGATAACATTAGTTTCATATCAACGAATAATCAAATTTTCAGCCGCAAATTAGGAAATTGTCCCAATTACTTTATCTGCAAACACAAAAAATGGGAATAATGAAACCGTGAATAAAAAGCTGTAACCGTGTAGTTCAGATAACGTGTGCGACACTTAAAAAATAATTATATAGTTAGGAAATCGTACTAAATACGCACCATAACTCAAATAACAGAAATGTATACTCGAAACAATAGTAAGTTTTGATGAATACGTAAAAGTGTATTTATTTACTTACGAATGACGAAGGTGGACAAAAACAAACGCTTGTTCACATGAGTCTGTGAGATCCCACTCACAAAATCATTGTAATAAAAAATAATTGTAAATAAAATAGTTTAAATGACTTCACAGCATGAGTAGTTTGTGTAGACATTTGGGGTAATTTTAAGTTTTTTTTTTAGAATTTAGTTGTTGTAGTTGGTACTACTGTGATTGTGTATGGAGAGAGAGTGAAGATGGCAATATGGCGAGAGAGTACTAGGAGAGAGCTTGTATAGATAGAAGTGTGTGTTGGCAGTATTTTGTAGCAGCGAACGTTTGAAATATAGAATAAAGTTTCTCAAATGAATGAGTGGAGTAATTGAATTATTTGACTATAATACCCGTTGCGCTAACATGTATATCCTTGTAAAGTGGTTTGTTGAATAGTAGTAATAAAACGCTAAGTGATATCACTACCGCCAAAACCAACAGTAGGGCCATATGTTGGCGAGGAGCGGGATATCTACTTACTGCTGTTAATGTAAAAATTAGCAGTGGGGCTTAGCAAATTGGAGACCCTTAAGCCAGGATTAGGCAATGTATCGCATTGCTTACGAGCTGGAATAATTTCATCGAAGCAGACGACGCGAGGAAAACATCGGCGACTGGTAGCAGGTATTTTCAAGAAGAAGAAATAACGGCGCAGATGTGCAAGTACAAAAGACAATTTAATTTTCTTGGAAGAATTCAGCGTAATCAAAGTAGCAGTAATTACAGAAAAAGACTGACGGAAATTAACGTTGTAACTTTTGCGGAACAACTTTTGTTGCTTGATGGAAAAAGAAGTGGTGTAAATATCAGCAATTGAACGGTTGAATTAAGCAGAAACTATTTGAAAACAAGCATAAAGTAACGGAGTACTGTTTGTAAGAATTGAAAGTTTAAAATTTGTAAAATTGTCGTAAGAATAATTTTGGTCCGTAAAAAAACTGTTTAAGCTAAATTTACTGCTGTGAAAGTCTAGTTAAAGTTAATAAAGAAAATAATTAAATACAAGGGGGGAAGATTTTTTCTAAGTAGACGAATATAAAGCAATTATGTATATGCATGTATGTTAGTCATTGTAACTTCGATGTAATGACATGTTGTGTTATATTTGTGTTGCAAAATTTATTTTTTACAGGGGTGCAGCTGTTTTTGGTACAGTAAGTAAGTCTGAAAAGGGTTTCTGTACCCGTTTGGAAGTCTAGCTGCGTTGTAATACGGCGTTGTAAAATTGAAGTGATTTTGTATGTGTCAATATTGTCTTGTGATTTGGCGGAAATTTTTGTAGCACTTAGCCCGTGGTACTGTGTTTGATTAAAATTTGTAATTAACATGGCAGCAATTAGTGAAAAAATTAGTCAACCGCGATGCTGAATTAAATATTAAAGAGGGGGATAATAATAATAATGCTAATGTCAACAATGAAGATTCGGTTTCGGTGAGCGCTCGATTGTAAGGGAGGGAAATGGAATTAGCGTATGTAGTTTAGCAGAAGTTAGTAGCGTTGATATCTCTGACGCGTGGGGGAAGCGGATTGAGTCGCTGACCAGTGGTGATATTAGTGTTGATATTAAAAGTAGCTATATCGGTGACCATGAGTCAGAGAATTTCATGACAAATGTTACCTCTACACCAGTACCGGTCGATCAAGTTAAAATACGAGAAAAAGAGGGGGTAGTGAAATGATTGATACCCAAAAACAGAAAGGTGGCGAAATGTTAATGCTGAATTTCTTTAATGGAGCGTATGGAGAAAAACGAATTAAATGCAGAAAATATGGAAAAGAAAAATTGAATTAAATGCAGAAAATATGGAAAGAAAAATTGAATTAAGTCAGAGAACAGCAGAAAAAATGGAAGAAAAAATTACAGACGAAGTGCGAATGATAAAGCAGGATATGTTGTTGAAAATGGATGATGTATTCGGCAATCAGAAGACAGGTGTGACAAGAAGATAGAAAATATGAGGCAAAAATTAAAAGAGGAAGTGGACACAAGAATGGAAAAGGAAATAACGATGGTGTATGATTATGTGGAAAAGCTTGGGGAGACTACTAAAAAGAATGTAGAATGTTTAGTGCAACAGAAAGTGAGGAGGAAGTGAGAAAAGTAGCAATATAATACAAGAAGAGCAAATGGCCATGCGGGAAGAAATAAAATAATCTATGAAAATCAGAGGGAATGTGCTAAAGGGATTGAAGAGTTGAAAGAGAAGGCGGAAACTAACTCCAAAAGGATTTCTCGATTAGGAGAGAGACTAATGGTTATGGACAAGGAGGCAAAAGGAGTGACATGCAAGGTGGCGGAAGTAGCTAACCAGGTCGACTTAGTTAAAGAAGATGTGAGAGAAGAGATATACAATTAACTCAAAGAGTCAAGGAAGCAGAACGGCGAGGTGTGATACTATGGGAGCTGGGGGGAAGCGGTAAACATCATTACGAATCATTTCAAGTTACCGGAAGTAAAATTTGAACCCGAAGGAGAGGTTCATCCTGTAGAATTTGTTAGAGCTTATAAAAATGGCTTACCTTACGAGTGGTCTGACGTTGACAAAATAAGGTATATTAAGAACATGTTACGAGGGGATGCTTTTGCATGGAGTTGCGAGAGTGACGAGGAGTGTAACAACTATGAAGAATTTTTGAGATTATTTTTGAGCAAGTATTGGTCACAACGGAAGCAAAGAAGAGTGAGAAGGGATTTTTGGAATTGTAGATATTATAGTCGGCGTGATGGCAGTATGAAATACTTTTGTGAAGCAGTTATGAAGGAATTACGTTATCTGGACCAAGAAATAGATGATGATGAAAAGATAGAAGTATTATTACAAAAGTTGCCCAGACCTGTTCAAGAGAAGCTTATAATAAATCAATGGAATAGTGTAGAAGAATTTCTCGAAGCAGTTGAAAGACTAGATCGTTGGAGTAGTACAAATGAACATGGACGAGGGAAGATAGGAGGAATGATTTCAGAAATTATAACAGGTCAAACCAAATGCCGTCGCAAGATAATTTTACAAGAGACAGAGGCCGTATGAACGGATATAACCGAGGAGATCAGTTCAACAGGAATTCGGGTGATAATAGGAGAAGGGAATATGAAAAAGAAGCCATGACAATCAGTGGTCGCATCACAATAATGGCCAGGCAGTAAGAAGGGAGGAAGTAAGGCATCATGATCATGAGCGAATGATGGGAAACTCAGTGCCGCAACTGGGGCGGTCCGAACAGTAGCGGAAGAAGTCAAAACAGGACCGAAGGATCGAGAGAAGATGACCAAACTAGATGACGACAATAATAATCAATGTAGAACTGAAAGCATACGGGAGAAAACAACTGAATGTGATGTGCAAAATGTGAACTACAAAACGGAACATATAATCATGAGAGAACAATAGAAGAAGAAGATGTCCGAGTTTTTGAGGAGGAGGAGCCGCTAAAATGGTGGGAATGTTTCAACTTGTTAAATGAGGATGAGCCGCAGAACATTACAAGGATGTGTGAATATAATTGGCACGAAGAAGAGGTACAAGAATTGGCTAGAATCGACGTGGGAAATCATGATAATCAAAAGAACTGTGAGGAGAATATAAAGAAATACACTGCAGAGGAAGAAATGTTACCAAATGAGCTTATATCAGAAAGGGTGGACGAAGATCTGTATGAAACTACATCAGTGGATAGTGATAGTACTAATGACAACGAAGAAGAAGGAAGTGAGAAATTATGCAGCGAAAAAGATTATAGTAGCGAAGAGGAAGAAAATAGTGAAATAGAAGAAGAAAATGGAATATTAAACAATGATGAAACAGAAGAAGTGAGATTTTTCTTGGTGAAGAAATACGCCGTCAATGATGAAGAAGAAAGTATAATGCTAGAGGGGGCAAATGTTCAAGTTTCAGAAGAATGTGGTCATGATATGAGCTTAGTTATGGGAAACAGTGAATCCAATGTGGTGAATAATTTGTCTGGTAAAATAGAAGAAGAAAGAGATCTAGTAGGAAACAACAGTAGATGGAACACGGAAGACGATAGCCAATGTAGTAGCAGAGAATTAGATTTACAGCAATTGTGCCTAAAAGATGGAAGTAAAGTTGAATTGTTGAAGTGGTCACAGGAAGAACTTGAAAGGGATTATTGCAAGAAGAGTTTTTAAAGAAGGAGCACTAAAAGATTGGAGGAAAAGGAAAAAAAAAAACCTTACGTTGTGGGGGCATAACATTGAGCTGATAAAAGAATGAAGAAAAGATCGGAAGAGAGAAGAAACAGGCACGACCGAAGATATAAACCTGTCGAATTTAATTTGGGAGATTTGGTACTGGTAAAGACTCAGGAGAGGTCATGCGAATTAAATGCGGAGATTAAGAAATTCTTTGACGTGTACCACGGACCATTTAAGGTAGAAGGGAAGCCACATAGGAACGCATACTGGCTAGTGTATCCTAAGTCTGGTAAGAAATTTGGGTTAAGAAACATAACAGACTTGAAAATGTACAAGGTCAGAAGAGATAAGTGACATATTGTGTTCTTGTGAAATTTGGTGGTTTTGTATAACGTTGACTGGTAAAGATGCAGACTGATAGAGACAGTGAGTGATAATTGTTATAAATAAGGACAGAATTGTGGAAATGTATATAAAGACAATGATTTGTGAAAAAGGTTGGACTTTATAACAAGCCAACCAATTTTGTTAAAATATGCTTGTTTGTTATAAAGTGGGGGCATATGTGAGATCCCACTCACAAAATCATTGTAATAAAAAATAATTGTAAATAAAATAGTTTAAATAGACTTCACAGCATGAGTAGTTTGTGTAGACATTTGGGGTAATTTTAAGTTTTTTTTAGAATTTAGTTTGTTGTAGTTGGTACTACTGTGATTGTGTGGAGAGAGTGAAGATGGCAATATGGCGAGAGAGTACTAGGAGAGAGCTTGTATAGATAGAAGTGTGTGTTGGCAGTATTTTGTAGCAGCGAACGTTTGAAATATAGAATAAAGTTTCTCAAATGAATGAGTGGAGTAATTGAATTATTTGACTATAATACCCGTTGCGCTAACATGTATATCTTGTAAAGTGGTTTGTTGAATAGTAGTAATAAAACGCTAAGTGATATCACTACCGCCAAAACCAACAGTAGGGCCATATGTTGCGAGGAGCGGGATATCTACTTACTGCTGGTTAATGTAAAAATTAGCAGTGGGGCTTAGCACTCTCCAGCCTATAAAGGTAAATAAATATAGAAATGTAGTTGATTATGCGTAGCGTAATTTGTGAATATTATTTGCGAATGTCATTTTTGGGAGCATCCGTGACAGCATAGAATAAACACGGCGCAGCAGACACGTGACCAAGGAGAATTCGATGACCATGATTATTAATGGATAGGGAGAGGCACGAATAAAATGGTTTGATGATACGGAAGCAGCAAGAAGGAAGCTGCCTAAGTTATGGAATTAGTTTGGCCTTAATTGAAAAGGTTGTTTGTAAAAAAGTTACGTGTATGTAAAAGTTGTATTGAATAATTGTAACACCTGAGACGCTCCAGAGTAAAAGTATGTTTAATTTGGAAACTGATGGTATTCTTGAAGTAACTATATATAAAGAATAGTAGAGTATGCATTTAATTTCATATAAAGAAAGCAAAAACGAGTAGAGATTGTAATTATAATCGGATAGCTAAACTCAAAGGTCACTTTAGTAAAAAATATGGCAAAGAATGTTTCTCATCCGTGAAGCAAGTTATTAAGTAACATATAAAATGGTAAAAGTAGCATAATTTTGAATTGTTTAAGAAGCGATCAACGGTAGTAAATGTTTAGTGGTTAGATAAAAAGTTACCTAAAATTATAGCTTCCAAAGAAAAGGTTATAAGAGGTTAGAAATAAAAAATAAAACAACAATCCCCCTAGATATATTTTGACGAAAGAACTGGACGCATCAGGAGAAGTACAGTGGAGATAAGATGATGTAACGAAATCTTCTCCATACCTTAATGAAGGAACGGAGGCAAACAATGAAAGAAAGTATCAAATAACAGATAGGTGAAGCTATAGCTTCAGAAAAGAAAATCAAGACTGCCACATGCTGGAAACAGAAATGGTAATGAAAAACCTTTCTGTACCAGCCTAAACTTTGAAAACCATGGGGCGAATGTGGAGCAGTACAATTGCAATGTGTGCTTATTATGTCAGAAACCATAAATTGTGCGGAAATAAAGTAAATTTTTTCTGTATATGCGCAGAATTTCATATGTAACTATCCATTTTAATTAGTTGATGGAATTTTCAAGGGAAGTTTAAAAACGCGAAGGGCAATACTTTTCATATCCAAACAAGGCTCTGTGCTCTGAACAAGCGAAGTAACACTAACGCATGGCTGGCGAGTGAAAGTATAAGTTATTCCAGCAAAAGTTCCACAGTCCCTACTCCGAGCTTCGGGTAGCTCTCTACTTCTCCATTTTTTCAAATAATAATAATAATAACGGAACGAACTATTGCATCTCGGAAGCATGCTAGACGGTTAAGAATTACGGAAACTGTATCAAGGTAAATGCCTGGTATGATATCAATTTCAAATAAAATGAAATAAATATAGGTACGATAATTATCAGTTCAACAGCTTAACTGCTATTTGCGTTCGAGGATTTAAAATCATTTTAACAAGAAGTTTCTTAACGGAGTCTGATAAAATTGACACCAAACATGTTACGATTAAAGGCCATCCATATATATCAAATAAACAAAGTTATTGCCTGCTTAATCATTTTAATTTTCAGCCGTGTGTATAGTGAAAGTAAGTCTGTATTACGTATAGCTTTCGAAGAGTGTTGGGTTCCTGGTGAAGCTGCTTTGCCCATCACGCGTTGCCGGAAAACATGAATCAATGTTATGGTTTTGAGATCTTCAGCAGCTGGTCATCAAAGTAATAGAAAACTGGAAGGAACTACGAATAATCTTCAAGATATGAACTGTTAAATATAGATAAAATAATCTTTTCTTAACAAACATAAAATAGTATATGAAAAATATATTTTTCTGACCCCATAAATAGAAGTAAAATTATTAAATGATATGAAATTGCAGCATCAAAAGTTCTGTTAACAGAGACTGGGAGCTGAAACTTGCTTAACAGAAACGCTGAGACAAGATGTAGGCTCTGTAGTTATGTCAGGCCCACTGAAGTCTTTAGGATCCACTTCGATTGCATAAAAAACGAGGGAGAAAACTAAAATAAAAGGCAGACGGCATTCAATTAATTTACAGTTTTAAAGATATATCTATGAATGTAATGGGATGCTACAATGTCAATTAAACAGTCGAGTATTGAGGAGAAACCTGAAATGAATGCACATCATCATGGAAGCAATGCTCCATCTTACATCTAAACTGCTGGGACAGCGGTAACAGTCACCTTAACTTAGGGGGCGGTGGGTGAAATAGGGGATGGGGGAGGGGGTCCGAAAACTCACCAAGAGGGGAAGGTCGACAGAAATCTCATTTGATCTTTTTTAATTCCTCGAAGAACAAAATATAAACTTATGAGGTCGTCAACAAGGAGGGGGGGGGGGGGAAGGGGGTCTCCTTAAGTTCTCATCTCAACACAGAGGGGTGGTTTCCAGAATTCCGAACTATCACCTCATCACCTCACGTAATTAATTGACGCCCCCTGATTCTACAGCTCCACTCTCTACTACGCAACTTATTCTTAAATTCTGGACAGTGGTACCCTCCTTGTCAACAATCCTAACCCCGCTGTTAATGAGTCGTAAATAAAAGAATAATAAATTAACAAAAAGTATACACTTGCTTCGACTGATGTCGCATGCATCAAGTCATACACTGCCCACCCCATGTGCACCGGACACATAATTTTTTTTTAAAAGAGAGTCGCATTTTCTATATCTAAATAATAATAATAATTTTTTGAATATTTTCATTTTCAAAACTGCAGTTTCATTGGGAAAATCACTTCTCATTGATGGAAACTAATTGTTGCAGGTGTTGGGTGTGTAATCTGCGCGATGGCGTGCTGTGAGGCGCCTGCTCGGCCCTGTTTTTGCCTGCCGCCTGAGTGCCTCCATGAATTACTGACGACGGCGCCCCCTCCTACGGTACAGGCCGTGAATTATTCACCTGCGCAGCTCGGCGACTCACCGTCGTCATCCACCACGCAACGACGCGTCGCCCGACCGCTCAATGGAAATTCCAGGAATTTCTTTTCCTTTACTGGTGGCATCTTCTCGCTAAATAAAGAATCACTGTGCAAGTACACGTATTTGAAAAATTCTCTGTTCTGAAGCAGGACATCGGATTCTAGGTCGGACCGGGTATCAGTGTTTTTAGTTACTTCTAATTTTGATTGCTCTAATCAAATGATCGTAACTACGGGTATGAAAACCATGGTAGGCATGAAGCTTGAAAGAGGTTTTTGAGAAACATTCATCTCGGTCTCCCAGCCATGCCTACAAGCACCTTATCAGCAACCAAGTTCCTCAATATAGTTGATCGTTGACTTTGCTGCTGCTCGGGGAATCAATTCGCAGGTCCAGTATAAACAGAGTTCTTCGCCTCACCTCTTAATTACATTCACTGGCAGAATTAAAGAAAATAGATTTTTTGCACTCTCTTAAATACAGACACATTTTAGGTTTTTTTTCAGTAACCTTAAAATTCTGTTGGAGTACTTAGCATGTTTCTTCTAAATGTCGCACTATTCCAATCTCTTATTCTCACTTTTAAGAAAAGCAGGTAGATTCCATTCGCACAATTGTTCAGTACACACAAAACAATCAACACACAGAAGCACTGGCTAATATGTACTGGGGGACTGGGAATTTTCGCTTTGTCGTCCGAGTTTGGTGTACTGACAATTTTTTCTCCATTAATATCAATGACCACAGAGCCTCTGAATGTTACATGTGAACCCCACCGCCCAAAAATAGTATGCTCGTTGGAAGTAAAACGTGGCCCCTGAAACAACGATTGGAACGTAATCCTTCCTTGATCACATCTGACAAACCTCTAGTCTGACAACGGAGGTACTGTTTCTTTCAGGGCCATAATTTTGCGTATGTACTTAATACGCCACGTCAGTGACTTTTTATAGGTTTGCTGGTTCAGGTTCGTGTATTTGCTTCTCTTCTCGAAGATAGTCTTTTATAATCTTCACTGTAAACACTTTATCTGCTGTTACAGTACTGTAAAAATTAGTGATGCTATTTGCTGCGATATCCTGATTTTTTAATGCATACTTGATGATACAGTGTGCTATGTCGAAAAACAAAACCTTAGCTCAAACCAGTTTTGATTGACCAGCTTACAGTGATGCAACAAATTCTCACTTTTTACAACAACAGTATTCCGTTATGCACATTACACACAACCTTGAAATTAAGTTGTTTTGTCCCTGGGTTTTTGAAATCGATTAAGAGTAATTAGTATTAATGTATTAGTTAATGCCCATTACTGATAACAGTTCAAGTAGGCAGAAATTTGGTGAGAAACATTCTCCTCATTTCTCTGACCGTTACCAACAATGGCACAGACATGGTTCCTGCGCCATCCGAGCGCAATTTCTTTTACGAGTACATCACACTCGCCGGAGTTATTGCAGGAGTCCATCATGTACTCCATCAGAGCACCTTACCGATGTGTTGCTGTCTCTCCTAGGAGAGAACGTGTGTGGTGTGAGTCCTAGTCTAGTTATTCATTTTACGTCGTTGAGGCTTAACATTCTGGAGGACGCGTATTGACTCCGATCAGGTCTACCAGAATTCGGTTTTCCGAAATTAATGCAGGCGGACCTCAAAAGGCCATAGTGTTTGTTTTTCGACATAACGCACTGTATCATCATGTATGTATTAAGAAATTAGGATATCCCAGCAAATAGTCATTCCATTGAAGTATGTACTTCAATGGCTTGTTAGAATGTCGGTTGTAATATTCACATTAAATACAAAATTTGGTTCAATCCTAAAACACTAGAGGTTACGATTAACATATAATGACATCACGGAACGTGAAACCGGATATTCATAGCATCGCTGTGATAATAAATGCTTTGTGGTTTTCGTCCTCGTACATGTTGTATTTCATGCATTTCTTCACTTCTTAATTATGATTAAACGTTTAGTATCTAATAGGAAACATAATGATAACATTTTTTTTAGAATTTCAAATTTAGTTCTTTGCATTTTTCTTTCTGGGCTATATTCATTTTTTCCAAATATCTTCTCTGTAATAACAGTGCTGAGTGGATACAGTTTCATATTAAGAATGTGCCGAATTTGCGTGGACGAGTGATAATGATTTTGCTACCCATGTACCAAATGCTGGTGCCGGAAAAATCCTTGTTTTGTTTACAGTGCTACGGCTGGTTGATTTCGAGGCTTTTAGAGACGGGAGAAAGTAACGGGAAGAAATTCAGCCATGGCCTTTTGAGGTCCGCCTGCATTAGTTTCGCAAAATCTAATTCTGGGAGACCTGATCGGGGTCAACACTCGTCCTCCAGAATGTTAAGCCTCAACGACGTAAAATGAATAACTAGACTAGGACTCACACCACACACGTTCTCTCCTAGGAGAGATAGCAGCCCATCGGTAAGGTGCTCTGATGGACTCCTGCAATAACTGTGAACGGAGGCACTTCAGGAAATTTCAGAATTGATTCCGACCGGTTATGCTGAGTAACGTCGTCTGTTACTGCAGTCAGCTTTCCTCAATTTCAAATATTTCTTTTTTTAATTTCATGAAGCTATTTCTGCACTCTAGTCGAGCTAGTCTCTCTGAACATCTTACGCGATTTTTTTTTTATTTTTTATTTTAAATCTTGCAGGTGAAGTTGTTGTCAGATCCTCACCTTACCCATTCTTCACGATCGACCTTCACCACACATAAGTTGGCTGGCTGGTGAATGACCTCACTTCCTCACAGATCCACGACATGTTATGTAATAAATTACTCCACAGAAGGATGGATTTCATCCAAATACTTTCACTGACAGATGGAAATATGTTGTAAGTTCTTCGAGCAGTTCCTGTATTGTTGGACTCATTTTGCTATGTTTTGATCACTAAATTCCACATATCCTTCTTTGGGGTTATCTCTCCTCCCATTATTACCACCACCTTATCACTTCCTAACATCTAACTCCAGTACTCGAAATGCAACTTTTAGGGTTGTAATTGACGTTAATCGATTTACGTCAGTACGC
>JARYHS010011408.1:43487529-43567742 GCA_031002005.1 Vandiemenella viatica
GCAAATTTGAAAAATGTCTTTTTAATGTGAATGGTGTTAGATCGGTAAAGACAGATTTGTGCCGACAGATGCGGCCTGACTATATGGTGCGTTTCCAGTGTGTTACTACACGATAACATGTTATTTAACCCATGTTACTTAACCCCATTACTACAGCGGTGGTTTAGTTAACTACAATCAAAGTGAATACATTATGGATTATCAACCTTGCAGAAATTTATTGTCCTTTGGAAATTAAGTTTCATTTATTTGGTACAGAGGTAGCTCGATTAGTCACTTATTGATGCTCCAGTACCTACCTGTAGACAATATTCTTTGTAAAAACTGTTTTCAATTTTTTAGAAGTTTACCGTGGCGATCGTTATTGATGTTTTGTACTTTAACATCACCTGACCGTCGCACTCTGGAAAAACCCATGACTGGAAACAGGCTCAGAGAGGTAAAGTCCAACCTCGTCGAATGTTTGACCTTGTGAATTGTTTATAGTCATATCAAAGGCAAGCATGACAGGAAACTACCTTCTTTTCAGAATGAATGGGAGGTCAGAATTGCTTGGAGCAAGATTAATACGCGGAATTAATACTGAATTTCCCTTTGCAGATCCAGTAAGAACTTTAGCAAAAATCAAATTTGGTTTCAAGTCTTTGACAATAAAGCGAGTGCCATTGCACACTGCACAGGCCTCGTTTTGTGTTAAGATACCGCAGTAGCATGACAATTGCCTCAAGTTTTAGTCTCAGTTGATGTAGTGTCATTCCTGAAGGCCTTAGATTATTAAAAAACTCTATGGGATAAATTTCTGTGTCTTGGTTCTTTGGATCTTCGATAGAGTCTGAACTGAAGTAGGTAAAGCTTTCACCTTCAAGAATGTCCAAAATTCGTTCATTAATTCATTATTCTTTTGACATAAAATGACCCTTTCAGAAAAATGAAGGACACCTTCTGGTGTCAATATTTCCCTAATTACGGTAAATAAATTAAAAGCTGTTGTTTATGTTTTAAATTGGTTAAATAAAATATGTACTGTATTTTCTTCAAATAAGAAAAGGAAGAAAATATTATATTTACGTGTTGTCAATACTAAATGCTGTAGCTAAGAAGCTAAAAAATTAACTGAATTAAAGAGTTTCACATCGCGTATAAGTAGTCATATCCTCAATGATTTAAATGTATATTAAAATCTAAATTGAATGCTTGCTCATTTCATAGTAATGCAAGTTTCTTCAAGTCAACATGTTACTGAAATATAATCCCACGTTTTAAATTGCTTAGGTATTAAACACTGCATATTCTACAATTTCTGCTTGCTGTTCATTAACGGCAGGAATATCGTTGTTAAAAGTGTTGTCTTTTCTTCAAATAAGTAGAGGAATAAAATATTTTATTCACGCGTTTTAAATACTAAATGCTGCAGCTAAAGGCAAAAATCAAGTGAATTAATGTGTTTCACATCGCGTTTATATAGTCAATATCCTTTAAATCTATAAAGCTTAGCGTTAATTTAATAGCTAGCACGTGTATAAACTTTGGTTATAAAGTCGACATCTTCCTGCAAAGTAGTTCCATGTTTTTTTAATAGTAAAGTTTATCGGTATTTTTTTTTAAAACTATGAAATGTTATCAAAATCAAACTTAATTTGGTGCTTAGGTATTAAATTGTGGACATAACCTTGAATTTCTTGTAATGGTATCTCTGGTCGCTGTTTTGCGAGCGAAGGCTGGCCCGTGATGTCACTATTTTTCAGCCAATAACTGTCGAGGTGAGTGGATGACCTTACGAAATTATAGTAGACTAGACGACCCGTGCGAAAATTTCGCTAATAAAATGCCATGAATAGTGAGGTTGAATGCTTGTAATATAATGAAAAGTAGAACCGTACTTTTGTAGCAAATATATATATATATATATATTTTAGTGTAATAGGTACGCATCAAAATACTCGGAACATATTACGAAACAATTAGGAAAATTTAAAACACTCTGTATTTATGACAAACTGTCACTGACCTTAACAGAATAAAACCAACCTGAACAAAATGCACACAACATATCAACATCTCTGAAATATTTGTTGCTGTGCGAATAAAATGTTTACATTGGAATTGTATAGCAAAACGACAGTGTTTCCGTAACATAAAAAAATAATATCCGATAAGCTACTTATTGAATAAAAAAAAGTTTATTGGCATCTCTGTAATATCCGCTGCTGCAATCTAGGGACTTGGCTCTGAACAGTCTCATATGCGCTACCACTTTAAGCACCAAATTCCTGAAAATTCTTTCTTAATTTATAATTTTACATAGCTGGAGACCTTGATTTTTAAAACGATATGTCATTTATCGATTTCGGCTAGGTATCGAAGAAAATAAGTGGCTTGTAAAAAAAATAAAACACGTTGTATAAATAATATTGATACTTTTGCCCTTTAAGGGTCGAATCCCAAAAAATTCCTTTTATAAAATATGGTGTGACCAAAGCAGCCACCTTGGTCTTTAAAATGATACCTCATTTATCGCTATCAGTTAATTATCAAGCGAGGTATAAAATAAAAAAGTTTTGAGAAATGATGATGTTTTGGCCCTTTAAGGGTTGAATTTGGAGAAAGTTTTTTTCTTAAAATATGATGTGACCATAGCGGATAATTTATTATTTAAATCGATACCTCATTTACTGATTTCGGTTATGTTTCAAGGGAAATAAATAGCTGGCGACAGAAAAATGCGTTGTAAAAATATTAATACTTTTGCTCTCTAACGTTAGAATTTTTTTTAAATTTCTTTCTTAAAATGTGGTAATGGAACCGAAGACATTACGAAGACCTCAATCTTTAAAATGATAACTCGTTTATCAATTTTGTTTAATTTTCAAGGGAGATAAATGGCTCGAGACACAAAAAACGTATTTTAGAAAAATTGACATTTTTGCCCTTTAAGGTTCAAAGTACGAAAAATTACTTTCTTAAATTACAATGTTACCACGGCGGAGACCTTAGTTTTTAATATGATATCTCATTTATCTATATCAGTAAGGGAGATAAACCGCTCGTGACACAAAAATGCGTTAGAGAAAAATTTATACTTTTCCCCCTTAAGGGTTGAATTACAAAAGCATTCTTTCTTAAAATATGATGTCTCAAAGCTGAGACATTACTCCTCATAATCCTATTTCATTTATCGATTTTGGTTAGATATCCAGGGAGATAAATGGCTCGAGACACAAAAAGTGCATTTTAGAGAAATTGACATTTTTGCCCATTAAGGGTCGAATTACTAAAACTTCCTTTGTTAAAATATAATGTTACCACGGCGGAGACCTCAGTCTTTAATATGATACCAAATTTATCTATATCAGTTAGATATTAAGGGAGATAAATCGCTTGTGACACAAAAACGCATTGCAAAAATATTGATACTTTCGCCCTTTAAGGGTCGAATTCTGAAAAATTTCAGTCTTAATATTGCCGCATGAACGCCAGTGTACCGTCTGCCAGCATGGCGCAGCGGGTAGCGTCACGAATTGCGGTACCGAAGGTCGCCGGTTCAATCCCGCCCACTGACAAAAATTATTTAATTCCTGTTTATTATTTCCAGAAGATTCTACATGTTTCCTAAGGTCACTTGTAACTTCTACACATTTCACTTGTTAACTACTCTTGTAATCTCTAGTACGTTCTATCTGTGTATAAATAGAAGAGCATTCTGCCCAAGAGGCAGTCAGTGCTGCGTGTATGTTTGAGTTCTCAATAAACCTGTTCTCAGTTTAAGTGCTGTGTTCATTGACAAGTAACCTTTGAATTCACACCTGTCCCGGTTCCAACGCGACATAGTTTGGTGGAGACGCCGGGTACCCTGTGCAACAGCTGCATCGTCGTGGCTCCGATTAGGCAACGTAAAAGTCGCCGCCTACACGGACTGGAACCGGACTACAAAGGATATACTCAGTACGTCCTTCCGAAAGTCCGCGTCATTAGGAAACCCATGGCGGCAAGCCAGCTGCACATTCGACACCCATCGGTGTTCTCTGGAGACGCTGGACAGGATCCTAACAAATGGCTAAAAGGGTTCGACCGAGTCGCCAAGTACAACAGGTGGGATCATACCATGTGCTTGGCAAATGTTTATTTCTATCTGGACGGAACCGCCCAGCAGTGGTTCGAGAACAACGAAGAAAAACTGAATAACTGGGAAATGTTCCAGACGGAACTTAAGAAAACGTTTGGGGACCACCAGCGACAAATCCGCTCGGCGGAAGAACAACTGAAGAACCGGGCCCAACGACATGGGGAGCCGACGCAATCTTACATACAGGATGTTTTGGCCCTATGCAACGTAGTCAACCCGAATATGACTGAAGCCGACAAAATCACGCACCTAATGAAAGGTATTGCAGAAGACATGTACCAAGCTCTTCTGATAAAAGACGTCGCTACGACGGAAGAGTTCATCAAGTGGTGCCAGCGGATTGAGGAGATGCAACAAAGGAGGGTTGGGCGAAAGAAGTATGACAGACTTCCCAACGTAGTCCCTATGGCAGTTGTGGAAGACCAGCACGACTTTGCGTCTCTCATACGACAAATTGTGAGAGAAGAATTACAACAGTTCATGGCAGCTGGGACTCTTGAACCGAGTGAGCATCAGATCATGGCCATGGATGTAAGCCCAGTGGGTCATGAAGGAGCCGACGCGGCGGAAAAAGAGGTATTTCAGACAATAGCTCCTGTCTGCCGAGCCAATCGCACTCGACGTGAAGAATGGCCTCGCCCTGATATGACGTATGCTGCAGCTGCCAAACGGCAGCCTAGGAACCGGCCGACACGGCCACAACCAAATCCTCCGGCACCTATGACGTCCCGCAGACGAACGGACGTCTGGAGGACAGAAGACAACGCGCCAGTATGTTTCCACTGTGGGCGCCCTGGACATGTCATACGCTACTGCAGAGAGAGAAGACGAGTATTTGACGATTATTTTGCCGCAAGACGTCCGCCATCCGAACAGTTCTACCCCAGGCAGCCACCCGCTGACGAGTTCGGTCGACCTACGGGAAGAAGCCCATCGCCGTACCCTAGACGAGGTCGATCCCCGACGCGCCGCTGCCGTTCATCGTCGCCGGACAGAGCTACCAGCCGCTCCCCTAGCCGCCGCACGCAGGAAAACTAAGCATCTACGGAGGTGAGGCCGCCGCAGATGAAAATCCTCCATGGATGACAGTCACTAAGATGTCGGGAAATCTCATCAACGTTATAATCGACGGCCAACCTGTCCGGGCGCTGGTTGATTCAGGAGCTTCTTTCTCCGTATTGTCGGACAATTATCGTCGCACACTAAAGAAGACAATGTTCCGTGATACGGGGGCAACTGTGCTAAAGGTCGCAAATGGAAAGTACGTCCAGCCAGCTGGAGCTTGTGTCGCGAGAATAACCATCAACAACAGGACCCAGCCAGTTGAATTTGTCATTTTAACAGAATGTAGTCATAATGTCATCCTTGGATGGGACTTCCTTAAGGCATCCCAAGCTGTCATTGACTGTGGAACGTCTGAGCTGCAAATTGAAGAAGTCGTTGCGACGGGTACACGTAACACAGAATCTTCTGGGAAGTTATTCGCCGTTGACAACGTGACAATCCCGCCGTTCGCAATGAGAAGAGTCCCAGTCAAAAACACGGACGACCGCAACCTTGAAGTGCTTGTCGATAGTAGAAAGTTTATTAGGCTCACGAAAGAAATCTACATACCAGCGGCTATCATAAGCATTATCGGTGGTCGAGGAGACATTTGGATCACCAACTGTCACGAGCAGTCACAAATTATCCCCAAGGGAATGTGCATAGGGACAGCTGAACCAGTCCAGGAGGGCGAGCTCAACGTCATTAACGAAGATCCATGCTCTGTTACTAGTACCGACAACACGCTGGAGGAAACAACTATGGAACTGCCAATAGGGTCCGGCCTGACCAAGGAACAACACCACCGGGTGTTAGCTATACTACGCCAATTCTCTGGTGTATTCACACCCCAGCAAAAAAAAGGTCAGACGAAACGGCCCACGATAAAGCATCGTATCAATACTGGGGATCATCCGCCCATTAGCCAGCGCTCGTACCGATTGTCACCAGTCGAAAGGCGAATAATTCGAGAGGAAGTGGAGAAGATGTTGCATAATGACATTATTCAACCTTCGGAGAGTCCTTGGTCATCTCCGGTGGTCCTCGTAAAGAAGAAGGATGGTACGTGGCGATTCTGTGTCGACTATCGGCGGCTGAACAAAATCACAAAGAAAGATGTCTACCCACTGCCGCGCATCGACGACGCCTTAGACTGCTTGAAAGGAGCTACATACTTCTCAACCATGGACATGCAGACAGGCTACTGGCAAATCGAGGTTGACGAAGCTGACAGAGAAAAGACGGCTTTTATTACACCTGATGGCCTCTATGAATTCAAAGTAATGCCATTCGGATTATGCAACGCTCCGGCCACATTCGAACGCATGATGGACAACTTACTTCGACACCTTAAGTGGACGACGTGTCTTTGTTATTTAGATGACATTGTTGTTTTCTCGAAAACATTTGAAGAACATCTGAGTCGCCTGTCAACGGTGCTGAAGTGTGTTCAGACTGCAGGACTCCGCCTCAATCCGAAGAAGTGCCTCTTCGTCGCCAGAGAGATAAAAATCCTGGGGCACCTGGTCAACGGAGATGGCGTCCGCGCTGATCCAGATAAAGTAAGGGCAGTCATGGAATTTCCAACTCCTCAGCACATTCGTGATGTGAGAAGCTTTCTTGGGCTGTGCTCATACTTCCGGCGTTTCATAAAAGGATTCTGTAACATGGCACGTCCACTGCAAGAACTTTTGCAGGGAGACGCCAAGTTTTACTGGGATGAAACTAAAGAAAGATCTTTCCAGGCACTTAAGGAGGCTCTAACTTCCGCACCAGTTCTAGCCTTATACGACGAGAATGCAGAAACTGAACTTCACACTGACGCCAGCGGTTATGGGATCGGTGCAGTGCTTGTGCAAATTCAGGAAGGTGCTGAGAAGGTGATAGCCTATGCATCAAGAGTATTCTCTAAGCCCGAGATAAACTACTCTACAACCGAGAAAGAATGCCTCGCAGTTGTCTGGGCTATCAACAAGTTTCGTCCGTATTTATTCGGCAAACCTTTCACCGTCGTAACAGACCACCATTCTTTATGTTGGCTAACCAGCTTGAAGGATCCATCAGGTCGACTAGCAAGATGGGCACTTAGACTTCAAGAGTACGACGTCACGGTGGTATTCAAAAACGGACGCAAACACAAGGATGCCGACAGCCTTTCAAGGAATCCTTTAATAGAACACAACAGCATGAATGGAATTTCAGCCCTCGCTGAATTAGGTGACGTTGCAGCTGAACAGAGGGAAGATTCAGAGTTATTAAGAACCATAGACGCCTTGGAGAAAGGAGAACCGGCCAAAGGAGGGTTTCAATTGATAGATGGGACATTGTATAAGAACAACTACGATCCACTAGGCCCCAAGTGGCTTCTGGTCGTTCCAGCTCATCTCCAGCCAGCTATTCTCAAGTATTTCCACGACGCTCCAATATCCGGTCATCTGGGATTTGTGAAGACCCTGGACCGAATCAGACGCAGGTATTACTGGAAGGGTCTCTACCGATCTGTCAAGCATTATGTGAGTCACTGTAAAGAGTGCCAGCGACGGAAACATGTGCCGCAATTACCTCCAGGTCATCTAGTACCAATTCCACCTGCAGCAGTTCCATTCCACCGAATTGGGATCGACCTTTTGGGGAGGTTCCCGAAGTCGACAACCGGTAACCGATGGATAATAGTCTGCACCGACTACCTCACGCGCTACGCTGTCACCAAACCTGTGCCGACTGCAGAAGCTCCAGAGGTTGCAAAATTTCTAGTAGAAGACATTATTTTGAAGCATGGAGCACCACGTGTGATGATATCCGATCGTGGAAAGGTATTCCAGTCAAGACTAGTATCAGAGGTCATGTCAAGATGCGACGTTGTCCACAGGATGACAACTGCATACCACCCTCAGACAAACGGTCTCACAGAACGCTTCAACAAGACATTAGCCGATATGCTGTCGATGTATGTGGATGTTGAGCAGAAGGATTGGGATACAATACTGCCAGTGGTCACATTTGCTTATAATACAGCAAGGCAAGATACGACAGGCTTCACTCCGTTTTTTCTGCTCCATGGCCGTGAAGCTGAGACCACAATGGATACGCTGTTCCCATTCCAGCCGGACGACACTCAGGATGACTATATAAAACAGCTCATTACCAGGGTCGAAGAAGCAAGACAGCTGGCTCGCATACGAACACTGGCCACCCAGGAGAGGGACCGTCAGCGGTATGACGGCAAGCACCGACCTGTTGCGTACAACCCAGGAGATCTCGTATGGATTTTTACCCCTGTCCGGAAGGTTGGGCTATCAGAAAAGTTACTGAAGCGGTACTTTGGTCCGTATCGTGTCATACGCCGCCGGTCAGACGTCACATACGAAGTCGAGGATTATGAGCCGTCTTCGAAACGACGAAAGCGAAGGGACATTGTTCACGTCCTCCGCATGAAGCCTTACTACAATCCTGACGAGCAGCTAGGCACAACCAGCTTCTTGTTCAAGGACTCTGAGGACGGTTTGGATACTGAGGAAGTCGGACAGGAAGATAATAGTACAAACAGGAGGGGCCCTCCAGAACTGCCATACAGAGGACCCACGACAAGATCAAGATCCAGGACACTTCAGCGGGCCCCAAAAGAAATCTAACAGCGGGACGCTGTTTTCCTCAGGAGAGGGAGCAATGCCGCATGAACGCCAGTGTACCGTCTGCCAGCATGGCGCAGCGGGTAGCGTCACGAATTGCGGTACCGAAGGTCGCCGGTTCAATCCCGCCCACTGACAAAAATTATTTAATTCTGTTTATTATTTCCAGAAGATTCTACATGTTTCCTAAGGTCACTTGTAACTTCTACACATTTCACTTGTTAACTACTCTTGTAATCTCTAGTACGTTCTATCTGTGTATAAATAGAAGAGCATTCTGCCCAAGAGGCAGTCAGTGCTGCGTGTATGTTTGAGTTCTCAATAAACCTGTTCTCAGTTTAAGTGCTGTGTTCATTGACAAGTAACCTTTGAATTCACACCTGTCCCGGTTCCAACGCGACAATATATGACGTAACTACAGCGGAGAACTTAATCTTTAAAATGATACTTCATTAAACGATTTCAGATAGGTGTCCAAGGAGATAAATGACTCGTAACACAGAAAACAGCTTTTTAGAAATATTGACATTTTTGCCCTTTAAGGGTCGAATTACGAAAACTTCATTTCTTAAAATATGATGTGATCCAAAGTGGAGACCATATGCTTTAAAATGACACCTCATTCATTGATTTCGGTTAAGTATGAAGGAAGATACAGGCTTGTGACAAAAAAATACCTTATAGAAATAATATATATGATATATAAACAAAAATGAAATGCTGTTCGTTGGTAAGCGCATCACTTGTGAATGGCTGGACCAATTTGGCTATTTTTTTTATGTTCATAATAGTCCGAATAAGGTTTTAAAAAATTGGATAAGTTTACAAAAAAAATGGAAAATTCATGAAAAAACTGAAAGTGGTTTTTCCTACAGACCAATTTTGTTAATTACTTAAAATTTTCACAATAGTCCGAATAAAGTTTTTAGGGAAAGAAAAACTTGAAAGGTTACCGGGAAAATTGAAAAATTCGGGAAAACTGAAAGTGCTTTTTTCTATTGGATTTTTTTACTAACTCAAGACCAGAACGCATGATTTGAACAATGCATATGCTTAATTCTTTCTTTGATTTGTTCCTTATCCTCTCGAGATGGAAATAATTCAATTAAATGTTTTCTATTTTTTTTAAAAATTGAAAAATCTGCAGAAAAATACGGAAAAACGAATTCCAGCCTAAATTAGAATAAAATTACCTTTTTTTCTCTATTTTTGTGTAGTTTCATGATCTTTCCAACAAATGTACTTATTTTATTTCTACTCCATTGATATAATTGAGGACATGTGCTTGATGATATCGAACAAGATATTACCCCAATTAGTCATTACAGCGCCCAATCTTTCGATTCACAACACATATAATCAAGAACTGAAACGCGAAAAACAATATGATTTTAATGAATTGAGGGAATCAGTTTGAATGAACGTTCTGCTGTTTAATCAACAACAAAAATATTCTTATGAAAGTTGTGAACAATGGAACTAGAGGTATTTTCTTATTCAACGTTCCTGGTGGAACTGGAAATATATTATTGATTCTGGCAAAAATTCGATGGTAGAATGAAATTGCACTTTCACTTGCTTCGTCAGGAATGGGGTACTTGACTAATTTTTGGAAAGTAGTCAATATTGTAGCTGGTCGTCCACTATAAACAACAACAAAAAAAATATTATTTCGTGAAATAACGAACGGAAAATAGCAAAATTTTGCATTTTTATGCGATGATTTGAATATTGGCGCCAGAACGCTCCCAGGTGTCAGTTAGTCTCTTGTGACGTCAGTTGTTGGCTCGTGCCATTGTAAACATATAGGTGGTTTGCTTATTTTATTAATAAAATGAGTTCAAGAGTTTACTAATGCTGTGGTGCCACTGTGTGTAAACACAACCTTTAAAACACCAAACAAATTGTTTGTTTCCGTTCCACTCAACGAAGTAGTACGGAAAAAGTAGTTTATGCTTGCACGATGCGATCCGGCTTATTTGTCTACAACATCCTCAATATATTTTTGTGAAGACCACTTTGACGTAAGTTTGTGCTTAATACTTTATTATGTTTAATAAGCTATGTACCTCAATATTTTGTGCTGTGAAAAACTTAAGTTATTACCGGTAAATACATAAATTACGACCCTGGAGGTTAAAATGCTGTTCGTTGTAAATGTCTCCAAATTTTTTATTGCTATAGTTGCCAAACGATTTGGAAAACTATATGGAGTATCATATAATGGGATCAGTATCAAAAGTACGATTGAATAATAAAAAAAAAAATTCTTTACTTTTGATTTGTCTCTTCGAGTTACAGAAGAATCCACCATCGAATTTAGATTTGGAGAAATTTTTCTTCTGGTCGAGACCGCATTTCGACCTAACCACCTCACTTTTGAGACCGTATATCTTGAGAACTAAGCGAGATATCAAAAAAATTTATTCCTTACTTTCGATTTGTCACGTTACTTAAGAATCTGTCACCAAATTGTAGCGCTACGGTTATCGTAAAATCCCCACTTCAACGAATATCGAAAAATATTTCGACCTGAATAGGACGATAGTTTACGACTTTCTTAGAAAATATGATCAAAATATTTTTCTATCTGTACAAAAACTTGTATAACCTCTAATATAGAAAGAAAATGCTTTATATTCACAACATTACTGCCGAAAAAATAGCGTCGAACGAATGTGAACAGACTTAACTTTAACCAACCCAGCGCGTCAAAAAATTGTTGTAGAAATCACTCAAGGACTTTTTTAAATAGTAACTACATTAACGATTAAATACTATACATGCTTCTGCGAAGCAACAGTCATATTAAGCACATTTTAAAAGATACTACAATGAAATACTCGAAATGTAGACTTGTTGATTAAAATCGCAAATTACCAATCTGTATTAGGTAAACGCTCCACTAACACATACGATTCTAAAATCGTAATATGGTATTATGTATAACCAGGTCGACCGCTAGCTGTTTGAGCGCCCGCGGGCAATACCGATTAAGCCGCCCCCTGTCTAACTACAGCCAGTGGTGGATTCAGGAAATTTCCGAACCGGGCCAAAAAACTGTGAGCTTGCCACCCCTTCGATCATTATTTTCCGCCCCCATTGTTGCCATTCCGAGTGTCGCCTTGCACGCCCGCTTACGGCGGCCCTGTGTATAACGTAATAACGTATAACAAGTAAGTATTTACTTGGACGTTTTGACATTCCGGAATTCTGATGAGCAGAAATCAGTGTTTGATGCAAAAAAAACATTCCCAGAATCATCACGTCAATTCTGGACAAATTGAGCTATTTGCCTTGATAAAACCAACTTCCATTGCGAGTATAAGAAGAACAATTGTTTTAAAACCAGCACTGAAACCTTAACAAACTTAAATAAGCGACGGAAAGATAGTCAACACATGAAAATACACGGCAGCTAAACTCGCGCGAGCTGAACACTGACGTCACGCGCTTCGATTGGTGTTTCGTGTCACGTGACTAATAGCTGTCTTATTGCAATTTTATTTTATTAAAAATAGTATGTCTTTACCACCTATCCAAAAATTGAAGTTTATTTTCGGTATCCTTACAACTTACTCTGTCAGTGTGTAGCACCCAGGATTGTGGCGTACTACAAATATGTAAATATTTGTATTTAAATTTTTTATATTCAGATTAATTTAATATTTATGAATATTTAGTAAATTAATTATCTGATCGACGTAATTGATATCCCAGGCTGCCTTAATTTCTTAACAATTTAACTGAATAAAGAGGTTACTAGTTGAAGGAGCAGGAGAGATTTTAAAGCTGGCAACGGTATTTCCGTTGGAAATATCCAGAGAGCATGGGCTGCCGCAATCTATTGTTCGCACGGCCACAGCGGATAGGAACCGCTAGCCGTCAAGGTCAGTGCGTTGACCCCCGCATAAGGATACCTGAACGGCGGAAGGGGTGAGCGACGCGCGGGAAGGCAAGGGGAAAAAATGTTGACTTCGAGCCTCACGTGGTTTTGGGAAGAAGTTAAACAACCAATGCCGTATCATATACGGGGTCTACAGATGTTAATTCGTGGCTTCTTTTTCATGTAACGAAACTTCAGGAAGGAGTTTCGGACGATGGAAGGAGAAGCGGCCATACTTGGTCATTCTGTGGTCAGCGATCGTCGAGTCCAGACTTCACGGTGTGGAGTGGTACTACACTGGCGGGTTCTGGCTTCGATCACAGGCTGGTCGATTGATGCAGTCCATACACTGATGATACAACTTGCATACCAACGCCGCACGCCGCCGCTGCTGATCGATGCCGGTGATTTTGGTAATGTGTTCCACCGCCCATCATTGTTTCATGGTTTGGAAAGACTTTGAAGGATCCGTAATCGACCCATGAGACAGGATCACTGCTCAATTCCTTTTCAAAGCTAGCTGGCAAATGACCTCATGAACTTTATTTTATTTTATTTTTTTTTATAACAGTTTAACGTCCCTTTTTAACAACGTGGTCTTTAGAGACGGGAAAGGATGGGGGCAAGGAATGGGAAGGAATTCGGCCATGGCCTTTTGAAGGAAGCATCCCGGCATTCACCTGGAGTGATTTGGGGAAACCATGGAAAACCCAAATCTGGATGCCCGGACGGGGATTCGAACCGCCGTCCTCCCGAATGCGAGGCCAGAACGCTATCCGTTACACCACCACGCTCGGTCCCATCATGAACTTTAAAGCTCCTTACAAATTCAGTTTGAGCCTTAATAATGTTCATCTTTTTCTAATTTAATTCGGCGCCCAAGGGATTTTATCCACCATTCATGTAACATTCAATTGTTGGCTTGTTATCATGTTCTTAATTTTACAAATGAAATATTTAACATTCAGTTTATGTTTGCTATCTTCAGGCAGATTGTAAAACCGGATATTGCTTTTGCTTGCAGGTATACATAATGTCTAACGTAACGTTAAATGTATCCGGCTATGTACAAGCCATAGGAAAACAATAAATTAAGCATTGTATGTCTTTCATCAACAGCAATCAGGATCCTTTGCTACCTAGATTTTAATTTCATAATTAAAATCAATAACCAAATTAATATTAACACATACAGTAAAGTAATGACTCCTCCCCTCACATTACAAGTGTAAATTAAGGTTTCATGGTTTCATAGTTAGTGTCAAGTACCCCCAGTCAAATAGCTCATTCAACATCCAGATTGCCATTGAATATGCGTATCAATAAAATTCCAACATGCGGTAGCCAAAGTTCTGTAGCATGCAAATTCATCACTTGGGATAAATTTACAATGGCACATAGAAGTCTGGAAGTATTAGACCGAACGTTGCAAAATTTACAATGCAATCAAAACCGGTTTGGAGGTGCGATGATTGAAATGTAAATACACTTTGATATTCATTGAGATTTCAAATTTAATGGAAGAAAATAAATCATTTGGTTAATGTGAAACTCTGACTTTTCCATGGTTTCACCAAATCACTCCAGGCGAATGCCGGGATGCTTCATTTAGAAAGGCCGTGGGCGAATTCCTTCCCGTTCCTTGTCCCCAGACCTTAGCCGTCGACAAGGCGTAAAAAAAAAAAAAAAGGTTGAAATTTGGACAGTACAACGTCTGTCACGTTAACTAGTGTTTAATAATAAGATTCATATTTAAATGGTAGACAGATATCTAAATTACCTCTATCCGGCTTAAATTACAAAAATAAACGCAAATTATATCTATAAAAAAAATTGTTGGTTGTCCAGATCTGAACTTCTGAATCCCATTTTCTATATCTAATAGAATGAGGTTAGTAACTTTATAGGTAGAAGGTTTCCATGAAGAGATATGAGACCATTCACGGTTAGAATCAAAACGAGTTTCCTTAGCACTACCCCCAGTTGAGTGCTTGTCTTTGACAATCTTTCATTTTCGGAAAATATTCATTGCTTACTTTGCGGTTCCACTCAATTTTAAAACCGAGGGTGGCGGTCATCGGTAACGCTCTGGCTTTGCGTTCGCGAGGACGCAGGTTCGAATACCAGTCTCGCCATAAACGAAAAAAGTCAACTGTAAACATCGTTCTACCTCGCTGCAATCCAAAATTCTTTAATATTTCTTTCTTCTAGCGTACTTTCATGCTTCTCTTCCATAAGGTATTGTTACCAATGGACGCATCCCTGTAACAGTTTAAAAAAATATTAATGAAATTGGGATGTAGCGGTGTCAATTTTGTTACACACCCATTTTCTTATTAATGTTCATCCTAAATCCCTTATAAATTTTATTTTTTTAAAAAAAATTGGCAATCATTAGGGACAGCCGACAGAAGTGAAAAACTATGAGTATCATACGTGCAACACGTCATTCTTATAGCTACATGTATATTAAATAGTAATAATTCCATGTGGTCGTAAAGATCTGGTGACAGTTTCTATTGGCTATGCATTCCGCACTTGTCTTAGCCGCCTTAACCTAAACCGGTAGTGCTATCAGGTACAGGGAACCTACAGTTTACCTTGGAAACCGAACCACGGAAGCGTTCTGGCGTACTACACATTACACAGCGAGGTCGGGTTAAGGGTCGCTGAAAATCCCCGCCGAGTCAGATATTCAAACCGGGTACCTTTCGTTCCGCAGTCTGACAACCTCTGAGCAACCAAACCGCTACAGATATACTGTTAACATTAGCATGTCAGTGACACGAACTCATAGGATTTTTACCCATCCAAAAATAGCTCAACGCGTCTAAAGAAGTTTTCACTTCAAAAACTAAAAATCTAACTTAGTCCTCAACCCGAAGGTTGGTCGAATCTTCCCGAAGGAGATGTATGAAGCTACTGTGTCAGAGGCAGGAAGTCAAATTCCTTTCTAAGGGGCTTACAGTTTATCGTCGAATCAGAACCACTGAATGTCCCGGCGTATCTCATATAATCAAATACAACTCCTAAAAATTCCTGCTCATCACGAGATTTGAACCCGCGACCAGAGATAGAAACTTTCGGAAGTAAGCGCCTTAACTGCTGAGATACCAGACCGACAGACATTGTCCTACTTGTAATATAGTTTTTCTGCGAAACTCATTTACACTGTCATTTCGTAGAGTTAAGCGTAATACGTTGTTTAAGGCGAATATCACTAGGGTTTGTGATCGTTTTGTGAATAGCTATTAAAAATGTGTAAACAAAGTAAAAATGAGAGAAAAAATCGAATTTCTGTCTGATCTTTGTATTTATTAACTATTGTGTCCAGGGATAATCAGTTTGAGGAGGAATACATTCAGAAGTATGCCAAAGGGAAATTCTACATTTGAGATGAATTCTATCGGCAGTAAACCGCTGAAATGTGTGATGTTCCTGTAATGTGATCAACTTGGAACCATGCGGTTTTGTTCCAAAATCTAGGCCACAATAGGCTGTTTTACAGTATTCAAAATATATTAAAAATTGTAATCATTCGCGTAGATTAATGCTTCAGGAAGTTGTTTCTTTTTTAATTTTGAAAAGAAAAGTAGATTATTTTTAATAAAAAAAAAGTGAAATAAAAATTAGATTTTTCTTACCTTTGGTCGCGTGACAGAAAACGCTCCAGTATTTGTTGTCAATTTAGTAACGTCATGTGCCTGTAAACGCTGTGGCTGCGAATGGAGCGTTTCCCATCATCCAAGTTTTCAACTATTTTTATAGTTTGTTACTGGTTATTTTTTGTTATTAATGAAATTTAGTTTTGAATACAAAATGGAGAACAATTTGTAAAAACCTACAGCTGAAAAATACCGAAAACAAACACCTTATTTGTTGAGTTAGCTATAGTAACAACTCCAGAGTTTAAAAATGTAACAACTTCAATTTGAGAATCATTTATTTTTAAGTTGAAGGTTAGAAATTAACATAAATCTTTTACAAGAATTACTAAAATTATAAATTTAATTAGTTGTTTTAGGAGTTATTGGCGAGAAAAATACAAGCTATATGTAGGTATAAGGTAAGCACAATTATTAAATAACTGGATGTTGTGGACCATTTTTCTTAATTATAAATAAATATTTTTTTTGTCAACGAAACTAAATTTGTTTGCTTATTTATTTATCTACCGCGTTTCACTTCATCGCACACGAAGAAACTGTGATGTTTGTGTTTACTATTAACATAAACAAAAGCAACTAAGAAGTATCCGGGTAGCTGCGTGGTTGTAGAGTGCTAACGAAACTGGTTTGGATAATATTTTTTGTAGATGCATTTTTTTTCGTTTCCTGTTTGCTGCACTACAGAATCATATGTTTTTATTCGAAGAATTCATAAATTTTTGATTGCTAAGCGTCATGCAACAAATTACTGCAATAGAAGATTATGAAAAAATATCCTTCCTCTTTTAACTTTTAAACATACCAGAGATACATTATCATGCAAAAAATATAGGTGCACCGCGGTGAATAATGGAATTTGTTTTAATGGTGACATCACTTGTAGAAATTTCACTCTTTATCTTGCAACAGCCCCGAGTCTCTTTGAGTCCCTTTTGTTGGAAGTTTTACGAGACGATACAGCGGCAGGTTACCTTTCTGACATAAATGCATCTATTTAGGCGGTATTTACTTTTAATATGCAAGTAATTTTCTTTTTAAAAAAATGTTTTTGGATGTGCAAGTAACATCCATTTTCCTTTTCTTTTTGAAGTCTTCTTCAATTATGTTTGTAATTCGCTTATCACCAAAAGGTTCTGAAGCCTTCGGAAAAAAAAAGCAAATTGATGTTTTGATGGATTTTCGAAAGGAGAAAAAAAAATGCGTTGCAACCAATAGCAACTAGTATCTAAAGAAAATGCCCACAGAAAACAAAACGAGTATCGTACCTAAGGACACCAATCTTAGTGATATTCGCCTTAAACAACGTATTAGATTTTACGAAATTACAGATGAGCTTCACAGAAAAACTATCTCTATCACTATTCATGACCATGATCACAAACTGGCACTTGATTTCAGGCATAATGGTGTGGGAAAATTTTCTTTCGTAGGAAAGGGTGTAAGGGATTGGAATAAATTGCCAAGAGGATTGATTAATAATTTACAAAAAAAAACACTGAAAGAATTTAAAGTAAAAATTAGTTGAGGGCAAAAGTAGGTTGGAAGAGGAAAGGAAAAACACGGGTGTGTAGGGAGATTGCCAACGAGCGGGCGCTCGATCGCAATCAGTTATTATTATTAAGGCGCGTTTCCACTGAGGCAACAACAAGCAACTTGTAGCATGCTACATGAGTTATTTTGTTGCTACATGTCGTCGTGCGTCATCATACTTTGTCGAAAGTCAAATGTCACCCAAGAATCTGTTGCCAGTTGTCGCTTGCTACTTGTCGCCGTTGCTTGTAGCATGCGGCAAAAGCATTTCACGTTACGCGGCCAGTAGTGTGCGACATGGCATCAGAAGCAGTGGCAGCTGCTGCTTATTTGATCCTCGCAAATGGCAATAAAAGAAGAGAACGGAAAAAACCTAGGTGGTGGATCAGAGATTTATTTGTTAAAAGTAGTACGAATCGCCAGGAATTTTTCGAAAAACTTATTTCAAATGATGGGAGTCTGTTCAAAAATTTCACACGTATGAGCAGGCATTATTTTGACTTCCTAGTCGAAAAGGTCACTCCTTTGGTGAAAAAAGCAGACACCAATTGTCGTGAAGCGATGCCAGTTCAGGTGCGAGTATTGTTGACATTGAGGTACCTAGCTACTGGAGATAGTTATGCATCACTTATATATCTCTTCAGAATTTCAATTCCAAGTATTTATCGCATAATACCAGAAGTATGCAGAGCTTTTATCAACGTTCTGCGAGATTTTGTAAAGGTAAGCTCATAAAACTTGTATCTATATAAATAATGTTATTATATTTACGGAGTTGGAGTTGGTGAATAGAATAATGTAGCTTGTCGCTTATATATTCAAAGAAATAACATAGTACATACTAAATCTTAATTGACAAATTCTTAGCCACATAGCAAACTTTTGATTTGTTTATTAACCTCACAAAAATTCTGCAAGTACTGTAAATTCAGAACCAACTGGTTGTTCTTCACAGTCACTTGTATCTCTGGAAGATGGAGATTGTATAGAAAGTGGACGAGATAAATAACTGCTTGTACTCGAGGAAGCAGTCCCCATATTCCCCTGATATGAAGTGGATGACCCATCATTATTGTATTTTCCCATAGCTGCTTCAAACAGTATATTGTTGATAAGGTGTTTTACAATGGTCCTTGCTCTAGGCTGAAGATCACGCATTTCATTAGCAGCATGTTCACCATAAGTTGTGCATTCATCCTTCTTCATTGCTTGTTGTAAAACAGCATAAGCTTCTTCTTCTCGTTTAGAATATGGTGATGCGGGTTTACTCCTTTTAGCTCTCTTTTTGGGTGAAACAAATTGCTTAACACTCCCTTCACTGCTTGAAAAATTCGTTGCATCATCAGATTTTAATTGTTGGCTGGGAGTTGGTTGTATAGTATGCTGACTCTCAGATGTATCAGACGCCAAATCGTCTTCTTCCTACAAAAGGAAGAAATTCAAAATAGAGCTAATTCGCTTCCGTAAAATGTTTGTTACAGATTCCACAAACTGAAGATGAATGGAAGGTAATAGCTAATGACTTTGAGAATACCTGGAACTACCCACACTGTATCAGAGCCGTGGATGGATGGTGCTTCAGAGTCCGAAGAACAGTGGCAGCTTGTTCTTTAATTACAAGGGTTCATTCAGCATTGTTCCTAATGGGGATTGCAGATGCTAACTATTGTTTCTTATATGCCAACATTGGTTGTCAAGGTAGGATTTCAGACGGAGGAGTGTTTCGCCAAACTTCATTTTACCAAAAACTAGTGAAAAATGAACTCGCGTTACCCACTTCGCAATCTCTCCCTGGAAGTGATGTGTTATCTCCCTACGTTTTAGTGGCAGATGACGCATTTCCCCTACAAATACACATAATGAAGCCTTATCCAGGACATCAGGAAAAAGGTTCTAAGAATAGAATATATAATTACCGACAAGCACGCGCACGAAGAGTAGTAGAAAATACTTTCGGACTATTATCATCAGTATTTCGTGTGTTTCGAAAACCTGTAATGGTAAATGTTAAAAATGCAGAAACCATCACATCTGCGTGTGTATATCTACACAATTTTTTAAGAAAAAGCAATACCTCAAGAACACTTTATGCACCTTTTGGAACCTTAGACATAGATACACGAGATGGAACTGTTATTCCAGGATCATGGAGGACGGTGGTAGAAGATGACACAGGCATGGTGAATTTACAACGCAAACCACGAAAATCAGGTGAAGATGCAAAAGACGTTCGGGATGAATTTGGAAGGTATTTTGTGTCAAAAGAAGGAAAAGTATCTTGGCAAGACAAATACTAAGACTAAAACATAAACTATGTATTAGTACGTAAATTAATGTATTTAGTTACGTTACCATTATGTGACAATTTATCCCTATCATACACAACTGTAAGAGTGAAAAGTCGATTCAAGAAAAGTTTTTTTACTATTATTTACCACAAACTAAATTTGGAAACACTTTTCTACATAAGCTGTAAATACAGCCTATCTTAATTATATGTAAGTCCTTTTGTAAAGTTTTAATTACGACAATTTTTAAAATATATATATATTTTTTAAACCCACCAAAAAACTACTTTTATTTACTTGTATAACTAAAAAGATTGTATATCCCCTATTCCGTCTCTGGATCTGTCATTGGTAAATTATTCTGTCAAAAATAATTAGTTACATATATTGATTAACGTACCTCATAATTTTCTGCTGTTGAAAAAGGTTGTCTTGGAATGTCAACATCTAACAAAAATGTTAGGAGTTTATAAGCAAACCATTTATCTTCTTTAGGAGATGAGCCGCTCTTTGGTTTAGTAATCCTTTTATGTTCACGATGAAAAGCAGACCTCAAATTCTTGATTTTCTTTTTTACTTCATCTAATGAACATTCGTACATGTTAGCAAGTAGTATTAATTTGTCACTTTTAACTTTCCTGTCTTTATATGAAGCACTTTTGTTATTCCACAACTCCGGTGAAGTATGGTAATCTTCAATAAATAAGGTTGTTTTCTGCACATTCCACTCCATGTCGCCCGTTTTCTGTCGCTCTCATCCACCACCGCTTGGATACTGGCGACACCGTGCGACACGCTATATTTTTGTCGCACAGTGGCCCATACGACCGGCGACAAGGCCCAACCTGTAGCATGCGTCATTGTTGCTTACTACATGTCGCAGCGTGTCGCTTCGCTTGAAATACTCCTTGTCGCATGCATCAGTGCCGCATGCCACATGTTGCCCAGAAGTTGCCTCAGTGGAAACGCACCTTTATAAGCTAAGGGACTGTCGCAATACCGTCTGGGTTTCTACTAGCAAGTTACAGTAATTTTTTTCGTATTTCAGCTATTGTTGCACACTTACGGTTTTTTTGGGGGGGGTTATATTGTTGTGGTTGCAGATTGTTGTGCTACACATTATTTATAAACCAAACCATTTAAAAGCCAATTCAAAGAAACAAACGTTACTTATATACAGTGAGCGCTCGTTGGCGCGTGACGTCATGAGTGTCGTTCACTGGAGGCAAGCAGCAAAGGAGCGTTTTGGCGGGCTTTTAAATTCTCTAAATTTTAACGTTAAATTTTACGTAAAATAAGCACTTTCGTAAAAAAAAACACGTAGTGAATAACGGGTATCAATAAACAATTTAAAACCGTTTTCAAAAAATAATTAAATTACCTATTGAATTAAGTCAGGATTTTATGTTAACCTAATGATTTTTTTTCTTCCATTAAATCGCAACCGGTTTTGATTGTTTCATTCTTAGATAGTTCGGTCTGATGCGTCCATAGAGATTTTATGTACTGTTGTACATTTATCCCAAACGATCAATTTGCATTGTTGCAAAAAAAGTTTGGCCATCGCACAGTTGCGCGTTTGAGTTTCATTGATTTGGATATTCAACTGCAACTTGAATGAGCTGTTTGACCGCCTTCCAACAACTTATAAATTCATTCTGTGAGCGAATCGTTACCGAGTCAATTAGATCAAAATGTTTTTTTCAGTTCCACCGGGAGCATCCAAGAAGAAAATCCCTCTATTTCCATCGTTCACAACTTTCACGAGTGTGTCGTACGCATATTTTTGTGGCCGATTCAACGGCGGAACATTCGGTCCAACTGATTCTTGCAATGCATCATAATCATATTGTTTTCGCATTTCAACTTTTGATTAAATGTGTAGTGCATGGGACGATTAATCATGAGCCTAACTGAGGAAATACCTTGTTTGATTATCAAACCCACCCATGTCTTCAATTAATATCAATGGAATAGAAATAAAATAACTACATTTGCTGTACAGATCGTGAAACAATACAAAAATAAACACAAAGATAATTTTATTATCATTTAGGCTGTAATGCGTTTTTGCAGATGGAAACATTCAACTGAGTTATTTCTATCCTGAAAGTAAAAAAAAAAAAAAAAAAAATTACTCTATCCATCATTCGAATCAAGAGTTATGCTCGAGTTCATCCAAAAATCCCATGGAAGGAAGCACTTTGTTTTCCTAAAAAAAATCCAATGTTTGTTTTTCTAAAATCCTTACAGACTATTTGGAACATTTTTTTAAAAAAAGAAGCCAAATCGGTCCATAGAAAAAAGTACTTTGTTTTCCCGATTTTTCTTAATCGGACTGTTACGAACATTAAAAAATGAAAGGAAAAAAAACCAGCCAAACCTGTCCAGCTGTTCTCAAGTAATACGATTACCAACGAACAGCATTGCATATTTATTTATGTAGATAATGTTATTTTGCTATAGAATAAAGAATACATAGGATGTAAAGAGCGTATGGTATCACTAAGAATTTTTATAGCAAACAGTGCTTACCTAAAAATCTTAAATAAGGCACAACAACTCTGTCATAAACCAGAATGTCAATACACAAGTGTAAACCTAGTAATGAACTGTATATTAGATAAACTGCAATTACTAGAAAGTACCATGAAAAAAATCTTGGGTCCCATTGAAACAACAGACCTGTGGAAATTAAAAAGTAATAAGGAAATATACCAGAATCAATAAGAAAAAGGAGATCAATGCATTTTGGATGTATCTATAAAATGGATAACAGATTAATAAATATCTTTTTTAGATATTTATAAGAAGCTGGATTCAAGAGATCAAGAGAGATCTTAGGTAGAAGGTTTTTAAGTTTGGGAGGATTCCATGACAAGAGGAAAGAAATCCAGTGGTCTGAGCAGAGAAGGAAGAAACAGTGAAACTATGAAGGAAGATTGGATTGAACGAAGATAAAACAAACAAGGACGAACAACTGAACTCCACGCATGGTCCTAGCAGGCCTTATCGGAAAGAAGAAAAATTAGTTGAATACTATTTGGTTTTTATGTCATTTAAGTTTGGATTTATGCCGTTCATGTATTTACAAATGGGAGTGAATGAATTTTATTAAATAATATCAGTGAAAGTGAATGAATTTCTTACCTTCATATAACTTTTTCTAAGGACTTTATAAACGGTCTTGCATATTTGGGTGTAGGCCCTACCCAAAGGCTTGAGGAGAAATTATTGTTGAAAACTTTGTCTTCATAGCTTCTTCTGGTAGGCAAAAACCACAGTGTGGCGGAAAGTCTTTCAATGGGAGGATTTTGCTTCCCGCATAAATGTTCCTTGATAATATATGGAGTGACTAACGATAACAGATGTAAATAGGTTCCTTCGTGCATCCTCAATTGTGAAAGTCTTTAGGAAAACCTGTCAATTCTGAAAGATTTTTATGACGAATATTTTCTTCTTTTCATTAGTCACTCTATGCACCATACACTTCTTCTAATGCACATCTGTGCAGTAGTTTTAAAGCTACTTGCCACAATTAACAAACTAAAAGCATGATTAGGGGGGTCTATCATTGGATGTTGCCATTGTGATGACAACTGTACGACTCTGAAAACCTTGAGGATTTCATGTACCATGTGTGTATGTAGGACGACATGGAAAAAAGCCTCAAGGTCTGTCCTGCAGGCTTTTTCCTAGAGGCCCAGCCTGCATGTGTATGCCTATCTTTAAATATAGAGCATCCAAACAGCTGAGTTAGAAACCCTGCGGACATCATACTGTGACGATTATTCAAAAGATATATTATATGTGGCTATGGGGACTCGAGGAATCTATGCACTCTCCTACTAGACTGTACCAGCCCGACGTCCTTTACGGTACAGTTAAAAGAATCACAGGTTTTATAAATGCATCCACTTTGAACAGAATGCCATCGGACGACTGTCCAGTCATGGTATAGGTCCATGGCAAGCTGATCAACCACCTACAGACTTCCGAAAGATTGACTGGAGAAGTTACAGACAGCCGATTTCGACAGTGGTGGACCTGCCAACAGACACAACAGCTATCTTTTTCGAAAAAACTGTTAAAGAGGCCAGTGCGCAACTTGACAGCGGTTTCACTCCACTAGTACTTTATAACAGTTTACACCTTACCTCCTAGCAGTGATTTGGCATAAAAATCTGGTTAAGTAGACAAGAAATGCCACAATATGAACAATAGTGAATCGGATCTATAAAAGGGGGAGAGGCTCGGCGTCTCGGTGTTAAAACTGGACAACGCACATAAACAGCCGATCAAAATTTTTTTTTTTAAAAAAAAAAAGTTCAAGCAAATGCCAATGACCCTTATCACCAGACTCGAGGCACCAATAGAACAAAAGCCCATGTTTTTTAGATTAGCCCACTCCCTCCACGTGAATTCGTCTTCTGAGCACATTGCAAGAGAGACATATCATTAACAAGTAAATTATAAAATGCACCATTTTAATTTGTGAATGATAAGTAATGGCGACTTTAACTGTTGATATTTTACAGCCAGGTACATAGAGTTGAAATCATAGTAACAAACATCCAAAAGTACCCCACAACTTCATTTTTGCTTTTTTCTTTGTTTGAATTTTTTTTAGTATGAAATGTCCTTAAAAGTGATTTTGCTATACAGGGCGATTCAGGAGAAACAGTAAATATTGAATGAGGTGGTAGTACAAACATAAGAACAAAATAGTTCATATAAAGACGCGTCTAATTTCCACTCCTTTTCAAGATACAGGTACTGGAATGTTATGCATAAAATAAATCTTAGAAAATGATCAAGAGCACACAAATAATAAGTTTATTGAGGCAAAAACACAGACTGATAAAGGGGCCATTGTTCTAATCACCAGCCAGTTGGCTGGGGTAAAGCAAACAGGCGCACAGGGAATTAGGTGGCACTGTTTTCACTAACACCTAAAGATAAGGACAGAGGCCACAGACCAGTCCAAAACGAGCTGTGCAACAAAAAACCGAGGGAGAGAAGCAGCATTTGAACTAAGTGCTTTCTTTTTCTTTCATTTCAATTTGTGTCACAACTGTCCATTGACAAGATGATTTGCTGGCAAAGGATGTTGGTAGATACATGAAGCAGGACCTGTAAACTGATGACAGACCATCTTTCCCTTGCTGGACACATGTGGCAATAGAGTTGACTTAGTACTTGTTCTTCTCTTTGAAACGTAAACTGTCGCATTATTAAGACATTAGGGTCAAGTAACTTCCAGTGTAGAAGTCTTATTAGTGTTTAATAGTGTCAGAATGTTGCATTGGTTTCTGCAATTAGACTCATTAACAAACCTGGACAAGGAAACTCGTCTGATGGAAGTTAACATGTCTCTTGAAAACTTTCTATTCAAATGAGCAGTCTGGGCAGAACAATATTTTTTTAAAATATTACAGTTCTTGGATTTCAATGTTTATTCACTACTTCTTTTAACATTTACGTAGTATCATGTAGGGGATTGTTATGTAGTATATTCGTATTAACATTATTAAGTTTTAGTTTTGCAAAGTTTGCCATTCACCGAATGTGTGCAATTGGCCAGTCATGTCGTGCCATAAAGTCAGATCCACAGAAGTTATAGTTAGGGCCACATTGTTGTAGCAGGGATTTTTTCCCCTTTTTCACCATTGGCAAGTGCGGACAAGAACATGTACATAAACACGGGTTCAGGACGTATTAGTTGCAGCTGATTCAATCTTAAAATATTATTTGACCTTTGATGTAATTATTTAGTGGTGAAACAAAATAAAAAAAACCTTGGTTATCAATTTAAGGGATATCAACGTAGAACTTCTCCTCAGTTAGGATGTTAAGTCCATAGTTAATCTTTCATCTAAACACAGTTAAGTTGGTTTCCAATTTTTTTATTAAAAAAAATGCATAGGACGAATAAAGATTGAAAGCACATCCAAGTGTTTATTTCATTTAGTGAAATTCATCAATGATAAATATCAGATTATAAGGTTTACCAATGAAAATAAATTGCAAGAAAATAATAAAGAAAGGAAAAAAAATAATTCAGTGCAAAACTTGCAGGATGGCACCAACAGGTATTCAGCATCGTAATATGGTTGGTTCCAAGTTATATGACAAGCGATTGAAGTTTGAAATTTTGTTCATTTAAATAATGTCCATATGACATATTGTGACATTACATTGGACCTGCAATCTTTGTTTAATGATTATCGGTATAAATATCGATTATCGATATGCCGCGAGAGTCTAACCTCTGTGGCAGAGCAGTAGTAAGTCAAGTGTTAACGGTGGCGGGAACAGTGTGGCGGCATGTACATGTTTTTAGTACATTCGGGAAAACATTCTCGGGCACTTGGATACGGAAATCGTGCGTCCGCGTCAGTAAAAGTAATTTGGCAGGACGTCGATTCCGTGAAACCCGCCATACAGCGAAAAGTACACCTACACGGATTTAGAGAACAGTGAAGGTGTTATAGTGGACTAGCAACTGTTATGTAAACATTCAATATGCTTCTTATTGATGAGGAGTAGTTCGTTAATTAACTTTTCACTCAATAAGAATCTGTGGTCTTCGGATAAGTATTATTTAATGAATTCCAGTTGGTGGTCAGAGTACTAGTGTATGGTACAAACTATTGGAATAAAACGAGTGTTGCTATTGGTATTCCCGATGTGTGTGTGTATCATTTTAAATTTCTAGTACTTTAGGCTAACCTCTGGTGGCGACTGTGATTAAAGAATAAACTGCGAAGTACCGATACCTACATTAGACAGGTCAATTGATAATACTGTGAGCAGTATAATTTTAAAACCAGTAACTTTACATGTTTACTGTGATCAGGACTTATTAAAGTATTATTAGTAAAGTTACTAAACAAACAGGTAATTTTACATGGCTTTGCGACAGGACTGAATTTATTACAGACCTTATTATTCAGTGTAAAACAATAGTTTTACGTGCAAGCCGCTACAGAACTGACTATTAAATTAACCCAGTAAAACCTTGTAATTTTACAGTATTATGTAGTAAGCGTTTCGTGCAAATGGAGATTTTTCCCAAAGTGTAAATACAATATAGAATTCACGGATTTATTCTGTTAATAAAAGTTTGTATTACTAATTCATTTGTTTATAGTAAAACATACCCCATCTCCCAAAAAGATTACAACGCTAAGGTGCAATAACTATGATAAAATAAGTTTATAGAGTTAAATAGATAAGAAAAATAATTTTTTATTACTTGTGTAACAGTCTTTCACCCATATAACCTGCCACTGTTCCATGCCCCCCCCCCCCCCATCTTGTACCAAATGCTCTCAACCTGGGTATACATTACAGATAAGCAAATATGTTCTGCTACAATCATTCCAACAATGCTAAAGTCTTAATATACCACGACTAACCAACTCAGATGAACATAGATTTCACATTTCACGTCCCAATCACTTCGACCCACCATTCACCCTTTATGTTATACTGTTAAAGAAAG
Organism: Vandiemenella viatica; assembly: GCA_031002005.1. Taxonomy (NCBI): domain Eukaryota; kingdom Metazoa; phylum Arthropoda; class Insecta; order Orthoptera; family Morabidae; genus Vandiemenella; species Vandiemenella viatica. Next base: position 43,515,205 of record JARYHS010011408.1, read on the forward strand.
GTTTAAACAAACAACATCCTAAACATTCCAAGTTAGTGTCATCTGCACTTCCAAAAGCCTTGGTTTTCTCTTTGCCAACTTATAAGGAGGGGGGGAAGGAAACTATTAGAAAAATGGGATGAAAGGCAATAGTAAGAAACGATTTTCATTTTATTTCTCGAAAAACATTTACAGCAGAGAAAAAAAAGAGAAATCATTCCATATTTTATGCTGGAGGATCATCGACCTTTGTAGTCCTTGTATAAATTACTTGAGCATGGTGCTTGATAACTTGCTTTATAAGGCCTGAAACAAAAAAATTCAATTGAATAAATCACTCACTATGCCAAATAGTTCAACACATTTCTTTTGTGATAATTTACACCAAACATAATGCGAGCCACAATTAATTTCAGAATTGCCAGTTCCTCCTAAACAATACCTGTACCATGAACAATAATTTTGCAATCATGATTATAATTGGTAATACTATGGTGTCAGATAGACAAGGAAGTATAAATTACAGAAATGTCTGCAAATCTTACATCACTCAATTTTCAGATTCTCGCAGTTCACTTTCTACTGGAAAATGTACCTACAAATAGATTTCCAAAATAATTACTCAAATATTTAACAAATGCATAATAATTCCTTTAATCATCAGATTTGACCAAACACCAATCATACACAAAAAACGTGTCAATCTGGAGAATACTTAAGTATATCCGAACAATAGTGGTAAAGTGAAGCTCAAAATGAACAGCTATATATTCAGTTCTCACCATTCTTCTTCTTCTTTTTTATTTTTAACATACCCGAGAAAATCGGCCTTTATAACACAGTACTGGAGCAGTACAGCATAGATGGCACACGGGTCTCAAGGCTAAAAGGTGAGTGGCTGTGGTTCAATTCTTCATTTTTTGATATGGTTGATTCATAAAGGAGTCCTCAGTTCATTATTTGTATTTAAATTACTAAAGATTTATATCACTAAAACTTTTGCATTTGTGTACTTTTTTGCTTCACATTTATTGTACATATAAAATATTTTAACCTTCATATAAATAGCCGCATATGAAAACTTACATCAAAAAATTCAGTATGTTAATTAATGCTTAATAAAAAAATAAGTAGAAACTTTAACCAAGAAATGACTTAATAAAATCACTTATCATTATCAATTTTTTTTTACGGTTAAAATATACTGTCACTTTCAAATTTTCCAGTTCAGTAAATATATTTCATCTCAATAAGGTTTTGAAAACAACTCTTGCACTTGTGGCAAAATGTCGAAGGAAAAATTACATCTACACACACACCATTGACATATAAAACACAAAATATGGTAAAATTGTTTGTATGAAATAAAACTTATCATTCCAAAAAGACTCCATGAAGATTCGATTCCAGTTAGCCACAGCAATAAATTGCAGTTTTTGTAGATTAACATAAATGGTCACATATTGCTTGCCTTGGCCATTTTTTCCTTGTTTGGAATGTAAACAAATAATTTTGAGTTTTAATTCACGTGTATTAACACATGGAGGCACTAAACGGCACTTGTAACCTTTAGAATTCATGTTATCAACTAATTAACTACTGCTTCGGTTACATCAGCTAAGGAATGATGTCAATAAAGATGAAATGTCAGATGCAAGAGTTTTGGCACCAATGTTCCAATTCCAATTAGCATTTAAAAAAAAAAAAATTTTGCATTTTTATTATTTCCTAGATTTTATATATATATATATATATATAGGATAAAAAAACCACCGCTTACCAAAGAAGGGGATTCCAGCGGCGTTGGTACACGAAAAAAACACGAACACACAAAAATAAAATTTTCGAGCATGGCTCTTCCTCAGTAGAAGTGAGATGGCTGCACGCAAGCTGCTCAAAAGGGTCAACGAGTTGAGACCAGAGGTGGGATTAAATATTAATACATTGTGCAGCGGCGGGAACAGTTAGCGCATGGATTAGAAAGTAATGTAAATCAGTTAGAGAAAAGGGTTACTGGGTTGCAGATACAGTTAAGTCCAACTCCCACACCAGGTAATCCAATTTTCAGTGCTGATATTGAGGAAGAGTTTGAATTCTATGATGACAGTGGAAGACTTCACCCTATAGAATTTATATATAATTTTGAAAGATCGGACTATTTTAATTTGTTACCCGACAGTAAGAAAATTGCACTTGTGTGTAAACATCTAAAGTCTTATGCTAGGACATGGGGCGATAGGCAAGCTAGGGAAGTGACTGACTATAAGCTGTTTAATGAAAGCCTTTTGAAACATTTTTGGTCGACTAGTAGGCAGATTCAGGAAAAGAGAGAGTTGATGACGGGTAGGCCATACAGACCTGGTAGAGAAACTCAGCAGGATTTTTTTCATAAATGTTGGATTCGGTGTAAGTTCTTAGACCATCTTTATGGGGAGGAAGAATTCATTGATTTGATAGGAGCTAGGCTATCTCAACAAACAAGAAATTTAATTGCTACTTTGGAGGTATTCAATGTGGATAGGGTTTCTGAATTGTAGAGACACTTGGATGCTCAGGAGTAATTCAATGATCAACATTACCACCATCAACACCGTAGGAGGGAAAGCAGAAGTCCTTCAAGGGAGAATCATAGATCAAGAAAAGGTAGATCCAGGGGAAGAGATCATGATAATTATGCAAGGAGAAATGATAATGGGAAGTTGAGGGAACAGAACCCTCAAACTGGAAAGGAAAAGCCGCGTGGGGAGCACTGTGTGGGACCCAACAGTGGTGGGTAAGAGTTTTGGTCCAAGTACTGTTTCCCATGAGGTAAATGTTACAGTTAGAAATACTGGTGGGTCAAAACTTACTAAAAAGTTGGTTAGTGGTGGCTCTAATAATAATAAAATTGTCAAAGAGATTGAGGTCATTCCTAATGATGACCAAGTAGTTGGTTTAAATGTAAAAGAAGTAGTTCCTGATGATGATGTTTCTGTAGTAACATCTCCAGACTGTGACAAAGTTGTAAATTCAGGATGTAATAAGAAAGTTGTTAAATGTAATGTAGAAAATAATCCCATAGTGGTAGGTAACTTGGTGGAGGTAGCAGAAAGTGAATTACAAGATAAGGGTATAGTAATGAGGAATGTAATTAATAATGTTCATGGGGTAAAGTTTGATGATGGGATAGAGCAGAAAGGGAACCATCATAGTACCTTATCACTCAGGTCAGTGTGTGAAAGTAATAATTTTCATGCTGAAGACTTACGGAATGGTCACAGGTTAATTACCAAAAATAATGCAGAATTTGTAGTATATAGTACCGTATAGCTATCTGAAACTAGTGGGATCCAGCATGGCCTAGTTGGGACTATGTTTGCTTATACAGGTGGGAAGAAAATTTGTAAAAGTGCTGAAATCTAGGAGTTTCTTAGATATTTTGAGGAGGAGGGTGATATGGTGGTGTCGATAAAAAAAGACCTACTTGAGGAGGAGGATTGTGAGTTAGAATGTTTGTCTACTGAAGAGAGAGAGATTGAAAAGGCTTATGTACCAATCCTTAAGTTGGAAACATGTTCTGAATGTGACTTATCTGATACATTATTTAGCTCTTTATTTGGTGTAGATAATGGTATTGAAGAAATGGGTGGGAGTAAGGGTTTATCTGAACTAGTTTCTGATTTGGAAAAATGTGTAGAATGTGATTTAGGTGACACCATGTTTTCTACACTTTGATGTAGGAGCTAATTGTGAAGTGATAGTAGCTGAGAAAAATACTTATGTTGTGACAGAAGCCATTAAGCCAGATGTTAAAGCAGCTGTAGGTACTGATTCAGATAGTTTGGTAGGTATAGGTAGTAATCAGATAATGGAGTTGGAAGTAATGACAGACTGGACTGCAGTAGTAATGATAGTAAATTACCAGTTGAGTCAGCAACATTGCTGTTAAGGGACAAACAATTTGTAAAAACAGAACCATTTTATGTCTCAGCTGTTCTATGGTTATAACAAAGTCTGTTGTTTGAGATGATTCAAAGTTGGTGTATCTGTCAGTATATAGTTTGGCTCTGTGTAAATAGAAGTGAAGTATTAGATATTTAAACAAAAGCAGAAGAAAATTGGAAAGTTAGGAAAAAGTAATTTACATGGTTTTGGGTTTCAGGGAAATCCTGAAACCCACTTTTATAGTAAGATGTAGGGGCCTTTACCAAAAATCTGGGAAAGGGTGCTCTAATGTCTGCTATTTTTATGAGAATTAGTTGCTGGAATGCATGGTTTGGGGAGGGGTCACCAACTGTAAATATCTAATTTTTGTAAATAAAATTGTTAATGTGTATAGATAGTTTGTGTCAGTACTGAAGTTCAGATGTAGATATAATGATACAGAATGTTTAAGATGTAAGAATTCCTATGTATAAAACAATTTTTAACAGTTTTGGTGATGTTGGTACTTGTTACATTGTGGTGACAAATGATCAGCTGTAAAATGTAAACAGACTGTTGTCATTAACAAGCAGACATCAAGTGGGTAATCTGTAATTCTGTGAATAATTAATTTGCAACTTAAGGTGATGGAATTGAATGTTTGTTGTGTAAAACAGTAACTAAAAAAAAAAAAAAAAATTGCATCTGTAAAAAGACAATTATTGTAACCAAAATCAGTGTCATGAACTATGTAATGAAGGATTGTATATGTACATTTGTATAATTGCAAAAGTCATTATGGTTCATTGATTGTAATCTGTTTGTGTTGGCATTATGTGTTCATTCAACCTGCTTAGATTGATGCCAGATTCAATAAATTTTAACCGTGTAAAATTAAGCGAATCCTGGGGAGGGGTTGTAACAGCCCTCATACCTGAACTTTAAATAGAATTGTATTTAATGAAGTATTTGTAGTGAGCTAAAATTTGCTTGAATATGACCTGGTATGTTTGTTTTGCTATTTCTTGTAAATCAGTGTATATAGACTTTATTTTATGAAAAGAAATTATTTAAAGGCAATTTAATATATTTAAGAACTGAACTGGGCAAGAGAATTCCTTAAATGTTTGTAATTCCAAGTATTAATGCAAGTTACGATGCCTACATGACAATTTTCTACAGTTTAAAATGATTTCTGTAAATATTTAGTGTTTAAATATCTTTAATTTCCATTTCTAACCATTTTGTAATGATGTTAAATGATTAAGTACTATTTCTGATTGTTTTTAATATGTTTAATTGTTGGAGTAATTGTTAATGTTTGAGAAATATCTCGCGGTAGCTTTTGAACTGTTCGGAAAATTTCGATAGAGCCTATATAAAGAAATCAGCAGAAGGACAGTTAGTTTATACAGATTCACTTTGGAACTGCCAACGACTGCGTTAGTAGTACGAGTATCTCTGGATTGTATCTATGCATGTCAACAATATCGTTGATGTTGTTTTGAAAATAAACGAAGGTTTAAGCTGAAATACCTCGTGGACTACTTAATTACCGTATCAGATTAATTAAACCACGAAGAACCTGACAAAGTATTACAACAATTTATGAAAGGGTGTTCTGAAGTCGGTTCCAATTCAGGATGCATCGTCACTGTTAGCGAAAATAAACTAATTTGTATTCCACCCCCCCCCCCCCAATCTTTCCTTTCCAAACATACACTGCAGTTAATTTTACACCATAGATAATTGACTGAAACTTATTAAAGTTAGTGTTTAAAATTTCTTCCATCCCCAACAGGTTATAACCAAAGATGCAAGAGAACTATCTTAGAATTAATCTTACCTTTTTGTAAAAGTTCATCCAATGCTCTCCTGGCTAATGAGCCTCGCACTTTTAACCTCTCACTGACTACAGATGGTGTAATTAGTTTATACGAAGGTACTTCCTTTATCAGCTTCTCATATGTAGCTTTGTCAAACAGAACTTGATTGTTCAATTTGTCACGAACTTTGCCTTTTGACCACTTCTGCAAAACAATTAAGAAAATAGTATCTCAGAAATTCAAAGGAAAATATGTATTTTCTTAGTAATATGCAGCTTCTCAGACTCATTAAATCAGTTTTTACCATCAAAAATATTCTGGAAAGAGTTTACATCACAGAATACCATTTTTACAGTAATTACATACAGAAAAAAAGTATAAGCTTGTGAGGTACACAACCTCACCATTTGTGATTTTTTTTAAATGTTAGTAAAATTGTTTTTTTTTTAATTTATTTAGTAGTTATGATTTTAAATATTAACATTGAGTTTCTAAGGTCACAGAATGTCAAGGAAGGTATACGAATCCTTGGTGAAAAGAACAGTTGAAAAGAAAAAAAGGAGTAGTTGAAGAGAAAATTAAATGAAAGAAGATGTGGATGGAAAAAGCTTAATGGAGAAGCTGTAAAAATCCTGGCGGGATTTGTAATGGAAAATATTAGCCTGAGGGCAGAAGCTTAGTATAATGATAAAGTTAGTGAAACATTAAAGTTGTATTAGGTAACTGATTGTCATTTGAAAGTGGAAGATAATAAGATAAGTGGAAGACTGTTTCATATTGAGATTATAATAAAGTGTAGTTGATTCTTGAAGTACATCTGGTATGATTTTTTAATAGTAGTTTGATTTACAGTGGTGGTATCTAAGAAAAACCAGTGGTGGACATAGAGGATTAAATAAAGATCCTACCTGAACTAATCTGACGCTGGAAACTTAAGGAAAAATAGTATAATTTATTTTTTAAAGGTAAAAATAAGAGATGAAGGTAAGATTGTAAAGAAGAACCAACATTTCTAAAAACAAAGAACTTTACAAGCTATAAAACTGACCAGATATGTGGTCACCTGAAAAGCATAATAATATCTACATATAGCAGTGAGTTTTCAAAAAGCTTCTAGAATAAAATGAAATGTTCAGTATCAGGAATGAGAAATCTGAACTCTACTGAAAACGGCAATGGCATAAAGAAAACTGCAATGATGCTGTAAGACAACAAATTTAACAATATTTCTGGGTTTCAATTATTAGAGTTCACCTTGTTCTCTGCATTTTTTTTTTTTTTTACAAATAGTAACAGACTGTAGAAGTTTCTTAGCTAAGGATTCATTTATTTCTTGTGTCCAGGACACAACATTACATTCCTAAGGATGATAAAAATGTATTCTGTTTTTTTTCCTTCGGGCTTTGTCCCGTTTACATTATTTGAGGCAGTGGAGGAGTGGGAACATGGGAACAGGAAGGAATTAAGTGCTTGCCTTTTAAAGGAGCCATCCCAGTATTCACCTGGAGTGATTTTAGGACACCGTGGAAAATCATATTCTAAATGAACCCACTAGGCATGGCCTACGCTTAAATAGAAAAGGGAAGGAAACACTTTCCGATTTGTTAGCTAAAGCTGTAAGCAAAACCACTTCCAGTGATGATGGGGTCAGGACTGTGACTTTTTTTTTTTAGGAGTGGCTGGTGAAGTGATGAAAATTAAGTGATCAAAGAGATAGATTGCAGATGAACAACGGGAAACATTACAAATGCTTAAAAATATATATATAGATGAAACTGTTGAAAATAACAGACAGGCACAACTGAGATGGCAAAGATTAATGCTGAAAAAATAATAAAGTCTGAAAAGGTGTGTTAGTGGTGAACTGCTGAAATATAATGAATAAAGTAACAGTATTAGGAAATTTAATAGACATACACAAACCACAAGTAATTAAAGGTGTTGAGCATTGCTTAAAAGAAGGAGTACTAGACAGTGAGGTTTTTCCCCAATGGTAACAAGGTCATTCCATGTCGACTGAACCAAGCCATGACACCCACAGACTCGGATTTTGATGAAACTTTGTAAGTTTAGTCTTTCTATACAGAAAAGTAAGCACATCAATATTTTCTTCTCAATCTGGTTTAGTTTCATTCTACAGCCACTAGAAATTTTGAATGTTTGATATATTCCTAATTCTGACGATTCTGCTCTTTGTCTGAAAATAATTTATATTTCATTTATTTTTCAATCAATTTTTATGAAAGTTTACACCAATATTAATGAAAACATGAGGATTCCAGAAAAAAATATGAAAATATTCCAAGTAATATTTTATTTTTATATATATATATATTAGACATTGGGATAGGAGAAAAACCACCGCTTACCAAAGATGAGGGCTCCAGCGGCGTCAAAACACGAAAAAAAACACACAAACACAAACATAATACAAATTTTCGAGCTTAGCTCTTCATCAGGTTGTAGGATGAGGTGGCTGCCCCGCGGAAGCTAGCAGCCAACTGAGGAGACCACACAGGGTGCACATGGTCGGCTGGTCGGGGTGGAGATGGAGGGGGTTGTTTCCCCCCCTCCATCTCCACCCCGACCAGCCGACCATGTGCACCCTGTGTGGTCTCCTCAGTTGGCTGCTAGCTTCCGCGGGGCAGCCACCTCATCCTACAACCTGATGAAGAGCTAAGCTCGAAAATTTGTATTATGTTTGTGTTTGTGTGTTTTTTCGTGTTTTGACGCCGCTGGAGCCCTCATCTTTGGTAAGCGGTGGTTTTTCTCCTATCCCAATGTCTAATATATCCGCTCTCAGCGCCTTTGTTTCCAAACAATCTATATATATATATATAAAATTTCATGTATTTTTTGCTGAAAGTGTGCAATACGTTAAAGTCAATATCAACCAAAGGGAATATAATAACCCCAAAAAAACTTTTCTCCTAATGATCTTAGAAGTTTGTTCTGTCATTTAAAAAAATTAATGTTTTTTCATTTCTTTCAAATATAATTTTTGACAAATTTTCTCTATCCAATTTTTTTTTTTTTTACATAGCTATATATTATTTGCTGTTCAGTTCAGTTGGTATTTTGGGATTGTTGCAGACTTCAAAGGAGAAGGGGATGCTAAAATTAAATTTTTGCATCCCCAAGGACTCTCATCATTTTATTGGTCAAAGCGAGACGATATCTGCCCTGTGCCAATTCCACATCTGCTTGCTGTTATAGACTCTCCAGCAACATCAACTATAATTCCCTACACAGTGTATGAGGATATTCCAAGAAAGAATTAGTCAGATTAAAGAACATAAATAGTAATATATGTAGAAAAATATCAAATGGAAATGAATAACCCAAAATTTGTGTTATAGTATTTTTTAGTTAAATTTTTCTTAAATATTATGTACTGTATATATAAGCATTTTCTATTTGTCAAATCCACATAAACTTGAATCTATAAAGGTTAATAAAATATTAATCATATTATTACATAAAAGATATGGAAATAAAATTGAAGTTGAATCACTATTTCAGAGGAAAAAAGTAAATAAAAAAATCTTTTGCAAGTTATAGAAATAACAAGCCGATTTGATATATGTTCAATGTTTAATAGAATAACACATTAAAAATTGTGTTTGCAACTTTTTTACAGCAAATAATATAAAACTATGTAAAAAAATTGGATAATGAAATTTTTTATAAATTATATTTAATTTTAAAAGTATATATAACGAAATGAGAAAAACCATTATTATTTTTAATGACAGAACACAGTTCTAAGATCATTAGATAAAAAAAATTTATTGGGTTGTTATATTCCCTTTGGTTGATATTGACTAACGGATTACACACTTTCAAAAAAAATTATGAAAATTATTTTTTATGTATATTTAAAACTTTACTTGGAATTTGTTCATATTTTTTCTGGAATCCTCATACTTTCATTAATATTAGCGTAAATTTTTATAAAAATTGACTGAAAAATAAATGAAATATAAATTATTTTCAAAGAGCCGAATAGCCAGAATTTAGAAACTAACAAACGTTCAAAATTTTGATTGGCTGTAAAATGAAAACTAAGCTAAATTGAGAACAAAAAATTGAGGTGGAAACTTTTCTATATGAGAGGACGAAACTCACCAAGTTTCATCAAAATCCATGTTGGTGGGTGTTAAAATGTCATTTTTTTTTTTTGTTGAATTCACACGGGATGACCCAACAGAGTGTACTGCACAGATGGAGGAGCAATTGGTGGAGGGGTAGTCATACTGGTTAGCAAAGACTAGTAAAGTTCACTGGTATTCATAGATCATAACCACAAGTTTCTAAGGGGGTGGTAAAAAAAAAAAAAAACGAATGTGCTGGCTGCTGACCGTAGTGGAAGAACGATGAAGATGAGGCTCTTTGGGAGAAACTAAATTTATACTCACAATTCATAAGCGTAGAATGGTCATTATTGGTGGGGAGTTAGATTTAACAGGTGTGAATTGGGTAGGAAATAAGATTAAGAACACAAAGGGATAGAGATTTACAAATATCTTAGTGAGGGAAGGGACACTAGACAAGAGGTAAACAAAACACAAGGCGACAAGACATGTTGGATACTTCCTAAGAAAGCCTGATGTCACTGCACAGTTCTTACGAATATTATAGAATCTGATTAACCAATGACCAAAATTGAACAATTTCAGAATTTAATAGATATACAAGGGAAAGGTTCTGAAAGGATGGCACAAATACAGTGGAGTCGAAGCGAGAAGAGTTCAATGAAATAACATAAAAGGATGAAGAACCTACATACTATACGTAATAGGGAGGTGAGAAGGTTAAAGAAGAGAACATTAAAGAGTTAAGAGACAGCAAGGCAGTAGGGAATACTTAACTAAACACGGAGTTGATAGTAGCAAAGAGGGTAGTTAAGGATGTGTTTATGAAAAATATTACTGGTGCAGAGGGACCAATTAACAATGAATCTAGAAATATCTATGGCTACGTTAGAAATCTGAGTGGAAATGAATGTATTCAGACAACTGTAGATAATGATGGAGAAGAAGTTAGTGAAGATTTGAAAAGATATTGACTGGTCTAATAAGACCACTATGGACTATAGTCCTGGGGTGTGAGGGAATAAATTAGTGGGGGAGGGCCTCAATGTAAGTATAGATGAGCAAACTACAAAATTTTAAACAGATCCTCAGAAAATTTTGAAGGAACTGAGAAGGTAAAAAAAAGAGTAAAGGGACAGTAGAAAATAATATCACTACAAATGTATTAAAAGATAGCAAGATACGATATTGTACCTTACCCTGAAATATTTAGATTGAGTCTGGAGTCTTGTTGCTTACCAGAGAACTGGAAAAAGAGTTATGGAATACTGGTTCATAAAGGAGGGAAGACAAATGGGGTTGAAAATTACAATACGATGACACTGGGGCAAAATGATGGGTGTGTTTCTGTTTTTGTGTTCATTGTTGCACACCTGCCTTAATCTGCAGAGATTGGTTTATTTTCATTGTAACTATTATCAGAGCACAACTAATATGTAGACACCCCATAAATGGAACATACTGGATGCACGGCAAACCTGGCTCCTGAATCAATGAACGCACCCGAACCCTGCCTTTCTAGCACATCAACCTTCACACTCAACAGCTTACCTATAGCAAGGTTAAAATTAAATTTCAGTAAGGCACCATTCCAAGTGAAAATTATAAGTTTCTGGAAGCATTAAATTTGGGTCCCATTAATTGAATACTATACATAATGCGATGTTTTATCAGTCTTACTGGAAACGAACTTCAATTGGAAGCTGCCACCCTTCAAATCGGCTACAGTACAAGCCATCATCTCCACGATTTAAACATCAAATAGTAAAACCATCTCTCTCCCCTTCTCTCTGTTATGGATATTAAAGTATGTAAATGTGTGCTATCAATTTTTAAAATTGTGGACTCAATGGAATCAAGTTAAACATACGTACCAGCAGTAACCTGTGATCAGCTACTGACCTGTACTTACTTATGAGGAGACAGAAAAGGACCATCAGTTGACAGTTGGGTGGCAAAACGAGTGGAACATTTCACAGCAGGACAGCGATAATACAAAAAGAAAGACATAAGACACTGAAAATTTTATGTTTTATACATTCTGTCAATAGAACAGTCTGCAAATTGTGAATACAATATTTTAGGAGCATAACATGTAAACACCACCCAATTATCCAAGTTTTGCTCTCCTATCGAAATTTTTATTGTAATAATACAAAAGAAATTTTTTAAGGCAATATGAATTCAAATAAAACAGGAATTTAAAACATCAGTCACCAATGTTCGAGACAGGAAGATTGTAACAACTTTGGTGATGCAGTCCATCTGCCTTAAACTCTGACAAGTGATGTCAGTTCTTCTCCCAGCCAGTTTTTATTTTATATTTGTAACATCCTGCCCTTATCTGTTGTTTTTTCTATTACCTTATTTGATTTGACAATTTGTTTACACACTAAAGACCATAATGAAAAAAATATCACATGAAAAATTTACCTTCTTCTTTGCCTTTCCCCCAGAGCCACCTTCCTTCTTTTTCTGAGTTTTCTGTGGCTGCTTAGAAGAGCCTCCTTTCGAATCCTTCTTGGGAGGCTGAAATTTTGCAAAATAATATGTATTAATCATGAAAACCTATTGTCGGTTTATCTATTAAAAATTTATATCAGACTCATTAAATCAGTTTTACCTTCAAAGGAAATTTCAGGATATTTTCACATCAGCTGACAAATTTTGGTGTATGCATGCTAAACATCTCTTAATACTAAACATTATGAAGTGCAGTTCATGCCTAATTTTATACATTGTTCGAAAGCCACTAAAATTCATTTAGCAAATAATAGGGGTCATATTTGTGGTTGCACTGCTGTCTGACAGGCATATGATACATCGGAATTATTGCAGATTGTGAGTCCACAAGGAACTGGAACTATAACACTGCAGATACCCCTAGAACTAATTTCCGAAGCAGTTTCAGCAAAATCTTGCTGTTCCAGGATGCAGTAAAAGCTAATTACTGCTTAAAACTACTATGCGTTGAGATTGACTACCGTAATATTATGACGACATTAGTCAGTGGGGAACAATGTTGATGTAGAAGAATTGCAATCTCTGGTAGACCCGATGCACCAGTATCAATGGTTGATTGTACATTTGTACCAAATTAGAAAGCCAAGCAATTTGGAATTTTCATCATTGCTTCTGTGTTAGTAAACAATATTTTGCAAATTTCCCTTGTGATCCAGATCACTGTAGACTAAAGTTATGCTCTACTTGCAAGTGATGTATGCAAAACAAATGAGACTTTTTCAAAATTCAAATCATAAACATGTTCCAATACTTCATGAAAAATTTCACTTTAGCCTCATTACTGCACTCTTTTTTTCTGATTAGTGCTCATATATTTTCATGGCAGTATAAATATTAGTATGTTTGTATTATTCAGATGACTACAGCTTCAGTTTTAAATTATTTTAACAATGATCCCACTATCCCAAATGTACATTTTCAAAAGAAATATATTTAGCGATTTACTACAGTACTAACTATTCACAGAATTAATTTTAAAATGTTCTTTTTGATATTTATTTTCCTTTTCTTTTAGATATAGACAGGATTTTTTTTTGTTTGCCTATAGTATGATACACCACAAGAAAGGGTGTGAATAATGCTGTAAAATGACACCTCTCCCAGCTCTCTAGCTAAATTGAGCTCCAGCCAGATTTCAAGGAAAATCATAAATGAATACAATGAAAACATGGATTGGTGGTTATAAAGGGATCTGCCAAAAATTTTACTGGCAAGACTGGCCAAACTAATTAAAATATATATATATATATATTGGAAACATTGCCGCTATCATTATTTAAAATAAGTAACAGAGCATCAGCTAGGCCAACATCTGTGCTTAAATCTAAAAAAAAAAAAAACACACAATAAGTTAAATGTGGTGCTCTGTCAAAGGTACGAGACATCCCCCCAGAGAAGAAAACTATGCATTAAAGGATAGCACCCTAATCGGAGGTGAGTAAAGAGAACATAATTCCTTCTCACCCGTTGGAAGGAGCTGCTTTTAGCTGAACGATCGGTTCAACCAGCAGGCGCTTACTATGCTCTACTTTCAGCCACTGCATCTGTCATTCATCAAAGATAATTCTTTTCTCCATCGAGGCAAGGTGTGACTATGAGATTTGAGAAAAATCAATTATGATTTTGTCAGAGGGTAACTTGGCAGCTTCATCCACTGCCTCATTTCCACATTCCCAGCAAAAATGCATCTCCTTTCCACAAGATTGGAAGAATTGTAGGGCGTCCTCTTGTCTTGGACCAAACAGCTTGCTGGATAATGTGGGTTTTATCTAACAGGCAATACCGCTCGCTTCGCGCTGTTAACGTGTCGTCATAGTGACGTCACGTTCACGTACAGTCAATTTTTGTGTGTATTGTGCCCTCGCTACGCTCGGTCACAATAATTTAAAACTGTACAATATCAACATAAACTGATATCCCGAAGGTGGATCAGATGCAGGCGGCCGCTGGTAAGCGGCCGCAGATGTCCGATAACACAAACAGATGTCCAGTGTTTGATGTGTTATCGGACGTCTGCGACCGCTTACTAACGGCCGAATAGTCACAAAAATTGACTGTACGTGAACGTGACGTCACTATGACGACACGTTAACAGCGCGAAGCGAGCGGTATTGCCTGTTAGATAATACCCGATAATGTTTCCTAATGCCTGAATGCAACTGAGGGAATCACAGCATATGATGTACTTAATGTCGTAACCTACTTTCATATTTCAGAGACTTAAATAAAGCGTATACACTGCACCTGTTGGCGTAATCACTGGGACACAAAAAGAAATTGTTGTTTTATTCTAAAAATTATTACACATGTTCATTGGATGACATTACTTAAGTTGCTCTTACAGCTGTAAAAAAGACAGCACAAAAACTGCCATAACGTTGAACATCGAGTGACCTAGAGCAGGCATAGGCTCTAGTGCAATCACTGGGACTCATGAAGGAATTCTGGTTTGAAAACTTGCACATGTTCGTTTGCCGATACTATTTAATATATGTTGCTTTAGATACCTCAAAAATTTCACTCAAAAACTGCCGTAACGCTATATCACAAGTGATTGGGAGTAGCCTTGCAGTGAAGTATAATGATCATGCACACGTTCTTTGAATGATATTATTTGTAAATATGTTGCTATCAAAAGAATATGGAAAAAATTACACGGTGGGGAAAAAAAAAAACTTTGAACCGTAAGCGAACGTTAGTTGCCTCATTTATGCACACACATGCGACATTCATTTTTTTTAACATCTTAACGTCTCTCTAACAGCGAGGTTTTTAGAGACGGGAAAGGATTGGGGGCAAGGAATGGGATGGAATTCGGCCATGGCCTTTTGAAGGAAGTGTCCCGGCATTTGCCTGGAGTGATTTGGGAAACCATGGAAAACCCAAATCCGGATGCCCGGATGGGGATTCGAACCGCCGTCCTGCCGAATGGGACATCCAACAATAATATGTATTACATTGTTAAGAAACATATCCAGCATGTTATGTCGGAGATGTATATATTCTACGGCATGTATCAAAGTAGTCTGTGGCAATATTAACATAGTTTATGTTTAGGCTGAAAGTGCGGCAATATCCTTGTTTCAGCATTAGGTGGAAGGAATTTAATTTTTATAGTTGACATGCAGCCTGTACCAAAATGGCGTTTGGTTCTTGTTGTTAAAGCATAATTTGCTAGAAATTTGGATTTATTTAACATTTAAGTTATCATGTTTTTCAAGCAGAATCATTAGCAGCATCTGTGGATAGGTTGGAATGTAGCCTGGATCAAAAGTGATAGACACTCCCTTTTGTAGCTTAATGGACTTCAAATTTTGTTTTTATAATAAAGTAGGTTTGGTTTTCGTCATTGGTAATTGACGCATTTTGTTGCACATACTATTAGCATCGCTGGAAGTCACATATGACAACAAATGGCGTCGCCTCGTCGCTTAGAGTGCAATGTTATGGCAATTTTTTTTATTATTATTTTGCATGAAGTTGGTGCATTTTACACTATCTTGATGGGTGTAATACAAACATATTACTAAATAATACACTCCCAGTTACTCACCACCTTACACTGCGGCACTTTTCAAATGGAATTTGAGAGGATGGATTTATTTTATAGCTCTAAGCGCAACATATGTTAAATAATATCACCCAACAAATGTGTGAAACAGCTTTCAGACCAAAATGACAATTCCTCAACGAGTCCCAGTGATTGCGCTATCACCCAGGCATATTACAATGTCTAACAATAATGCACATTTTCCTTAGCAATATATTTTAGTCATAAACTACGTACGTACTACACAAATTTTATACGAAAAATAAAACTGCCATAGCATTACATACTACAAGATTAGAGAATGCCATTTGTAATAGTATGGGTAATATCAAGATGGGGATACCGCTGCGGCCTCGTATAGTAAACACACAGATCACGTGGTGTATATATATGACATCATTGTAACGAATGGTCCAGGAAGCATTAAAACAAACTCAAATGATGAATGACGAAATCATCTATATATTAACAGGCTAAGCGAAAACTTCTGTTACATTTTTAAGAATATTGCGCGCATGGAGAAGTGTGAGATTTGGCATAGTTAAGGATTATATGGAGAAGAAGTGAAGGAAGCTAAAATATATATTTATAATATGCATTACAAATACATTTAATTAAGTAAAATAAAACGATCGCTCGCCTATGTAGTTCGCTCAGATAGCTGGTAGATGGCACAGCTAGCGGCCAGAATATTGGGCGAACGGAGGAACTTAAAGAAATACAGAAAGCTAAAATTATATATAGTATATTTTACAAACCTTGGAATCGATATAAGCAGTCAGAGATTGCTTCAGTTGTAAACAAATGCGCAGTTTGTCTCTGAATTGTGACATGGGCTGCGCAGAACGAATTTCCCGTAAACCTTTTACTCTTGGTCCAGGCCAAATTTCAACCTAACCATGATCAATATGACAAAACGAACCTATTTAGGTTGATATGATCCCTGTACCGATAACTTTTGTGTCATTTTTATAGTGCTGCTAACATTTCGCGGTAGCGGAGCATCCCATATTTCGGCATTTTAAATTTAATTCGTGGCGACTTTTCCGGAAAAGGAGAGTGCTAAACGTGAAGAGGACACTATAAGGAAACAGTTAATCCAAATTTCAACAGGTCAGTAACAGTTTTTCACTGGTGGAGAATGTCCCACCCCACCCAAAAATATAATAATTAATTTGTGAATGTGTGTGTGCGCGCGCGTGCGAAATAGGATCTGAGCCAACGCTCTTACGTGAATTCCCCGTATTGAGACACACTGTGGTCTTTGGTAAAACGAAAGACTCGGATAAAGTAGAGATTAATGTTTGAAGTTATGAAAGGAATACTTTGAAAAGGAATGTAGCGATTCTGCCAGATACTATATGGTAATTTGATTTTTTTAAATGTTAAACTTTGATTAAGCGTCTTCTGATTTTTTAATTTCAGTAATTTCACTAGAGAGAGAGAGAGAGAGAGATAAGAAATAAGGAATACTTATTTGCGTGAAATTCAAAATGATAATAGACCAAATTTAAATAGCGAACACACAAAATGACGAAAATTTAAATGCGCACGTTTCATAAAGCTAAAGCAGTTTTCCGGCCTAAATGAACCATCGATAAATACACTTCATCATTTGCTATGGTTAGATTAGAAGCAAAAATTTAGCATACAGTCACGCATGGAGCGTATCGTTTTAATTTTATAGGTAATGCAGAGAATTACTAGATTATTACTCTTTCATGAAAAACTAAACAACTTAATGAATTACGGTCGAATTTTGATCGCTGGGCGATCACTAGTATTTTATAATTATGTGTTTCTGTCGTAATGCAGCCTGGATCAAAGTAAAACGAAACCATAACACACGATATTGCAGATATCCAATTTCCAGAGTAGCTGTTACTGTGTTGGTACATGCAGACTGAATATGTCACAATTAATGTAATTGTCACAATGATATCGGGTGTTATCTAACAGGCAATACCGCTGCCTCGTGACTTTAAACATGTCGTCATCGTGACGTCACGTTCACGTACAGTCAATTTTTGTGAATACTGTGACCGAGTGTAGCGAGGTCACAATAATTTAAAGCTGTACAATATCAACATAAGCTGATATGCCAAAGGTGGATCACATGCAGGCAGCCGCTGGTAAGCGGCCGCAGATGTCCGATAACACAACCAGATGTTCAGTGTTGATGTCACAAAAATTGACTGTACGTGAATGTGACGTCACAATGACGACATGTTAACAGTCGCGAGGCAGCGGTATTGCCTGTTAGATAAAACCCGGCAGCTCTGATATTTGCTATGAGACAGCTACAGGAAAAACATTATGAGTATGGAAAGGATCTTCTATTGGTATTTCTCGATATTGAGAAAGCATATGATTGTGTACACAGGAGTAAGGTATGGAAGGCCTTGGAGAAGAGAGGAGTTCCCAAAGAAGCCATCAGGAGAGTGACGGAACTGTGAGCTATGTGAAAATAGGGGAAGGAAGATCAGATTGGCTGGAACAAAGGAATGGACTAAAACAAGGAAGTGCTCTATCACCAATACTCTTCACTGTAATCATGGATGAAATTATGCAGAAGGTGGCAGTGAGGATGGAAGAGGAAAACATGAAGGTGATGGCTTTTGCGGACAATCTGATGATCTGGGTTGGGGGGTGGGGGGGGGGGTGAAGAAGAGGAAGTGCAGTGGCAGTTGGATGTATGGACAGACAGTGTGAAGGAGTATGACCTGAAATTTAATGCAAAGAAATGTGAGTACATGGTAACAACCAGAAGGAAGAAGAGGTTAACCCAGGAAATTGTGATGGCAGGGGAACAACTAAAGAAGGTAAACAGGTTCAAGTACCTGGGGCGTGTATTAGAGGAATGTGAAGGAAATTGATGGCAAGATAAGTGAAAGAGGAAGACAAGCAAAGGTGTTCCTAAGGACCAGTAGAAGCCTGATATGGAATAAAGAGGTGCCACAGAGAAGCAAGAGAGTAATCTATCATACATACTATGTGCCTATCTTGACTTATGCTGCTGAAACGTGGAAAATGAAAAAGCGGGACATCAACAGAGTAAAAGCAAGTGAAATGAAGTGTTTAAGAGGTAGAATGGGAATTACAAAAATGGAAAGAATAAGGAATGAAGTGATTAGACGCACCATAAAAGAGGAACCCCTACAGGAAAGGGTAGAGAGGACCAGACTGAGATGGTATGGACAGGCAAAGAGAATGGAGGCTCAGAGAATCCTAAGAAAAATCCATGAAATTAAGATGCATGGTAAATGACCCAGAGGAAGACCAAGAAATGGATGGCTGAAAGGAGTGGAGGAGGGTGTAGGGAAGAGAGGAGAGGACTGGAACTAAGTGGTGACAGAGAGGTGGTGGGATGAAAGAAACAAATGGAGGGGCTTGTGCATAAAGCAGACCCGACCAGAGGCTGGAAATTGTTAAGGATGATGATGACTTTCAGAAGTACATTACTGACTGAAAATGTCTTGCAATTAACTACAGCAGTATTATGGGGTAATATCTAGATCGCGATACAGCTGCAACCACTTACTGCCTCGCGATGCAAACACTTCCGGATGGAGAAAGTATGACGTCACTACCTTGCTGAATGTGACGTATACGTTCAACTTGCAGATTTAAATGTCACTAATGGGGTCTTCCACGGAAAGCAGTCCATCACTAATATGTCCCATATCGTGAAATCGTAATTTTGCACCAGTAGTACAGGAATAAATTCATTTGCAATGAGGTTTTGATGCAGCCTGCACCACACTGAAACGTAACTATTGAACACCTGGTTTAATTCTAGATGGGGATACCGCTGCCTCGCGACTGTTAACGTGACGTCGCGTTCACGTAGTCATCGGTGTAAAAACATATAATTTAAAGCTGTACAATATCAACATAAAATGATATCCCAAAGGTGGATCAGATGCAAGCGGCCGCTGGTAAGCGGCCACAGATGTCCGATAACACAACCAAATGTTTAATGTTTGAGGTGAAGCTCGCATTTCATCAGAGAAATATTAGAAAATATTGCTAATCTTCGCAGGTTCAATGCCGGATGATGATGAAATGCGAGCTTCATCTGAAACATTGAACATCTAATTGTGTTATCAGACATCTGCAGCCGCTTACCAGCGGCCGCCTGCATCTGATCCACCTTCGGGATATCAGTTTATGTTGATATTGTACAGCTTTAAATTATTGTGACCTCGCTATGCTCGGTCACAATATATGTTTTTACACGGATGACTGTACATGAACGCGACGTCACGTTAACAGTCGCGAGGCAGCGGTATACCCATCTAGAATTAAACCGAACACCTTATTGCTGATACCTAATTTCTATGTCGTATCTATGGCTGTTTACATCTTAATGTGGTCTGGACCAAAGTGAAACGTAACCGTCGCACACGATATTGCTGAAACCCAATTTCCAAATTGCATCTATCACTGTTAGTTTGGTCCAGGCTGCGTTTCAACCTAAACGCAAACAGTTATTGACAAAATCTTGTTTTAATAAATATTTTATTTCATATGAATGATTTTAATAGCAATTTCTGCAACACGAGGAAATACAGAATACCGGAATCAAATACAAATCAATGGAATTGTGACTAATAACGATAATGAACGATATCAATTATCAGGTTGGAATGTTGATACTATTATTAATTGTGCAATCCGTAATTTTTTTATTTTTATTACTGTTGGTTACGTTCTATGGCCTAATGTGTACTCTCAAATCGATCGAAGGCTGAACACGTCACACAGAAACAGAATGACATCATACTCTCTCCATCAGGAAGTGTTTACATCCTGAGGCAGTAAGTGGTTGCAGCGGTATCGCAATCTAGATATCACCCGTATTATGACTTCATTACTGAATCTTGTATCGGAATCGATCTACAGTAGACCCCGCGATTCCGCCACAACAATCACTAACAATATCATAATAATGCTGTAGTCAATCGCAAGATGTATAATTTTCAAGCAATAACTCAGTTCTAATACACCCTGGATTATAATTTTAATGTGAAATTAGGTTGCAATACACCCTGGACCAACATGACATAGAAAAATGTTCTTCGGAAGTATCTCTAGAGGTGTCTTGTGTTGGACTACTGCAGTATTATTTCGCCGAATTACGATCTTCAGTAATACCGAAGTTTGAACGCTATTTTATATGTTTTAAGATTTGACAGTAATATATTCTCTAATAATATCGTTCAAGGAACGGGTGTATTATCGTTATACATCAAAATATCCATGCTGTCGATAAATTACCACTAGGTACGGCATTTTTTTGTGACAAGTTTGCGCAGTATGAATATATTCTATAGATCTAATGGCAACAAATATTAAACCAAGAAACCTAAGTACCAATTTGTAGACAAGAAGTACAATTCCTTCTCGAGTGCCGGTGGTTACGATAGTGTCCGCATTAATGCGTTATCTAAGTACATAAGAATACGAGACACCGGAATATTAATTCATAAACTCCAACACAATCTGAATTAAATAAAATCACAAAATGGTTACATGCATTTAGGTCTATAAAAACCGACTAAAACATGTTTTTTTATATATTAATTATACCAGCCGCTTTCTACTCGTCAAACAAACTTCGAGCGAGACACGACACGTCTAACCATGTGCTACAAAACAAAAAATACGGACATTCTATTCTAATTAGTACGGAGGTCCAACATCACTACATATATAAAGCAAATAACAAATAGATAAGCATTTTTCCATGTTATGAGACATAAAAACAACATTTAAGCTCTTAAAATAATCAGTTCAAAGTCATCTACAATATCCACTCACCATGATGAAAATATAACAGGAACAGGATATCAAGCAATTCGGTCAAAGATATATATGACACCAAAACAAATTTTTCAAGCAAGAAAAAGTTTCAAAGACAATAGAAGCATTATTGTGAGATTTAGTAAAAGTTAGTCCCTGGATGTATTATATGGTTTAAGTCTGGGGACTTGTTGCATTCCAGAGGCCTGGAAAAGTACCATAGCAGTGCCAGTTCATAAGAGAAAAAGGAAAAAAAATGTTAAGAATCGCAGTATTGACCTATTCGTTTGACTAGATCATGGGAGGAGATTACTGATATGTAACTGGCGTGCTTTAGGAAAATCTATAAGGAAAAAAGTGGTTTATAAGTCAGCAGTGTGGATTAGAAAAAGTTATTTATGTAAATTTTCCTATAGTACGTTACGTGTATAACATTTCAGTTGAAATGTACCAGGTAGGTAGTGTGACAATACATCTTTTTAAGGCGTTTGACTAAATTCGCCATAGAATATTAGTGAACAAGGTTAAGACAATTGTTATAAATCAAGATGTAGCCTGTCTGGTTAGAGGAATTTTTAAGAAGTAGAATGCAAATGGTCCAAGTGAGTGATGCAAGGATACCTGTGGTTAAGGCAGCCCCTTTTTTTTTTAGAATAAAGTCAAGTAATTAGTCAGAGAGTTTTAACAGAAATTAGTTTAAACACTAATGAGTTTTCCGATACCAAAATTAAAAATTGTGGACTGATTGATTCATAACATCAGAATATCAGAGGATTATCAAACAAAGTGGATGAACTGATAATTTACATAAAAGAATTATATCAATACAATTAATGTTTTATGTACCATATAACTACTTTTACAGGTATGCCTTATGTAACTGACTTTAATTTAGCTTCTATTTATTTTTTTATTTATCAATCTTGTTCCATGGATCCCTAATGAGGGAGTACCTCTGGGATGTGAAACATGTCATTGTTGATACATATACACATAATATGAGTCATATCATAGTAAATATATATATATACATATTTTACAAATACAAGAAATAATAATAAACATACATTTTTGCAACTGAGTTTTGCAAACGTCATAATGAGTACAATTAATTATTTTCTTCAAATTCTTGAATGGAGTAGAAGGAGTTGCCAATAAGATAATCTCTAAGTTTTTCTTTGAATACATCTTTATTATCTGAAAGCTGTTTTATACGATTAGGTAGTTTATTAAACAGATGTATCCCAGAATAATTAACTCCTCTTTGTACTAATGACAGAGATGTTTGTGTTTTATGCAAGTTATTTCTGTTTCTTGTATTGAAACTGTGTACCTGTGAATTAGGTGTAAACAGGTTAAAATTTTCTATGACAAAGCTCATGAGAGAATATATATACTGAGAATACATTGTAAGAATATTGAGTTTCTTAAAGAGTTGTCTGCAAGAAGTTCTTGGTTTTACCCTACACAGAAACCTAATAGCTCTTTTCTGTGCTATGAAAATTTTTTTACTTTGTGAAGAGTTTCCCCAAAAAATTATGCCATATGACATTACTGAATGAAAATATGAGGAGTACACCTGTTTCATTAATTCTAGATCTGCTGTTAGAGAAAGTGTTCGTACTGCGAAGGTAGCACTACTTAACTTTGTCAGTAGTGTAGTGATATGATCATGCCAACAGAGTTTCTGATCTATTTTAATACCAAGAAATTTTATACTCTCTGTTTCTAAGATTGTGTTGTTTTATAGTTTATACATATATCTGGCTGTGCATAGTTTTTTGTTTTAAACCTAATATAATGTGTTTTTTCAAAATTTAATTTTAATGAATTTGCCTTAAACCAATTTGCTACTACTCTAAGTACTTCATTTACATTAAATTCTATAGTACTGTTTGGTGTTTTACGCACAGTCAGGTTAGTGTCATCTGCAAATAAAACACTCTTAACTATGTCGGATAAATTTCCAGGAAGGTCATTGATGTGTAACAGAAAGAGGAGGGGACCTAAGACAGAGCCTTGTGGAATTCCATGTTTTATTTTCTCCCAGTCTAATGAAGCATCTTTACTTATTTTAGAATCAAAAATTGAAACTTTTTGCATTCGGCTTTCAATGTATGATTTAAACCATTTACCTGCGGTCCCAAAAATACCATAGTAGTATTCCATTTTTTTCAAAAGTAATTCATGATTTACACAGTCAAATGCTTTTGCAAGATCACAAAATATTCCTACAGGATTCATTTTATTATTCAGTTCCTCAAATGTGTTATTTAAAAATGAATATATAGCCATTTCTATGGATGATCCTTTTCTGAACCCAAATTGTGAATTAGTGAGGATATTATAGTGTGTAACATGTTTTATTACTCTACTATACATGACTTTTTCAAAAACCTTTGAGAATGTTGAAAGTAATGAAAGGGGACGATAGTTGTCTACACATGTTACTTCTCCTTTTTTAAATAATGGCTTTACAACAGCATATTTTAGTCTATCGGGAAAAACACCTTGTATTAAGGATTCATTACATTCTATGGAACAAACTTGGAGAAAGGAGGAGTTGTCACTCAATTTAGAAATGGTAATGGTTTTAATTATATGAATATTAGGAAATACTGTCTTGATCAACATTTTGAAGTCTGTGCTATACAGATAAATTTCAATTATGAATATTACATAATAGTAGCTGCATATAGAGCAGCCTCTGAAAACTTTGCTATTTTCTGAACCTACATGCGATAAGATATAATTTATTTCTTCCGATAGAGTGCCTGAAAATTCAATTACATATCGTTCTGTACCATTGCAATGCTGAAAACCAAATTGGGATTTTACTAGACGTATTTTTATTTTTTTTAGCTGCTGTTAAATTCCATTTTAGGGTTTCAAAATATTTGGAGAAAGGTTACTGTACGAATTGAGAAATCAAAGTGATATTAATACGCTTTTTATTAAATTTTTTCAGGTACAATACATTTAAGTCTGTTCAGGACGAGCGTCCGTGGGTACACTCGATGCCGTGCACAAATCTCCCCATTACCTAGGCTCGCGCAGAAGAAACGTTCAGGGTTCCCACTCTTTTAGCAAAAACAAAATTAAGGCTTTTTAAGGCAATTTTTCATATTTTTAATGCTATATTTAACATATATTAAAACATTATGAAAAAACAAACATGCAAGTTACAGCAAAGAAATTAAAATATGCATGTTAAGATTATGATGAAATAAGCATTAATTGAGTTTATAAATTAATAAATAATAAATTTACTTTTGTTTTCATATAGTACAGTGAATATTGAAACTTTTTCCCTTTTCATATATTAAACATAAAATAAAAAAACTACTATACCCCAGAAAACTGAGACAAAAGAAACATTACCACCTTAGTAATACGAATTACTAACATATAAATATATATTTTAACTTAATTTGTTTTTATACATTATAGCACATTAGCAGTTACATCGGAGAAAGACTGCCAAATTGTCAGCTCAATTACTTATTAGATTTCATGTATAGTGTTGAATGAGGAAGACTAACCCTCCCCTTTTTTGAAAGTTACATGTAAAAGACCCTTAAAATATTAAACATTTTCCATAGGTTTAAGAAATATTTTAAATACAACTTTTTCAACATCTTTCGAGTTACAGCTGTAGTTCCTATTGGGCATATTTGATCAAATGTTTTCTTATATGAGTAAAGTTTACTTACCAGATGAGCTACAACATGTTATAAGGGTAAACATAACACATAATGATAAGAGTTGTTAATATGTATGTAGGTTAAATTAAAAAATATACACTTATTCAAATGATAGTTTTTTTATTTTCAAATTGTTTAAAAACAAAGGTCAATCCTCTTTTAAATCTTTCAATAGAGCCTTGATTTTACTTTCAACATCCTCAAATTCAGCTTTTTTAACTTTAGCGGTTTGTCGAAAACTACTGGACTGTGTGATGTACTTAACATCTTATATAACCTCAGCTTTATCTGCTAGTTTATCAGCATTATCTTCAAGATCTTTAATTGCAGTTTCTAGATGTGCCTTTTTACACTTAAAATCTTCCAAATCATCTAAAATAAATTTGCATTTCACTCCCTGAATCCCTATATTCTTTGTATTTTTTTTCTCTTCCAGGTATGCAATATACTTTTGATGAGCCATAGCTGCATACATCCTTAACTCCTTAGTTATTAACAACTTATTTTTGAAATGATGACTGACTAATCTTTGAGCCACTAAAGACTCTTCTTTTAAATTTTACACTTCCAACTGCTTGTTCACAGAGAAGCCTCGCCTGTCCATGTGATAACAGCAACAATATTTTTACTACTTTGTGTACTCTCTTACAATCTTCTCTGCCTAGATACTTCTCTAAAAAGATATCTAATGGTGAATGCTCATCATGTGGATTAAATGAGCTGAAGTGGTTCGAAGCATTTTGAGGCAACCTGTGGTAAAAAACTGTGATACTGTGTAAGAATTTAATCACAGTCTCCTTCTCAAATTAAATTTATTTTTGACATGTGAATCAGAAGATATTTCATCTTTTCATAACAGTTGCTACTATTTAGTGACATCTGTCTAGGATCAAAGCAAGTCATACTTCTTACAACACTATAATTTATAGGAGATTTGTCCAGTATGTACTTAATCATCGTAAAAATGAAGTCTTTGACCTCTATTTTCATCTCGAAAACTTATTTTAAATGCACTTTCTTGTTGAATATGATAGCCTTGATAAGTTAATTGCCTGCAACTCCTAAACTGATGTTGCCAGCACAGGAATGCTTCGACATATCACTCAGGTCTAATGTTGCCACATTTTGTACATTAGTCAATATTTTTATGTGTTCTTTCTTAAAAACTGAACCGTTCTTCTCACGGTTCGATATATTTGCGGCCCGCCGCCGTGTTCTCTTTGCTTTTGTCGGGACCTGAGTCGATTCCCGCTGCGCTGGTGTTTATATCGTTGCCCTGGCACAGATAAAAGGGGCGGCTCGGTGCATGGAGGAAGGAATTATATGGAGGAGAAGTGACGTTAAATCGGTGAAGCAAGCACTAAACTCTCCCGCATGGTGGCAGCACCGGCAGCGACCATATGGCGCTTCCCAACAATTAAGGTGTTCACATTGTGGTAGATGCAGTGATTATTTCATTTAGTATTGTGTATAAGTGTTTTAAAAATGCCAGATTGTGTTGCGTACGGTTGCACAAATAGGCCAGACAGGAAAGAACCTGGAATATCATTTCATAAGTAAGTTGAATTGTAATTATCGTTGTTGAAGTGAGCGGTAGACACCGCAAATTTTGCAGCACGTCTATAAATATTTAGTCATAGCTCTCAATGGGATGACTTTGTTCTCAAATTTTTCTTGGTGTAGTGTAGAAAATCAGCAAACTTGCTATTTTGCACATAATAGACTAGCATTATTTTTTAACGAGTGTTTAAAATGAGATTTAAAGGGGCGTATTTTACTTCGCGATTCAGTGAATTTACTATTACGATTTCGTTCGTCACGTTGCTGATTATACTGACAATGGATGATGAAATTAACTGTTATGTGAGAAGCTGTGAGTTTTATTAATTTTTTAAATAGCTATTTCAGGCCATTGACTTAGGTTATTTTTAAAGCTTCATATAAGACTTGTTTCTGTTTGTAAATACGTCTATACCTATTTTTACCGATTTTGAAATCTTTCTCATCTATTTATGTCGAAACAGGTTCATGCAGAAATAAAAATGGGCTTCATAAATAAAGAAGTTATTGGCCTTTGAACAAAATCAATTTGGGGAATGTGTTTCTAATTTAGTCTCTTTTTTTTTTGTACAACATTCTCCCCCCCCCCCCCCCCCCGTATCTAAATCTAACTGAGAGATAATTTTTTTAAATTGTCCTAATAAATAGGGATGTGAAATTAGACAACACATCTTGATCAAGAGAATGTTCATTAAGGAGACTGAATAAACATTTTATTTCTGGTACCAGCCTACAAAATGTCTGGGTTGCTCATCCCTAGAGTGGGTCCTCTTACTTTTTTTCTGGTCTAGGACACATTTCAGACTAACCACAAGTGGTAGTAATAAAACTGAAATATCCATTCTGCATGTCAACCATGTAATCATTGTGGCTTTGACAGAATTAATTTTTGGTCCAGCCTGCATCCAAACCTAAACTCCTCAATTTGGATGTTGTATATCCCCCAAACTAAGCAAGATATCGAAAACATTTATTCCTTATTATCGAGTTTTTTCGTCGTGTTACATAAGAATCCATCATTAAATTTGACTTTTGCGAAATTTTTCTTCTGCATTTCAACTCAAGACACATCACTTTTGAGACAGTATATCTCGAGAACTAGGTGAAATATCGAAAAATTTTACTCTTTATTTTTTATTTGTCTCGTCTTTTTAAATAAAAATTCATCATAAAATTTGACTTTGAATAATTTTTTCTTCTGAATTTCAACCAAAACCATTTCACATTTGAGACAGAATATCTCGAAAACTAAGCAGGATATCAAAAAATTTTATTCTTCATTTTTTATTTGTCTCATCGAGTTACATAATAATCCATCACCAGATTGCGGCGTCACGTATATCCTAGAGTCCCCTTGAGGTGTTTGTACATATTCCCCGTGTTTGTTGGGAAGCGGTCAAGCCCCCACCACTCCGGCCATGCCCCCCCACTCCTCGGGACCTGAGTCGATTCCCGCTGCGCTGGTGTTTATATCGTTGCCCTGGCACAGATAAAAGGGGCGGCTCGGTGCATGGAGGAAGGAATTATATGGAGGAGAAGTGACGTTAAATCGGTGAAGCAAGCACTAAACTCTCCCGCATGGTGGCAGCACCGGCAGCGACCATATGGCGCTTCCCAACAATTAAGGTGTTCACATTGTGGTAGATGCAGTGATTATTTCATTTAGTATTGTGTATAAGTGTTTAAAAATGCCAGATTGTGTTGCGTACGGTTGCACAAATAGGCCAGACAGGAAAGAACCTGGAATATCATTTCATAAGTAAGTTGAATTGTAATTATCGTTGTTGAAGTGAGCGGTAGACACCGCAAATTTTGCAGCACGTCTATAAATATTTAGTCATA
The DNA here is from genome assembly GCA_031002005.1 of Vandiemenella viatica. Taxonomy (NCBI): domain Eukaryota; kingdom Metazoa; phylum Arthropoda; class Insecta; order Orthoptera; family Morabidae; genus Vandiemenella; species Vandiemenella viatica. The sequence continues at coordinate 43,543,991 of JARYHS010011408.1, forward strand.
GCTCTCAATGGGATGACTTTGTTCTCAAATTTTTCTTGGTGTAGTGTAGAAAATCAGCAAACTTGCTATTTTGCACATAATAGACTAGCATTATTTTTTAACGAGTGTTTAAAATGAGATTTAAAGGGGCGTATTTTACTTCGCGATTCAGTGAATTTACTATTACGATTTCGTTCGTCACGTTGCTGATTATACTGACAATGGATGATGAAATTAACTGTTATGTGAGAAGCTGTGAGTTTTATTAATTTTTTAAATAGCTATTTCAGGCCATTGACTTAGGTTATTTTTAAAGCTTCATATAAGACTTGTTTCTGTTTGTAAATACGTCTATACCTATTTTTACCGATTTTGAAATCTTTCTCATCTATTTATGTCGAAACAGGTTCATGCAGAAATAAAAATGGGCTTCATAAATAAAGAAGTTATTGGCCTTTGAACAAAATCAATTTGGGGAATGTGTTTCTAATTTAGTCTCTTTTTTTTTGTACAACATCCCCCCCCCCCCCCCGTATCTAAATCTAACTGAGAGATAATTTTTTTACAATTGTCCTAATAAGTAGGGCTGTGAAATTAGACAACACATCTTGATCAAGAGAATGTTCATTAAGGTGACTGAATAAACATTTTATTTCTGGTACCAGCCTACAAAATGTCTGGGTTGCTCATCCCTAGAGTGGGGTCCTCTTACTTTTTTCTGGTCTAGGACACATTTCAGACTAACCACAAGTGGTAGTAATAAAACTGAAATATCCATTCTGCATGTCAACCATGTAAGCATTGTGGCTTTGACAGAATTAATTTTTGGTCCAGCCTGCATCCAAACCTAAACTCCTCAATTTGGATGTTGTATATCCCCCAAACTAAGCAGATATCGAAACATTTAGTCCTTATTATCGAGTTTTTCGTCGTGTTACATAAGAATGCCATCATTAAAATTTGACTTTTGCGAAATTTTTCTTCTGCATTTCAACTCAAGACACATCACTTTTGAGACAGTATATCTCGAGAACTAGGTGAAATATCGAAAAAATTTTACTCTTTATTTTTTATTTGTCTCGTCTTTTTAAATAAAATTCATCATAAAAATTTGACTTTGAATAATTTTTTCTTCTGAATTTCAACCAAAACCATTTCACATTTGAGACAGAATATCTCGAAAACTAAGCAGGATATCAAAAAATTTTATTCTTCATTTTTTATTTGTCTCATCGAGTTACATAATAATCCATCACCAGATTGCGGCGTCACGTATATCCTAGAGTCCCCTTGAGGTGTTTGTACATATTCCCCGTGTTTGTTGGGAAGCGGTCAAGCCCCCACCACTCCGGCCATGCCCCCCCACTCCTCCGCCGGCCTGCTTCACTCCCATGCGTGGTAAAGGTCTCTTGCGTCGTCTCCATATTATTCCTTCCTCCATGGCTCGGTGGCTCTCGAGACAGTGAGTGCTGTGGCGTCGCGGAGGTCTTGTGCTCCGCGGTTTGGTGTATGGGGGCCTAGTGCTCGCGTTTCTGTTATCCTTCTAGTTGTCTCGGAGCTTGTCTGCAGTTCTAAGGTTATAACGGGCTCCCCTGATTGAAACTTCCTAGCAGCTTGGCTGTGAGAGCGATCGCTATTGCTTCTGGTTCTGTGTTCATGGTCGCTCCTCCTTGGGCCGGTTGTTGGTGATGTGGACAGTTAGTTGGACGGCGCCCGTTACCCAGTGATCCACAACTGTGCATTAAGTCTACCTCCAGCTATCTGATTGTAAGGCTCGTGTTCTATGCTTCCTGGTTCATTTATGGACTGGCACATATGTGGTTGAATTGTGCTTGATTCGAATTGCATGGAATTACTGTGTAATATTACATGTGAAGGGTGGCTGATGATGGTGCAAACCGTTACAAATCGGTGAATTATGGATAGTATGTTCTGGTGTTTCTTAAGCTCTTGCGCCACTATCGCCTTAACTAATAATTGTGTGCGCTTAACCACATTCTAATTTTTCTTAATAATTGTATGCATGATGGTTAATATAGTTTTGGTGTATTTGTTTCATTTGTGAGAGTGATCAAGGCGCTGGTCTCCCGGACTCTCCAGGCTCACTCGGTGAGCTCCCCGTGGGGGCATTTGGACGACAGTGTGTTTACTGGGTGCGGCCTACCCTGCGGTGTGGATCCGCAGGTGGAGTTATTTACTTCCACCCGGAACTTCCTACCCAGGCCCAAGTGCGGACCATGTTATTTCTCATCCCTCAGGGACTTGCAGAAATATTTACTTATCTTGTGTGCATAGTAATTGTAAGGTTATGCTTAGAAATTTATCTGTTGTGAAGTGTTGTGAAAATGTTAAGGGACTACATCCCGCATTGTGATTGGGGTATTGTATCTGGTTTGAAAATAAGTGACATTAGTCTCACTTACATTGCGTTACATTTTCTGGTATTGTTGAATCATTTCTTAATAAATGAATTGTTATTATTGAATGATTGTCAAGTGAGAAACGCGTTCCCATCTGGTACCTTCCATTTCCCTGGTAAATTGTTTGGGGGCTGCCCTCCTATTAATTATACCATATTGAAGATAACAATAAAATTTATAATAAATTTTCTTATATCCTCTGCCATAAGTGGCAAGAGAGGTTTTGTGCTCTGATTAAAAGCCAAGAATGGGATTGTCATTTTAGACACCGAAATGAAAAATTTCAGTTTTGAACAAATATCTTTCACTGCCTGTTGAATTGTTAAAAAGGACTTACATGTAGGTTTAGGCAAAGAGCCCTTTTCCACATTCTGTATATAGATTTTACCATTGTCCCATATTTCTAATGCCCTTTCTGCTGCAGAAAAATTTTCCAACTACCTGCGAGAACAAAATTTTGAGGGCACTGAGCGGAAATATTGAGGAAATCCTCTCTTCTCGCTGGTGAATCTCTAAATAACCAAAATAAGCAAACTACGACTGACTCAAAGTGCCAGCCAGAAGCTTGGCAACCATGTTTAAATGCATTATTTACAAATGTAAACTACATGTTCCCACATCCAACATTTCACAATTAAATCCAGTTCTTAACTTCTTTTGCAACATATTGAAAAATTGTTTACAGATGGACCATCCATTGAAACCTGTATCACTTTTTGGAGAGATAACTTCTCAACTGCTTGCAAAAAATGTTCAATCAAATCTTCAGCTTTGGCATGGTGCATAAAAGCAGAAGTTAAATATGAGGTTGTAGTATATTGAGGGATTTCAGTTATAGTATCTTGCAAACTTTTACTCGGGATAATTTTTCTCAAGCTGCAGCTATGTAATGTAATTCCACCCAAAGAAGCATAGCTCAAGGTTGGTCAAAGTCACTTCACGTGGGAAGGAGTCCCCTTACCACGGTAGCCCAGAAAGCCCTTAGCAAGGGATTTTAAACGAATAGGACTATGTCACATGACTTCCCCCACCATATTTCTACTCTGGAGAGCGCAGTCTAGAACAGCCCCTGGGGCAGTCTATTCGCCGATTTCTCAGGATGGACCACGTTGCCAGACGGCATGAAGATTTTATTAGGTAAAGGCTAATGCATTTATACCCTTCTGTTAGCATAGAAAGAATATTCAGAGTGACAGGATTTTATTAGTAAGAGATTCCTTTTATGAGAGTTATTTTATGCAGTATTTTTCAGTTATTTCAAGTGTATGTCTATATGCCCATTTTTATTGAAGTATTAAAGTCACTCCATGTTTTCATTTGTATCGCTGATTCCTGATCATTACTAGCAATAAGTGTGGGCAGAACATAATTGCTCTGATCTTATGGCCACATCTTCGGGAAGCTGATCGAGGAGTGGTTGATCAGAGACGAATCCAAACTTTGGCTGTGGTGATTTGCCGCTCAGTTACTACAAGGTTTCAATTGTGTTCGAACATTCATTCCAGTATCTCACATGGACATCGAGTTGTTTACTTTGTAAGAAGTTGTTTAAACGCTCATCAAACAATAAAACACAATGACTGCATTTTTTCAGGGAGTCATACAACATATTTCTATAAAATGGCGGAAGGCCAAAGACGATAAGCACATTTTGTTGGTCCATAGGAAAATAGTTTAGCTATCTGGCTGTCACTAAACTTTTTTTGGAATAACAAATTTATGTCTTTGCAAGAATTATGCAAGTAATGACTAGTCACACACTTCACAGTCCACCTTATTTCAGCATCAAGTACTGAGTTCTTGAGAACTGTCAAAGTGTTTGTTGTACTTGGAGGAGGAACAGCAAAATCCAAAGAATTAGCCGATACAACAGCAGCATATGGTGTCTCCTTGACAGGCTGAAGTTTTTCTTTCGACTGAGCATTCAAAACTGTATCCAGCAGAGGTGCTTTTTCAGGCTTTTTCAAAGATTTTAAGGCTTTTGAGCAAATTTTAGGACCTCTTAAGGGCCCTTAAAAATCAAAATGAAAATTAAGGCCTTTTTAAGGCCCGTGGGAACCCTGACGTCGCAATAACGATACGTGTATATAGCATCGAGTGTAGCAACATTGCAAAAATTAATGGTACAGGGTTCATATCAATATAAACAGGTTCGTTTTGTGATAGTGGTCGTGGTTAGGTCGCAATTAAGCCTGGACCAAGAGAAAAAAGTTTACGGGACATTCGTTCGGTGGCATCCATCTCAGAAACGGTGCATTTGTTTCGACGTCACTTCCGCGCGCCGGGGTGGGAAGATTTGTGCAAGGCTCCGAGTGTACCCACAGACGCTCGTTGTTCAGGTAGGATCACAGAAGCAGGGTCGGATCCCAAGGCTAGGAGGCTCAATCCCCCACTCCCCCAAAGAAAGTATCTATGTTCACCCTCGAGATTGTAATTTTGGAGACTATTTTTTTAACTCTACTAATCCGAGAACCAAGGAGACCCCTTGCCCGATTAAAGCCCCTCCCCTAAAACCAAAATCCACTCAGCCAAGCCCCTCCCCCAAAGTTCGCTCAAGCCTCTCCCAAACCAAAATCCTGGATCCACCCCTGCATGGGAGTACATGTAAATTTGTAATTAAAAATAATAATCTAATATATTACTTAATTCTGAAAACTATCTTTTAAATAATCTGCTGGAATACTTATTCCTGACAGTAGAACATTGTTATTATTAATTACGAAGTGGTATATCCCAAATTCCCCAGTGGTAATTTCCCTACTTATTTGCCTTCACATGATCTGAATTTTCACTTCAAACTCTTTCTTTAGTGGTTAAATCAACTTGCTCGGTATATCCCTCGATAATTTATTCCACTAGCCACAAGTGTCTTATTCTTTTGTGCCCGATATCAACTTCCACTTCATGGTTATAGCCATCTCAGAATTCTGATTTAAGATATTACCATTACGCATGAGAAACAATTATACAACGACATAATTTTCGTATATAAATAATGAGGACACGATGTCCAGTCAGCTCTCGGCATACCAGAAATTAAAACGACAAGTTCGTTCGCTTTAATTGTGATCAGGTTTTACCATTGTAAAAGTTCACAGTCTAGACTGCAGAAAAAGAGTCGAAGTTGATCCACACTTACACATCAATAGAACCCACAGCGATGTCCGTTTTCTTCAAGTTAGTCTTACTCCTGATAATCCCGTTGCGTAAATTGTTCAATGATCTCCAATTAGTCAATTTCTCCGCGTTATCAGGACGAAAACTTTCATTTGAAACTGGCCATTTGTTTTATTTTTAGCTTTTTCAGGGCCAATTGAATTTTTGCTTCCTTTGAATTCTAAGGAAGCTCATCAAACCTTAATGTTGATCAAGCTGTTATACACATTATGGATGGGCACGAGATGTTGATGCCACAGTCTTCACTTTAACACCAGCTGTGTTAGAAAGGCAATATAGAACTAAGCCAAAGACAGCCAGTGATAACACATCATGTTTATTTAAGAACCATGTCTGCCATTTCGGTGTGACTAGAACTGTACCATACATGGCACGTATACTGAACTATGAAACAACGCAAAGTGTAGTAAAGGTTCTTACGATGCGTGGATAAGTTCTTGACGCTGGCCCAGATAGTTTCGGTATGATACAGTTTCTAGCAGCCTCTTTTTGCTTGGTGTTCAAGCAGTGCTACATACAGGAAAAAGCTCTGTCTATTTTAATTCTTAGATATTTTGTAGTTGAACATTCTTACAGATGGGTGCCTTCCTATGAGATCTCTAATTCCTGTTCGTATGATTATTCTTTGGGTGCAAACCGTAGGTCTGGGTTTTTAGTTGCAGTTAGTTTTAGTTAGACAGTCTTATAATAAAAGGTAAACTCTACGAGAGTTTCGCACACGTTGTGTTCAGAATTAAAGAAAGAGACATGAAAACGTTTATGGATTTATTTAGAAGTGGTTAAATCTTCATTCAATGTAAATTTTTTATTTGAATGGTGTCACAACTACTATTGTGAGACATTGACCTTTCGGTGGTCAAGGTATCCACAACCAACAAATAAAAAATATTTGACATATATGAGACAAAGGAATACACTAAACTTTTTTGTTAAATTTCTCTTTACGAACTTAATTGTTGTTCCATCTTTACGTTTTTTACAATATCACTTACTATTATTTGATTGTTTTTGCCAGAAACAGAAATCATCTGTGAGTAATACATATTCTTAGAGGTTTTAATCAATTCGTTAAGTATTTCCAGTACTACTTACAGTATAATGAGCTTTTAAATCAGTATCTTGATCATTCCTTGAGGCCCTACGCGAATTTCTTTAAAACTGCATAACATTCTAATGCCCACAGACAACTGGGAAACATCCGTAAATCGTTACTGAAAATATTGTACCGTGAGCACCGTAAAACTGGTCCCAATTTACAAAATATATGCAATTTCGAAAACTAAGAGTCGGATGTTTGTTTATTATCAATTTGTAATCTATCACATGTGAGCAACTACATTCGATTTTAAGTTTAGAGGCATTTGTTCGTGAAGTTTATACTGTGGCATCGGTCAGATATTGGCCAGGCGAGGGTGGACGGTAGTCGTTTAAAAGTAGGCAGCTAGCAGCATTCCTGAGCGCGTGACCTTAAGCGCTGGACGAAACTTGGGAAGCCGAGAGCAGTTTCCAACCTCCCCACACGCAAATCGCAGACGCATAGCAACAACTCATTCCCGCCACACGGCAGAATAATGAGGTGTCATTTCCACAGTTGTAAAGTTTATATATAAAAAAAGCAAATGTCAGCAGCAGCAGCACTGTGGAATTGGGAACTTACTACAAATGAGAAAGATACGCTGAATATAAAAAGCAAACGCCGTCAGACTTATCAATCAACGGAAGAATACAGTGACGAAAGGGGGAAGCCAGCCGTCCTTAAAGCGACAGCGCTCCCTCGCAGTGACTGCTCATGCCTACCGAGCATGGGAGGTGAGCGGTTAACGTTCTGGTCTCGCATTCGGGAGGACGTCGGTTCGAATCCCCGTCCAGGCATCCAGGTTTTCAAAACCATTTCCGGCGAATGCCGGGATTCTTCCTTCAAAAGACAATGGCCGAATTACTTCCAGTTACTTTTCATCAGTCCCATCCCGCCTCTAATTGCCCCGACGTCGACGTGACGTAAAGCACTAGTAAAAAAAAAACTCCAGCCTGCCGACCTTAAAGCGGCATACCGTTAGCAGCCAGCCGAGCTGTAGGACCCTTCACAGTTATAACAGCGTCACTGGTAACCAGGATCCAAGCTCAGTGACTCCGGGCAGAGTATCCTCTCTGCCACTCCAATGCTAGGGAAAATTCCACTCCAGGGCCAGAATTTATTCGGATACCCGCGGATGTGTAGAGTAGGAGCGAAATCGCCCTGATACCAAACGGTAACAACGAAAGGTGACGACGCTACATCCTTGTGGAGAACACTGAGACACATGTTGTTCGCGTGTGCCGGACACTGTGCGCGGGAGTCACATGATTAATAAGTCAGCATGCGATTCACGCATGAGCCAACCTGTGACTACCAACGTGGTGTTGGTGCAGCAGCTTATAATGTGTGGTTTGAATTCATGCCATTCTATTGTTAGATTCGAGCAAGAACGGTTGGATCGTAGTGTTCTATATGACGGACAATTGTATTAGGTTGTTCATTGTATTACTGACGAGATTTTACAATAATGCCAACTCATTTGGAAGAAGACATAGCGCCGCCAACGGATCGTCACATCTAGCTGCAAGTGCCGCCTGGTCGGATGGTTAAACATGATAGTTTATGTGATCACCGCGAATTGTACTCGTGATGAATCTACCCAGTGTAGACCCTGAGAAAATCTCATAGTTCCGTCCAATGAAGTGATAAAATGTTTGCTCTGAGAACATTACCCATACACCATTGATGGAAAAAAAAAATAACTGGGAAAATTTAAAAACCCATGTTTTGAACTATTAAGTGCTTGTTCCAATTTATTCATTTATACTGTGAAAATTCATCCTGAAAAAATTTTCTTTTTGAATAAACGGAATTAATGCCAAATTGCCCGTAAAGCAGTGTCGATCATTTACATAAAGCAATATCCAGATTCCTCCCTTCGTTAATTTATTGATAATTTATACCGAGTAAATGTTAATTATTTAACAAGGGGAACACCTGAAGCCAAGGGATTATTTGGCCAGTAAAACTATTTTCCATGTGTTTAATTTTGGCCTCCCGTGTCCATTTTATCTGAAATATCTTGCATATAGTCCACTAACTGTGATCAAATGTATATCCTTGCCTAAGGCTATGCTGTCAATTTGAAAACCAATTTCTTTCCTCACAGAAGTTTCTGTTGCCGTTGCGTATCAATGTCACCATTAATTTATTACCACTGATGTCAGGCTGATGGCCTGTAATTTTGGAACCAATTTGTCATCCCTCCTTTTTGATCCGCTACTCCTATTGTACTTTTCCAGTACGCTGGTAAGTAGCACATATCCAGACTCAATCTAAATAATGGTTGAAGATTAGTTACAATATCGCACCCTGCTACCTTTAAAACATCCGTTGAAATATTATCTACACTAGCCCATTTAGTATATTTTTCTTAGTTCCTTAATAATTTCCTGAGGACATATTTCATATTTTTAGTCTACTCATTTCTAATTGTGTCGTCGATTTCGTACTCTGTTTTACACCCTTCTAATTCTGAATCATAGTCCCTAATGATAGCATCAAATGAGATACATAATATTTCTGCTCTTTTTTTTTTTTTTTTTTCCGTCGAATCCTCGGTAACTTCTCGATAGCTATACAAAACAATACAATCATTTTCCGAAGATCTCAGTCTAAGAGACTGGCTCTATGGATTTGCAAAATTGTGAATTTATAGTTGAAAAACTAGATGAATACGACAGAGAATGTACTGTAGCAGCATAATGTGTACTTTAATTATATCGACTACATTTACATAATCTATTGGCTACATACCTTCTCTTCACCTCAGTTTTCTTAAATAGCCAAAGAAATTTCTATAATCATCAATAAGCAGTTCCCCTGCGCCGATGCATTTCATAAAGTTATCATTAGCTTCCTTAAATGTAATCCTTACGGATTCTCCGCCGGATAGTGCTGTAGAAGGTCGAGCTTTCGGCATCTAGCCCTGCCGCCATCTTCGGGTCTAGTGTTATCACTGTGACAACCAGAGTTCCACTACCCTTCCTTCTTTGCTGTTATTAATTCCTTGTTTAGTTTTTTTCAAGTATTTCATACAGCCTTGCTATTTACTCTGTTTACTCTGTTTTGTTCTCTTCTTATCAGCCCCTTTACAATACTCACCTCCTTATCATGGTATGCAATTTCTTTCGTTCACTTCATAATTTGTTCTGGATTGAATAATTCTCTACACTTTTTTTATAATTTCTTCCCACTTCGACTCCACTATAATTGTGCATTTCTTACATTTGCTGAGCCTTCTCTTGAAATTTGTCATTTTATAATCGTACCTATTTCCCCCTTCAGTTTTTGCCACTGGTTTACTGACTTCCCCAAAATCCTTCAGAACTGCATCAATACAACAATACAATACATTCATTTTCCATTGGTCCCAATATAAGAGCCTAGGTCTCTAGGATGTGGAAAGTTGTCAATTTACAGATAAACAGTTGGATAACAAAATAATACGTACACCAGTAGATGTACAGTCTTAGCATACATGGCACATTAAACAATTTCATAAAAAAATAATACATACACCAGAAGATGTAAAGTAATAGCATACATGGTACATTAAAAAATTCCATATCCAAATAATACATATATCACAAGATGTACAGTCATAGCATACATGGTGCCGTAAACAATTGCGTAACAAAATATTACATACACCAGGAGATTTATAGTCATAGTATACATGGTAAATTAATTATGTAAACTACATTTACACAAGCTACTGGCGGTTATTTTTTTAGATACCTTAGAAATAAATTTTTCAACAGAGTAGAAGGAGTTGTCAAATAAAAATTCTTTCAATTTTTCCTGAATTTATTCTTGTTATATTCTAGACATTTAATATGTGTTGGGAGCTTATTGAAGATATGTATCCCTGAATATCGGAATCCTTTTTGAACAAATGACAATGACTTGTAATCCTTATGAAGATCATTTTTACTTCTAGTGCCATAATTTTACTATTTGTTTCAAACAAAGTATAATTTGTGACTACAAACGACATTATTTTGTATATATACTCAGACGCTAATGTTAAAATCCCTATCTTCTCGAATAGGTCTCTAGATGAAGTTCTATTGCTAAACCCCACACATAATTTTTATTACATGCTTTTGAGCTTTTGAGCTGTCTCTATGGGTAGTATTGCCCCAGAATATTATTCCATATGACAATAAGGAATGAAAATAAGCAAAAAAACTAGCTGTATCATACAGAGATCACCCATAGCTAAAATTGTACGTATTTGCAAATGTGGCTGCACCCAATTGCTTTAATAAGTCAGAAACACGTTCTTTCCAATTTAAATTGTGATCAATATACAAACCTAGATATTTCACACTCTCTACCTCTTGAATGGACTGGCCTGCAAATTTTATGTATATATCTGGTGTTAATCTGTGTGATGTACTGAATTCCATATACTGTGTTTTATCAAAGTTTAAAGACAAGCCATTAGCTGTAAACCATTTATTAATCAGTTTAGAGACATAATTTGAAATATATTCTGTAGATAAATCTGGAGTATTTTTCATTCCTATGTTTGTGTCATCTGCAAATTGGACAAATTTTGAGTTTTTAGATGAAACACAGATTTGATCAATTATATATATTAAAAACAATAGTGGCCCCAATATATAACCCTGAGGTACTCCACATCTGACTAATTTACACTCAGAAAAGTGGACCTCTTAAGGCAGCATTAAAATTCTCCATTGATACTTTGTTTTCTATTTAGAAGGTAAGAACTAAGCCATTTATTAAGAATGCCATCTACACCATAATACTTTAGTTTCTGCATCAGAATTTTATGATCTACACAGTCAAATACCTTAGATAAGTCACAAAAAATTCCCGCAGGAATTAATTTATCATTTATTCCTTCTAAAATATTGTCAGTGAATGCAAATATAGTTTATTCTGCTGAATGACCCTTTTGAAAACCAAATTGTGATTTAGTTGGAATATTATTATTTTTAAGGTGTTCATAAACTCTATTGTACATTGCTTTCTCAAAAACTTTGGAGAAGTAATGAAATTGGTCGTTAATTCGATACGGCTACCTTATCTCCCTTTTTATAGAGTGGTTTAACTACAGCATACTTAAGCCTTTTTGGAAAAGTACCCTCAAGTAAAGATATATTAAACAGATAACTTAGTATATTACTTAATTCTGTGGAGCACAATTTAATTAATATACTGGAAATCCCATCATAACCACTTGAGTATTTGCTCTTAAGGAATCTGATAATTTTGTCTTATTTCTTCTGGAGTAGCTAACTTTACAGATATAAAGTTAAATTTTTCTTGGAATCCTGTTCTGACAAAATCCATACTGAGTGTCACTGAGCTATTAACAGTCAGTTTATCAGCACCAGATAAAAAATGTTTATTAAATATATCAGCAATTGAAAAATTAGATTCTACTGAATTTTCTTTGATAAAAATATCATTGCTTATTTGATTACTTTTTCCTATTTCCTTTTTTACAGTGTCCCATATTGTCTTAATTTTATTTTCAGAATCATGAATTTTATGTTTGTAGTACATACTTTTAGGAACAGTGATTGCTGGATCATACTGTTTCATCAATAACAAAATTATCAAGTTTGAATATCAAAGTAATAATTAATTTTCAGCTAACCACTTGAAATGTTATTGGAATTAATAGGAGAACTGAAAAGTGGATGTACAATTTATTACGATGGATCATTGTGAAATTATGCAAACACGAAGTTTGTTTTTATTCTGATATAGACAATTACATATCATTGAATGTGTTTAAAGTCAAACAGTTAGAGCAATATCTCAGTGGGTGGAACGATTGCATTAGTTTCCGTCGTGATCGTAGATTTTACCGTTGTTCACGGGCCAGGTCAGCACCCAGGCACGAATAGCGCCACATAGGGTCGTCTAGCTTTCTCGAACGGCACAGCTAAGGATTGCAATCCCGCAGTGTTTTCAATCGCGTGGGATCCGCGCGGGATTTGCGCCAATCCCGCGGGATACGTGCGGGATTTGTACAAACAGTTTCTAACGCATATATTTAAAGCATAGTTACTTAAAACATTGATAAATTAAATAATAATTAAATTAATAAATAATTTTTAATGTTAAATGATAAAAATTAACAGTTAGCAATATTTTGATTGGCAAAATGACATTAAACCTTTAAGTGTACTTCAAGGTTTTATATTTTTGTTTTTTAATCTAAACCAATTTTTAAATAAATAATAAAAATGGAAAATATTGAATCTTAGGTCATATTATGTGCCTTACAATATATCACATAAGTTTAAAAATATGGTTTGCTTAATGGCCAATTTACCAGATTTAAAAAAAAAAAAATCTAAATAAACATTCCATAACATCGAGAAAAGCATTCTATTTCACAAAGTGAAGTGAATATACTCTGTAAAGTGTAGACTTGGCTCAGAACAAGATCTCATAACTTTTTGTCACTGCACAAGCACGAGACTTGGCCTTTTTTTGTGCGTGATTCATTATTATATCTCCTGATTCCTTGATTGATATTACAGTTGATTCAATGTTATTAAAAGAAACTACTCACCAAAACGTAAACTGTCAAGTATTTCAGATTTACTTATGTGGCGTAACGACGTTTTTAGAGTGGAAATTATTATTTTTTAGTAAGAAAGGATACTTTCTCGGCGAATGATTGTTGTGAAGTCCTCATAGGTTGTATCTCCGGATTTCATTGCAAACACACGAAATTACACACGTGAGGAAGACGGCGGAGGCAGCCGTCGAAATATGGTGTTCCTACAACACAATTCGTCGGTACACCCATGAAAATTTCATTATAACCTTTTTTACCTTTAGTCGAAATAATAACAAGGAGAAGAGGGATTAATCGAAAGCCTGAGCGGCACATGTAAGCAGGTGGCTTTCGTCAAAGAAACGCATTGAGGCAGCGACCAAAACAATAAGTCAAAGGATATACAATTTCCTTTTGATAGCTGTTAAATAAATAGGTACGCGATCGTTAACATTACGATAACATTAGTTTCATATCAACGAATAATCAAATTTTCAGCTGCAAATTAGGAAATGTCACTATTACTTTATCTGCAAATACAGAAAATGGGAATAATGAAACCGTGAATAAAAAGCTGTAACCGTGTAGTTCAGATAACGTGTGCGACACTTAAAAAATAATTACATAGTTAGAAAATCGTACTAAATACGCACCATAACTCAAATTACATAAATGTGTACTCGAAACTAACATAAGTTTATATGAATCCGTAAAAGTGTATTTATTTACTTACGAATGACGAAGGTTGACAAAAACAAACGCTTGTTCACACAAGTCAAATGCCAACTGGAAGGGTACAGGCAAACAGTGCAAAATATCCGACAGAGACCGAGTGGGGCAGCGAGTCACGCAGACTGACATGCGTTTCCGCCGGATTTTTCGGATCCGCTTAATTTTGTGCGGGATCCGCCAGAATGTCTAATGATGCGGGATTGCGGGATCCCGCTTTGCTGGATTGCAATCCCTAGGCACAGCGTTGTGGTAGTGTCCCCAGGCCCCGGATCGTCCAGTGCTCCGGCCTCGGTGAAGGTCACTTGCTGCTGTATCAGATGAGGATCCGAACCAGAGTGTCTCTTCGTCCCTTTTTCAGCTCCAAGCACAACTCTGTACATCTCACACCGTGATGTGTCCTCCGGCCATTGGCGAATTACAGCACTTCGCGCCAAAGTAAAAGCATCTCATTGGCTCCCAGATCAAACAAGAAAAAACACCTACACGTCAATAAATTGAGGCGGCTTCTCTATTGGCTGGATCGTCTCCCACCACTCTCAGAAAGCTACTAGGAAACGGCACTAAGGTACATTTTCGCTCACCGGCACCAGTTTTCGGTGGGTCTTTTCCGAAACATGCGAAAATAGAAAGCGGGCCTTAGTTATTTATGGTGGTTGTAAATCCCCTTAATGTCCAAGTTGGGTAGAACGTTTTCAGTCCCCCACGGTGCGTGTAAATCTGGACGCTTTTGTTCCGTCACGTATCTGTTCGTTTGGCATGTCGCACCATCAACATTCACACATACCGTGGGAAGACTTGGTTCCTAATAACACTGTGCTTTATAATTCATTACAAACTACTTGTCGTATTGAATCTCGTACTCGAAATGCTTATCGTCATTTAAGTAAACCAATGGCATTGTTGAATTCGGAGAGATAAAGTTATTTTTATTTTCTATTGGAAATGGTTTTAATTCATACATCGACTGTCTACGAAAACTATACTGAGGACAACAGCTAGTTGTCTGCAAAGTGCATCAAAATTTGGCGTATATCAGACCTACACAAGTGCTGCTGCTAACAAAACACCATCAGCTGCAACGTCTTACCTGGGATCGTGAACATATCGGTTAAATCCTATAAGACTGGAGAAAGGTTGCGTGGTCATGTGAATCATGAATCAAATTGATAAGAGATGGTAGGGTAAGATCAGGGGCGGATCCAGGGGGGGGGGGACTAGGGGGCTCAAGGCCCCCCCCCCCCCCAACGTATCTAGGTCCACCCCTGCCATTGTAGTTTTGAGACCTTTTTTTTTTAGCTCTACGGATTTGAGTCCCGAGGAGGCTATAAATACTACCTTTCCCGATTCAAGCGGCCCCCCCCCCCAAAAAAAAACCAAAATCCACTGAACGCAAGCCCTCTGAACCAAAATTCACTCAAGCCAAGCCCCCCCCCCCACAAAAGTCCGCTCAAGCCCCCCCCCCAAAAACAAAATCCTGGATCCGCCCCTGGGTAAGATTGTGATGCAGATACCTCGAGTCTATTAACAAACGTTGTGAGGAGGCATTGTGCTAGCTAATAGTGGCTGCATACTGGTAGCGGTTGTATTTACGTGGCATAGACTGAAACCTCTCATTAATGGTTATCATGTACCCAAACAACGATGGACTATTCCAGGAAGACAATGCGTCATGTCACCAGGCTAAAATCGTTCACGATTGGTTTGAGAAACATTCTGGACAATTAAAGTGAATGATTTGGCCATCTTGATAGCCAGACATGAGTCCAATAAACATATCTATGACATAGATCGGTTCATGCACAACGCCCTTCACCGACATCACTTTGGCAGTAATGGGCAACTTGAGTCAATGTCACATTTTGTTGCTACACTTCACCGAACAAACGGGGTTCCTCACGATACAAGGAGGAATACCATTACTTTTCGCACTTTAGTGTATATCGGCTTCATGATAGAAAGTGTAGATATGAAGTGAAGAAAGCAAGAATTACTTTGGCGTTAAAGCACTAAAATATTTTCGCCCTTGATTGAAATTGAGAAGAATACTTAGAAAAATGAGAATTAATTTGTTTTATAATAACTAGGTTGGTACGAGCAGTTTGTATAAACTGGTTGTTGTTTTACTTTGGTGTGTAGTATCGTTGATGTAAAACGTGGGACTTTGACAGCTTTGAAGTTATCGTGATTGTTATTTAGAATTATATTTGTGTATACAGACATGTGAATGTCAATACTGTTGGAAAGAAATGCCAGCTTTAACAAGTACGGTAATTGCTCTTTGCCGCCCTTATATATTATCACAGATCTGTTTTTGCTTTTAAGAAAAATAATTCACACCCTATATTCCTGTAAAACATCGGCGTTCACTTTTAGAATGTGGTAATTTTGAGATATGGAAGCTTCAAATTTCTCTAACGACTGTGTTAGAAAGATTTTCGAGAACGTTATATGGAACTATTGTTGACAGTTCTTCCGTTTTTATTGAATGGGTGATTGTAGGCTACTTTGCTTTATGAATTTGTTTGTTTTAGAAACGAACCCAGTGTAGTAGTAGCAGCTTTTGTGCAAGATATTACGGATGTAATGTACATGAGGCGTCAACTGATGGTATGAAAATGTATCTCTCAATGCCGTCTGGCAGGGTTAGACACAGAATAATGAAAAATAAGATCTAAACTATTGGGGTAATTAAGGATGCTACATAACTGGGTGTACGAATTCTTAAAACGTTGGATGCGAAGAGTCACCGAATCATGGTAGAACAACATAGAAGATGAAAGTGAGAATGAGAACAATACGTTTTGTAGTACAATTACACCATGAAGTCTGCTTGTTAGGAACACAGAAAAATTAAGATTTTGTGAGGGATTTTATAATGGGGTGGGGGGAGGCAGGGGCTTTATTGCATATAGTCCAAATAGCTGGGAATATCTGTTGGTATAGGTAAGTTGGGCAGGGTACTTATGAGAGATTGTGGTGTAAGGATTCAAAGAAAATGAATGGAAGTAAGGTACCTGGTGACAAATCTTGGTTATGCCATTGACAAAGTATATGTGATGATGTGGAGTCTGTGACAAGTATCAAATTCAGGAATTGGGGAGGGTGCAGAGCAGGACAGGTGTATCTTTCTATGGAAATTACCATATGTGTACAGTAACTGAAAAGTTTAGGAGGTGTGGTTGGTATTTGCAGGAAGACAGTATACAGTAAAACACATTCATTTATATTAATCTCAATATTAGAGACTGTGGGATGATGAAAGGAGTCAATTTACAGCAAAATAATTACATAACAGGAACACAAAGGGTCGGTGAAAAGAAAGTTTGTCATAAGCTAGTGATAGATTCTGAATAAATAATGGGAAATTTTTATTAAAACCATATGTTGGGGGGGGGGGGGAAAATTGAGAGACTGCAATCATAAATTTTAGTAATTGTTTTCTGGCATAAAGCATAAAGGAGTTACGAAATTTATTTTTGTATGTTGAAGGTGTCTGTGAATGAAAATGATACCAATGGAGGTAATTAACAATATACCTCAGATGCTAAAAGAGTTTAAAAATGTTCTCACATTGGAAAGTGTGCAATTACATTGTCATTTGGCACAAGCACCATTTCATTTAATGAATAACAATGACAGTAAGCCAGAACATTCAAGAAATGTCCTATCAGTTTGAAATTTAGCTCACTCGTTCCTTAGGTGGTTCTATCTGGAAAAAGTGTAGGAGGAAGCCACCAGATTTATAGAAATGAGATAAAATCACTCAGAATGTGGGAAAATGAATAATGATTACACAAGTAATATCTGTCATTACATGTTGACTTTTGTTCCAGGTGTTTGTTAGTCATAATTCTTGAACCACCCTGCAATTCAACCTACCTGGTATCAGATATCAAACAAGCTATCATGCTTTATATAAACTATCAGTTACAACTTTCATCATAAAAAATTGGCTGCAGTGTGGTAGATGACATTATATTACTGTCTCAAGAAGTCTGGTATGTTGGCTACACACAGAGAAATCAGAAATATTGCTTATTTTCCACTTGTTAACTATCTGCCGTTTGAATACAGGAAGGAGTTTTGTTTTTTATTCAAGAATGAAGACTAAGAAATACTTAACCTGGACAGGATGTCTAGCTGTGTAGGCAAATATGGGATAAATATAAATGTAAAGAATAGTCAGATTATTAGGCGCACAGACAGAAAATGAAAGGCTGTTTATGTTTTGTAGGGTGGAAGAAGAAATTGCACGCTGGTCATAACATTTGATAATAAACTCAAACTGGGTAGGACACATTGGGCAGGTGGTAGGAAAAGGTTTCAAAATCCTTCATTTATTCCAAAAAATTGATTAGGGTATCTAATATGGAGATGAGGGAATTGAGTTACAAAACTTTGGTCAGAACATTGCTTGAATATGGTGGTGTAGTATGAGACCCATATCTTGGTTATCAAATAAAGGTGTTGGAGGGGCTGCACAGAAACGCCATTAGATTTGTATTTGGAAATTACTGCAGAACACAGTAACTGATGTGATAAAGGAGCTGAATGGGAGTCATTGGAAGACAGGAGGAGGTTAAGTGCTGGTAGTATACAAGGGTTATATTATTAGTGATAAGGCATGGAAAGACAGGAATTACTGGAAAACAAAATTCTTCAAGGAATTTGCATTATAATACTGCAGTAGTGAACTGCTAGACACAACCAGAAATACAGTACTTTCCAAACTAGTTTTACTGGTTTCATGCTGGTGCAGGGTATATCACAACCTAATTAATGCTTGAAAACAAGGATCTACTGGAGATTGTGATTGTTACAACACTACTCACTAATGACGTCATAATACTGCTGTAGTCAGTCGCTAGACGAAATCATTTTCAATCAGTAATCCCATTGTAATACAACCTGGACCATTGTTTTCAAGCAGAAAGTAGGTTGTAATACATCCTCTACTGGCATAAAATCTTCAAATGTACTTCGGAAAGTATTTCTAGTGGTGTCTTGTGTATAACCACTGCAGCATTATGACACCAGTTCCTTGCGGAATTGCGAATTCCAGTAATCCCGAAAATAATATGTCTTGAATTTGACCACAGTATTATGATGCCATGAACAATGTGTTACTGTAGCAGAATCATGATCTCTGGTAGACCTTAAAGGTGGAAAAATTAAGAGATTTGCATGGAAGGGTAAAAATCACTATAACCACAAGCCAGCACGCAATTTCATGCTTAAGGGTGTGGAAAAATTTTCTTTCATATGTGATGGAATCGGGGATTGAAATAAATTACCATCAGAATTGATGAAAAATTTGCAAAAAATTTTGAAATACCTGAAAAGTAGGTGGGTATAAAACAGTGATAAAATGGGAAATTACCATCAGAGCATGCACTTCCATCATAATTAAATTAAACTTTGAATTAACATCAGCAGGTAATAACATCTATTCTTGTGTTATAACTTGTAAGGATCACCCACATTTTAAGTGATTTTACTTTATTTCTGTATATTTAGTGCCTTCCTCCTACACTTTTTCTCAAATAGTATTGCCTGGGGAATGTACACTCTTTATCATTAAATGTGGCCGGCCTTGCCAGTGGCTATCTCCCTATTTTGCACAGTGTGGCACCACAGCACAAGCACAACGCCACAGGAAACTGTAGCCCGTCTCTTGACTTCTCCCATGACGGCATCCTATTGGTGATGTTCAATCAAGGCGGAGCGTTTCATCCTGTCAAATTGCAGAATATAAAATTAAAATTAGGTGCCTTAGCTCCACCCTTTGAAGTTTCTGATTGGCCGGATATTTCAACCAATGCTACTTACAGCCGATTCTTTTTCTAACGTCATGTTATTAAAACTAATATTAATGTTTGGAAAGTAACTTAAAGGATTGGTTGGAAGCGTAACAAACAGTAGGCAGGATGTTATTCAGATTTATCGCCTTTACACTAAAGAAACATTTATTTTGGATAATTTCTTTCTTTATTTCTGCTTTTCGTCTCATCCATAAAGCGTCTATAAATGGATCAAAAGATAGGATATAAAACTTACCCTCACCCCTAATTAAGTCTTCTTAAGCCCTCCCCAAACCAAAATCTGCTCAAGCCCCCCCCCCACACAAAATGCACTCAAGACCCCCCCCCCCCCCACACACACACAAATAAAAATCCGCTCAAACCCCCCTGGATCCGCCACTGGAAATGTGTGCCATTTGAAAAGGGACAGACAATGTGATTGCTGCATGGCTAGTAACCCAAGTATCTTTCTTTCACTGTTGCCACCACTGAAGCGTTCATATTTACGTCAGCAGTTGGTTAAGAAACATTGGATACTTTGAGTTATGAGTATGTTATCCTTGACACAGTTAGGAAATAATCAAGTATATATTCTACACATAAGCAATGTGTAGGTTTGGGACATTTATAAAGGAAATAAAAATAAATTTAAAAAAATATGAAATACTTGGATTCTAACTAAGAACCGCCCCTGCAAGCAACCTAGAACGCTAACCACAGGACCATGGCACTCGGGCTGCTTCCTTACTCATCAGGGTGTATACAATGCAGCTATGGAAGACAGGTTCATTCAATCTGTCTTGCAGACACACTTTTCCAAAATAATCTCTTTATGATTGTTCTGTAATTTCGTAAAACAAAAGATTCTACCTCGAACATGGTTATTCCCTTGTTTGTCCACTAACCAAAACTTCTAATCGATTATAAATAAGTGCTTCTGCTGTTAGTAATTCCTTCCGCAATACTGCCGGATTGGACAAAATTATTTTAAAATTAAAACTGGGCAATGCATCATTCAGTTACAATTTCTTAATATGTGTTACTCATCTAATATTTTTTTATAGCCAAAGGGGAGATTAGAATTTGTTCTTAAACTGAACGCCGTAAATTGTCTTTTTATGAAACCTAATTGTTCCATGTTATTCTTGTTATTTCTACAGGTATGTGAAAGTATTATTTTTTAAAAAAATCAGCTGCCTGCTGCAAATGGTAAGATCAGCTTGGACGTTCTTTGAAAATAGTCACTAATAGTCAATAATTCTAGACATGAAAGTGCTCGAAATGGTTAGTGATGAGGAGTGAATTTAAGAGAGTTTTTGTTTATAGCTCAGTGCTTTTGATGAAATGTTATGGTTTTTATAATGAAAATTTTACCAAGCAAAATTTAATAGAAATAGTTTTTTAGTCTGATGTTTTAATTGTTATCTGTTTTTACTACAGAAATTACATATTTTATACATAAGCAATTTGTGTGTTGGAATAGTTTGGAAATGAAAGAAAAAAATAGTTTTACCCCAATGTAGTATCGAGCCAGCGCGACCACAACGTTACTAGTCTACAACCGTAGCCACTAGACCATGCCGCTTGCTCTATGAGTTAGGTCATCCTGTCCTTAAACAAACCAACCTATATGGAACTTCCTGTCTGCACATATTAGTGGCTTTGAGATACATGTTTTTGCGTTAATATCCTTAGAACTGCTTCCATATCAAATAGAAATGAATATTTCTACGATTCATGACTTGCCTATCCTTTGATCCGTTGACAAACGGTTTTATGAATGACACAAAAAGCAGAAAAAAGGAAAGAAATTATCCCAAATAAAATGAAAACAAAACGTTTCTTTAGTGTAAAGGCGATAAATCTGAATAAAATGTAACATCCTGTCTACTGTTTGTTATGCTTTAAACCAATCCTTTAAGTTACTTTCCAAACAGTAATATTAGTTTTAATAGCATGATGTTATAAAAAGAATCAGCTGTAAGTACCATTGGTTGAAATATCCGGCCAATCAGAAACTTCGGAGGGTGGAGCTAAGGCAAATAACTTTAATTTTATATTCTGCAACTTGACAGGATGAAACGAATCACCTGAAGTATAGAATGCCCTTGATTGAACATCCACCAATAGGATGCCGTCATGGGAGAAGTCACCGAGCGGGGCGATGTAACGGTTAGCGTTCTCGCCTCGCATTCGGGAGGACGGCAGTTCGAATCCCCGTCCGGGCATCCAGATTTGGGTTTTCCATGGTTTCCCCAAATCACTCCAGGCAAATGCCAGGATGCTTCCTTCAAAAGGCCATGGCCGAATTCCTTCCCATTCCTTGCCCCCATCCTTGCCCCCCATCCTTTCCTGTCTCTAAAGACCTCGATGTTAAAAAGAGACGTAAAGCAGTTACAAAAAAAAATAAAAGAAAAGAAAAAAAAAAAAATGGGAGAAGTCAAGAGACGGGCTACAGTTTCCTGTAACATCGTGCTTGTGCTGTGTTGCCGCACTGTGCAAAAATAGAGAGATAGCTGCTGGCAAGGCCGGCCACATTTAATGATGAAGAGTTTACATTCTGTGAGGACATTTCTTGAAGGTTTCTAACCATGAGAATTTCTATCTTGTTTTTATGTTATAAGTAATAGATTTTGACATAATTTGAATTTGTAAAGTTATTTATTATATAGTTTAGGCCATTTTCATCTATTGATTTCTAGCTATGCCCATGATTTCACCCTTGTGGAATTTGAGATTTGCGCTGTTAATTCACAGATAAACTAACAAAAAAAAAAAAAAAAAAAAAAGGATGTTTGCTTGGTAGAAAAAAGCGGAGGAGACCCCATTCTTGTTTTTATTTTTCCTGGACCTTTCCCTCTACTTCTAAATTTGAATAGTATGCAAATGTTTTAACATATTTGTGCACATCACTTGTTTCTACACCTCAGTGAAAGTGTCACTTATGTAGATTTTGTGGACATGGGTGACCCACAGGCATGCTTTGGTATTGTTCACAAAACTTCTTTGTAAACAATATTTGAAATGGTTGTTGTCTGATTGTTTGATCCAATGACTTGATTTTTATAGGTAGTCTATATATACTATGATATAAAACATCTGATTGAATAATAATGTCAATATGTTGTGGTTTGTATGATTTAAGCACACCATCATTGTATATGTAGGACTAATGGTGGTAAACATTTCGTCTGTGGGAAGGCTTGCACCAGACAATATCAATTGAATAATTCTGTTCTGCCACAGTTAGATTAGCAGACCATTTCTTGTTTCTCAATATATGGTTTTCATGTAGAAATATAATGTAATTTGTCAATAATGTGATGTGAGCTATATGTATGTACAGCTTTTGTTTAAATAATTGTTTTCTCTTTGATCCATGCCTACACACACAAATGTTACCAAAAAAATTGTTTTTTTCTACTGTATCATGATCGAAATCTGGATAAAAAGTATCCTACATGTCAAGCAGTCACATAAACTTTACTGTGTGAGGTTTAACTGAAATTCATTAATTTTTGCTTGAGGTGCAGATACACAAAGATTCAAAAACCTGCTGTTTTGGTCTGTATATCATCAAGAAGTATGCCACTGACCTGGACAGAAGATATCCTAAATATTAGCTGATGTAATAAGTTTCCACTATGTGAAATTTCTTAATTATCCTGTATCTTGGCCCATAACATAAACAGTCTATGTGAGCAGTTTTGTTAAAATTTGTTATAGCATGATGCTCTGAAAGAGAGATAAAAAATCATTTTCACTGTGTTCACATTTATATCACTGGGAAGTATTTTATATCACATCCAGTGACAAGTTATCACTACGTGCAGATTAGTTAAAATCTCTCCATTAGTTTTTATGTGATTAATGAGCATAAAAATCCAAAAATTACAAGTTTTACAGTTTTGTCATCTCTATCATAAGTAGTGTACACCGGAATTTCTTCTTTTTTAAAAAATAAATTGCATGTGTACATACTCCTTACCTACAAATATATTGTATGGAACACAGT
>JARYHS010011408.1:43568742-43593752 GCA_031002005.1 Vandiemenella viatica
ACCGGCTGAGCGAAATATTGAGAGGCGACAAAATATTGAAAACAGCAGAGGCTGGACATTACAGTACCATAACAGGGAGGTATTCAAACAATTGTAGGTAAGGACAAAGAAGAAGTTACTGAAGATTTGAAAATGGCAGAGATATTGTGTCGCTGGTTTAATGAGACTATTAGGAATTATCATATTGCAATGGCAGGGAGTAAATCAGACAAGCGTCTCCATATAAGTATAAAAACAAACTTCAAAATCTGAAATAGATCCTCAGGAAGTTATGAAGAAACTGAGAAAGCTAAAAATCCACCAATAGGCCAGTGTAGATAATATTACTACAGATATATTAAAGACAGTGGGATGCAATACTGTACCTTACCTTAAAATATTATTTGAGTCTGGAGTTTTGCTGATTATCAGAGGACTGGAAAAGAGCAATAGTAGTAAGGGATCACGTAGAAGGGGAGACAAATAGGGATCAAAATTAAAGGGTGATTAGTTTGACACTAGTGATAAGCAAAATGGTGGAGAGAATAATATGCTCACCCCACAGACAATCTCTGCTCATACTCCTCAAAATCCATGTACGCCTACCCTTTTACCTCCTTCCAAAAATCCATAAGCCTGGCAATCTGGGACACCCCATTGTTGCGGCTTATAGATCTCCAACTGAATGAATCTCTGCATTGGTGGACCAATACCTACAGTCTACACTCTGCCCGCTCACACCCATATCAAGGACATGCGACACTTCCTTTTCTCTGTTTCTACTATGCCCACACCACTATTTTCCAACTCCATCTTCGTAACCATTGATGTCACATCACTGTACACACATATTCCACACTGCCATGGCCTCAGTGGCATGGAACATTTTCTGGATCAGTGCCCTGCGAACAGCTGCCCCAGCACATATTTCCTCACCAACTTGGCAAGTTTAAGTGAACAACGTGCAGCTGTGAAATTTTCATTTTCTACTCAGTAATAATGCTGCTGAAACTGTTTTAATGATGAAAACAGCTTACAAAGATGACACTATGGAAAAAACTCAAGTGTATGAGTTGTTCACTTGGTTTAAAAATTGCGACATGTCGATTGATAACAAACCTTGTTCTGGACGTCCATCAACTGCCTGAATCAACAAAAATGTAGAAAAATTCGAGAGCTTGTGCTCTTAGACCGTCGACAGACAATTGATCAATTGTCGGAGATTAGTGGGTTATCTTGGAGCTCAGTTCAACGAATTTTAACCGAAGATTTGGGAATGAAAAACGTTGCTACCAAGTTTGTTCCTTAGGCTCCGACTGACAATCAAAAAGAACCATCGAGTTGAAACATGTCGTGCTTTGAAACAACAGCTTAAAATTGATCCAGATTTTCTGTCTGGTGATGAGTCATGGTGATATGGTTATGACCCAGAAACAAAGCAACAGTCAAGCCAATGGAAGACGTCATCGACACACCGTCCAAAAAAATGTCGTCATGTCAAATCAAACATCAAAACAATGCTCATTTGCTATTTTGATGAGAAGGGTATAGTTCATTCAGAGTTTGTCCCCCCACATTACACCATCAATCAAACCTTTCATTTGGAAGTTTTAAGAAGGTTACGCAACAGTGTTCATCATAAAAGACCCAATTTGTGGCAGACAGAAGACTGGTTCTTCCACCACGACAATGCATCTGCACACACTGCTGTCTCTGTTAGGCAGTTTTTGGCAAAAAAAATGGCATGGTTCCTCTGCCCCACGCACCTTACTCACCTAACCTGGCTCTATGTGACTTTTTCTTATTTCCATGCATGAAAAGGGGCATGAAAGGACACCGATTTGACAACACTGAAGAGGCCAAGAAAAAAAGAGGTAGGAGCTGTCAGCTATTTCTAAAGATAACTACAGAAAATGTTTCAAACAGTGGAAGCACCGGTGGGACAAATGTATTAGTTGTAATAGAGAGTATTTGAAGGGGATAAGGTTGTTTTGTAAAAAAAAAAATGAAAATATATAGCTTTTAAAAAATAATTCCCTTTTTTTTTGGGGGGGGGGGGAATACCCCTTTGCATATAACTAGTTGGGTGGGTTAACATGGAGTGAAGATAAATACAAAAATCACCTATTGGGTTGTTAGGTACACAGATAGAAAAATTAAGGATGGGAATGATTATAAGATGGAGCAGGATCTTGTTAGTTGAAAGCATAAAATGTAAATATATTTGAATATTCCACATCTTCAATTTGTTTTGTATTCCTTCTTCTGTTTGGTTCTTCTTACATTGGGTGCAAGTTTCTTTCCGAGGCTCGTTTTAATTTTGAAAGCAACACTTTTTGTTCTCTATTCTGTTGGCTTGCTAGGCCTAACACAGAAGAGGATTTTCTGTCGGGGTTTACTCCCTTAGCCTTTGAAGATCCCTCTTCACCACAAGGCAGTGATAAGTTTGAAGAATATGGAATGAAATTGAATCAAAAAAAAAAACTGTAGCACTAAAAATAAGCCGAAAGAATACAGACTGTCATATAAAATTAAAAGACCACGAAGTTGAAGTTGTTGACCAATTCAGCTACCTGGGGAGCATAATTGCCAATAATGGTAGAAGTGAGTTAGAAATAGTGAATAGAGTAACCAAAGGAGCCAACTTCTACAGTACTGTGCGAGGCTTACTATGGGACATGAAGGTTCCCAGAAGAACAAAAATTGTCTTGTACAAATCATATCTCATTCCTATTCTCACATATGCTTTGGAAACATGCACACTAACATCAAGGGACCTTAGCAAGATCCAAGCATGTGAAATGAAGTTTCTTAGAATGGCCCTCCAGAAAACTAGACTTGACCGCATAAAGAATGATGAAATTAGATCAAACCTAGAGCTAAGGGAATCCATGGAAGAGAGACTTAGGTCATCAAGACTTCGATGGTTTGGGCATGTGAAGAGAATGACTAGTAAAAGACTGCCAAAAACTTATTTGGAAAAAAGGATACTGGGCAAAAGACCAGTGGGAAGACCAAGAAGAAGATGGACAGACCAACTGAAGGAGGACGTAGAGAGAAGAGGCTGGAATTGGGAGTACATCACAGACAGAGAAACCTTTCTGGACAGGAAAAGGTGGAAAACAATCGTCTATAATAACCAAGGCTCGTAAACCACACCCGGGAAACTGGAGATGGTCCTCAACGATAATGATGATGATTTGAATATCATTTGAGACTTGGGAAAGACACATTGGGCAAGTTGGAAAGTTCTGCATTTACTGGAGCAAGTGATATAGGGATGTATGAAGGTAGTGAGAAACTTGATTACAAAACTTTGGTCAGACTGCTTATCTAGTATGGTTGGGTAGTATGAGACCAATGTTATGTGTATGAAATACAGGAGCTGGAGAGTTTATAAAGGAAAGCAGCTAGATTTATTTGTGGAAATTACCTCTGAACAGTCAGTAATTAATAATGATAGCTAATATAGGTGCAGCTTTGAGAACAATTCAAAGAAAAGGGTGGAAAATGTTGTTGGCTAAGGCCAGGATATGTATTTGGAGGAGAATTACAAGTAATGACGTAAAGGGAATACCTTGGCAAACTAGCGCTTAATTTCATACGTATGAGAGTGGGACAATCTTCATTTGCAGATAAGGTATTCAGGGACTGGAGTAAATTATTGATGACATGCTACAGAATATAACCTTTAAAGAATTTGTAGTGAAAATTCCTTTAGTATGTAAGCAGGGCATGTATTAAATCGAAAATAATACTATAAAAAAGTAATGTGAAGTAGTTAAATGGAAATGCACAAATTAAGAGGATAGGTTGCATTAAGGTTAATATTTTGTCTAAGTTTTTCAATAGGTTTCACATTGGTATGTAGTTGTTGCTTTGACTTATTTGCTATGTGCAGGCAGAAAACAATACAACTGTGTTCCATACAATATATTTGTAGGTAAGGAGTGTGTACACATGCAATTTATTTTTTAAAAAAGAAGAAATTCCGGTGTACACTACTTATGATAGAGATGACAAAACTGTAAAACTTGTAATTTTTGGATTTTTATGCTCATTAATACATAAAAACTAATGGAGAGATTTTAACTAATCTGCACGTGGTGATAACTTGTCACTGGATGTGATATAGAATACTTTTTCTGATTAGCAACATACTTCCCAGTGATATAAATGTGAACACAGTGAAAATGGTTTTTATCTCTCTTTCAGAGCATCATGCTATAACAAATTTTAACAAAACTGCTCACATAGACTGTTTATGTTATGGGCCAAGATACAGGATAATTAAGAAATTTCACATAGTGGAAACTTATTACATCAGCTAATATTTAGGATATCTTCTGTCCAGGTCAGTGGCATACTTCTTGATGATATACAGACCAAAACAGCAGGTTTTTGAATCTTTGTGTATCTGCACCTCAAGCAAAAATTAATGAATTTCAGTTAA
Organism: Vandiemenella viatica; assembly: GCA_031002005.1. Taxonomy (NCBI): domain Eukaryota; kingdom Metazoa; phylum Arthropoda; class Insecta; order Orthoptera; family Morabidae; genus Vandiemenella; species Vandiemenella viatica. Next base: position 43,573,175 of record JARYHS010011408.1, read on the forward strand.
ACCTCACACAGTAAAAGTTTATGTGACTGCTTGACATGTAGGATACTTTTTATCCAGATTTCGATCATGATACAGAAGAAAAAACCAATTTTTTTGGTAACATTTGTGTGTGTAGGCATGGATCAAAGAGAAAACAATTATTTAAACAAAAGCTGTACATACATATAGCTCACATCACATTATTGACAAATTACATTATATTTCTACATGAAAACCATATATTGAGAAATAAGAAATGGTCTGCTAATCTAACTGTGGCAGAACAGAATTTATTCAATTGATATTGTCTGGTGCAAGCCTTCCCACAGACGAAATGTTTACCACCATTAGTCCTACATATACAATGATGGTGTGCTTAAATCATACAAACCACAACATATTGACATTATTATTCAATCAGATGTTTTATATCATAGTATATATAGACTACCTATAAAAATCAAGTCATTGGATTGAATACAATCCAGACAACACCATTTCAAATATTGTTTACAAAGAAGTTTTGTGAACAATACCAAAGCATGCCTGTGGGTCACCCATGTCCACAAAATCTACATAAGTGACACTTTCACTGAGGTGTAGAAACAAGTGATGTGCACAAATATGTTTAAAACATTTGCATACTATTCAAATTTAGAAGTAGAGGGAAAGGTCCAGGAAAAATAAAAACAAGAATGGGGTCTCCTCCACTTTTTTCTACCAAGCAAACATTCTCTCTCTTTTTTTTTTTTTTTTTTTTTTTTTTTTTTTTTTTTTTTTTTTTTTTTTTTTTTTTTTTGTTAGTTTATCTGTGAATTAACAGCGCAAATCTCAAATTCCACAAGGGTGAAATCATGGGCATAGCTAGAAATCAATAGATGAAAATGGCCTAAACTATATAAATAAATAACTTTACAAATTCAAATTATGTCAAAATCTATTACTTATAACATAAAAACAAGATAGAAATTCTCATGGTTAGAAACCTTCAAGAAATGTCCTCACAGAATGTAAACTCTTTATCATTAAATGTGGCCGGCCTTGCCAGCAGCTATCTCTCTATTTTTGCACAGTGCGGCAACACAGCACAAGCACGATGTTATAGGAAACTGTAGCCCGTCTCTTGACTTCTCCCATTTTTTTTTTTTTTTTTTTTTTTGTAACTGCTTTACGTCTCTTTTTAACATCGAGGTCTTTAGAGACAGGAAAGGATGGGGGGCAAGGATGGGGGGCAAGGATGGGGGCAAGGAATGGGAAGGAATTCGGCCATGGCCTCTTGAAGGAAGCATCCCGGCATTTTCCTGGAGTGATTTGGGGAAACCATGGAAACCCCAAATCTGGATGCCCGGACGGGGATTCGAACTGCCGTCCTCCCGAATGCGAGGCGAGAACGCTAACCGTTACATCGCCCCGCTTGGTGACTTCTCCCATGACGGCATCCTATTGGTGGATGTTCAATCAAGAGCATTCTATACTTCAGGTGATTCGTTTCATCCTGTCAAGTTGCAGAATATAAAATTAAAGTTATTTGCCTTAGCTCCACCCTCCGAAGTTTCTGATTGGCCGGATATTTCAACCAATGGTACTTACAGCTGATTCTTTTTATAACATCATGCTATTAAAACTAATATTACTGTTTGGAAAGTAACTTAAAGGATTGGTTTAAAGCATAACAAACAGTAGACAGGATGTTACATTTTATTCAGATTTATCGCCTTTACACTAAAGAAACGTTTTGTTTTCATTTTATTTGGGATAATTTCTTTCCTTTTTTTCTGCTTTTTGTGTCATTCATAAAACCGTTTGCCAACGGATCAAAGGATAGGCAAGTCATGAATCGTAGAAATATTCATTTCTATTTGATATGGAAGCAGTTCTAAGGATATTAACGCAAAAACATGTATCTCAAAGCCACTAATATGTGCAGACAGGAAGTTCCATATAGGTTGGTTTGTTTAAGGACAGGATGACCTAACTCATAGAGCAAGCGGCATGGTAAAAACAGATAACAATTAAAACATCAGACTAAAAAACTATTTCTATTAAATTTTGCTTAGTAAAATTTTCATTATAAAAACCATAACATTTCATCAAAAGCACTGAGCTATAAACAAAATCATCTCTTAAATTCACTCCTCATCACTAACCATTTCGAGCACTTTCATGTCTAGAATTATTGACTATTAGTGACTATTTTCAAAGAACGTCCAAGCTGATCTTACCATTTGCAGCAGGCAGCTGATTTTTTTAAAAAAATAATACTTTCACATACCTGTAGAAATAACAAGAAAAACATGGAACAATTAGGTTTCATAAAAATACAATTTATGGCGTTCAGTTTAAGAACAAATTCTAATCTCCCCTTTGGCTATAAAAAAATAATATTAGATGAGTAACACATATTAAGAAATTGTAACTGAATGATGCATTGCCCAGTTTTAATTTTAAAATAATTTTGTCCAATCCGGCAGTGTTGCGGAAGGAATTACTAACAGCAGAAGCACTTATTTATAATCGATTAGAAGTTTTGGTTAGTGGACAAACAAGGGAATAACCATGTTCGAGGTAGAATCTTTTGTTTTACGAAATTACAGAAACAATCATAAAGAGATTATTTTGGAAAAGTGTGTCTGCAAGACAGATTGAATGAACCTGTCTTCCACAGCTGCATTGTATACACCCTGATGAGTAAGGAAGCAGCCCGAGTGCCATGGTCCTGTGGTTAGCGTTCTAGGTTGCTTGCAGGGGCGGTTCTTAGTTAGAATCCAAGTATTTCATATTTTTTTAAATTTATTTTTATTTCCTTTATAAATGTCCCAAACGTACACATTGCTTATGTGTAGAATATATACTTGATTATTTCCTAACTGTGTCAAGGAATAACATACTCATAACTCAAAGTATACATTGTCTGTCCCTTTTCAAATGGCACACATTTCCAGTGGCGGATCCAGGGGGGTTTGAGCGGATTTTTATTTGTGTGTGTGTGTGTGTGTGTGGGGGGTGGGGAGGGGGTCTTGAGTGCATTTTGTTTGGGGGGGGGGCTTGAGCAGATTTTGGTTTGGGGAGGGCTTAAGAAGACTTAATTAGGGGTGAGGGTAAGTTTTATATCCTATCTTTTGATCCATTTATAGACGGCTTTATGGATGAGACGAAAAGCAGAAATAAGGAAAGAAATTATCCAAAATACATGTTTCTTTAGTGTAAAGGCGATAAATCTGAATAACATCCTGCCTACTGTTTGTTACGCTTCCAACCAATCCTTTAAGTTACTTTCCAAACATTAATATTAGTTTTAATAACATGACGTTAGAAAAAGAATCAGCTGTAAGTAGCATTGGTTGAAATATCCGGCCAATCAGAAACTTCAAAGGGTGGAGCTAAGGCACCTAATTTTAATTTTATATTCTGCAATTTGACAGGATGAAACGCTCCGCTGAAGTATAGAAAGCCCTTGATTGAACATCCACCAATAGGATGCCGTCATGGGAGAAGTCAAGAGACGGGCTACAGTTTCCTGTGGCGTTGTGCTTGTGCTGTGTTGCCACACTGTGCAAAAATAGGGAGATAGCCGCTGGCAAGGCCGGCCACATTTAATGATAAAGAGTGTACATTCCCCAGGCAATACTATTTGAGAAAAAGTGTAGGAGGAAGGCACTAAATATACAGAAATAAAGTAAAATCACTTAAAATGTGGGTGATCCTTACAAGTTATAACACAAGAAATAGATGTTATTACCTGCTGATGTTTATTCAAAGTTTAATTTAATTATGATGGAAGTGCATGCTCTGATGGTAATTTCCCATTTTATCACTGTTTTGTACCCATCTACTTTTCAGGTATTTCAAAATTTTTCATCAATTCTGTTGGTAATTTATTTCAATCCCCGATTCCATCACATATGAAAGAAAATTTTTCCACACCCTTACGCATGAAATTGCGTGCTGGCTTGTGGTTATAGTGATTTTTACCCTTCCATGCAAATCTCTTAATTTTTCCACCTTTAAGGTCTACCAGAGATCATGATTCTGCTACAGTAACACATTGTTCATGGCATCATAATACTGTGGTCAAATTCAAGACATATTATTTTCGGGATTACTGGAATTCGCAATTCCGCAAGGAACTGGTGTCATAATGCTGCAGTGGTTATACACAGGACACCACTAGAAATACTTTCCGAAGTACATTTGAAGATTTTATGCCAGTAGAGGATGTATTACAACCTACTTTCTGCTTGAAAACAATGGTCCAGGTTGTATTACAATGGGATTACTGATTGAAAATGATTTAGTCTAGCGACTGACTACAGCAGTATTATGACGTCATTAGTGAGTAGTGTTGTAACAATCACAATCTCCAGTAGATCCTTGTTTTCAAGCATTAATTAGGTTGTGATATACCCTGCACCAGCATGAAACCAGTAAAACTAGTTTGGAAAGTACTGTATTTCTGGTTGTGTCTAGCAGTTCACTACTGCAGTATTATAATGCAAATTCCTTGTAGAATTTTGTTTTCCAGTAATTCCTGTCTTTCCATGCCTTATCACTAATAATATAACCCTTGTATACTACCAGCACTTTAACCTCCTCCTGTCTTCCAATGACTCCCATTCAGCTCCTTTATCACATCAGTTACTATGTTCTGCAGTAATTTCCAAATACAAATCTAATGGCGTTTCTGTGCAGCCCCTCCAACACCTTTATTTGATAACCAAGATATGGGTCTCATACTACACCACCATATTCAAGCAATGTTCTGACCAAAGTTTTGTAACTCAATTCCCTCATCTCCATATTAGATACCCTCATCAATTTTTTGGAATAAATGAAGGATTTTGAAACCTTTTCCTACCACCTGCCCAATGTGTCCTACCCAGTTTGAGTTTATTATCAAATGTTATGACCAGCGTGCAATTTCTTCTCCACCCTACAAAACATAAACAGCCTTTCATTTTCTGTCTGTGTGCCTAATAATCTGACTATTCTTTACATTTATATTTATCCCATATTTGCCTACACAGCTAGACATCCTGTCCAGGTTAAGTATTTCTTAGTTTTCATTCTTGAATAAAAAAACAAAACTCCTTCCTGTATTCAAACGGCAGGTAGTTAACAAGTGGAAAATAAGCAATATTTCTGATTTCTCTGTGTGTAGCCAACATACCAGACTTCTTGAGACAGTAATATAATGTCATCTACCACACTGCAGCCAATTTTTTATGATGAAAGTTGTAACTGATAGTTTATATAAAGCATGATAGCTTGTTTGATTTCTGATACCAGGTAGGTTGAATTGCAGGGTGGTTCAAGAATTATGACTAACAAACACCTGGAACAAAAGTCAACATGTAATGACAGATATTACTTGTGTAATCATTATTCATTTTCCCACATTCTGAGTGATTTTATTTCATTTCTATAAATCTGGTGGCTTCCTCCTACACTTTTTCCAGATAGAAACCACCTAAGGAACGAGTGAGCTAAATTTCAAACTGATAGGACATTTCTTGAATGTTCTGGCTTACTGTCATTGTTATTCATTAAATGAAATGCCAAATGACAATGTAATTGCACACTTTCCAATGTGAGAACATTTAAACTCTTTTAGCATCTGAGGTATATTGTTAATTACCTCCATTGGTATCATTTTCATTCACAGACACCTTCAACATACAAAAATAAATTTCGTAACTCCTTTATGCTTTATGCCAGAAAACAATTACTAAAATTTATGATTGCAGTCTCTCAATTTTGCTCCCCCCCCCCCCCAACATATGGTTTTAATAAAAATTTCCCATTATTTATTCAGAATCTATCACTAGCTTATGACAAACTTTCTTTTCACCGACCCTTTGTGTTCCTGTTATGTAATTATTTTGCTGTAAATTGACTCCTTTCATCATCCCACAGTCTCTAATATTGAGATTAATATAAATGAATGTGTTTTACTGTACTGTCTTCCTGCAAATACCAACGGTTTAATCCTAGACTGCGATTCCGCCACTGACCGGCGTTGACGTGACGTTGTTTTGACGTATTCGCTGTCGACTACCAACATAATTAGGTTTATTCCTTTTAGTGCTATTGTGACCGAGCGTAGCGAGGTCACAATAATTTAAAACTGTACAATATCAACCTAAACTGATATCCCGAAGGTGAATCAGATGCAGGCGGCCGCTGGTAAGCGGCCGCAGATGTCCGATAACACAACCAGATGTTCAGTGTTTGATGTGTTATCGGATTTCTGCGGCCGGTCACAATAATAAATTATCTTTATGTTGGTACATCGACAGCAAATACCTCAAAACTACGTCAATATGACGTCACATCAACGCCAGTCAGTGGCGGAATCGCAGTCTAGGATTAAACCATACCAACCACACCTCCTAAACTTTTCAGTTACTGTACACATATGGTAATTTCCATAGAAATGCTCTGCACCCTCCCCAATTCCTGAATTTGATACTTGTCACAGACTCCACATCATCACATATACTTTGTCAATGGCATAACCAAGATTTGTCACCAGGTACCTTACTTCCATTCATTTTCTTTGAATCCTTACACCACAATCTCTCATAAGTACCCTGCCCAACTTACCTATACCAACAGATATTCCCAGCTATTTGGACTATATGCAATAAAGCCCCTGCCTCCCCCCACCCCATTATAAAATCCCTCACAAAATCTTAATTTTTCTGTGTTCCTAACAAGCAGACTTCATGGTGTAATTGTACTACAAAAAATATTGTTCTCATTCTCACTTTCATCTTCTATGTTGTTCTAACCTGATTCGGTGACTCTTCGCATCCAACGTTTTAAGAATTCGTACACCCAGTTATGTAGCATCCTTAATTACCCCAATAGTTTAGATCTTATTTTTCATTATTCTGTGTCTAACCCTGCCAGACGGCATTGAGAGATACATTTTCATACCATCAGTTGACGCCTCATGTACATTACATCCGTAATATCTTGCACAAAAGCTGGTTCTAAAACAAACAAATTCATAAAGCAAAGTAGCCTACAATCACCCATTCAATAAAAACGGAAAGAACTGTCAACAATAGTTCCATATAACGTTCTCGAAAATCTTTCTAACACAGTCGTTAGAGAAATTTGAAGCTTCCATATCTCAAAATTACCACATTCTAAAAGTGAACGCCGATGTTTTACAGGAATATAGGGTGTGAATTATTTTTCTTAAAAGCAAAAACAGATCTGTGATAATATATAAGGGCGGCAAAGAGCAATTACCGTACTTGTTAAAGCTGGCATTTCTTTCCAACAGTATTGACATTCAACATGTCTGTATACACAAATATAATTCTAAATAACAATCACGATAACTTCAAAGCTGTCAAAGTCCCACGTTTTACATCACGATACTACACACCAAAGTAAAACAACAACCATGGAGGAACCTTTATACAAACTGCTCGTACCAACCTAGTTATTATAAAAACAAATTAATTCTCATTTTTCTAAGTATTCTTCTCAATTTCAATCAAGGGCGAAAATATTTTAGTGCTTTAACGCCAAAGTAATTCTTGCTTTCTTCACTTCATATCTACACTTTCTATCATGAAGCCGATATACACTAAAGTGCGAAAAAGTAATGGTATTCCTCCTTGTATCGTGAGGAACCCCGTTTGTTCGGTGAAGTGTAGCAACAAAATGTGACATTGACTCAGTTGCCCATTACTGCCAAAGTGATGTCGGTGAAGGGCGTTGTGCATGAACCGATCTATGTCATAGATATGTTTATTGGACTCATGTCTGGCTATCAAGATGGCCAAATCATTCACTTTAATTGTCCAGAATGTTTTCTCAAACCAATCGTGAACGATTTTAGCCTGGTGACATGACGCATTGTCTTCCTGAATAGTCCATCGTTGTTTGGGTACATGATAACCATTAATGAGAGGTTTCAGTCTATGCCACGTAATACAACCGCTACCAGTATGCAGCCACTATTAGCTAGCACAATGCCTCCTCACACGTTTGTTAATAGACTCGAGGTATCTGCATCACAATCTTACCCAGGGGCGGATCCAGGATTTTGTTTTTGGGGGGGGGGCTTGAGCGGACTTTTGTGGGGGGGGGGGGGCTTGGCTTGAGTGAATTTGGTTCAGAGGGCTTGCGTTCAGTGGATTTTGGTTTTTTTTGGGGGGGGGGGGGGCCGCTTGAATCGGGAAAGGTAGTATTTATAGCCTCCTCGGGACTCAAATCCGTAGAGCTAAAAAAAAAAGGTCTCAAAACTACAATGGCAGGGGTGGACCTAGATACGTTGGGGGGGGGGGGGGCCTTGAGCCCCCTAGTCCCCCCCCCCCTGGATCCGCCCCTGATCTTACCTACCATCTCTTATCAATTTGATTCATGATTCACATGACCACGCAACCTTTCTCCAGTCTTATAGGATTTAACCGATATGTTCACGATCCCAGGTAAGACGTTGCAGCTGATGGTGTTTTGTTAGCAGCAGCACTGTGTAGGTCTGATATACGCCAAATTTTGCAGACAACTAGCTGTTTTCCTCAGTATAGTTTTCGTAGACAGTCGATGTATGAATTAAAACCATTTCCAATAGAAAATAAAATAACTTTATCTCTCCGAATTCAACAATGCCATTGGTTACTTAAATGACGATAAGCATTTCGAGTACGAGATTCAATACGACAAGTAGTTTGTAATGAATTATAAAGCACAGTGTTATTAGGAACCAAGTCTTCCCACGGTATGTGTGAATGTTGATGGTGCGACATGCCAAACGAACAGATACGTGACGGAACAAAAGCGTCCAGATTTACACGCACCGTGGGGGACTGAAAACGTTCTACCCAACTTGGACATTAAGGGGATTTACAACCACCATAATAACTAAGGCCCGCTTTCTATTTTCGCATGTTTCGGAAAAGACCCACCGAAAACTGGTGCCGGTGAGCGAAAATGTACCTTAGTGCCGTTTCCTAGTAGCTTTCTGAGAGTGGTGGGAGACGATCCAGCCAATAGAGAAGCCGCCTCAATTTATTGACGTGTAGGTGTTTTTTCTTGTTTGATCTGGGAGCCAATGAGATGCTGGCGCGAAGTGCTGTAATTCGCCAATGGCCGGAGGACACATCACGGTGTGAGATGTACAGAGTTGTGCTTGGAGCTGAAAAAGGGACGAAGAGACACTCTGGTTCGGATCCTCATCTGATACAGCAGCAAGTGACCCACCGAGGCCGGAGCACTGGACGATCCGGGGCCTGGGGACACTACCACAACGCTGTGCCTAGGGATTGCAATCCAGCAAAGCGGGATCCCGCAATCCCGCATCATTAGACATTCTGGCGGATCCCGCACAAAATTAAGCGGATCCGAAAAATCCGGCGGAAACGCTGTCAGTCTGCGTGACTCGCTGCCCCACTCGGTCTCTGTCGGATATTTTGCACTGTTTGCCTGTACCCTTCCAGTTGGCATTTGACTTGTGTGAACAAGCGTTTGTTTTTGTCAACCTTCGTCATTCGTAAGTAAATAAATACACTTTTACGTATTCATATAAACTTATGTTAGTTTCGAGTACACATTTATGTAATTTGAGTTATGGTGCGTATTTAGTACGATTTTCTAACTATAATTATTTTTTAAGTGTCGCACACGTTATCTGAACTACACGGTTACAGCTTTTTATTCACGGTTTCATTATTCCCATTTTCTGTATTTGCAGATAAAGTAATTGTGACAATTTCCTAATTTGCGGCTGAAAATTTGATTATTCGTTGATATGAAACTAATGTTATCGTAATTTTAACGATCGCGTACCTATTTATTTAACAGCTATCAAAAGGAAATTGTATATCCTTTGACTTATTGTTTTGGCCGCTGCCTCAATGCGTTTCTTTGACGAAAGCCACCTGCTTACATGTGCCGCTCAGGCTTTCGATTAATCCCTCTTCTCCTTGTTATTATTTCGACTAAAGGTAAAAAAGTTATAATGAAATTTTCACGGGTGTATCGACGAATTGTGTTGTAGGAACACCATACTTCGACGGCTGCCTCCGCCGTCTTCCTCACGTGTGTAATTTCGTGTGTTTGCAATGAAATCCGGAGATACAACCTATGAGGACTTCACTGCAATCATTCGCCGAGAAAGTCTCCTTTCTTACTAAAAAATAATAATTTCCACTCTAAAAACGTCGTTACGCCACATAAGTAAATCTGAAATACTTGACAGTTTACGTTTGGTGAGTAGTTTCTTTTAATAACATTGAATCAACTGTAATATCAATCAAGGAATCAGGAGATATAATAATGAATCACGCAAAAAAAGGCCAAGTCTCGTGCTTGTGCAGTGACAAAAAGTTATGAGATCTTGTTCTGAGCCAAGTCTACACTTTACAGAGTATATTCACTTCACTTTGTGAAATGGAATGCTTTTCTCGTGTTATGGAACGTTTATTTAGAATTTTTTTTAAAAAAACTCTGGTAACTTGGCCATTAAGCAAACCATATTTTTAAACTTATGTGATATTGTAAGGCACATAATATGACCTAAGACTCAATATTTTCCATTTTTATTATTTATTTAAAAATTGGTTTAGATTAAAAAACAAAAAATAAAACCTCGAAGTACACTTAAAGGTTTAATGTCATTTTGCCAATCAAAATATTGTTAACTGTTAATTTTTATCATTTAACATTAAAAATTATTTATTAATTTAATTATTATTTAATTTTAACGTTTTAAGTAACTATGTTTTAAATATATGCGTTAAAAACTGTTTGTACAATCCCGCACGATCCCGCGGGATTGGCGCAAATCCCGCGCGGATCCCGCGATTGAAAACACTGCGGGATTGCAATCCTTAGCTGCCGTTCGAGAAAGCTAGACGACCCTATGTGGCGCTATTCGTGCCTGGGTGCTGACCTGGCCCGTGAACAACGGTAAAATCTACGATCACGACGGAAACTAATGCAATCGTTCCACCCACTGAGATATTGCTCTAACTGTTTGACTTTAAACACATTCAATGATATGTAATTGTCTATATCAGAATAAAAACAAACTTCGTGTTTGCATAATTTCACAATGATCCATCGTAATAAATTGTACATCCACTTTTCAGTTCTCCTATTAATTCCAATAACATTTCAAGTGGTTAGCTGAAAATTAATTATTACTTTGATATTCAAACTTGATAATTTTGTTATTGATGAAACAGTATGATCCAGCAATCACTGTTCCTAAAAGTATGTACTACAAACATAAAATTCATGATTCTGAAAATAAAATTAAGACAATATGGGACACTGTAAAAAAGGAAATAGGAAAAAGTAATCAAATAAGCAATGATATTTTTATCAAAGAAAATTCAGTAGAATCTAATTTTTCAATTGCTGATATATTTAATAAACATTTTTTATCTGGTGCTGATAAATTGACTGTTAATAGCTCAGTGACACTCAGTATGGATTTTGTCAAACAGGCTTCCAAGAAAAATTTAACTTATCTGTAAATTAGCTACTCCAGAAGAAATAAGAAAAATTATCAGATCCTTAAGAGCAAATACTCAAGTGGTTATGATGGGATTTCCAGTATAATTAAATTGTGCTCCACAGAATTAAGTAATATACTAAGTTATCTGTTTAATATATCTTTACTTGAGGGTACTTTTCCAAAAGGCTTAAGTATGCTGTAGTTAAACCACTCTATAAAAAGGGAGATAAGGCAGCCGTATCGAATTACCGACCAATTTCATTACTTCTCCAAAGTTTTTGAGAAAGCAATGTACAATAGAGTTTATGAACATCTAAAATAATAAATATTCTAACTAAATCACAATTTGGTTTTCAAAAGGGTCATTCACAGAAAAGCTATATTTGCATTCACTGACAATATTTTAGAAGGAATAAATGATAAATTAATTCCTGTGGGAATTTTTTGTGACTTATCTAAAGCATTTGACTGTGTAGATCATAAAATTCTGATACAGAAACTTAAGTATTATGGTATAGATGGCATTGTTAATAAATGGCTTAGTTCTTACCTTCTAAATAGAAAACAGAAAGTATCAATGGAGAATTTTAAGGCTGCCTTAAGAGGTCCACTTTTCTGAGTGGAAATTAATCAGATGTGGAGTACCTCAGGGTTCTATATTGGGGCCACTATTGTTTTTAATATATATAAATGATCTACCCTGTGTTTCATCTAAAAACTCAAAATTTGTCCAATTTGCAGATGACACAAACATAGGAATAAAAACACTCCAGATTTATCTACAGAATATATTTCAAATTATGTCTTGAACTGATTAATAAATGGTTTACAGCTAATGGCTTGTCTTTAAACTTTGATAAAACTCAGTATATGCAATTCAGTACATCACACAGATTAACACCAGATATAGACATAAAATTTGCAGGCCAGTCCATTCAAGAGGTAGAGAGTGTGAAATTTCTAGGTTTGTATATTGATCAATTTAAATTGGAAAGTACATGTTTCTGACTTACTAAAGCGATTGGGAGCAGCCACATTTGCAATTCGTACAATTTCAGCTTTAGGTGATCTCCGTATGACAGCTAGTTTATTTTGCTTATTTTCACTCCTTATTGTCATATGGAATAATATTCTGGGGCAATTCTACCCATAGAGACAAAGTGTTCAGAGCCAAAAGCGTGTAATAAAATTATGTGTGGGGTTAGCAATAGAACTTCATGTAGAGAGCTGTTCAAGAAGTTAGGGATTTTAACATTAGCGTCTGAGTATATATACACATTAATGTCCTTTGTAGTCACAAATTATACTTTGTTTGAAACAAATAGTAAAATTATGGCACTAGAAGTAAAAATGATCTTCACAAGATTACAAGTCATTGTCATTTGTTCAAAAAGGGGTCCGATATTCAGGGATACATATCTTCAATAGCTCCCAACACATATTAAATGTCTAGAGATGACAAGAATAAATTCAGGAAAAATTGAAAGAATTTTTTTGACAACTCCTTCTACTCTGTGAAAATTTATTTCTAAGGTATCTAAAAAATAACGCCAGTAGCTTGTGTAAATGTAGTTACATAATTAATTTACCATGTATACTATGACTATAAATCTCCTGGTGTATGTATTATTTTGTTATGCAATTGTTTACGGTACCATGTATGCTATGACTGTACATCTTGTGATATATGTATTATTTGGATATGGAATTTTTTAATGTACCATGTATGCTATTACTTTACATCTTCTGGTGTATGTATTATTTTTTTATGAAATTGTTTAATGTGCCATGTATGCTAAGACTGTACATCTACTGGTGTACGTATTATTTTGTTATCCAACTGTTTATCTGTAAATTGACAACTTTCCACATCCTAGAGACCCAGGCTCTTATATTGGGATCAATGGAAAATGAATGTATTGTATTGTTGTATTGATGCAGTTCTGAAGGATTTTGGGGAAGTCAGTAAACCAGTGGCAAAAACTGAAGGGGGAAATAGGTACGATTATAAAATGACAAATTTCAAGAGAAGGCTCAGCAAATGTAAGAAATGCACAATTATAGTGGAGTCGAAGTGGAAGAAATTAAAAAAAAGTGTAGAGAATTATTCAATCCAGAACAAATATGAAGTGAACGAAAGAAATTGCATACCATGATAAGGAGTGAGTATTGTAAAGGGGCTGATAAGAAGAGAACAAAACAGAGTAAACAAGTAAAAGCAAGGCTGTATGAAATACTTGAAAAAAACTAAACAAGGAATTAATAACAGCAAAGAAGGAAGGGTAGTGGAACTCTGGTTGTCACAGTGATAACACTAGACCCGAAGATGGCGGCAGGGCTAGATGCCGAAAGCTCGACCTTCTACAACACTATCCGGCGGAGAATCCGTAAGGATTACATTTAAGGAAGCTAATGATAACTTTATGAAATGCATCGGCGCAGGGGAACTGCTTATTGATGATTATAGAAATTTCTTTGGCTATTTAAGAAAACTGAGGTGAAGAGAAGTATGTAGCCAATAGATTATGTAAATGTAGTCGATATAATTAAAGTACACATTATGCTGCTACAGTACATTCTCTGTCGTATTCATCTAGTTTTTCAACTATAAATTCACAATTTTGCAAATCCATAGAGCCAGTCTCTTAGACTGAGATCTCGGAAAATGATTGTATTGTTTTGTATAGCTATCGAGAAGTTACCGAGGATTCGACGAAAAAAAAAAAAAAGAGCAGAAATATTATGTATCTCATTTGATGCTATCATTAGGGACTATGATTCAGAATTAGAAGGGTGTAAAACAGAGTACGAAATCGACGACACAATTAGAAATGAGTAGACTAAAAATATGAAATATGTCCTCAGGAAATTATTAAGGAACTAGAAAAATATACTAAATGGGCTAGTGTAGATAATATTTCAACGGATGTTTTAAAGGTAGCAGGGTGCGATATTGTAACTAATCTTCAACCATTATTTAGATTGAGTCTGGATATGTGCTACTTACCAGCGTACTGGAAAAGTACAATAGGAGTAGCGGATCAAAAAGGAGGGATGACAAATTGGTTCCAAAATTACAGGCCATCAGCTGACATCAGTGGTAATAAATTAATGGTGACATTGATACGCAACGGCAACAGAAACTTCTGTGAGGAAAGAAATTGGTTTTCAAATTGACAGCATAGCCTTAGGCAAGGATATACATTTGATCACAGTTAGTGGACTATATGCAAGATATTTCAGATAAAATGGACACGGGAGGCCAAAATTAAACACATGGAAAATAGTTTTACTGGCCAAATAATCCCTTGGCTTCAGGTGTTCCCCTTGTTAAATAATTAACATTTACTCGGTATAAATTATCAATAAATTAACGAAGGGAGGAATCTGGATATTGCTTTATGTAAATGATCGACATTGCTTTACGGGCAATTTGGCATTAATTCCGTTTATTCAAAAAGAAAATTTTTTCAGGATGAATTTTCACAGTATAAATGAATAAATTGGAACAAGCACTTAATAGTTCAAAACATGGGTTTTTAAATTTTCCCAGTTATTTTTTTTTTTTTCATCAATGGTGTATGGGTAATGTTCTCAGAGCAAACATTTTATCACTTCATTGGACGGAACTGTGAGATTTTCTCAGGGTCTACACTGGGTAGATTCATCACGAGTACAATTCGCGGTGATCACATAAACTATCATGTTTAACCATCCGACCAGGCGGCACTTGCAGCTAGATGTGACGATCCGTTGGCGGCGCTATGTCTTCTTCCAAATGAGTTGGCATTATTGTAAAATCTCGTCAGTAATACAATGAACAACCTAATACAATTGTCCGTCATATAGAACACTACGATCCAACCGTTCTTGTCGAATCTAACAATAGAATGGCATGAATTCAAACCACACATTATAAGCTGCTGCACCAACACCACGTTGGTCGTCACAGGTTGGCTCATGCGTGAATCGCATGCTGACTTATTAATATGTGACTCCCGCGCACAGTGTCCGGCACACGCGAACAACATGTGTCTCAGTGTTCTCCACAAGGATGTAGCGTCGTCACCTTTCGTTGTTACCGTTTGGTATCAGGGCGATTTCGCTCCTACTCTACACATCCGCGGGTATCCGAATAAATTCTGGCCCTGGAGTGGAATTTTCCCTAGCATTGGAGTGGCAGAGAGGATACTCTGCCCGGAGTCACTGAGCTTGGATCCTGGTTACCAGTGACGCTGTTGTAACTGTGAAGGGTCCTACAGCTCAGCTGGCTGCTAACGGTATGCCGCTTTAAGGTCGGCAGGCTGGAGTTTTTTTTTACTAGTGCTTTACGTCACGTCGACGTCGGGGCAATTAGAGGCGGGATGGGACTGATGAAAAGTAACTGGAAGTAATTCGGCCATTGTCTTTTGAAGGAAGAATCCCGGCATTCGCCGGGAATGGTTTTGAAAACCTGGATGCCTGGACGGGGATTCGAACCGACGTCCTCCCGAATGCGAGACCAGAACGTTAACCGCTCACCTCCCATGCTCGGTAGGCATGAGCAGTCACTGCGAGGGAGCGCTGTCGCTTTAAGGACGGCTGGCTTCCCCCTTTCGTCACTGTATTCTTCCGTTGATTGATAAGTCTGACGGCGTTTGCTTTTTATATTCAGCGTATCTTTCTAATTTGTAGTAAGTTCCCAATTCCACAGTGCTGCTGCTGCTGATTTGCTTTTTTATATATAAACTTTACAACTGTGGAAATGACACCTCATTATTCTGCCGTGTGGCGGGAATGAGTTGTTGCTATGCGTCTGCGATTTGCGTGTGGGGAGGTTGGCCACTGCTCTCGGCTTCCCAAGTTTCGTCCAGCGCTTAAGGTCACGCGCTCAGGAATGCTGCTAGCTGCCTACTTTTAAACGACTACCGTCCACCCTCGCCTGGCCAATATCTGACCGATGCCACAGTATAAACTTCACGAACAAATGCCTCTAAACTTAAAATCGAATGTAGTTGCTCACATGTGATAGATTACAAATTGATAATAAACAAACATCCGACTCTTAGATTTCGAAATTGCATATATTTTGTAAATTGGGACCAGTTTTACGGTCCTCACGGACAATATTTTCAGTAACGATTTACGGATGTTTCCCAGTTGTCTGTGGGCATTAGAATGTTATGCAGTTTTAAAGAAATTCGCGTAGGACCTCAAGGAATGATAAAGATACTGATTTAAAAGCTCATTATACTGTAAGTAGTACTGGAAATACTTAACGAATTGATTAAAACCTCTAAGAATATGTATTACTCACAGATGATTTCTGTTTCTGGCAAAAACAATCAAATAATAGTAAGTGATATTGTAAAAAACGTAAAGATGGAACAACAATTAAGTTCGTAAAGAGAAATTTAACAAAAAAGTTTAGTGTATTCCTTTGTTCATATATGTCAAATATTTTTTATTTGTTGGTTGTGGATACCTTGACCACCGAAAGGTCAATGTCTCACAATAGTAGTTGTGACACCATTCAATAAAAAATTTACATTGAATGAATATTTAACCACTTCTAAATAAATCCATAAACGTTTTCATGTCTCTTTCTTTAATTCTGAACACAACGTGTGCGAAACTCTCGTAGAGTTTACCTTTTATTATAAGCTGTCTAACTAAAACTAACTGCAACTAAAAACCCAGACCTACGGTTTGCACCCAAAGAATAATCATACGAACAGGAGTAAGAGATCTCATAGGAAGGCACCCATCTGTAAGAATGTTCAACTACAAAATATCTAAGAATTAAAATAGACAGAGCTTTTTCCTGTATGTAGCACTGCTTGAACACCAAGCAAAAAGAGGCTGCTAGAAACTGTATCATACCGAAACTATCTGGGCCAGCGTCAAGAACTTACCACGCATCGTAAGAACCTTTACTTCACTTTGCGTTGTTTCATAGTTCAGTATACGTGCCATGTATGGTACAGTTCTAGTCACACCGAAATGGCAGACATGGTTCTTAAATAAACATGATGTGTTATCACTGGCTGTCTTTGGCTTAGTTCTATATTGCCTTTCTAACACAGCTGGTGAAAAGTGAAGACTGTGGCATCAACATCTCGTGCCCATCCATAATGTGTATAACAGCTTGATCAACATTAAGGTTTGATGAGCTTCCTTAGAATTCAAAGGAAGCAAAATTCAATTGGCCCTGAAAAAGCTAAAAATAAAACAAATGGCCAGTTTCAAATGAAAGTTTTCGTCCTGATAACGCGGAGAAATTGACTAATTGGAGATCATTGAACAATTTACGCAACGGGATTATCAGGAGTAAGAATAACTTGAAGAAAACGGACATCGCTGTGGGTTCTGTTGTGTGTAAGTGTGGATCAACTTCGACTCTTTTTCTGCAGTCTAGACTGTGAACTTTTACAATGGTAAAACCTGATCACAATTAAAGCGAACGAACTTGTTTTAATTTCTGGTATGCCGAGAGCTGACTGGACATCGTGTCCTCATTATTTATATACGAAAATTTGTCGTTGTATAATTGTTTCTCATGCGTAATGGTAATATCTTAAATCAGAATTCTGAGATGGCTATAACCATGAAGTGGAAGTTGATATCGGGCACAAAAGAATAAGACACTTGTGGCTAGTGGAATAAATTATCGAGGGATATACCGAGCAAGTTGATTTAACCACTGAAGAAAGAGTTTGAAGTGAAAATTCAGATCATGTGAAGGCAAATAAGTAGGGAAATTACCACTGGGGAATTTGGGATATACCACTTCGTAATTAATAATAACAATGTTCTACTGTCAGGAATAAGTATTCCAGCAGATTATTTAAAAGATAGTTTTCAGAATTAAGTAATATATTAGATTATTATTTTTAATTTCAAATTTACATGTACTCCCATGCAGGGGTGGATCCAGGATTTTGGTTTGGGAGAGGCTTGAGCGAACTTTGGGGGAGGGGCTTGGCTGAGTGGATTTTGGTTTTAGGGGAGGGGCTTTAATCGGGCAAGGGGTCTCCTTGGTTCTCGGATTAGTAGAGTTAAAAAAATAGTCTCCAAAATTACAATCTCGAGGGTGAATATAGATACTTTCTTTGGGGGAGGGGGGATTGAGCCTCCTAGCCTTGGGATCCGACCCTGCTTCTGTGATCCTACCTGAACAACGAGCGTCTGTGGGTACACTCGGAGCCTTGCACAAATCTTCCCACCCCGGCACGTCGAAACAAATGCACCGTTTGAGATGGATGCCACCGAACGAATGTCCCGTAAACTTTTTTCTCTTGGTCCAGGCTTAATTGCGACCTAACCACGACCACTATCACAAAACGAACCTGTTTATATTGATATGAACCCTGTACCGACAATTTTTGTGTAATTTTGCAATGTTGCTACACTCGATGCTATATACACGTATCGTTATTGCGACGTCAGGGTTCCCACGGGCCTTAAAAAGACCTTAATTTTCATTTTGATTTTTAAGGGCCCTTAAGAGGTCCTAAAATTTGCTCAAAAGCCTTAAAATCTTTGAAAAAGCCTGAAAAAGCACCTCGCTGGATACAGTTTTGAATGCTCAGTCGAAAGAAAAACTTCAGCCTGTCAAGGAGACACCATATGCTGCTGTTGTATCGGCTAATTCTTTGGATTTTGCTGTTCCTCCTCCAAGTACAACAAACACTTTGACAGTTCTCAAGAACTCAGTACTTGATGCTGAAATAAGGTGGACTGTGAAGTGTGTGACTAGTCATTACTTGCATAATTCTTGCAAAGACATAAATTTGTTATTCCAAAAAAAGTTTAGTGACAGCCAGATAGCTAAACTATTTTCCTATGGACCAACAAAATGTGCTTATCGTCTTTGGCCTTCCGCCATTTTATAGAAATATGTGTATGACTCCCTGAAAAAATGCAGTCATTGTGTTTTATTGTTTGATGAGCGTTTAAACAACTTCTTACAAAGTAAACAACTCGATGTCCATGTGAGATACTGGAATGAATGTTCGAACACAATTGAAACCTTGTAGTAACTGAGCGGCAAATCACCACAGCCAAAGTTTGGATTCGTCTCTGATCAACCACTCCTCGATCAGCTTCCCGAAGATGTGGCCATAAGATCAGAGCAATTATGTTCTGCCCACACTTATTGCTAGTAATGATCAGGAATCAGCGATACAAATGAAAACATTTAGTTGAAAGAATGGAGTGACTTTAATACTTCAATAAAAATGGGCATATATACACTTGAAATAACTGAAAAATACTGCATAAAATAACTCTCATAAAAGGAATCTCTTACTAATAAAATCCTGTCACTCTGAATATTCTTTCTATGCTAACAGAAGGGTATAAATGCATTAGCCTTTACCTAATAAAATCTTCATGCCGTCTGGCAACGTGGTCCATCCTGAGAAATCGGCGAATAGACTGCCCCAGGGCTGTTCTAGACTGCGCTCTCCAGAGTAGAAATATGGTGGGGGAAGTCATGTGACATAGTCCTATTCGTTTAAAATCCCTTGCTAAGGGCTTTCTGGGCTACCGTGGTAAGGGGACTCCTTCCCACGTGAAGTGACTTTGACCAACCTTGAGCTATGCTTCTTTGGGTGGAATTACATTACATAGCTGCAGCTTGAGAAAAATTATCCCGAGTAAAAGTTTGCAAGATACTATAACTAAAATCCCTCAATATACTACAACCTCATATTTAACTTCTGCTTTTATGCACCATGCCAAAGCTGAAGATTTGATTGAACATTTTTTGCAAGCAGTTGAGAAGTTATCTCTCCAAAAAGTTACAGGTTTCAATGGATGGTCCATCTGTAAACAATTTTTCAATATGTTGCAAAAGAAGTTAAGAACTGGATTTAATTGTGAAATGTTGGATGTGGGAACATGTAGTTTACATTTGTAAATAATGCATTTAAACATGGTTGCCAAGCTTCTGGCTGGCACTTTGAGTCAGTCGTAGTTTGCTTATTTTGGTTATTTAGAGATTCACCAGCGAGAAGAGAGGATTTCCTCAATATTTCCGCTCAGTGCCCTCAAAATTTTGTTCTCGCAGGTAGTTGGAAAATTTTTCTGCAGCAGAAAGGGCATTAGAAATATGGGACAATGGTAAAATCTATA
>JARYHS010011408.1:43594752-43766416 GCA_031002005.1 Vandiemenella viatica
CGAAATCTGGATAAAAAGTATCCTACATGTCAAGCAGTCACATAAACTTTTACTGTGTGAGGTTTAAACTGAAATTCATTAATTTTTGCTTGAGGTGCAGATACACAAAGATTCAAAAACCTGCTGTTTTGGTCTGTATATCATCAAGAAGTATGCCACTGACCTGGACAGAAGATATCCTAAATATTAGCTGATGTAATAAGTTTCCACTATGTGAAATTTCTTAATTATCCTGTATCTTGGCCCATAACATAAACAGTCTATGTGAGCAGTTTTGTTAAAATTTGTTATAGCATGATGCTCTGAAAGAGAGATAAAAATCATTTTCACTGTGTTCACATTTATATCACTGGGAAGTATTTTATATCACATCCAGTGACAAGTTATCACTACGTGCAGATTAGTTAAAATCTCTCCATTAGTTTTTATGTGATTAATGAGCATAAAAATCCAAAAATTACAAGTTTTACAGTTTTGTCATCTCTATCATAAGTAGTGTACACCGGAATTTCTTCTTTTTTAAAAAATAAATTGCATGTGTACATACTCCTTACCTACAAATATATTGTATGGAACACAGTTGTATTGTTTTCTGCCTGCACATAGCAAATAAGTCAAAGCAACAACTACATACCAATGTGAAACCTATTGAAAAAACTTAGACAAAATATTAACGTTAATGCAACCTATCCTCTTAATTTGTGCATTGGATAAAGGAAACAAAGAAACTGCCGCGAGGCAATGAAAATAAGATAGGATAGGGAAAATAAACAGTTACCCGTCACTTACCACAGATGAAGGCAGGAGGGCGAAACACGTAAAAACACAAAAACAAAAGAATTACACAATATTTCGACTTTAGTCTTACTCATGTAGGAGGCGAGACATATGGCAGGGGGAAAGATGTGGTCACATCCGAGCCCGCCACATGAATGAAGCACAGGCAGAAAATGCGTGGTAGTGGAAGAATTGTCGAGAGGGGGGGGGGGGAACAGGCTTGACCAGCGATAAAAGTGAAACAAATAAATATAATGTCTGTGTAGCTTAGTTCAAAAAGTTATAAATACATACAAAAAATAAAAAATAAAATAAATAAATAAAGAAGGGGAAAAAAAAAAATATATATATATAAAAAAAATAACCGACTGTAAAATGAAATGAGAGATGGCAAGTGACAGGTTTAACGTAGGTTTAGGCCAGGGGTGTGTCTGGTGTCAAGAATTTGTGCATTTCCATTTAACTACTTCACATTACTTTTTTATAGTATTATTTATAGTATTATTTTTAGTAGTATTTTTATAGTATTATTTTCGATGCCCTGCTTACATACTAAAGGAATTTTCACTACAAATTCTTTAAAGGTTATATTCTGTAGCATGTCATCAATAATTTACTCCAGTCCCTGAATACCTTATCTGCAAATGAAGATTGTCCCACTCTCATACGTATGAAATTAAGCCAAGGTATTCCCTTTACGTCATTACTTGTAATTCTCCTCCAAATACATATCCTGGCCTTAGCCAACAACATTTTCCACCCTTTTCTTTGAATTGTTCTCAAAGCTGCACCTATATTAGCTATCATTATTAATTACTGACTGTTCAGAGGTAATTTCCACAAATAAATCTAGCTGCTTTCCTTTATAAACTCTCCAGCTCCTGTATTTCATACACATAACATTGGTCTCATACTACCCAACCATACTAGATAAGCAGTCTGACCAAAGTTTTGTAATCAAGTTTCTCACTACCTTCATACATCCCTATATCACTTGCTCCAGTAAATGCAGAACTTTCCAACTTGCCCAATGTGTCTTTCCCAAGTCTCAAATGATATTCAAATCATCATCATTATCGTTGAGGACCATCTCCAGTTTCCCGGGTGTGGTTTACGAGCCTTGGTTATTATAGACGATTGTTTTCCACCTTTTCCTGTCCAGAAAGGTTTCTCTGTCTGTGATGTACTCCCAATTCCAGCCTCTTCTCTCTACGTCCTCCTACAGTTGGTCTGTCCATCTTCTTCTTGGTCTTCCCACTGGTCTTTTGCCCAGTATCCTTTTTTCCAAATAAGTTTTTGGCAGTCTTTTACTAGTCATTCTCTTCACATGCCCAAACCATCGAAGTCTTGATGACCTAAGTCTCTCTTCCATGGATTCCCTTAGCTCTAGGTTTGATCTAATTTCATCATTCTTTATGCAGTCAAGTCTAGTTTTCTGGAGGGCCGTTCTAAGAAACTTCATTTCACATGCTTGGATCTTGCTAAGGTCCCTTGATGTTAGTGTGCATGTTTCCAAAGCATATGTGAGAATAGGAATGAGATATGATTTCTACAAGACAATTTTTGTTCTTCTGGGAACCTTCATGTCCCATAGTAAGCCTCGCACAGTACTGTAGAAGTTGGCTCCTTTGGTTACTCTACTCACTATTTCTAACTCACTTCTACCATTATTGGCAATTATGCTCCCCAGGTAGCTGAATTGGTCAACAACTTCAACTTCGTGGTCTTTTAATTTTATATGACAGTCTGTATTCTTTCGGCTTATTTTTAGTGCTACAGTTTTTTTTTTTTTATTCAATTTCATTCCATATTCTTCAAACTTATCACTGCCTTGTGGTGAAGAGGGATCTTCAAAGGCTAAGGGAGTAAACCCCGACAGAAAATCCTCTTCTGTGTTAGGCCTAGCAAGCCAACAGAATAGAGAACAAAAAGTGTTGCTTTCAAAATTAAAACGAGCCTCGGAAAGAAACTTGCACCCAATGTAAGAAGAACCAAACAGAAGAAGGAATACAAAACAAATTGAAGATGTGGAATATTCAAATATATTTACATTTTATGCTTTCAGCTAACAAGATCCTGCTCCATCTTATAATCATTCCCATCCTTAATTTTTCTATCTGTGTACCTAACAACCCAATAGGTGATTTTTGTATTCATCTTCACTCCATGTTAACCCACCCAACTAGTTATATGCAAAGGGATATTCCCCCCCCCCCCCAAAAAAAAAAAGGAAATTATTTTTTAAAAGCTATATATTTTCATTTTTTTTTTACAAAACAACCTTATCCCCTTCAAAATACTCTCTATTACAACTAATACATTTGTCCCACCGGTGCTTCCACTGTTTGAAACATTTTCTGTAGTTATCTTTAGAAATAGCTGACAGCTCTTTTTTTCTTGGCCTCTTCAGTGTTGTCAAATCGGTGTCCTTTCATGCCCCTTTTCATGCATGGAAATAAGAAAAAGTCACATGGAGCCAGGTTAGGTGAGTAAGGTGCGTGGGGCAGAGGAACCATGCCATTTTTTTTTTGCCAAAAACTGCCTAACAGAGACAGCAGTGTGTGCAGATGCATTGTCGTGGTGGAAGAACCAGTCTTCTGTCTGCCACAAATTGGGTCTTTTATGATGAACACTGTTGCGTAACCTTCTTAAAACTTCCAAATGAAAGGTTTGATTGATGGTGTAATGTGGGGGGACAAACTCTGAATGAACTATACCCTTCTCATCAAAATAGCAAATGAGCATTGTTTTGATTTGACATGACGACATTTTTTTGGACGGTGTGTCGATGACGTCTTCCATTGGCTTGACTGTTGCTTTGTTTTTGGGTCATAACCATATCACCATGACTCATCACCAGACAGAAAATCTGGATCAATTTTAAGCTGTTGTTTCAAAGCACGACATGTTTCAACTCGATGGTTCTTTTTGATTGTCAGTCGGAGCCTAAGGAACAAACTTGGTAGCAACGTTTTTCATTCCCAAATCTTCGGTTAAAATTCGTTGAACTGAGCTCCAAGATAACCCACTAATCTCCGACAATTGATCAATTGTCTGTCGACGGTCTAAGAGCACAAGCTCTCGAATTTTTCTACATTTTTGTTGATTCAGGCAGTTGATGGACGTCCAGAACAAGGTTTGTTATCAATCGACATGTCGCAATTTTTAAACCAAGTGAACAACTCATACACTTGAGTTTTTTCCATAGTACCATCTTTGTAAGCTGTTTTCATCATTAAAACAGTTTCAGCAGCATTATTACTGAGTAGAAAACGAAAATTTCACAGCTGCACGTTGTTCACTTAAACTTGCCAAGTTGGTGAGGAAATATGTGCTGGGGCAGCTGTTCGCAGGGCACTGATCCAGAAAATGTTCCATGCCACTGAGGCCATGGCAGTGTGGAATATGTGTGTACAGTGATGTGACATCAATGGTTACGAAGATGGAGTTGGAAAATAGTGGTGTGGGCATAGTAGAAACAGAGAAAAGGAAGTGTCGCATGCCCTTGATATGGGTGTGAGCGGGCAGAGTGTAGACTGTAGGTATTGGTCCACCAATGCAGAGATTCATTCAGTTGGAGATCTATAAGCCGCAACAATGGGGTGTCCCAGATTGCCAGGCTTATGGATTTTTGGAAGGAGGTAAAAGGGTAGGCGTACATGGATTTTGAGGAGTATGAGCAGAGATTGTCTGTGGGGTGAGCATATTATTCTCTCCACCATTTTGCTTATCACTAGTGTCAAACTAATCACCCTTTAATTTTGATCCCTATTTGTCTCCCCTTCTACGTGATCCCTTACTACTATTGCTCTTTTCCAGTCCTCTGATAATCAGCAAAACTCCAGACTCAAATAATATTTTAAGGTAAGGTACAGTATTGCATCCCACTGTCTTTAATATATCTGTAGTAATATTATCTACACTGGCCTATTGGTGGATTTTTAGCTTTCTCAGTTTCTTCATAACTTCCTGAGGATCTATTTCAGATTTTGAAGTTTGTTTTTATACTTATATGGAGACGCTTGTCTGATTTACTCCCTGCCATTGCAATATGATGATTCCTAATAGTCTCATTAAACCAGCGACACAATATCTCTGCCATTTTCAAATCTTCAGTAACTTCTTCTTTGTCCTTACCTACAATTGTTTGAATACCTCCCTGTTATGGTACATATGAGAGGGTACCCAAAAATAACCGGAATAGCATTGCCGTGGTCGGAGCTTGTGTAGTACGCGTTTCTGCCACTAGGCATTTATAACACAACTCAATGTCAGTTCAGTGCCACCTGTGTTGTCAACCTGGCTCATTCTGTTAATCTGCAGTGATCGTTTTTGCTAGCGCTGTTTTGTTATTGTTTCATTTTTGATGATGGTAAGTTTAAGTGAACAATGTGCAGCTATGAAATTTTGTTTTCTACTCAATAAAAATACTGCTGAAACTGTTTTAATTTTGAAAACAGCTTACAAAGATTACACTATGGCAAAACCTCAAGTGTACGAGTGGTTCGCTCGGTTTAAAAGTGGCAACATGTTGATTGATGACAAACCTCGTTATGGACGTCCATCAACTGCCCGAATCAACAAAAATGTTGAAAAAATTTAAGAGCTTGTGCTCTCAGACAGTCGAGAGACTATTGATCAACTGTCAGAGATTAGTGAGTTATCTTTGAGCTCTGTTCAGCGAATTTTAACCGAAGATTTGGGCAGACAGGAGAATGGCTCTTCCTCCACGACAATGCACACACAACTGTCTCTGTTAGGCAGTTATGGGCTAAAAGTGGCCTGGTTCCACTTCTCCATGCACCTTACTCACCTGACCTGGCTCTGTGCAACTTTTTCTTATTTCCACACATGAAAAGGGGCTTGAAAGGCTATCGATTTGACAACATTGAAGGGGTCAACAAAAAAAACGAGGAAGGAGCTGTCAGCCATTTCTAAAGATGACTACAGAAAATGTTTTGAACAATGGAAGCACCAGTGAGACAAAGGTGTTAGTTGTAATGGAAAGTATTTTGAAGGGAATAAGGTTGTTTTGTAAAAAAAAAAAAAAAAAAAAAAAAAAAAAAAAAAAAAAAAAAAAAAAAAATTGTAAATATATATATAGCTTTTAAAAAATAATTTCGTTTTTTTTTTTCCCCTTGCTACCCCCTTGTAAGTTCTGGACTTCTCTCTATCTCCTTGAACTATTACCAGTTTGTCTCCACTGTACTTCTGCCTTCCTTCCATTTGCTGAAACTTCCTTTTGAAATATATCTTCAGTTCTGAAATTTGTTTATATATATATATATATATATATATATATCTGTACCAATTTCCCTTTTCAATTTTGGCCACTGGTTTACTGAATCCTTTATTATCCACTGTGGAATACTGTATCTGTGGGCCAGCTGACCAGTGCAGATGTCTCTACACCTGAAGAAGACGGCGGAGCTAGCCGTCGAAATATTGTGTTTCTACAACACAATCCTGCGGTACACCTGTGAAGACTACATTGCAGTCGTACGCCGGGAAAGTTTTCATTCTTACATGCTTCATTGTCGCTTATTCCTTCAGTTACTTGAGAGCTTATCATCAGGCTTTATTATTAATACATCCAAAATGTTGGGTCCCTTGTGTTCTGATCTGACACTTCTGTGAAGCCTCCTTCCTTACTGAGTTAGTTGCAAATCATTGCTCCCTCGTGTTATTAATATTATTTGCTACCCAGTTGAAACCTGATAAATTTAAACCTTCACCAATGACCATTCTATGCTCACCTCTAATCTCTAAATAGGAATTTAGTTTATTGCCAAGGGCCTCACCATGACCTTCATCATTCATTCTTCCAGTGTGATAAGCACCAAACGCTCTAATTTTTTTCTTTTTTTATAGCCCCATAAGTGTCCCCCTTGTTTCTTGTGGCTCCTATCTACGAACACCAATGTACTATTCTTTGCTTACCAAATGAGTACCCCTTCAAATGAGTTGTTCCTTTATCTCTTTGGAACACTCTCTACCCACTGGAAAAACCTTATTGTCTCATACTCCTTCTTTTTACCAATACCTTACACCTATAATTACATGTGGTTTGATTGTATCTATTAAGTTTCCAAATTTATTACTTTTTCATTATACTTTGCAGTTCATCAGTAACTATCTTTTTACACCGAGCGTGGTGGGTGAACGGTTAGCGTTCTGGCCTCGCATTCGGAAGGACGAGGGTTCGAATCCCCGTCCGGGCATCCAGATTTGGGTTATCCATTGTTTCCCCAAATCACTCCAGGCGAATGCCAGGATGCTTCCTTCAAAAGGGTCATGGCCGAATTCCTTCCCGTTCCTTGCCCCTGCCCCTTCCCGCCTGTAATGACCTCGCTGTCGACGATGCGTAAAGCCCAAGGGGGGGAAAAATCTCTTTTCACTGACTGATATTATCAGTAATAACCTTTGCCTTCCCAGTTATGCCTCAGTCTGTTATTGTTTCAACAGTTTCATCTATTTCTTTATCATTAGTTATTTTTACAGCTTTAGCTAACAACTCAAAAAGTATCCCCTCTACCCTTCTGTTTGTAATGACCCTATTAGCTGAAAGATTTTTAGTATGAACAATATTTTATTTCAAAGTATTTCTTAATGAATTATTAATTTATTTATTTCAAGGAATTCTCAAATGAAAGATCTTTCACACATCATTTAATTTATTTTATATCAAAAATACTGAATGAAATCCTGAACTTAATTTAATAACATTTACAGCAAAATAATAAAGTAATGAATGAAATACAAATTGAGTGTGATACAATACCACACTCGCAAAATAAAAATCCCACAAAAACATTCTTGTAAAAATAGACCTAGTCTCATGCTTGTGTAGTGACAAAAAGTGAGGAGATCTTGTTCTGACCCAATTTAATAATATTATAATATTTAATTAAATTGCGATGGGGGGCATGCTATAGTGGCAATTTCTCTACACACCCATCTTCCCCCTTTCCTGCTCCCACCTACATTTGCCCTCTTAGCTTTAAATTTTTTCAACGTTTTTGGTAAATTATTCATCATTTCTCTTGGTAACTTATTCCAGTCTCTGACACCCTTACCCAAAAAAGAGAATCTACCTACACCCTTGTGCCTGAAATTAGGTACCAGCTTGTGGTCATGGTGATCTTTTCCCTTCCATGCTTTACTTTTAGTTCTTACACCAATTTCTTTCCATGCCTCATCACCAATATATGACTTGTACACTCCCATGATCTTCTTCACCGCCCTCTTGTCTTCCAATGAATCCCATTCCAGCTCTTTTAGCATATCTGTTACTGATTGCATTCTGTGGTAATTTCCAGAAACAAATCTAGCAGCCCTTTTTTGCACCCTCACCAACTCCTGTATTTGATAATCAAAATGTGGGTCCCATACTACACTACCATATTCAAGCTATGGTCTGGCCAGAATTTTGTAACTCAATTCCTTTACTTCTCTCATACATCACTCTCTCCAACAAGTGCAGAATTTTGAAACCTTTTCCTCCTACCTGATCAATGTGTCCTGCCCAGTTAAGCTTGTTATCAAATGAAATGCCAAAATATTTACATATTACAGTCTTCAACAAGCAATTCTTTCCCCACCTTATAATTGTAATCAACCTTTAGTTTTTTATTTGTGTATTGGTTAAGCTGACTCTTCTTTGCATTTATCTTCATCCCATGTTTGCCAACCCTACTAGATATCCTGTCCAGATCAACCTGCAGCTGTTTACACTCCTCTACCGCTTTGATCCTTGTATATAGCATTATATCATCTGCAAACAATCTAACTTCTGATAGTAAACAATCAACACAATTATTCATTAGAATAATGAATAGCAATGGTCCCAGTACGCTACTCTGTGGCACTCCCATTTTTACTTCCACTTCTTTTGATACTGCATTTCCTACCCAACTTTCTGTTTTCTACCTTTTAAAAATTCTTCTACCCAGTAAATCACTTTCTCATCCACTCCAATAGTTTTTACCTTATTTACTACCATTTTTTGGCTTACTCTGTCAAATGCCTCTGAAAGATCTAGTGCTACACTAACAATTTGGCCTCCCTTAATCATTTCATCTGAAATATTTTGCATATATCCCACCTACTGAGAGATTCACATGAATGTCCTTGCCTAAAGCCATGTTGCCTACTTGAAAACCACTTACGCTCCTCACATATATTTCTGATGTGGTTGCATATCAATCTCTCCATTAATTTACCTACCACTGATGTCAAACTGATTGGCCTGTAATTTTCGACTCTTATGTCTCACCTCCTCCTTATGTAACGGCACTACTATCACACTTTTCCAGTTTTGTGGTAAGCAGTAAGTATCCAGACTCAGTTTAAATAATATTTCAAGGTAAGGTACAATGTCACATCTGGCTATCTTTAAGATATCTGTAGTAATATTATTTACACCAGCCCCTTTACGTTTTTTCAGCTTTATTATTTCCTTCGTGATATCCTCAGAATGAATTTAAAATTTTTTGGTCTGTTCATTCCTAATTGTGTTGTTAAGCTCGTTCTCTAAGTTAGACCCTCCCATTTCTGATTTATTGTCCATAATGCTCTCACTAAGCCAGTTACTTAAAATCTCTGCCTTTTTCAAATCCTCAGTAACTTCTTCTCCATTCTTAACTATAAGCATCTCAACATCCTCCCCTCAGTCTCACTGTTTTGATTAAGAAACACTGTTTATTTGTTATTTCATTTCTTTATTCTGAAATGTGCCTTCCTGTTTAATGCATTTATAACTTTTCCAGATAATTTTCTGAAATTTTATTATGGTACAAGAAGTACAACAGTTGTGAATATTTTGTCCAATATGTTCCTTACTGATCGATGGGAAATTTGTTCTGAACAATAAGACCTGGTTATATATTTGGCAAATTAGCATTAACAGAAGGGAAGAGTGGAACACAAATATAAAATGGCATCCCATTTCAAGTATGAGTGATAGAGTTTTCATTTTCATCTTTGACTAGAATTTGTTATTGACTGAGGTGCTGAACTGTCCACGTCGAGCTTTGAAAAGTTCAAGTTAAAAAAAAAAAAAAAAAAAAAAAAAAAAAAAAAAAAAAAAAAAAAAAAAAAAACACATAAAGTATAAATACGTTTCTTGCGAAATTGCCACTGGGGCATAAGCACCTTTATAATTAACAGCTGTAGTAATAATAATGATTCGCTAATATTAATAACAGTTTGATTCAGTGTTACATAATTAATTACAAAATAATAGAACAAATAAATTTCCATTTTCTGTGAAAAAGAACGAATTTATTCTCAGCATGATAAGTATGCCTGTAACCTGTCAAGTAATATCCTTAAATCTATGTATCTTATAGTGTAAATTAATTTACATATTTGTTACAGGAATGAGTTCCAGATGTTGATTAATCACCAAAGAAAGCACCATGCTGCCATTAACACACAAAGATGCTTCTCGATCATTTGCATCAAGAATTAAGGAGAAGATTAATGGATGGGCAAGGCTTATATTTTCTGACAGAAATTCTAGGAATTTATTCCTATTTCTGTTACTCAACTTATCATTTGCTTTTGTGGAACTAGCTTATGGAATTTGGACCAACAGTTTAGGACTTATCTCAGACTCATTTCATATGTTTTTTGACTGTACAGGACTTCT
The DNA here is from genome assembly GCA_031002005.1 of Vandiemenella viatica. Taxonomy (NCBI): domain Eukaryota; kingdom Metazoa; phylum Arthropoda; class Insecta; order Orthoptera; family Morabidae; genus Vandiemenella; species Vandiemenella viatica. The sequence continues at coordinate 43,605,182 of JARYHS010011408.1, forward strand.
TGCTGGGCTTGCAGCATCCGTTATTACACGTTGGCGAGCAAATGACAAATTTTCATATGGCTATGTGAGAGCAGAGGTTTTGGCTGGCTTTGTAAATGGTCTGTTCCTTCTTTTTATAGCTTTTTTTATTATGTCAGAAGCTGTAGAGAGAGCAATAGAACCACCAGAAGTGAAACATGAACGATTATTTGTAGTATCCGTTTTAGGTTTAATTGTAAACTTAATTGGGATTTATGCCTTTCAGCATGGTCATGGTCATGGCCATGGCCATGGCCATTCACATGGTGGTGGACATGGACATTCACATGGTAAACATGCTCATTCGCATTCACATGGGACCCATTCTCATGATGATGAGCCAGATTTCAGTGGTAGCAATTCTCAAATAATGAAAGGAGTGTTTCTGCATATTTTGGCAGACACATTGGGGAGTGTTGGTGTCATCATATCAGCCATTTTGATGCAGATGTTTGGATGGATGATTGCTGATCCTATTTGTTCAATGTTTATAGCTATTTTGATTGCTTTAAGTGTTTTGGCTCTTATTAAGGATAATGTTTTAATTTTGATGCAGCGGCAACCTACAGCTTTGGATCATGTGCTACCACAGTGCTACCAGAAGGTAATGCAGTTAGCTGGGGTTTATAGTGTACAAGAACCTCATTTCTGGACGTTGTGTAGTGATGTTTATGTCGGAGCTTTGAAGCTCGAAGTTTCAAAGGCAGCTGACCCAAAATATGTAGTCAGTCACACACACATGATATTTGCTTCTGTTGGAGTAAAACAGTTATATGTACAACTTGATTATGCCCCCATGTGATTGTGTGATGGCATCCAGATATGGAAGCAAAGAATTTCTACAGAACACATTATACATAAATGTATTACGGGAATGAAGTGCTGTGTTTGTTACAGTCGGTTGTGGGTATTTATCCAAATAATGAAAATCAATCTGTTTATCATAACTTTTTTGAGTGCTTTATTTTCACATCTGTTACCACGGAAATGGTACAGGAAAAAATCTAAAGCTTATGTAATATAAATGATGCATTCCATTTCCTGAAAGAGTGCAGAACAGTATTATTGAATAGGTATATTTTTAACATATTGAGATGTCTCTAGCTGCATTCAAGTTGTTAATGTTATCTGAGAACATAAAATTGCCGTTTGTAGAGAGGAAAAAGAAAAGCAGCTAGTGAAATTACTTTGTTGAAAGTTGGACTGCCAGAAAATTACTAAATTCAAGTATTAAACAAGGGTAAATTGAAAATTCATCTCTTAAAATTGTTGATAATAAGAAAGTGTAAACACTTGAAAATAGAAAGTGTCTTCCCAGTTATTAAAAAACAGTAAAACTACCTTTCACTTTTTTTCTGTTTAAACTTACCCTGGCATTCAGACTGTTTGGAAGATGAATTTGTTTCCCATCCTTCTCATTTTGAAATTTTCAGTTGCCAACATTTGTGTAATTTGATTACATACTAATAAACTGTTTTCTGCCTAATTAATTAATTGTAACTATGTAAATCTTTTATCCATTGATTCAAGGTGTTTTATTCTCCTGCATTAACCACAAAACAAGTTGTTTACTTCAATGTGAATTTGGGTTTGTAATGTGCTATTGTATATGTACAGCTTTTCGTTACATTTTTATGAGATAATGTACATATTAAAATGATTTTTGAGTACTAAGATTTTTAGAATGAGATAATGTCAATGTTTGTCTTTTTATCTCAAAGGGTGAAATTGTGCAGTATTTTCAGCACTTCCATGCATTTTTAAAGTAACAAATATGAAATGATGCAATTCTTTACTCTAATTTTTTGGGGTATGCTAATTTATTTTTGTTAGCAACCAGTTCCTTTGAGTTTCAATGGTAAAACAAGACTTTACCCAGCATTTAAAAAAAAGACTTGATGACCATGGGTATTGTCAAAATGAACTCATTCTTGAAAGAGATTGAAGTTTTCCAATAATAGTGAATCAAAAGTTTTCAAATCACAAGTGTATTTTTTTTTATACTCATTATCATTCTAGCAAGTTCCTACAAGCATTGTTTTTTGCTTCTAAGAAAGAATGCAGTTTCATGCTTTCAGCCTGCATACAATTTTGTTGGGATTTGTAAACAATTTCTCATATTTTATTGGCTATCTGTTTCTATTTAGAAAGAGTTGTAATGTTGATTAGTGTTCAGTGATTTTGAATATGTTTTCTTAAAGTTTTTTTTGTGTGGATGGTGAAACTGCAGCTTCAGGCTTGATTGCATTTTTAAGACAAGTTTAAAGGTCATGTCCATGTGGGATTCCTAGCGTTTAAGATGATTAAATCAATCTGTAATATCAGCCATGTATGATTTTATTTTGTGAGAGTTCGAGTTTTTTGTATGAGTGTATTGACTAAGAGAGAGATGTAATTATGTGAATTTAAGGAAAATATCGTTTAGAGGTATAAATTTTTGTTTTGGTTTCATAATTTTATTTTATATCAGTGCAATAAATATTGATTTCTGAACCCTGTGTTTACTGTTTTGAATCTGATTTAATATTCTAGTTCATATAATTATATAAAAAATGAACAATTCAAGTAAAATGTGAATTTAAAATATATATCGTAAATTTATTTACTTCGTCAGGAAAGGGGAGGAATGATGTTTCATGACTGTTAGTACATTCCCAGTTTTGCCTTCTGAGTAATCTATGTTTTAAATGTATCCAATTCTCTGCTGTCATTTTCCTTCAACGGGAGTAAAATGACGAGCTGCCTCTGCAGTTATTGTCATGTGCAGAGCGAGGGAGGAAGCTATTTCCTCCCGCCTTGAGTTAAATGCCCAAACCTGCAAAATGTCCACTGCCGGTCGGTGATGCCATTCCAGATCTTGCTCCTTCAACATTTTGATCGCTGGGTTTCAGATCCCACTAAACTGGTATCCTGTTCACCAAGTGATTTCAGTAGCTTCTGAAATGACACTGTCCAAAAGTCCTTTGGCCCAGTTTAAAGTCCTCATTTCTTCAAATTTAAAAATGCGACCCACCTTTATTCTGTGTTTCACCATTGCTGATTTTTGCTCCTGACATAGACTGAAGTGAACAATGTTGACAATTGATGCTTGCACATTCAGTTTTTCGACTGATGATTGATTGGTAAGGTGCTGCCTATTGTGGTTGTGTTGTTGCAACCAAACACCCTCAGCAAAAGCCCACAGAATTACAAACTCATAAGTTTTAATGACAATATAAAAGAGTGGGCCTACACATTATGATAAAACAAACAATAAAAGATGATTAATATCACCAAAGCACGCAAAAGAGAAAGATTAAAACCGCAATATTGATTATTCGCACACGTGTCGACAGGAATACAGAAACAAAACTGTTTTTAGACAGCGCTCCACTAATCAGAGTCTTTCTACACCACACCAAGCAATCGAGATTCTTGGAAGCTGGAATAATATTTTAAAAGAAACAAAAAGTTGCTTGAAGTAACAAATTAAGTAGAAATGAATTAAAAATAGATGTATTTAGAATTCAATATTAATTCTATTTCAAATAAAAATGAATGTAATTTTTTTTAAATACTTACTTTTAAACAAAACATTTTCACTTAGACCTCCAACCACTATTTGTTGTTTATATCGTATACAAAATGAATTTATCTTACCTATCCTTCTAGACATGAAGTGTAGGGAATTTTAGTTCATATTGCTGTTGCACAACAGTGATTTTGGTCTACATTCATATGCCCTGATCACAGTATACTGCAATCTTATGTTACAAGGGTTGTAAGTCCTCATTGTTGAAACGCAAAGTTGTTACTTTTCATTATAGGTACACTGAAATGTTATTTTGCAATATCCTTGTTATTCATAGGATCAAACTGCGCATGCACGAACATTGTTTTTGGTTTTCACTACCACTTCAGGACTTTTGATGCTAAAATCATTTCAGAAATAGGTTACTTTCTTTACATGTGTTTGATTTCTTTTTGAATGTGGTGCGGGTGTCTAGGTTACAGCCTAGGTAGCCAATACCTAAATGCGGCCCTACCATCAAGAATTTATTTTTGTGACTCTTTGTCCAAATTAAAGAGTTTTTCTTTGGAATCATGGACCATCACATCACTGCCAATATACAAATATGACCCAAATCAGGTTTGTTGATATACCATAACTTATATGAAGTTACCGGAAGTTAAATTGATTGGCAAACAAAGCACTCTCTTAAAATATTGTTCTTCTATATGGCGCTGACATAAGAATGGATTAATAGATGCTCTTGAGAAAGTCCAAAGAGCTGTGTGACTCATTGACAGCTTTATATAGATAGAGGAAAAGCAATATTGCAATGTTGAAGGAGTTAGGTTGGGAACATATGGAATACTGTAGGCACTGCTTTCATCAGAAGCTAATTGAAAAGTCATGACAGACCTATTTCAGGATGACAGCAAACACATTTTATTAAAAGCAACATCCATATCTAGGAATTACCAAGAGAAAAAAAGATGAGAGAAATCAATACCAGAAACGATCCTTTCCTATTTTTTTTTTTTTCAGTTAGGTAATGGAATAGGAAGAATTTATTGCATGATAATCCAAAGGTCTCGAGAAACTGCTGTGGTCATCCTGATCTAGGTTTTCCACTGTCCTTAGTTCAGTCCCACAACTTTAGGCAGCATTTCAGATATGCTTGGAAACTTTAAATACGGGCGTAAGTGACATTAACGAGTCATCAGTTGCCAAATAATGTAGAATAATGGCTAGTCTTAATTCAGCAGGTTTTGTGTCTCTGTACTTGGTATCTCATTTGGCAAGGACTGGTTCTGTCTTTTTTTAGAAGAGTATACAAATCTTCTACATCTACATCCATACTCTGCAAATCACAAACATTATGGGTGGCAGAGGGTGCTAAGCACCAATCCTAAACCCGCTCATTCCAATCCCGAATAGTGCGAGGAAAGAAGGAATACATATAAGTATCAGTACGGCATCTTATTTCTCTAATCTTATCCCTCCGGTCATTGCGACCTAAATAGGTTGGCGGAAGAAGTATTTCATTGCACTCGAAATTTAAATTTTTTCGCATATTCTCTAATAAATTCGAACGCAAGCTACGTCCTCTTTCTTCCAAACTATCCCAGCCGCAATCTATGTATCAATTCTGTGATGCTTTCATAAGGGCTGTAACAACAAGTCACGAATCTAGCGGCTCTCCTCTGCACCCTTTCAACTGAGTCAATCAGAACCTTGTGATATGGATCCCAAACCCCACAACAGTAATCCAGATGTGGACGCACTAGTGTTTTATACGCTATCTCCTTTGTTTGAGCATTACAATTCCTCAAAATACGACCTATGAATCGTAATTTAGAATTAGCCTTGCCTACGACGGAAGTTATGTGCATGTCCCATTTCATGTTGCTTTGTACTATCACCCCCAGATACTTCACGGAATCAACCGTGTCAACAGGTGAATTGTTTATTTTGTACTCATGAACAACCTGATTCTTCTTGTTACTTATCCGCATTGCCTTGCACTTTTTGCAATTAAGTGTAAGCTGCCATTTACAGCACCAATCGAAAATAGCATCCAAATCACGCTGAATTTCTAAGCAATCGTTGGAGCACCTTATTTCCCTATAGATAACCGCATCGTCGGCAAACAGTCTTGCTGGGCCATTTGAGTAATGTTCGTGAACAGTGCATTGTCAGGCTGAACTGCAGTTCATGAGGAATTTGAACATTCCAAGTTTTCAAATAATCCTTTACTCACAGTTTCCTCTGCGATTTGTTTTGGGATTTCGCTAATATGATAATAGCAATTGTAATGCCTGATAGACAAATTGGATCATCCATCTTGCTACAACGCCACCAGAACTTAATGTGAACTCTGAGGAGCATACCTTATGAGGCTTAAGATGAAATGTTGCAAGAGGAATGGGCAAGAAGAAAAGGCAAGTGGCACAAATATGGACATAGATTATGAATACAAGTGAACTATTTTACTCTTTGCTAATTCCTATGAATAATCCTCCTTCAAATCCCCTCTCTCTGCAGTACACTCTGCAATAGTTGGGAATACCTCATTATATATCAGTACATCATTTGAATAATCATGACAATGAAACTACCGTTAAGCAATGAAAACAAGATAGGATAGGGAAAAATAATATGTCACTTAAACCTTTCCTCCCTGATGGTACTTATAAGTACCATTATGTTTACCACCATATAATTTGACAATACCAGTGTCCACTGCATTGTTAAGCCTGTACCCTTTGTACAACTCAAGCTCCCCCCCCTCCGCCAAACCAAAATTCACTCGAGCCAAGCCCCCCCCCCCCCCCACACCAAAGTCCGCTCAAGCCCCTCCCAAACCAAAATCCTGGATCCGCCCCTGTCAGACAATTACAACATTTATTTTTTAAATTCTGCAAGAAATTGCCGAGAAATTAATTTTCTAAGTTGGGGCTTGACAGCATATTGACCAGAGTAACAAGTGCTACATTACAATGCATTTTTAGATGATAATTTACTTGGTAAGTTTCAGTTTCTGTTATTACTTTTTTAGTTTGAACATTTAACCATATGTATTTTACATATAAAATATGTTTTTCTAGTTTCTTTACTAAATAATTGAGAAAAACCAACAAGAACTTATAAGTACCATCAGGGACTTCTGGGTAGTTTTATACAAATTATTGGTAAATAGATTTAGCAAGTATACGATTGGTGTTATCATTGTTTTAAATATTTTCAAATTGATATTTTAAGAAATAAGCTCTGATTGAAGCTCTTCTCTCTTAGATGTTTATAATTTATCAAGACAAAATGAAGAAATGACTGCAAAGTTCTTGGATTACTCATTACGTCAAAGAACGGACTTAGAATTGACTGAACAAAAATGGAGCAATGAGGATGATAATTATTTTTTGTGTGTTTCATTATTATAAAAACCGAAAGAACTTTTGGTTGTGTGACTATAAGGCCAAACCACAAAGCCTTTCTGACATCTTATTTGCTGACAGCAAACTAAAAAGAGGAGGTTGAGACCACAGATTTGCAAACCTAGACATTGGCTACTGGAAATGGTAGGATAAAAGATCGTACATTTAGTATCAACTTTTCATGGCAGCAAGGAAACTACTGTTACACACAGTGGAATAACAATTAACTACACTGGTTGGGGTTCTTGGCAATTTCAGCGGATGGCCCCTCTCTCAGGCTTGACTGGCGACCTGGGTGGATATTGGGCTAGAGGGCTCTCCGGCTGGTCATTGGGGGCTCCCTCCGGCAGTGGGTCCCATGGCATTTTTCCCACCCTGCCACCTTGTTTTTACTCCACTGGTTATATGCAAGAAAAAGATGGATTGAAGTCGACAATTTCATGCTCAGGAGTCGTCAAGGACTACAATACCTTCATGTGTGGTGGGGTTGATACTGCTGATCAGCTGATGACTTTGTGCAATGCTGACAGAAGATTACCGAAATCATGGTAAAGATTGTTTTTGGGAATTCTGGATGTTGTATTTGTCAATGCCTATAACATAAATAGTCTGATATTTGAAATAAGTCGTAAAAATTTCAGAAGACTCCGTTGCACAGGATATGATGACTATGAAGGATATCAGTAAGAAGAACATGTCATCTACAGATATTTCACCAAAACCCTCATCCTTTCAAACAACACAAGCCATACTATTTCACCATGAGAGACGTAATATTGGGAAACAGAGGTATGCACTGTTCCAGGGACGGCCTTAACCATCTAGGTGCCCCGGGCGAGTCATGCATCTGGCGCCCTTTTATTTTTGATTATATTTTTTTTTTTAATATTTGAATTTTGTACCATTTTTTTACTGAAATAATATAATACTACAAACATGTATTTATTCTTATTAATAATAACATTTTACACATTTATTCTCTAAACAATTTCATTTAGTCATGAAACATTAAATAAAAAACGAAAATTAAAACAATAAAACTAAAACCTTACTTTTCTAGCATTTTTGTCAGCAAACTCTCTTACAAGACGCAAATCTAGGTTTTCTGCAACTTGATTTTCAATGGACAGCGAGGCTAAACTAGTTAATCTTGTTTGACACATTGTAGACCGCAAGTACGTTTTTTATCAGTTTTAGTTTTGAAAAACTGCGTTCGCCACTTGCAACAGTCACTGGTATTAACAGAATACGCAGCGAAATCCAGGTGTTGGGGTATAACTCTTGAAAATTGTACTTTTTGATAAAGTTTAATGTTTCAATAGGTGTTGCCTGATGGTCTTCGAGATAGTGCTGGAGACCTAAAATTTCATCGCACTATAAATCTCCATCAATGTCAGATTTAAAGTTGATCGTTAACTTTTCTTGCAGTACAGAACAATGTCGCATTAGTTTTTCTTTATTTTGATTTTTTAAATGTTAAACCAGAAATTCCACGTTGCAGAGAAATCTTGCATCTGTTGAAATCTTCCCTTCATAGATATATGCACGGTGTCCAAAGGAGCATTAAAAAACTCTGCTTCAAACCTTTTTTTTGGATCAGTTATTGGTTCATCAATAGCCTCTTCACCCGGTCTACGTTTAATACGTCTTAGTCGAGTTTGTTGGTTTGAAAACTGGTTGCGTGTTAAGCTCCGTTGCTAATTCAGTTGCTGTTACAATAGCCTCTTTGAGACCTGTTCGTCTATATGTTTTCAAATAAGAGCAACATTTATCAAGCATTTCAGTAAAGTCCACAAATTGATTTTAGATGACTGACTGGCTCTGCTCACAACTTTAATTTGAAAAAGAACATCATACCATATTATAAGAGGAACAATTAAAGCTGAAATCTTTTATTCGTCCTGCCAGTGTGGTCACTTCGTTATGACGTCGAGGCATCGCTTTGTTTGGTAACATCGGCCAAGGAAACCAAAGCATCATGCATATCACATAATTGATAGCGAACCGCTTTGACGCTTTCAATTCCAGTTCCCAGCGCATGTCACTTAAATTTTTCAGGGTGTATATTTCAAATGATCGGTCAAAATTTTCCATCTATTTACCGATCCTGCAAATAAATTAAACATTTTTTTGTAAAAATTCGAACAGGGTAACGGATTTTACCGATGATTTGCCGCATCGCATAATACTAAATTGTAACTATGGCATCCACATGGTACAAAAAAAGTAGCGGATTTATGTCCATCATTCTTTACGAACGCCTTTATTTTTTTCCCTTCATGTTTGCTGTCATTATCATAACCCTGTCCTCTGCAGTTGTTAATGTCAAGACATGATCACTCAATGTTTTTAAAATACTTTCTGTGAGACCTGCACCCGTTGTATCTACTATTTGCAAAAATGAAATAAAATATTCTTTTATGCTAACGGCATCCTCTGTTATGTCGGCGCATCTTAATGTGATTGAAAGTTGCTCCTTATGACTTATATCAGGAGTACAATCAGCTATGATTGCGTAATACTTTGAATCCTTTATATGGGATACTATGGTAGAGATAACTTTTGATGCCATAATTTCTATTAATTCATTTTGTATATTTTTGCCGCAATAATGGTCAGCCAAATCACCGTTCACTGTCTTTCTAACATGCTCTTCCATGACGGGGTCAAATTTCGCCATTAATTGTACAAGGCCTAAGAATATTCCGTTATTTGGAGTAAATAATTTATCGGATGACCCTCTGAATGCCATGTTGTTTTCAACCAAATACAAGGTTATGTGCATCAATCTTTGAAGCACATTGTTCCATCGTATTCTTTCTTTAGAAATTACCCGCTGTTCTCCCTTGTCAATAGTTGAACCAGCTTTGAACCTGATTTCAGCTTCAGTCCATTGAATAAATGCTTTTTTATGTGCAGGACTATTTTCATGCACTTTCAAAGTTTCACTTAAATGTTTCCATTTTTTGAAACCTTCAGTAGTGGTCAAATTTGCAGTTGACTTTAAAATCAAACAGTTCGACAACAAAAACAAAAGACACCATCGTTTGATATTGAATAAACTAACGTACCGACGTCTGATTAGTTTCTTCGTTTGGAAGCTTTCTTGAGTAATAAGTTGAAGAGAAATAACGGCCACTTTTGATCTTTCGGAAAATTATTTAAATGTACTTGCGAGGGCCCAAACAAAATAATGTGATCTATATTGCTCGCATTAAGTACTTTTGGCCACGTAGCTACAAACAGTGAGATAACAGGAATCAGGCAAAAGAAAGTATTTATCATACCTTATTACTTTCGTAGATTATAAAGTATGGCCTACGCAAAATAAAATACACTACTCTATAATAAAGTACGGGAGGTAACCCTAGCTGCGATTCCCATATCATTTTTAAGGTAATTTTTCTTTACATTAATACCGTGAAACAACAAAATTTAAAAGTTAAAGGAGGACTGAAGACCGCGTAGGAACCCGTCCGTCACACGGACGAGCTACGGACCAGTGTGGACGCGAGGGGGCGAGCCGTCATGGAGCGTCCATAAACTACGTGGCACGGTCTAGATGAGGGAGGGTTTGGCTGGAAAGCTTACACTGGGCTACGTGGAGAGGGGAGGCTGAGGGGTCCGAGCAAGGCAATGTAGTTTTTGATTCATATTATTTGTCACAGTTAAAATGGGGTACAGAACACTCAACAGCATGTAAATATTTATTTTCCGTCATTTAATTATTCTCCGTATGTAATTTACGATAGTCTGACAAGAGAAAACAGTACCTACAAAATGTCTTCTGGAATGAAAGGGCAAATAGCTACGTACTACGTGGGGTGGGGAAGAGTAGAGACAAAAGCCACGCCAGCTACGTAGGTGGGGGGGGGGGGGAGGGGTTCAGAAGAGGTCAAAATGGAGCTACGTGGTTTATGGATGCTCCCTAATTAGGCCGAGTGTTGGTGTGGTGACGGTCTGAAAAGGTTTTTTTAAGTGCTTGTGAATTTACGAGTATGTAGAAAGCGAAGAAACGATAGTACAGGAGGACTAACACGAGTTACACTTTCTAATTGTATTATATTAAAACATATATTAATAAAAATTCACACTAGTATTTATGTGAATTTATGTTAGGCCTATTAATTTTGTGTATTATTTATTAATTTGTGTTACACAAGAAAAATTACCGAAAATTATTAATATTGAGTTTAATAACTATACAGATAAAGATAAGTCAATGAAAGAATATTTTTATGAGCATGCCTATAAACCACGGAGCAAAGTACGAGTTCTATTTGAAATCTGAACAAAATTGAGTCTCTGTGCAGATACAACAGTCAAATTTTTATTAGAGTAAAAATAACACGAGTAGTGGAAACTGCCAGAATATTTTACGTTTTGCTATATTCGTTAGAATCAGTATTACTATTACTACCAAATGAAGTTTTAATTAAAATTAACTACGTGGCTATATTGCAATTACATTACACGAAGTAACTGGGTTTTCTGAAGGCTTTTATAGTAATAAATATATAATAACGAGTGAAACGGTGGTAATAAAAAAATGAAAAAACTTATGTTAGATTATACTGTATTTTCATTACCTGATCTTTCAAGGAATTCCGCTATTTTTCCAAATATTGTCCTTCACAGATTGGTCCTTGTACAGTGGTGAAGAAAACATCATATATGCACGAAATTTACACAATACTTCCACCAATTTTTCATCTTTATCCGCTGTAAATAACACCTTTCCCTGCTAAAATATTTGAACTGTTCCGCTAGCGGCTGAGTCTACACTGCTCTGGGACCGATACATTCATCGCGGGGCTCAAGGCCGTTTCCGAGAACGCGGGTCACTTCATAGGAAGCGTTCTCGTTGCTTTTCCATATAGCAGACCATACATTAGCGGGGAAACGGCAGTACTGGAATGCGGTGAGCCGAGTCCATCGCAAATACTTCTAGTTTGAGGGCGACAATACGCCAGGGTTTTCACCCCACATTCCAAGCGTCAGCGTGTGGTCCCTCGATCGCTATTAACATACAGTCTGACAGACCGTCCTGGACTGACGCATATGCTGCAATGGACGCTCGTCTTCCTGGCAAAGATATCTTAACTGACTTTATTAAACTGTACGAGACCTTCCCATGTTTATCCATTTATATTTATGTAGATATATACGAATATGTTTAAATACATTTACCTTCGTATAATCATTCCTGAGTTCCTCGTACAATATTTTGCAGATTTCAGGTTTAACATGTCCCAAAGATTGAAAGACCCTTCAAAGGGTCCGTAGGAACTTCGACCTAAAGAGGAAGTGAGCGGCTGTCTTTGAACATCCCAACGAAGGACCAGGAATGACCGGCGGACCCTACTACCACCCCTGGTCTCCTGGCCCCTCGCTTTTCTCGATAGTCTATGTAGCAGTGATTAACTTCATAGAAATCGCACCTTTATTAATGAGGGATACGACAAGCTACGAGATGACAGGTCTTGTTACACATGCTAAATACCTACAACCACGAGATAAGTCCATAAACGTTAATACGCTGAATTTCGTTTTTCTTGCGATCGACAGAAATATGTAATTAAATTAAATGGTTAAGTTAAGCTGGCACCCGCGGCGCCCTCCAGACCCCGGCGCCCCGGGCGGTCGCCCGGGTCGGCCCCCCCCTAAAGCCGGCACTGCACTGTTCATAATTAGTAAAAATCAGATGAAGATGTGAAGTATGTAGTATGGAGAAGATACAGTCAAAACATCATTCCAAATGTTCCACTGCAATGTCTTTTTGTGTCTGAATGAGCAAAAAGAATTGGTTTGTTAAATATGATGATGCGAACATTTCATACCAATATGAACGTAATTGATTTCAGTTGCTATTTCTGTACATTCTGAGATACACAAAGTTCCTGATGGTACTTATAAGTACCGACTTAGTAATTAGCACTTAGAGTTAAACAAATTGAAAAAAAAATGTGTGTTTAATTTCAAGTAGCTTTATACAAATATATAATTAAAATTATAAATTTCCCTTTATTTCCAATAGCCGGTAGGAAATGGTTAATGCAGATGAAGGCAGGAGGTCAAGAAAAATAACAGAAAGAAAAAAAAAAACACACACACACCTGCTTTAGAGTTAGACCTGTTAGAGTTTTCCCAACCACCGCTACCTCTCCAGAACTCCAATAAATGGGAACTGGCCTACCAACACATTCCCTGCAGGGGCCTGGTACGCAAGTGCCAGGTACGGGTTTGACGAACCCGCGGCGCCCGAGTTGGAAACTTGTGAGCGCCGCAAGTTTCCCACACCGTAAACTCCTACCATGCTTCAACGACCACCGTAGAGCGTGGCGGTGGAACGTTGTGTGCATAGGAGAACGGGGATCTTGGCTTAATTGCCCTGATTGCGAGGACGGTACAAACGTCTATAAAAAAAAACCCTCAACCTCAAGGTCAGACACGTGCCCAGTAGGTGCATGGGTGAGAGGCAGATCACTCACTAACGTGCAACCTCAGGGGCACCTGCGAGCCCCTGTTGTATAAGCACTTCTCCTATTTTTGGTTAATACTCGTGGGACCAAAATGAAGCCTCACCAAACCAAAAAACCCTGCGGTTTCGGGTGTGCCACAGTATAATAAAAATACACCCAGTTCAAAGAAGGGAGCAAGGGCCGAAAACTCCCCTTCTGAAGTGGATTGTAACAGCAAGGGTTATCTCACTGATAACGCCTTTGTGATTATGGCAAGAACGGAGGGTTCCTTTGAAAAGGTCTCTCCATTCTATATTCAGAAAGAACTGGAAGGTATTTCCGGTACACTAAAAAGCATGAAAAAGCTGAGGAAAGGGACACTGCTGTTAGAGACATCTAATTACAAGCAGGCTGTCCTACTCCTTAAGTGTGAGAAGCTCGGAGAGTTTGCAGTAAAATGAGAACTCCATAAAACTCTAAACTCCAGCAAAGGAATGATCACATGTAGGGACCTGATAGATGTAGAGTCCGAGGAACTCCTCAAGGAGTGGGGATCAGAAAAAGTGGTCGAGGTCAGGGAGATTAAACGAAGCGTGAATGGCAGTCTTGAAAAGACCGCCACCTTCGTCCTGACGTTCGACACTCCGATGTCCATTAAAGCTGGACATCTTAATTTGAATGTTCACCCGTATGTTCCGGACCCGATGAGCTGCTTAAAGTGCCAGCGGTTCGCGCATACGACGGCGAACTGTAAAGGCAACCCCACCTTTGGGAAATTCGGAAAAGCAGCACATGAGCCAGGTATTGATTGCACCCTCCCACAGGTGTGCGTCAACTGCTCCGGGGCACATCCAGCCTGGAGCAGAGAGTGTCGAGTGTACCTTGATGAAAATAAGGTACAGCAGTTGAAAACAAAGGAACGACTATCCTACAGCGAGGCGAAGAAGCGGTTTAAGGTGCTTGCGCCACCAGTCTTCGCCACTAGCTTCGTCAAAACGTTATCAACTCCCGTCAGGAAGGAGAGTGTTGCTATGTAGACGTCCGTTGTAGACACGGGTACAAGCACGACATGCTCGTGCCAGTGCAACTGTGTTGCGCAGCCCATTAAGATCTTAACACCAAGGGCCACGGTTGTCGGTAGCAACGCTTCTGCTAACCCGACCACTACGAAAGCAGGTTCAGCAAGTCCACCAGCCAAAGCACAGCCATCTGCTACAGTACCTGCAGCCTCTGCAACAGCAGAAGCAGCACCCATAACAGAAGCAGCATCTGCAGCGGGAGTAGCAACGGCAACGCCATATGCCGGAAGCGAATGGCAGATAGTACAGAAAGTTCGGGGTTCGAAGTTCAAACAAAAGGACCCCATCATGTTCTTGAAGCTCCCTTGTACTTCTCCTCCCAGATCTCCAACTGGCAGAGAGAAGAAGGGGAAGAGGCCTCGGCGGAATAAAGATCCGCAAGACCCCGAGACCTTAGAACAAGATTCGTCTTTGGACCCTGAAGACGACGTAATGCTGGTGGATGAACCTAGTCCCGTTCCTCAGCAGTCACCATCGGAGGATTGGAGGACCCACCCGAACCGGGGCGGGTGGTTTTAAAGAGGTAGGATGGCTCCCATACTTCAGTGGAACGTAAACGGTTTTCAGACTCACAAAGAGGAAGTCCAACTCTTAGCACGGTCTAATCCATAGTGTCTCTGCTTACAGGAGACACATTTTAGACCATCACACCAACCAGTGCTAAGAGGACATGACATATACCGAAAGGATGATACCGAGGGTGATCGAGCTAAGGGAGGAGTGGCTGTGTTTGTCCGAATCACTGTCCACTCCGAACCTATTGCTCTCACCTCTGATCTACAAGCAGTGGCAGTGAGGATACACGGTCCTATTATATTGACTGTATGCTCCATCTATCTACCACCAAATGCGCCCGTCGAGTATGACGAACTTACCGACATATTGCGGTAGCTTACTCGGCCATTCCTCCTCCTCGCTATCCAGGATCGTCGATGGGCGTTGCGTCATTTTAGGTTGTATCCAATATCTGACAACCTGGCAGCGTTCCATATTGCCAGGCGTGTTGTGTTATTAAGGAGAGCAAGAAAAGGTCATGGCAGAACTTTGTGAGCACTATCAATCGTTCCACACTTCGTCGAAAGTATGGGAGTCTATCCGCCGTATATCTGGAAGGTGCTACCGCCCACCAGTATCTGGATTACTGGATCATGGACGTGTAATTACCGATGAACAAAGCATAGTGCAGCTGATGGCCGAAAACTTCGCCGCTACCACTTTGTCCGCCAATTTTGATCTTCGGTTCCAGCAACAAAGGGTTGCTGCCGAGAGGCGTGTGCTGTGCTTCGATTCGTCGAATACAGAGGCCTACAATTGTCCATTTACTTCTTGGGAGCTGGAATCAGCGTTAAACTGCGCCAATGACCCAGTTCGAGAGCCTGATCTGATCCAGTACCAGATGCTGAGTATTCTTAGTAAAGATGCTAAAGAGTACCTTCTGGATATTTTTAACTGTATATGGACCAAGGGATACTTCCCCGACTCATGGAAAGAAGCAACGCTCATCCCTATTTTAAAACCTGGGAAGGATAAGTTGTCGCCAGGTAGTTATCGTAGCATCGCTCTTACAAGCTGCGTGGGAAAGAGGCTGGAGAGGATGGTGAATTGCCGCTTCGTCTGGTGTCTAGAATCCGAAAACCTTCTCAGTCGCTTTCAGTGTGGATTCAGGAAGTTCCATTCCATCTTGGACAACCTTATCCTGCTGGAAGCGGCCATACAAGATGCATTCATCCGCAGCCAACACCTTGTGGGTGTATTTTTCGACATAGAAAAGGTCTACGATACTATCTGGCGGCATGTTATTTTAAGGCAGTTACATGAATGGGGATTTCGGGGAAATCTCCCCCATTTTTAAAATCGTTTTTATCAGGGGCGTTGCTTCCGGTACAGAGTCAGCAGAGTCAGCAGAGTAGCTGATCTTTTTATTCAGGAAAATGGTGTTCTTCAAGGATCAGTTTTAAGTGTGACTCTTTTCGCGATTGCTATTAATAGCATTGCAGCCATATAAGGAGTCCTACAGGGTACTCCTTATATGTGGATGATTTTTTAATTTTTTGTGCATCGTCCAGTCTGAGAAGCGCTGAGCGGCAGCTGCAACTGACGCTGAACAGGCTGGATGAATGGTCAGTGCACACCTGTTTTCGTTTCTCTGCCGAGAAAACACGGTGTGCACTTCTTACTTGTAGCAGAAGCCATTTATCAGAGCCCCAACTTACCTTGAGGAATACCGTTTTATTGAAACAGTTCGGTTTCTGGGCCTCATTTTAGACAACAGGTTATCTTGGCTACCACACCTCAAAGATGTTAAAGCCAGAGCCTCAAAAGCGCTAAATGTTTTAAAATGTCTGTGTGGCAGGTCATGGGGCGCTGACCGCTCCTGCCTGCTACAATTTTACAGAGCCTTTGTACGGTCACGGTTGGAATACGGCTGTATCGTGTATGGTTCGGCACGGGACAGCCATCTCCGTATATTGGATAGTGTCCACCATGCTGGAATTCGGCTCGCCACGGGTGCATATCGCACCAGTCCTATTGTCAGCATTTGTGCCGCCGCTTACCATCCACCGGCGACTCCTCATGGTGCAACACTACCTGCACGTTGCCATAACACCTGGCAGTCCCGAGTACGACATAGTTCTACATCCCAACTACGAGCTGCTCTATACCAACCAACATAGAACCACTAAACCGTTCAGCTACCGTACAAAGGCTATTTTAGAACAATATGCATTTGAGCTTCCCTCTTTTTATCACCAGGGTTGGAGTAAATCACCTCCCTGGCTTTTAAAGAGGCCCAGAACAATTTTAGAATTGTCCCAGCATAACGAACTGTTAACCGCTGACAGTGTTTTTATTAATATTTTTACAGATATTTTAAATCAATATCGCACCATTACCCCAGTATATACGGATGGGTCTAAGCAGGCTAACGGAGTTGGCAGCTCCATCGTGTTCTCTCGAGCGACTTACAAATACAAGCTTAATAGCATGTGCAGCGTTTACACTGTGTAATGTTATGCCCTGTTAAAATCGCTCCAGCATATGAAGGTAAGCTGCGGTATGAAGTACATCATATGCTGTCATTCCCTCAGCTGTATTCAGGCGTTGGTAACCATGTACCCAGCAGACCGTCTAGTCCAGGACATCCAGGACGCCCTCCTTTCGCTCCAATCTTGCGGAAAGGAGGTTTTATTTTGCTGTGTACCGGGCCATGTGGGAATCAGGGGGAACGAGGCAGCTGATGTAGTTGCCAAGTTAGCCTGCGATAAGGTTATAACCGACTTTGAACCGGTCCCAAAGCCATAACTTGCCTCGGCGGCGAAGAGATTTGTTTTTGATGTCTGGCAGAGGCAGTGGCTGGAAGTAGAGCATAATAAACTCCGGTTGATCAAATCAACCGTTCAGCCATGGAGCAGCTCCTTCCAGCGGGCGAGGAGGGATAGGTTCTCCTTACTTGCCTCCATATAGGGCACTGTCCTCTGACACATGGTTTCCTTCTACGCCGAGAGGACCCTCCGGAATGTGATGCTTGTGGCGTACCTTTGACGGTGCGTCACATTTTAATTGACTGTGTGATATTTTTAGACTTAAGGGCAGAGGTTGGCTTGGCCTACGATCTGTCCCTTATTTTAAACAATGACAGTGACAATGTTGCCAAGGTTTTAAAGTTTTGTAGCTTGGCCGGACTTGTCCCAAAAATTTTGGGCAGATCAGCCTAGGCTTGAGATTGAATAGATGGCCTTCTACGACCATCAATTCAAGAACCGTCCTTATTTTATATGAATTTATGTGTACGTTTTTATGTTTGGCATTTTATAACTGGCTGTCCCTTCTACAGCCAACCAGTTAATGTTTGTGTTTTTTAATCATTTATGGCCATTCTACAGCCATTGTTTCAGTTTTAAATTTCGCTCTGCAGTCTGTGTGGCCGACCTCTTTACAGTCGGCCATGTAGATGATATTTAAGTCTATTTTATTGTACTGCCTGTGTGGCCGATCCTTTTACAGTCGGCCACACGGACGGTAATCCAGTTTTATGGCACATTGTCACGCCAGACATTAGTTAGATCACTAATAACCCCGACGTTGATGCACCCTAAACCACCACCACCACCACCACCACCACCACTACTACTACTCCATTTAAGCTTGTTATTAAATGTAATGCCAAGATATTTACATTTCAAGTCTTCAGGAAGCAATTCTTTCATAATCAACCTTTAGTTTTTTATTTGTGTATTGGATAAGCTGACTCTTCTTTGCATTTATCTTCATTCCATTTTTACCAACCCAATTTTATATGCTGTCCAGATCACCCTGCAGCTGCTTACAGTCCTCTGCTGTTTTGATCCCTTTAAATCTCATAATGTCATCTGCAAACAATCTAATTTCTGGCAGTAAATGATCAACACAATTATTCATTAGACTAATGCATTTGATCAAAACACTATTTGTACATCATTACTGAGTTACTGAATTGTTACTTTATTAGTTATATTCCTACAGCTTGGTAGTAGCAGTTTATTTACCATATCATATACCAATTAACTCTCAGCCACTGCCCTTTTGTAGGTCTGGCCACAAATAATCTCTCAGTAAAAATTAATAATTTGGACAATCAGACCATTTCAAAGCGCATGTGTCATTTCTGCTTTTTACCTATAAAACTGGTCACTAATAGTAGCTGTTCTGCTTTTTTATAAATTTATGAGTGAATAATGTTTTTTGTAATCTTACTGCAAAACATGATTGAAAAATTCATTACTATTTAAATCTTGCTC
The DNA here is from genome assembly GCA_031002005.1 of Vandiemenella viatica. NCBI lineage: Eukaryota > Metazoa > Arthropoda > Insecta > Orthoptera > Morabidae > Vandiemenella > Vandiemenella viatica. The sequence goes on from JARYHS010011408.1 coordinate 43,624,439, forward strand.
CTCGCGTTTAAGAAAACTCACTTTAAAATCTCGGTTTTGTTACTTTCATTGAGTTTACGATTTGCGCTAGGACAATTCCCGTCTTGTCACGTTACGCTCGCTTATTTTGCTAGCAGCTTTAACTTTGGGCCACACTTGACCGATACTGGCCCCCCCCACCGTCACCGCACCGACAGTCGGCCGAGTGACGGCTCGCCCCTTTCGTTTTCACACTTGTCACTAGCTCCTAGGTGTGACCGACGTGTTCCTACTCGGTCTTCAGCCTCTTTTAGAGTTTTCACGTGGTCGTTTCACCGATTCAATGTTCACAAATTTTTGTAAAAGTGAGCTGAGGGTCAGAGCTAGGGGTGCCAACCGTAATCTTTTATTGAATACTAGCTGACCCGGCAATGCTTCACTATTGCTGGACTTGAGTAGGCACATAGATTAAATGAAAAAATATTTACATATAAATTTTGAACTGCTGTTTCATTCATTTTCAGTTGGAAAGGGTGAGAGGGGAAGCGCTTTGGAAAACATATGGAGGCAGTATTTTTCTGTTTGTTTCAAAGTATAAGTGTACAAATTCTTATCTAAATCTGATAAAAATGTGGTTTGCCTAAATTATGGGGTAAAAACGTAATGGGGTTGGAAAGGGGGAGAGGGGATGAATATTCGGAAACCATATGTAGGCAGTATTTTTCTGTTTGTTTTAAAGTATAAGTGAACAAATTCTTATCTAAATCGGATAAAAAATGTGCTTTGCCTAAATTATGGGGTGAAAAATTATGGGGGTGGAAAGGGGGCGAGGGGATTAATATGCGGAAACCGTATGTAGGCAGTATTTTTATGTTTGTTTTAAAGTATAAGTGTACAAATTCCTATCTAAATCGGATAAAAAATGTGGTTTTGCCTAAATTATGGGGTGTTATTGGGAATAGGGGGTGACTTTTTGGATTTTTTTTCCACCGGAACCTTTGCAGACGCACACTCGAAAACTCTCCAAAGTTTCATTGCAATCTGATAAATGGTATAGGAATGCATAGAAGACGAACAAACCCACAAACATTGATTTTTATATATAAGACTAGCTGACCCGGCAATGCTTCACTATTGCTGGACTTGAGTAGGCACATAGATTAAATGAAAAAATATTTACATATAAATTTTAAACTGCTGTTTCATTCATTTTCAGTTGGAAAGGGTGAGAGGGGATGCGCTTTGAAAAACATACGCAGGCAGTATTTTTCTGTTTGTTTCAAAGTATAAGTGTGCAAATTCCCATTGAAATCTGATGAAATATGTGGTTTTGTCTAAATTATGGGGAGGAGTGGTGGGTTTTTTAATTTTTTTTTTTTTTTTTTTTTTTTTTTTTTTTTTTTTTTTGACAGGAACCTTCTCTCTCATCCCGTCGACAACTCACCAAAGCTTCACCGTAATCGGACGAACGGTTTGCGGGTTTGTTTAAATTATGGGGTGTTATGGGGAAGAGGGGGTAATTAAGGTGGTGGAAAGAGAGGAGAGGGATTGGGTTATTGTGAAATTAATGTGTACAGTATTTCTCCCTCTTTTTTAAAGTATAAGTATACAAATTTTTATTTAAATCGGATATAAAATGTGGTTTGCCTCAATTATGGGGTGAAAACGTAATGGGGTTTGAAAGGGGGAGAGGGGATTAATATTAGGAAACCATACGTAGGCAGTATTTTTCTGTTTGTTTCAAAGTATAAGTATACAAATTTTTATCTAAATCGGATATAAAATGTGGTTTGCCTAAATTATGGGGTGAAAACGTAATGGGGTTGGAAAGGGGGAGAGGGGATGAATATTCGGAAACCATACGCAGGCAGTATTTTTCTGTTTGTTTTAAAGTATAAGTGTACAAATTCTTATCTAAATCCGATAAAAAATGTGGTTTGCCTAAATTATGGGGTGAAAACGTAATGGGGTTGGAAAGGGGGACAGGGGATGAATATTCGGAAACCATACGTAGGCAGTATTTTTCTGTTAGTTTTAAAGTATAAGTGTACAAATTCTTATCTAAAACGGATAAAAAATGTGGTTTCCCCAAATTATGAGGTAAAAACGTAATGGGGGTGGAAAGGGGGAGAGGGGATGAATATTCGGAAACCATATGTAGGCTGTATTTTTCTGTTTGTTTTAAAGTATAAGTGTACAAATTATTATCTAAATCCGATAAAAAATGTGGTTTGCCTAAATTATGGGGTGAAAACGTAATGGGGTTGGAAAGGGGGAGAGGGAATGAATATTCGGGAACCATACGTAGGCAGTATTTTTCTGTTTGTTTTAAAGTAAAAGTGTACAAATTCTTATCTAAATCGGATAAAAAATGTGGTTTGCCTAAATTATGGGGTGAAAACGTAATGGGGTTGGAAAGGGGGAGAGGGGATGAATATTCGGGAACCATATGTTGGCAGTATTTTTCTGTTTGTTTTAAAGTATAAGTGTACAAATTCCTATCTAAATCGGATAAAAAATGTGGTTTTGCCTAAACTATGGGGTGTTACGGGGAATAGGGGGCGACTTTTTGGAATTTTTTTTTCGCAGGAACCTTCGCAGGCGCACACTCAAAAACTCTCCAAAGTTTCATTGCAATCTGATAAATGGTACAGGAACGCATAGAAGACGAACATACAAACAAACAAACATTGATTTTTATATATATGAAAGATTATTCTTTATTTTGCGTAAGCGTGCTTTATAATCTTCGAAAGTAGTAAAGTACGTTAAAACACTTTCTTTAACTGACACACTGGTTTCTCTTTTGCGTACAAAAATGGTATTCAAACGCAGTCGTCACAAACCATCATTAAAAGTCTTTCTCACACTGGATTGATAGATTATCGCGTTCCTGAACGCAATCACAATGAAATGTCAATCACTTCGCAGTTGTGTTTCTTTCGTTTGTGATTACTTTTGATTAATTAATATTATATATTTTAATTTAAATACAGGCCATAAAGATGCAGTATAGTAATTTCACGTGGTCTCAAAGAACTACTCACAGAGTTTCTTAAGGCGCGTTTCCTCTGAGGCGAGCGACATGTAGCATGCTGCACGCGTTATTTTGTTGCTACATGTCGTCGTGCGTCTTCATACTTTGTCGCATGTCGAATGTCGCCCAAGAATATGTTGCCAGTTGTCATTTGCTACTTGTCGCCGTTGCTTGTAGCATGCGGCAAAAGCATTTCCAGCTATTCGGCTGCTGTTTGCCAGCAACGTGCGTCATATCATCTGAAGCAGTGGCAGCTGCTGCTTATTCGATCCTCGCAAATAGTAATAAAGGAAACAAAACTGAATACGCCTTGGTGGTGTTTTGATGGGGATGCTAACTGTTGTTTGTTGTATGCCAATATTCGTTGTCAAATGAGGATTTCACACGGAGTATTGTTTCGCCAAAGTTAATTTTACCATATTTTAATGAAAAATGAACTCGTAATAACCTCTCCCTGGAAGTAAATTGTTATCTCCTTACGTTTAGAAGACGCATTTCCCCTATAGGAACACATTATGAAGCGTTATTCAGACGTCAATAAAAAGATTCCAAGAATAGAATATACAATTACAAACAAGTACGCACACGAAGAGTGGTGGAAAATACTTTTGGATTATTAGGATCAGTTTTTCGTGTGTTTCGAAAAACTTCAGTGATAAATGTTGAAAACGCAGAAACTATCACATCTGCGTATGCAAAACTACGATTTTTTTTATTATTACTTTTTAAGAAAAGTAATAAGTCAATAATTCTTCATGGAATCATAGATATTGATACTCAAGATGGAACTGTCATTCCAGGCCATGAAGAACGGTAATAGATGATACAGATATGGTTAAAATCAGATGAGGATGCAAAAAGCCTCTGGGATGAATTCGCTAGGTATTTTGCGACAAAAGAATGAAAAGCATATTGGCAAGATATACAAAGAAACAAAACACAAACTCTACGTTCTCGTATTACCTGATTTCTCACTATCACACACAACTATCAAAACTGAATGGTCAACTCAAGAAATATTTAATTTATACTTTCTAGAATTTAAATTGGAAAACATTTTTGTATGCAAGCTATAAATATAGCCTATATTAATAATGTGTAAATCCTTTTGTAAAGTTTTTATTATATATGTCAGGAGATTATAAGTAAACCTTCTCTTTAGGAGATGAGCTGCTCATCGGTGTAGTAGTCCTTTTATGTTCCCGTTCAAAATCAGACCTCAAATTCTTGATTTTATTTTTTATTATTATTTATTTTAATTTCGTACTTGTGTGCAAGTAATTTGTTGCTTTTCACATTCCTGTTTTTATATTAAACACGTCTGTTGTTCCACATCTCCCGTACATGTCGCAGCGTGTTGCTTCGCTTGAATTACTCCCTGCCGCATGCGTCAGTGCCGCATGCCACATGTTGCCCGAAGTTGTCTCAGTGGAAACGTACCTTTACCGGCTGCACAGTATATCCCATGGAGGAAGGAATATTCCTCCATGGTGCATCTCTCTTGTGGCAACTTAACTTACTCTGGTAATAATACTACCAGGAAAAAGTTACCAACAGTTTAACCTGGAATTCCATTTACGGTGTGTCCTATCATTTCGCATTACCAAATCAATGCTTTGCAAGAAGTAAAATACAATTTTAAGGCACGTAAAAATTGCAACCGATTTTAACCTAGGATCTTCCGTACCCCAATCGCACACCGTAGCCATCTGAGAAATTAGGACAAATTTATAATTAATGAAGAATAAGTTTTCAAATATAATAAAATAAATCTACTCTTTTTCTATACAATTTACTTTGTTACTGCTATCCCAAAACCCAAAAAAGTGGGTGCTAACTACCACAGTATCTGATAGATGATGAAATTTTACGAATGCTTTAGAATGATGCAATCCACATTTTACAATCAGCTGATGAACATGGAAATGAGGTTGAAGAAGACTTTTTTAAGGGGGCGTCCATTAATTACGTGTTGTTTTTTCGGAAATCCTGACTCCCCCTTCCCCAAAATGAGGGGATTCCTTCCACCTGTCGACGACCTCGTATAGGTTTTCGAGACCCCCTTTTTTAACTCTACTTTTTTTGTTTATGGCTTTGCGCCTCGTCGACGTCGAGGTAATTAGAGGCGGGAAAGTTCTGGGGACAAGGTATGGGAAGGAATTCTGCCATGGCCTTTTGAAGGAAGCATCTCGGCATTCGCCTGGAGTGATTTTGGGAAAACCATGAAAAACCCAAATCTGGATTCGAACCACCATCCTCCCGAATGCGAGGCCAGAGCTCTTCTGTATGCTACTCCTCCACACACCAACAACTTACACCAAAGAATGTTCTGTCAGTCCGCATTGTTTTTGACATTCTGTCAATTTTCCGGTTGCTTCCTCGTTATGGTAGAAATAGCCGACGATTTATCTTCATTTTTTAAAATAAGTCTTAGGTTTCTTCATATGAAAATAGTGAGTGTTTTATCACCAACTGCATGCAGTGTGTGTGCCACACAAACTATAGATTCATATTGATTATGCTTGGAGCAAACCTAGGACCTGAAAAGTCTTTCCGTTTAAACTCCATTTATTCACCATCTCTATAAAATTTTGTCCAATGTATTTATTGGTATGATCCTGTTCCAGCAGGCAAGCACCCAGTATAACTTTTACAACAAAATAAGCTGTAAAGCTGACTGTTGGTCCAGATATCAGTGGTAACACTCACCCATTCGCTTTTTGCCATTTAAGTCTTTGTTTTAGATTTTTTGGTCTTAATTTTATCATATGTTTGTGGCATCAGTGATGTTCTAAAATATTTTTCAGACTTCATCCGATTATTTGTGAACTGCGTGAGGATAATTGAAATTGACTCGACACAATGCTTCACCTTCCGCCGAAGCATAAGGCAGAATGTCCTCAATTATTACGTCCATTATTGCCTCGTCAATCATTTTTGCAATTGCATGATTACCAGTCCATTGAACAAGTTTAGATTTAGAGGTCAAACTCGAGATCGTTAACTCATCAAAATTTGGTTGGTCAGTACTCGTTACTTCCAGTGAGATCTTTGAACCCATTCGCTTTAATTTAGCTTCATTTAAATAATATTTCAATTAGTCTATCGCTGATTGTCAATCTAACACCTGCCTGTGTAACGCCCAAAGAAACTTCGATAAATTTTGCTTTACTCCAATACAATGTTTTCTTCTTTTCTTTTTTAGGTTCGTTGCTTACCAATGGATATGATTTAATAAAAAAAATTTCAGCCATCTTTAGATAAATCGATAGGGGTTTTTTCGAAAAACTACCAAATCGGATTTTTTTTTGGCGATATTTTTACCTGAAAGAAAATAGTGTAAGGTAAATAAATAATACCTCACAGATCACATGAAATATAACCTTTGAAATAAAGCAGGCATATGACATTCATTCCAAATTAACGAAAATCAATAAAGTAGATGTGAATTTCAATTAAAAAAGAAAATTTACACATACTATCCATCTCAATTTACTTGGAACCTCGCGCAGTATGCGGAAAAGGGGTCGAGGTGACATCTTAATTCGCACGAGTTATGTAAGGGAACCAAATAAATCCCTGTAATATTGTGTAAAAGTGGAGTTCCTGTTACAAGTGGTGTTAAGTCGCAGCCTTTTTTAGGGTAAATAAAATAAATGTATTAAGATGTCTAAAAGACATTAACGTTTCTCCTGATCAAAACTTATTGAAATTAGAAATTCCATCTGACATATCAGTATGTACTAATAAAGTAAAGAATTTAAATTCATTGAATCAAAGTGTTCAGACCACTATTCTCCATCAAAATATAAGGGGAATATTTACTAAAACTGATGACATTACCTTATGTCTAGAAGAGACTCAAAATTCCAATTTAGATGTTTTGTGCATATCTGAACATCATTTGTCTGACATAGGAATATCTCAGCTGTCCATCCCATATTATAAACTAAGTTCTCTTTTCTGTAGATGTAAAATGGAGAATGTTAAAAATATTATTCAATGCAACAGTGTAGGTGTAAGTAAGTATAGAACAACACTTTGAATGCTGTGTTACTAAACTAGAATATGGTAAGGGAAAGCTCATAGTAATAGCAATTTACAGGGTCCCCTCAGGAAATTTTAGACTGCTTTTATTTCAGTTAGAGTCTTTGGTACTATGTTTCACAAATAACAAACAAATAGTTTTATGTGGAGATTTTAATGTTGACTTTCTCAATCACAGCAATGAGAGGCTAGATATGGAAGCCTTGATGTTGTCTTTTAACTTAACGGCACTTGTAAATTTCCCTACTAGAATACAAAATAATAGCAGGACTGCAAGTGATAATTTTTTGTGGATATTTCTCAGTACAGTAATTACAACATACTTCTAGTAATAAATGGTATCTCAGATCATGATGCCCAGCTGTTATGTATCAAGTCCAGAAACACTATTAAACAGATAAAGAAAAGTTGGGTATATAGAAGAAATATTAATGAAAACAATATAAAACATTTAATAGATTCCTTAAATAATGAACAATGGTCAGAAGTGTACAATGCACAAGGTGTCTAATGAAAAATTTGATTCCTTTCTCCAAATATTTCTAACACTTTTCGAAGGAAGTTTAAAAAAAAAGGAAAGTTGTCAATACTCCAAACAATGAACTGGGTAAGGGATGGATAATGAAGGGTATTAGAGTATCTTGTAAAACAAAAAGGGACCTGTACTCAAGTAAGAGAATCAGATAACTATACACTGAAAGCTCATTATAAACATTATTCTAAAATAGTAAAAAATGTAATAAGAAAGGCCAAGAACTGGTATATATCAGAGAAAATAGAGAATTCAGGCAATAAGATGAAAACTATATGAAATAGGGTATAATAAAAACTGAAACAGAAAAATCTGTAAATCACTCTAAAGACTTTAAAATAGAATAAAATGGATCTGTGCATAGTGAAGTAGGGGAAGTTTGTGAAATATTTAACAAACATTTTACTACAGATGTGGAGAAATTAGGCATAGAAAAGCAGTCCCCACATAATGCCCTAAGGCTTCTTCAGACTGCTTACCCAAATAGATTTGTGGAAATGCAATTGCCACCAGTAACAGTCTCAGAAATAAATAAACACATGAAACAATTAAAACCTAAAATTCTTCCAGCTATGACAATATTTCATGTAAACTACTGAAAAGATGTTCAGATTGTATCGATCGTATACTTGCCCACATTTGTAATGAATCGTTAATTCAAGGTGTGTTTCCAAATAGACTAAAATATGCAGTTGTAAAACCGTTGTTTAAAAAAGGAGAAGCAACAAGTGTAGATAACTATCGTCCAATTTCATTACTTTCCGGATTCTCAAAGATTTTTTAAAAAGTCATGTATTGTAGAGTAATAAAACATGTTACCCAAAATAATATACTCACTAAATCACAATTTGGGTTCCAAAAAGGATCATCTATAGAAATTGTTATATACACATTTTTAAATAACACATTTGAGGAACTGAATAATAAAATGAGCCATGTAGAAATATTTTGTGATCTTGCAAAAGCATTTGACTGTGTAAATCATGAATTACTATTGAAGAAAATAGAATACTAAGGTATTTATGGAACCACAGGTAAATGGTTTAAATCATACTTGGAAAGTCAAATGCAAAAAGTTTCCATTTTTGATTCTAAAATAAGTAAAGATGCTTCATCAGACTGGGAGAAAATAAAACATGGAATTCCACAAAGTTCTGTCCTAGGATCCCTCCTCTTCTTGTTGTACATCAATGACATTCCTGAAAACCTATCTGACAAAGTTAAGAGTTTTTTATTTGCAGATGAAACTAACCTGACTGTGAGAAAAACACCAAACAGCAATCTAGAATTTAATGTAAGTGAAGTAGCAAATTGGTTTAAGGTAAATTCATTAAAATTAAATTTTGAAAAAAAACACATTATATTATGTTTAAAACAAAAAATTATGCACAGCCTCATTTACAAGTAAGCTATAGAAATAACACAATATTAGAAACAAACAGTATACAATTCCTTGGTATTAAAATACATGAGAAGCTCTGCTGGTTTGAACATATCACTTCACTACTGAAGAAGTTAAGTAGTGCCACTTTTGCAATACTAACACTTTCTCTAACAGCAGATCTAGAATTATCGAAAAAGGTGTACTCCTCAAATTTCCATTCAGAGATGTCATATGGCATAATTTTTGGGGGAAACTCTTCAGAAAGTAAAAAAATTTTCATAGCACAGAAAAGAGCTATTAGGATGTTGTGTAGGGCAAGGGCGTAGCCAGGATTTTGTCTAGGGGGGGGCAGCCAAGAAAAAACTGATAATATGCATGCTACAAAAACGCTGATTAATGTAATACATATATATTTTATTACTTAATTAATTTTATAATATTTTAATTAATTAATATTTATTTAATTACACTAATAATAATTTTCGAGCTACTTTATCAGAAATTTTATCACAATTTTCTTGTAAAAGTTTTTTGTGTACACCAAGCATACACAAACACTTTAGATGGTTCTCTAGGATATTTCCGTCTCATTTAACTCTTTAGTAAGGTCTAGTTCTCTAATATTTTCTATTGTCATACCCTTATCCTTCCATAGTTTATACCAGCGATTCTCAAAGTGTGGTACGCGAACCCCTAGGGGTTCGCGAGTTGATCATAGGGGGTTCGCGGAGAGATTTACGTAATGGTGGCAGACTGATTGTATCACGCGTGTGACATGCATCATTTAATACAATGCCTTCAAAGAAATATCGCTCCTTTCACTCGATGTGCCGAATAAGTATTAATAGATAATATGTAAATTTTTGAACGCCAAATATCTTTCAAGGTTCAAATTCTACATTATGCTATATATTTCCATTATTCGGCACCACTCACAATCGTGTTAGGTTTGGTAACAATAGGGGCGGAAAATAATGCTTTAAGAAAGGGCTACAATGGCTTGAAATTACGTAATAATTTGTGACTGACAAAAAGCGCGCGGCATTGTTTAGTATAGTTGTTTCTCAAGTCAGTGGTACTCCGCGCGCGCACTTATTTCGGCCGGCTGAAATAAAGTTGATAAGTAATTTTGATTAAAAAGTAAGTGAAAACATGAACCAGTGGTTAAAAACCGGATCAATACGCGGAAAATGCCCAGATACTCAAAAGTTATCCAGTTCAGAAACATTGAAAACTTCGTTGAGTCAAATTGTGTCTACGTCTACTGAAAGTTCAATTTCGAAAGAAAATACTCGGAAAACAAGTAAACCAGAAGAACACTTCATTCCATCGACAAAGAAAAGAAAATATGATGAAGATTATCTGAAAATTGGATTTGTGTGCAAAGAAGACACCCAGTACCCAGAGCCACAGTGTGTAATATGTTCAGAAGTTCTCGCAAATAGCTCGATGAAGCCATCATTGCTGCGAAGACATTTGGAGACAAAACATCAGCAGTACGTAAACAAATCTTTAGATTTTTTTGTTCGAAAAAAGAGGGAGTTGGAATCTTCAAAAAAAACTGTGACAAATACTGCAACTACCAACGCTGATTATTTACGTGCGTCTTTCCTAGTGGCATACAAAATTGCAAAGACCGGCAAGTCATACAATATTGCTGAGGAATTAATTTTGCCAGCTGCTAAAGATATGGTCAGTTGCGTGCTAGGAGACAAATTAGCAAAATTGCTGGATAAAATACCACTTTCAAATGACACAATCGCAAGGCGCATTCACGACATGGCACTCAATGTTGAAAATCAACTAGCAGAGCGACTGCAAAATACTTATTTTACAATTCAAGTTGACGAATCAACAGATATTACTGGACTGCCGAATGTACTTAGTTTTGTTAGATATGTACACAGAAACATTTCTGAAGAAGATTTTCTGTTATGCAAGAACTTGGAGACTACGACAAAAGGAGAAGATATTTTCAACGTCATCAATGATTTTTTTGAAGAACATGGCATAGACTGGAGAAGGTGTGTTGGTGTTTCGACTGATGGTGCCAAGGCCATGACAGGTAGGATATCTGGACTAATCACTAGAATTAAACATCTTGCTCCTGAAGCCAAAAGTATGCACTGTGCATTGCACAGAGTGACACTGGCGTGCAACAAAATGCCTGATTATTTAAAAACAGTATTGTCAGATGTCGTAAAGATAATAAATTACATAAAAGCACGTCCGCTCAACTCGAGACTTTTTGCATTATTATGTCGGGACATGGGCAGTGAACATGTTTCATTACTCTTACATTGTGAAGTGCGTTGGTTGTCAAGAGGCAGGATGTTAGCTAGGTTTTTTGAACTGCGTCATGAAGTCTATTTATTTGTGAAGGACAGTGACTTCAACCTCAAGTTAAGATTTGAAGATGAAACATGGCTTATAAGCTTGTCATATCTAGCTGATATTTTCTCTTCTCTCAACGAAACGAAAGCTTCTATGCAAGGCTCCACGTGTAACATATTCATTGTGCAGGATAAAATAGAAGCCCTCATAAGAAAAATTGAATTTTGGAAAACTTGCATGATATCAGGTGTTATTGAACGTTTTCCTCTTCTGCATGAATTTGTTTCGACCAACACCTTATCACTGGATGCCGAAGTAAAAGCTGAAATTATTGTACATTTGTCTCAGCTCTCTGATGAACTGAAAAGGTATTTTCCAGATATCGGTAATGCTGAAGACTGGGTTTGAAATCCATTTATGGTGACAACCAAAAGCATAAATTCTGGTTTGAGCATTAAGCAACATGAATCATTGCTGGAAATGTCCACAGATCGTACTCTTCATGCTGATTTTAAAAAGATGTCTTTAATTGATTTTTGGGCAGCAAGACAGGAAGAATATCCGGAGCTCTCACGTAAAGCAGTTAATTTCCTTTTACCCTTCGTGACAACTTACTTATGTGAGAGTGGGTTTTCACACCTGGTTATGATAAAAACGAAATACAGGAATCGAATGAATGTCGAATATGAAATGAGATTGAGTAAAACTGTTCCTGATATTGACTCAACATGCGACAAAAAACAAGCTCATCTATCACATTAACTGACAACAATCTTCTGTATAAGTGTATTACTTTTATGAAAATAAAAATTCTTATTTTTTTAAAAGCTTTTTTTAAAAATTTTTTTAGGGGGTTCGCCACTGTCTGGAAAATTTAAAAGGGGTTCGCGGAGCATAAAAGTTTGAGAACCGCTGGTTTATACCATAGTGCTAGTTCATAATCAAAAAATTTCAAGTTATAGCTTTGGCAGAAACTTAATGAATATTAAAAAAAAATCAAACAATGACTTACTTAAACTTTAGCTGGGATGTAGCAAGGGATTTCAATCCAACAATGCGGGATCCCGCATCATTTGGTAGTCTGACGGATCCAGTACCTAATTAAGTGGATCCGCAATCCATAAAATGGGGTGAAAACATGTTTCAGTCTTCGTCACCTTGTCTTTCCAGTCCAACTCATTCTCTACAGGTAGTGGCGCCCCGTTCACCTTTACCCGTCAAGTTGACATTTGACTCACGGCAACAAATGTGTGTTTATGTCGTCCGTCATCATAAGTATATACATTCACTTTTTTTTAAGAACTTCAGTTGGTTTTTGTTGTGTACATTACTGTAATTTGAGTTATGTCATCCTATTGCAAAACTAGGTCCCAGATCGAACACACAAAAAGATACAATTAGAGTTGTTTCTGAGGAGGAAGTAGAATCAATACAAAAAGAAGGTTACAACTATTGACAGCTATTTAAAAATCTAGTGAATAGATGATGTGTTAAAACGTTTTTATCATAAACTGTACTTCATTGTATTTGAGATATTTCTTTTCAAAAAGTGGATTTCAATTTCCTAATTCTGCTAATTCTATAAGATCTATGATAGCAAAGTTTTCAAATACCGTAAAAGTTGACATAATTGTTCAGTTTGAATGTTTCAAGCAATGGAAAAGATTTTCATTGAGTGTTTGATGAGTGGACGTTCCAAAAAAATCACCTACATTACGTTCACAGCAAAGAAACAAATTTTAATATCAGTTTGCTTAGAATACGGAGCATTGCATCAGTCTGGTCAAAAAACGACTGACTAGCATTGGTGTTGCTGTTGAATCTTATGTTATCGGCAAAAGATCTGCCGGAACAAGTATCATGGAAAACGTTCTGCCTTGGTACCTGTAATTGTACTTTTCACACAGCACACAATTTGCAGTTGTCGACGTTTTAAACCCCTCCCCCCACACAAAAAAAACTGAAACAAATTGAGCGCACAGAAACTACTTTGATTCGTACGTAGATCACGAAGACCTGGATGCCACAATTGAAGCACAAAGCGTGACCGTAACACTGGATCATCCACGTACAGAGGTGATTCCCAGATATAATGATTTCAAACAAAGTGCAGAAAGTTGTTAAGATTTTCAAAAAGTTTTTTATATATGATCATATGCTCATTTCAATCAAACCAACGAATGAGGAAATGGAAAGGGTTTCTCGTCTGCTAGCTAAATAGGTAATTCTTTGCAAATATAGTGTTAGTTTCAGTGCTTATTAGATACATAGATTATTTTTAAAACTGAGATGATTTACTGTAAGGCATGTAATATGATCTAAAACTGAATACTTCCTATAATTGATTATTTACTAAATAATTAGCTTTAGGTTTAAAACAAAACGAGTAAAAGTGCAATGTATAATCCAAAACACTACCAAGGAATTTAAATAAGGTATGAAAATAGATCATTTTCAAAAATCGTATAGAAACTCAGCAGGGTTATTGGAACGACGTTATGGGATAGATACAATGCGCCCACTTTCATATCGGTTCCAATGGCAGATGCATTCTGGTAGATGTGTTTAAAATACTTTAGTTCTCCGTGCCCGCGTTGTTGCGATGATCTTTTATGATAGATATTACTATATTAATATGATCAATGCATGTATACATGTCGATCATCTTTGATTGTAACGCAGTGGCAACAGGTACCGATAATCCTGAGTATTCAATCCAATGCTTATAATGAAGTCTGATTTAGTAGCAGCGTATTGTAACAGCTAAGTACTTTTCCTCGCCGCATCATTCCCTTCTCTAAAAACATTCGAAAGTCCATTAACAATGTCTTCAAAATGCTCGTTAAAATAGCAAAACACGTATATTTGTGAGACCAGTGGGTCTCATATAAAGCTGATATATTTGGCACGTACTTTCCCCATAAAAAGGTTTCCCATAAAAAGTTATGATGTACTCTATGGTGTTAATTGTGTTCTGTATTTCTGTAATTCCATTTAAATTATTTCAACCAGGTTAAGTCTGTGGCTTGTTCAATGAAAATAAAGGCTTTTTTTTATATTTCCTCTTTAATTTTTTTTTTAATCCCACCAATTAACACACTTCATATCCTTGGCTAACGCACCTGTCAGGTCCATGTCATTCGTTTTCTTAAAACCTATCAATTTCTGATGCTATAATTTGTTATTCAACGCCATCAGATCTACGAATCACAGAAATTTTTTGCGGATTGAATTTTTATCTTCGTCAAAAAAACTGATTTTTATGGAAAGCTGTGCTTCCCAGCTATGCCACACGACTCATCTGCCAGTACAATATAAGCATAAGCCTTCTTTGCGGTCTGCATAATTTCACTTTTATTGACCAAGCCGCCTAGGTCAGTGATTTCGTTTTTAATCTGTGGGGAGATTATAAATAACAATTTTTCTAACTTTTTTCTATATGCTGTTTCAAAACTAAAACACTTCTTAGTTTCAGCAGGTCTTTAAGAATACCTTTATGTTGCTCTTTACTTCTCAAACGCAAGTCATTTGTATGGCGTACCAACGAAAATAATGGAAGATATCATAGATGACCCAATTTGTCGATTATCTTCTACTTCCTTCCGGTGAGCAGTATTCGTCATAACAGTGACCGGTATTTAATTTTTTCTATAAGTTCTTAGCATCGTTAGCTACTGATTGATGATAATGTGATGAAACCTGTATTTGCAGTATTCATTAATATTTTTGAAGTGACAGTAAATTCGAGTAGCAAATTAATTAAAATATACTAGTAGAGGCAGGTAAGTCTGCAAGCAATCATGATTTAATTTTCACTTCACATTAGTGGCTTTAGCATCTGCAGAAAAGTTGTAATTTTCGGAAAGGTACCCAGCAGCGTTTCAGCACCTCTCTCCAACAGCATTGTAGTTAATTCATAAGACTGAAGTTAATATCAAGCTGGTCCTGTGAGCTGAACACCGTATGTAGCAGTATAGATACGACCACAGAATGAATGAAACAATTTGACCTTTTTTTGTGTCGCTGCTTCAACGGCGTGTTTGTGCATGTCCCGCTACCTAGGTAGCTCTACTGCTATGTGTCACTTTGTATTGGGTTGGGCTGGGTTTGGGGACTCTTTTCATTTGCGCTTTGAGGGGAAAACATGGTTATGGTCGTCTAGGACGACCTTATGTGGAAAACCCTTACAGTTTTCTTATGATCATATCAGTGCTAGACCGTTGGGTCAGCCCAACTCTTATCCGGGCACCTAGGACATATATACTGTAAATTCCAAGTAATAAATATTTTATCACAAAATACCTCTTATACTATCGACGTTTCACAATCGCTTAATGGTAATAAAAATAAAATAAAATACAAACGAATACAGTTAACTATAGTTATTAAATAAAAGTCGTACTTTTTGTAAGTATTGTATGTAATACTAGTTAAAAGCCGTCGTTAGCCTTAGAGTAAATACAAATTAATTACTTTTTAAAAAAACTTTCTTATATTCATTGTTATAAAAAATAAATTAATAGTGCACGCTCCTGCGATGTCACAGTATGAAGGGGACGTCCATTAATTACGTGAGGTGAAATGGGAGGGGGTCCGGCGAAATCTTACGAAACCTCATCAAGGCAGAGGGGGAGTCAATTGAAATCTCACGTGAGGTTTTGAAATTCTTGTAGGACTGTAAATAAAAAAAAAGAAATTAGGTCTACAAATGACGTGAAAGTCGACTTTAGGCGGGGTATTTCATCCAAAAGCCGACCTTCGGGGAGGAGGTGTAACTGCTCTTGGAAGCATGAGATCTAAAAAAATAGGTCAAGAAAAGTTTCGAGGTCGATTAGTAGGGGGGGGGGAGAGTGTTCCTCCGTCAAAATCTCATGTCATTTTAGAGGAAGGGATCCAACCAGATCTCACGATGTCTCAACCAGAGTGGGGGGGGGGGAGTGCGGAATTCCAGAAAAACACCTCACGTATTTAATGGACGCCCCCAAACGACGACAAGTCAGCCTCAGTCTACCGGTATTTAGGCACACGGCAAAGGCCCCTCACTCCTTAGCTCGCGCACAGTTAAGAAGGAGATGCCTTTGTTCGAGTTAGCTCACGCAGCACACCGAAAGTTTGTTACAATGGATAACGAAAACAGTCGCCTTTTAATACAACTGTATGGTGACAAAAACATTTTGTGTATTAGCAAATGTGCAGCCTAATCAGACTCTTATGGTATCACCTGCATCACACCACCCAATCAACTAATCTATAGAATCGCCAAATGATATGATTAACTCAATACATTTTACCTAAGTAAGGAGTAAGTTCACGTTAAAAATTACAACAGAAAATTGAATAGCAATAAAAAATTTAGTATAAAATGGATGCTATTTCCTTATCTTGCCCAATCTTCCAGAGCATCACATAAAACGTCAAAAACATCTGGATCTGTTCAAGAAAATGATATTTTGACACTCGAATAAGGGGTTACAGGCTAGTACACGAGTCTCCAATTGCTAGAAATCTTGTAGTCACAGCGGCAGTAATTGAAACCGCCAGGGGCGTAGCTACTATGGGGCTAGGCGGCGCAGTGCACCGGGGCCCCTACGCTCAGCGGGCCCCAAAGCATACCTCAGGGGGCCCCCAAGCGCAGTTCAGAGGTCCCACGGGCCTTCACGACAAACTGGCGACCTCTTTTTTTTTTTTTTTTTTTAGCTCTACCGTCGTATAAGGGGGCCCCTGAGACACATGGAGCCCCCTCACTAAGTTGCCCTCACTTCTAAGGGGGGCCCCCAAGCACAAATCAGCGACCCCCAGACTCAGCTCACGGGACCCCTGCCAGCAACACAAAGCAAAAAAAGGTCGCCCATCTGGCCTGAGGGCCCAAATTAAATTTTTTGCACCGGGGCGCTTGTTGACCTAGCTACGCCACTGGAAACCGCCTGCTGAAATTGTGTGTTCACTGGTTCAATTAATGATTTTGGGAACTCTACCGTTATGATTCTCGTAAAATTTGTTTATTTGTATCCTCGATGGCTTCATTTCTCGTGTCTTCCATGAGTTTCTCACCATACTGTATTCTGTTAACATACAATTTCCATATCCACCAAATCACTTTTCGTTTAAGTTCCTAGTATACAGTGTTATGCATCACAGTCAAAGTTTCAGCTAGTCGTACACGTGAAATGTCCAGGCTGGCTTCACGAAAAGACAGTGCCTGAATAGTTTGCCGCGCAATGCTGGCTGGGTTGCGTTGCCACGCGCGGCGGCCGCGCTCGTCAACAGAAATGGTTCGCGCGGCAAATAACCGGTTTGGCGCGCTCGAACATGGCTCGCGCGGCAACCGCACATACGCAGCTTAAGAGTCGGCAGCCGCACCGTGCGTGGCGCGTTGTTACGCCTCGCCCTCATTAACGTCAGTTTTACGAAGATAGCAGTAACAAGCAGGTTTAAATCACGTGAACCGAAGTAATTTTTGAAAGTTTCTTAACATTATTTACTTTTCGGTTCGGTGAAACTCCGATCGAGCGCATACCCGCGTCCGGCTAGGGGGGGGCAGCTGCCCCCCCCCTGCCCGTACCTGGCTACGCCCTTGGTGTAGGGTACAACCAAGAACTTCTTGCAGACAACTTTTTAAAAAACTCGATATTCTTACAATGAATTCTCAGTATATATATTCTCTCATGTGCTTTGTCATAGATCATTTTAACCTGTTTACTTCTAACTCACAAGTACACAATTTCAATACAAGAAACAGAAATAACTTGCACAAAACACAAACAGGAGTTAATTATTCTGGTATACATCTGTTTAGTAAGCTTCCCAAGAGTATAAAACAGTTTGTAGATAATAAAGATATATTTAAAGAAAAACAGAGAGATTATCTTATTGGTAAACTCCTCTACTCCATTCAAGAATTTGAAAAAATTAATTAATTAAGTATTCAATTATGACTTCAGTTGTAAAAATTAATGTTTATTGTTATTATCTTTATTTGTCATCGTAACGTATACTTGTTTTTACTATGATTATGACTCATATTGTATGTATGTGTATTATCCATGACATGTTTCACATCCCAGAGGTCCTTCCTCAGCAAGGATCCATGAAACAAGATTGATAAATAAATAAATAAAGTGAATATTCGTCCGCTGTAGAGGCACAGGTCGCCCGCAGCGAAACGTAACACTATGCGTCCGCTGATAAGCGTCAGCACCTTACCGTGAGTGGTACCGAGCCAGTACGCCTCGGAGTCTCTAACTCAACGCACGGATGTAACACGCGGTTTGCGACTTACTACCAACAATATTACTTTGTATCTCATTTCGGCAACTGGAGTCTAAATTCAAGATAGCGGGGGTGCAGCTAACAAATTGCGTGGGGTAGAAGTTACTATGATTTTACTGCCTCGTCTACGTCGTTGAAGTCATTAGAGGCGGGAATGGACTGGGGGAAAATGAAAGGGAAGGAATTCGGTCATGGCCTTATTGAAGGAGTGATCTGAGGAAACCATGGAAAATCCAAATCTGGCTGCCCAGCTACCCACCACGCTGAACTTCATACAATTTCATGTCGACCTATAGGGGCACTTATCAGCGATTATAGACGACTGTAAATCTGATAACTCGAAAAGTACTCTTTTATAACTACATGAATCTGTCAGATGATAAATTAAAAATTACTGACTATAGAAAATACTTCAAGGTACTCGCGAATTTTAGCTTGAAATCTAATTGAATAATAAATAAGTAAAACAATTTAAAAATTGAATTTAGTACCACACATAACACGTTTGAGATTAGTTAATTCATGACCGGACTATTGAAATGGAAGCTTGGACTATGCGTGTTCTGACATACACTTGGCCGATTTTTTATTTAGTTTCAGAAGAAAATGCATCATTTTTCTTAAAATAACTATGAGAAATTACAGTTTAAATATCTGCTTACCCTTATTTTAGTAATTATAGGTATCTTTTCTTTAATTTCAAAACTACCTGGCTTCGTAAATAATCGTTCAAGAAAAATTATAGTCACCTCCGCTTCTATCAAACCAAACAACAGTGACGGACGTCAAGTACGATTTCCTGTGAGCTTTGGAGCCATAGAGCGATGCTACCTTTGTTTAATCGCGCAGTGTTGCACACCACTGTAATGAAAGCGCAGTGCCCTGGAATGGATTTGAAAAAACACTGGATCAAATTCAAAAAAATTTAAAACAATAAAAGTAGAAGTGGTTTGACACCAAAGGATACGAAAAAAAATCCTTTTTTGTATCACATCATTTTCGATTATTTCATTATGAATTGCGGGTGTCACACCCAAACGGGTGACACCCGGGGCGGAACGATTCCCCTTAAGCGCCCCACACACTTACACACGAACTGCAGGCCGATGCCTGTGACGAAGAATTGTAGGCTGAAATCTCAAAGCACCACACACATAAACGACAACTGCCTGTAGGCGGTGGTCTGTACAGGCCATGGACTGTGTGCTGCCCACTCACTAGAGTTCGTGAACTTCAGGCCAGTGGACTGAAGATTTTTAACTTCAGTCCAGCGGACTGTCGTTTGAAATCTATTAACTCGCGCGGATGCAGCGTAGTTGTGCGTTTCAAATTCACTGTTTCATTAACATAATTCACTTTCATAATGGGTCGCATTTTATTACGAAGAAAACGTTGTGCGATTGTTATCTTGAATAATATGTTATTACTTTCAACACCGGGACGCAAAAAGAGGTTTTGGATGAAACAGTGGTTACAAGAAAAGAGTAATCGTTCCCACATGACATTGTTGCGTGAACTACGACAATCACATACAGATGACTTAATTAATTACTTAAGATTGAGAGACGAAAATTTCAATGAACTGTTAAGTTTAGTTATTCCATTCATCACAAAGGCAGAGCCAAGCAAATACTGCAGAAGAAAGACTGACAGTCACGTTGAGAATTTTGGCTACGGGTCAGAGTTTTGAAGATTTGAAGTTTCCTTCAAGAATTTCACCACAAGCACTGGGAATGATAGTACCAGAAACTGCCAAATTTATTTACCAGGCTCTCAAGGATTTGTACATACAGGTAAGAATAATTTTTATTTTGTTTATTGTTCAGTAACTTTTTACATTATAATAAACCATGGAAACGATAGAAATATATAGAAAATGTAACTTATAATCAAAATATAGACACAATAGTTCAATTCCATGTACAGTTAGTTATTGCATTTTTTAAACGTCAAAAAACTGTGACAGTTCTGAAGCGTCAGGGTCTTTAGGATCATTTTCACAAAAATGTATGGGTTGCAAATTTGAATGCTTTTCAACATTGGTAGGCATGACTATCTGGGATGTAGAGGCCATCGGAGAACGTGGTAGTTTGGAAGGCGGCTGGACGAATGAGAGACCAGTCATATCTGTTTCTTCTTGAAGTCTTCCTTTAATCCCATGGATTAAAATTTTATTGATTAATAACTCCACGTACATTCTTTGTTCATCATCCATGCGTCGTAATTTACATGAAACATTTAATCCAATGCCGTCAAACTCATCATCTTCCTTTAGTGCTTTAAGGGCTTCCCTTATAGCAACTTCCTGTCCTACCCTTAACACCTTCCCGCGGGGATTTTTTTTCTCTTTGGAACATCTGAAGAGATTGGTGACCCTTCTTCTAATGGCCCAGCTGAAAACATTGACTCTGCTGGTGATGGTGTGAATGATTGGGATGGGGTGTCTTCCTCAACATCCTAGAAATAATTTTTTTAATAATTATTTCAATCATTATTGATGTTATGTAGGTATTTTATGATTAAGTAACAACCAGTTATGTAGGTAAGATTTAAGGTAGAGTGTACATAGAAATTTTTAAAACATATTGTAGGTATATTCACAGTACTACAAAATGAACTACTAACTAATTGATGATTTTGTTTTCAGCTACCAGATTCCGTTGAAGAGTGGCAAACAGTAGCAAAGGACTTCGAAAACAGATGGAATTTTCCCAATTGCGGTGGCGCAATTGACGGGAAACATGTCAGAATTAAGAAACCGCCGAACAGTGGTTCATACTTTTATAACTACAAAGGATATTGTAGCATTGTTTTGATGGCCATTGTTAATGCGGACTAACCCCCTACAGACGACCTGATTAGGTCGGCCTGACCATATCATCCGTAAAATCAGGTCTCGCATCCACACGAGGCCTGATCTGCAGTCTGCTTTAGACAGTTGGTGCGCACGCACGGTAATCATGCCGCCTGTTCTGTCGAAACAACAGACAGTTGCACTTGTTTTAGCGTTAAGTGTTAATTTAGAAAACAAAAGAATAATATGAGCTAAAGAAAGGCTTAAGAAAATAAATGAATTTAACCACATGAAGTTAATTAGAGAGCTTGACAGTGATGATTATCGCAGTTATTTACGAATGGATTGCGAAAGTTTCATCGAGCTATTAAATTTAGTGAAACCTCTTATCACCATCATAAGAGAATCTGCTACAGCGGAAGAACGATTAATTGCAACTCTTAAGTATTTGGCAACGAGAGTGAGTATGCTGATCTCAAGTTCAGCACTGCAATCTCTGCACAATTACTGTCACAAATAATTCCTGAAACATGTGAAACAATTTGAAAGGTTTTAAAAAAAACTTTATGTAGGTATGAATTTTTTTTTTACTATAACCTCTTTATTAAACAAATATGACAAGGACAACTATTATTTTTAATTTTCACAAGAAGTATTTTTAATTTTACTAATCATATTAATATCATTTTTTCATGATCAAAAATTATTTCAAAAATGTCCCTTCGTTTTCAAATACAGCATTTGGTTGTTGAGAACATTGTGCCGGAAAACTGTTATGTTCTTTAACAGATGTTTGCGGTGGTGATGCTAACTCTGGTGAAACTGTTCGTAATATGTAGCTGTTGCGATTGGGAATTGGTGCAGAGTGAAAAGATGGATTATATTCGGGATGTAATATTACCATGGTATTATGGCTACTTGGGGTATCAGGTCTTGTATTGGTTACAAGTATTTTCCTTGGTGAACGTGATTTGGGGGAATGGGACATAGAAATAGGTTTGGTTAAATTATTTTGTGGTGGTGGGACTGAACGGTAATCATTTGCGTTACATGAATATGATTCTGATTCCGGAGTATGTAAGGAACTGAATTCTGTCTGTGGCTATGTGAATAACTGGAGTGGAGTGGTGATACTACAGAATGATAATCAGTTGTATTATTGTTAACATTAATCGAAGATTGTATAGTTAACTGTTCCAGTTTGCCATAAAACATAACTACCGAAATTAACTTTTCAGCGAGACATATTTGAAACTGAGTCATTTCTTTCAATTGTAACCCCATTGCTCTCCCAAAACTATCAGTGGAATTTTCCTCAGCAGAAATTAACCTTTGAGCTGTATCAAACGTCTTTTACTTTTGTGTACTTCTTTTTCAGATGCCTAAAACAGAAAATGAATGGTTAAATATAGCCAGACATTATGAGAGAATGTAGTAATTTAATCACTGCATCGGCTTGATGGACGGCAAGCATATTGTTATTTTAAAACCAACGAGAAGTGGATCACTATTTTATAATTATAAGGGGACATTTAGCGTCGTACTGCTTGTCGTCGTTAACGCCAATTACGAGTTCCTTTACGTGCATTCCGGCACATCAGATGAAGGCATTTTAAAATACACAAAGTTTTATAAGGAATTAATTGCAGATGAGCTGCAGCTGCCAGAAGCGTCATTGTTGCCTAGAACAAATACATTGGCTCCATATGATTTCATTGGCGACAATGCATTTGATATGAATTAACATTTCTTAAAACCCTACCCAAAGAAAAGCATAACACAAGAAATTTTTAATTACGGACTTTCCAGAGCTAGAAGGGTCGTGAAAAACGTTTACGGCATTTTGGCATCACGTTTCCAGAAACCCATACAGGTGGATATTAAAAATGTTGATAAAATAATAATGGCCAGTTCTCTCTTACATAATTATTTGAAAAAATCTGTGAATTATATTACAAATTAATGTATTGATAGCGATGATGAAAATGAGACATTACAACCAGGGCAATGGCGGCAACAGAATGAATTATTGCCATTTCAAAGAAAAGACACGGAAAATCTTTTTATGCTTCCAATAATTCTACTAACACCCTTCGTTCAGTGACAGCTTCCTCCATTGTGACGTCACAAATAGGTGTTTACTGTTCGAAGGTCTCTGAGCAACTGGGGTGAAATTGGCCTGACTAAATCATGTCACGCTCTACACGACCTGATCTGGTCAGACCCTGACCAGATCGGCCGACTCTGCCACCCGACAAGGACTTATCAGGCGACAAGCCTACACACCACACGATATTGCTCGTGATCTGACCGTATCAGGCGTCAGATCAGGTCGTGTGTAGGGGGCTTACGAGTTTGTTTACGTCAATGTTGGGTGTAATGGCCGAGTATCTGATGGGGGCGTTATAGAGTGCACATCTTTCTACAAAAAACTGATCAATAAGCAGCTTAATTTGCCAACTATTGATATGAATACGAAAAACCTAAATTTTGTATTTGTAGCTGACGATGCTTTCGCATTACATGAAAATATATTGAAACCATATCCTCAAAAAAAATTGAGTCTTGAGGAGCGCATATTCAACTAGAGCTCGTAGAGTTGTTGAGAATGCTTTTGGGATACTTTCGAGTCGTTTCAGAGTATTCCACACTGAAATAAATATGAAACCGGAAAAAGTAGATTACATTGTTTTAGATGCATGCGTCCTCCATAATTTTTTGAAAAAGAAAGAAAGAAGCAACTATATAGCTTCAGCTTCGTTGGACGTTGAAGATTTACAGACTGGTCAAGTAGTTCACGGTGACAGAGGAGATGATCGTTTGTCAGGTTTACAATGTGGATCTGTTAGAAATGTATGTGTTGATGCAAAACGTAATCGTGAGCAGTATAAAAATTACTTTGTTAATGATGGTGCTGTTTCGTGGCAACACAATTTCGTTGACAGATTTAATTAGTTCAAACATGTAATGAGTATAAGTATTTTAATTTAATAGATATTCTGTATGTGTGAAATAAACAAAGTGCATAAGTAACAAATGATATTATCATTATTTCCCTTCCACCGATCCGTTTAAAGTTCATGCAATATTTTTAGCTGAAAAATGATAATATTATTAAAGACAATGATAGTAACAGACTTACAGAAGGCGTCATGAAGGCTTCATCACTTGTGGTTTCTTCTTGATCAGTTGAAAACAGTAACATATCAAAGTACCAAAGTGACGGCGTATATGTATTATCAGTGGATGAACCAGACTTTGATGCTTTCAATTTCTTCAGTTCTTTACGAAATGCGCATCTGAAATTGTTAATTTTTTTCCTTGACTGTATCTATTGTTGCCGTAGGGGTCACTGTTTTGTAAAACTCCAATAATTTCCCGTATGAAGTCGTTTATTTGCATACGATTCATCTTTTACCTTCCACAAACATGGAAATTGCCGATATAATACAATAAATGTGGAAATGAATTGAGGTTTGTTGTCCATTTTCTTGAGTCCAAAACAGATTAAACAGTGCGAAAGATCTGTGGCCTGTCGGCAGGCAGAGAAAATCGTATCTGTCAGGCGCGGTGACTGCAGTCCAACTGCGAGTGTGTGTCAGTTTTGGCCTTGAGATCGTTAACTTCAAAGATTGTTAAGTGCGGACTGCTGGCAGTTCAGGCCATGGAGGAAGGAAATATATGGAGGAGAAGTGACGTTAAATCGGTGAAGCAGGCTCTAAACTCTCCCGCATGGCGGCAGCAGCGGTATTGCGCTTCCAAACATTGCGATGTTCCCAGTATATCCCGAAAACTAAGCAAGATATCGAAAAATTTTATTCTTTATTTTCGATTTGTCTCGTCGTGTTACATAAGAATCGATCATTAAATTTGACTTTTGCGAAATTTTTCTTCTCCATTTTAACTCAAGAAACCTCACTTTTGATACAGTATATCTCTAGAACTAGGTGAGATATCGAAAATTTTTATTCTTTAATTTTCATTTGTCTCGTCTTTTTAAATAAGAATCCATCATCAAATTTGACTTTAACCAATTTTTTCTTCTGAATTTCAACCAGAACCATTTCACATTTGGGACAGAATATCTCGAAAACTAAGCAGAATATCAAAAACTTTTATTCTTCATTTTTTATTTGTCATATCGAGTTACATAATAATCCATCACCAGATATCGGCGTCACCTTTATCCTAGAGTCCCCTTGAGGTTTTTGTACATATTCCCCGTGTCTGTATGGAAGCGGCCATGCCCCCTCCACTCCGGTCATGCCCCCCCACTCCTCCTCCGCCCTGCTTCACTTCAATGCGTGGTGAAGGTCTCTTGCGTCGTCTCCATATATTTCCTTCCTCCATGGTTAATGTGCCCTCTGCTTATATGTTCGCGTTCTTGATCATATCGGCAGTACATGCTTTTGACTTCCTCTCGTGTAGTCTCGGCAGACGAACAGTGACTCCCACCACTTTCATGTTCGCCATCATTTTTGACGGTCTGTGTTTATAGAGCTGTATTTTACTTTCTGATGATTTTAATAAACACTTTTCTCCTCAATAAACGAGATACTTTTTACAAATTTCCAAAAAAATATATATTGAAGTTGACCGTAAGTAATGAAGAGGCAAGCTTCGGTTCAAAACTTTTTCGCCAAAAAACCAAGTGTCAATAAGCCTGTTGGTGATAGTCCTGAAGTCGGTAGTGTTAAGAAAGGACAAATTGCAAATACGACTGACGGTGACAATGCTGAATTCGGTTGCTTTGGTAGAATTGCTTCTTGTGATGTCGCTACTTCGAGCTCAATTAATGTATTTTCTGTTATGGAGCATAGTAGGCCTAATCAAGTAATGAAAAATATCTATGATATTGGAGACTACTGTCAAATTAATTCCATTCAGTCTTTAATAAACGAAAAAAAATATAATGTTTTAGTTAGAGAATGTTTGGAAACCTCAGCCTTGATACAAATTTTCCACCATCACTAGTTTAACCATACTCGATCTTTTCAAATGAAGTGGCTAGAAGATTTTAAGTGGTTAGCTTATTCAGAGGAAAAATCGGGATGTTTTCGCAAGCACTGCGTGTTATTTTCCCATACTAAAAAAGTAGGGAATTTAAAAAAAAAAAAAAAAAACGCCAGGGAAATGTTTAGCAAACATGTGAAGTTATCCTATCATAAGAAATCTGTTTTGATCGCTGAAAACACAAAAGCGATAGTTAAGAACAAGGCTGAAAGTGTTATCAATCAAGTAAATGCCCAAAGAAGACTGCATATTTAGAATAATAGAAAACGGCTAATCCCTATAATACAAACAATACGATTTTGCGGAAGGCAACAAATAGCTCTAAGCGGTCATCGTGACTCTGGACGAATAAGCCTTGAAGAATAAGACCAAAATGATAGAAATTTTCGATCGTTGTTGAGATACCGAGCCAACAGTGGAGATAATATTCTTAAAGACCAGTTAACGACCAGTGGTGGGAAGACGATGTAGGCTACACAAGTTCTTTCATTCAAAATGAACTTATTAACCCTTTTGGTCACATAATACAATAAAAAATTGTAGAAAATGTCAGAAAGTCTGTTTTTTTTTTTATTCCGTTTTAACAGATGAAACCACTGACATCAGCCGAATTGAACAGTTTTCTCTCTGTACGTTACGTAGAGGACCAAAGTTTCAAAATCAGAGAAGATTTTCTGACATTCGTTCCCGTTTATGACTTCACTGGAGCAGGTTTGGCTAACACAATATTAGAGATGTTGTCAACATTAGGACTTGACCTAAACAAAATGAGATGCCAAGGGTACGATGGAGCTGCCACGATGAGTTGGTAATTCAGAGGAGTACAAGCTTCCATCAGAGAAAAGCTACCGTTGGCCCTGTATACACGTTTCTTCACACAAGGCCGGCGTTGGGGGTGGGGGGGGGGGGGGGGGGAAGCGGATCAAAAGTACCCGGGCCCCGCCGGCTGATGGGGGGCCCGATCACCGACTATAGGGGCCCTCAAGCCATGAAGCCAAGAATACGCCCATTGTCACCTGGCCATTTTACAGAGCTAAAAAAAAAAAAGGTCGCCCATTTTACTCCGGTCCCGAAATTCCTAGCGTCGGCCCTGTCTTCACACACTCTAAATTTGAGTATATCAGATGCGAGCAGAATACCTTCTGTAAGAAACTGTATGGGTGTCATAAAACAAGTCTGTGGATTATTTCATATGCCAGCAAAAAGAACAGAAATATTGAAATCAATGATTTCTGAATGTTGTCCAGAGCAAAAGAAACAGAAACTTATTTCACTGTGCGAAACCCGATGGGTAGAAAGGCACAACTCAGTAATTTTAAAAAGAAACTTATTTCACTGTGTGAAACCCGATGGGTAGAAAGGCACAACTCAGTAATTTTATTTACAGACATTTTGGAGACTATCTTTCTCTCCATTTGCAAAATAGAAGAGGAATTCAGTGACTCAGCATCTATGGCTCACACTCTAAGCAGTGTTATTAGTCAATATGCATTTCTTGTTTATCTTTTTGATTTGAGCCGGATGCTGTCAACCACGCATAACTTATATGAGCAGCTTCAAAGCAAAAATATAGATCTTCCACAGACCTTGACTAACGTTACGAGTGTGTTACACCTTCTGTCGAAGGAGAGGGCAAATGCTGGTAACTCATTTAAAGCCTTGCATAATCAAATAAAGTCATTCGCTGCTAAACTTGACATTAAGGAAGAGATTCCATGAATTTGCCGCCTTCAAAGAGCACTTAGCAATGGCTCTTACACCACAGAAGAAGAATTGGCTATTTGACTATTTTTTGAAAATGGGTTTAAATAGTTTATTTATACACGTTATTCACCAGGTACCATTTTTGTTTTGACAAAAGTGCTTATTTTACGTAAAATTCAACGGTAAAATTTAGAGTATTTGAAAGATCGCCAAAACGCTCCTTTGCTGTCTGGCGCGGGCCAATGACACTCGTGACGTCACGTGCCAGCTGGCACTCACTCTACTTACGTAACGTTTGGTTTGTTTCTCTGAATTTGTGTATAAATTGTTGGAAATATGGTTTATAAATAGTGTGTAGTACATCAATCTACAACCACAACAATAAAAACTCTCCAAATAAACATAAGTGTTTCCGCATTAGCTGCAATAGGAAGAATAGTCGCTGCAACTGGCTCATAGATACCAGACGACATTGCGACTAAGTCGCATACCTTTTATTGTAAACAATAATTTGCACTATAAGGTGAGTATCAGTAAAGTTAGGGTTCTTCGATCCTCTCTTTGGAATAGGTTTTGTTATTTGTGATGGTTTTCTTTAGATACTAGTTGCTGTTGGTAGTGCCGCATATTCTTTTTCTAAAACCCACCAAAACAATTTTTTTCCGAATGTTTCACAAATTTTTGGTTAGCTCGAGTATTATAAACATTTCAGACATAATTAAAAAAGACTGTAAAACTGAAACTGGAAGTTACTTGCACACCGATAAAATTAAAAAAAAAAAAATTACTTGCGCATTAAAAGTAAATACCCCTTAAATAGATGCATTTATATCACAAAGGCAACTTATAGTTGTATCGTCACGTAAGAATTCCAACAAAAAGTATTCAAAGACTTCCGGAATTGTTGCGAGATTAGCGTGCAATGCTATTGTTAAAATAAATCCTATTATTCACCGGCGAGTACTTGGATTTTGTTGCAATGATGATGTATCTCTGGTATTAAAAGCAGGAGGTTATCTTTTTATAAAAGTTTTCTTGTATGACTAATTTATGTTTCAAACGTTTGCATGACGTTTTATGACGCCTCCTAATAAAAACATGTTTCTGTAAATCAACAAACTGAAAAAAAATGTACACACGAAAAAAATATTATCCTCATCAAGGTACGAATATAGGATCTTCAAATTCCTATAGCACTCTTTAACCATGCAGCTACATGGACATCATGGCATCGTTACTTTTCTTCTCGTTAATAGTGAACAAGTTAAACATCACAGTTTCTACGTGCGGTGAAGTGAACGCGGTCGATAAATAAATAAACAATAAATTCAGTTTCGTTGGGAAAAAAATATTATTTACCGTATCTATAATTATTTATCCGCAGTTAAGAAATATTGTCCATAACATTCAATTATTTAAGTGTTGTGCGCTTACCTTATACTACACTTGCATTTTTCTCGTAAATATCTTCCAAAACAACTAACTTAATTTAAAATTTTAGTCATTCTTATGAAGGATTTCTGTTAATCTCTAACTTCCAGTTTAAATATAAATGATTCTCGAATTGAAGTTATAACATTCTCAAGCTCCTTAGAAAAAAAGTCAGTGGTTGTTTCTATAACTAGTCCGACAAATAATTTTCGGTATTTTTCAGCTGTAGGCTTCTACAAATTGTTCTTCATTTCATATTCAACACAAAATCTTATTAATAAGAGATAACCAGCAACAAATAGTTGAAAACTTGGATAGCGGGAAACACTGCATACGCAGCCGCAGCGCCTACAGGAAGGTGACGTCACTAAAGCTGTCTCCAATCCGAGTGTTTTCTGTCACGTGACAAGAGGCAAGAAAAATTTCATTTTTATTTCGTTTTTTTTAATTAAAAACAAGCCATCTTTCTTTTCAAATTTAACAAAAATAGCTTCCTTAAGCATTAATAAGAATCAAGTGGCTGTAATAAAAGTAGAGACAAGCATTAGTTAAAAAGGGTGTGAGATAAGGTTGTAGTCTATCCCCGTTAATATTCAACTTTTATGTAGAGGAAGCAATAAAGAAAGTAAAAGAAAGATTTGAATGTGGCATAAGTGTTCAGGGAGAAAAAATCAGTATGCTACGATTTGCTGATGACATTGTCTTGTTAGCAGAAAGGGCTGAGGATATTGAGAAATTACTGAATTACATGAACAAAGTACTGAAGGTAGATTTTAGCCTGAATATAAATCAGAGCAAGACTGAAGTGATGAGATGTAACCAAAATGATACAAATACTAGCAGATTAAATATAAAAATAGGCTCGAATGCAATTGGAGAAGTAAGTGAATTCTGTTACTTGGGAAGCAAAATTACAACCGATGGCCGTAGCAGGAATGATGGTAAAAGCAGAACAGCACTAGCAAAAAGAGCCTTCATGTAAAAGTGACATCTTTTAGTTTCAAATATTGTTCTAGGAATTAGGAAAAAAAATTTAAAACCCTATGTGTGGAGCACAGCACTTTACGGTAGCGAAACATGGACTTTAGGAATACCAGAAAGAAGGAAAATTGAAGCATTTGAAATGTAGTGCTACAGAAGAATGCTGAAAATTAAGTGGACTGACAAAGTAAGAAATGAACAAGTTTTGGAAATGATGGGTGAGGAAAGAAGTTTGTGGAAGAAGCTTACAGAGAGAAGAGACAGGCTGGTAGGTCATATTTTGAGACCTGCTGGATTGGTTAATTTGCTGGTGGAGGAAATGGTCGAAGATAAGAATTGTAGAGGAAGACAGAGATTAGAATATATGAAGCAGATGATTGAGGACGTGGATTGTAAGGGATATGTAGGGATGAAGAGGTTAGGACAAGATAGGAAAGGATGGAGGATTGCATCAAACCACTCTGACGACTGATGACGGGGGGAAAAAAGCATTAATCTACACGAATGCCTAAAATCTTTAATATATTTTGAATAGTATCGAGCTGTTTATGTGCGATACCTGGACGATTTTTGTGACTCACTGAAAGAACGCTTTGATTCTCACAAGGAAACAGTTGCATCCTTACCAAACATCCTTCCACAATTGTGTATCATAACAGATTTTGGTTCATTGGAGGCTGCTTTTAGTTTCTATGAAGAAGTTTTTGTCATAAAAAGAGATTGTGCGAAGTGAGTTTATGATATGGAAAGAAAAGTGGAGTCAGGAAAATCCTTCAAATCTTCCAAAAACGGCTATAAGTTCTCTAGAAAGATAAGACGAGACTTTCTTCCCCAACATTTATACCCTTCTGAAATTACTCGCAGTTCTTCCTGTTTCTGTCGCAACCGTAGAGAGAACTTACTCCAGCCTGAGAAGACTGAAGACTTACCTAAGGAACAGCGCACCTGAAAGTAGGAGTAACAGACTTCCTTTACTTTCTATCTACAGAGACAATATAGTTAGTGACGAAGTTCTTGATAAGTTTGCAAGTGTACCAAGAAACCTAGACTTTGTTTTGTAATCATTGATATATATAAAAAGTGAAGTTCCTTTTTGTTAGTTTTTTTGTTCTTTTATTGTATTATTTTTATAAATCAGTTGGATAAAGTAAAAGGGGCATTCAGCGCAAATTACCCTCTGAATATAAGTAGCAAAAATGATATGAAGTATCATGGCGTGTCTACTTAAAATTACTTAACCTAACCTTACAAACGTTCATTTCTGAATGTCTTACAGATATTAACAGATTTGAAAGAAGTATAAAAAAATGTAGTAATAATTTTTCTAAAGATTATCAAAAGAAGAGAAGAATGTTAAAGTGGGTGGTTTTTTTCTGTTGCATACGATAAAAGATGATCCAGAAGGATATAATGCTTGGCCATATGCATCACCTACAAAAAGGTTCCCATGTTTGGATACTTGCAGGCACTGGAAATAATTTAAGATATGTAGACCTAACAAAGATCCACGCACTATTGGGAGGATCCATTTGTAAAAGTCTGGCTGGATTTCATGCAATCACGGGATGTGATTATAATCCTGCATTTTTTTGAAAAGGAAAATTAAAACCTTACAAAATATTGAAAACGAATCAAGAATATCAGGAAGTTTTTCTGAAGTTTGGAGATGTGGCATTATTTGAAAATAGTGATGAACGACAAAATGTCTTTAAAATTATACAAAAATTTATATGTGATATGTATAATGTTGCTGGGATAATTGACGTTGACGCTGCCCGTCTCCAGATATTCATCAACACGTCTCAAATATCAATGAATCTTCTGATCTCAAAAAATTACGGAGTTTCAATGCCAGCAATCTTGAAAAGGGAACTATTACAACCATTTCTGCAGCAATTTATATATTCACTATTTGGAATAATGATCACTTAAAAAAATCCCAGCATATATCAGCCAGAAAATAATGGCTGGGCATGAGAAGACGAGTATTATTTCAAATGGTTCGATGGAGATCAGCTACCAAACTTTGTCAGTGATTCACTGAAAAATTTATCAGGTATGTAATTGTTATTTATGTTATTGTTAATTGGCATGTTATTGTAATTATTATTTTGTTTATATTTTTACAGAAACTGATAAAGAAGACGATATAGAAAATAATAAATTCACGGGCTGCAGTAGTAGTGATGACGATATTGAAAGTATCTACTGCAATGATGACGATTAATAAATTTATTTTGTATTTACATAAAACCAATGATATTTCTATTAAATCATAATCCCAATTTTTTTGTAAGCTTTTACTACGAATATCTATAAACTACTCATCAATTTGTTTATTACCGAGATAATTTTGTAATTATAAGATTTGTAGCAAACAACAAAATTTTAATAAAATATTCAAATTTATTGATTTAATATAACTGAAATTAAAATTATGTTAAGTAATTTATTAAAAATTTATTATTAATACATAAAAAATTACAATATAATTGGATTATCCAATAAGCCCAACTCTTACATATCTATTGTCTCCGCACTCGCCCCTACAGTTAACATTGAATTATGTCTGACAGGGTTTTGGAACCATCGAAATTGTCTGGCTGTTTAGGAAACACTTTTAAATAGTTGCCCAAATAACATATATAAAATTCAAGTTTTATATTATTATGTAAGTATAATTACATTTTATTAAGTTTTGAAGGTGTCTGGCGGGGGGTTTCCACCGCACAAAGTGTCTGGCAATAAATGAAGTGATTTCTAATAGTATCACATAAAAAATATTTTAAAAAATCACACTTTATACTATGACATAACTAGGCATCAATTTTATACACCTTCGCTTCCTGTTACCTATCAAAACTGCCACCACCACTCAAGAGTAGCCAAACGTTCATACCTGCTGTATGAAATATGCCGTAATCGTATTCTCTCTAATGTTAGTGGGAATAGTGAGTGTCTTCTCGTGTGAATGTGCTTAGCCTGTCAATCTTTTATGGAACAGTTGTCCGATGCTTTATTCACAATTCTGGTACCGACAATGTAAGAGAACTTTTCAAGAATATAAGTAATTTGTGATTTGAAAACTGTGTCGAGAGAACTTATTTCATTACACCCTTCGTGTTTGGGGTTTATAATACAAACCCGTGGCAACAGTTTTATTAAATATAAAGGTACCAGAAGTCTACACAGTTCAGAACTTATGATCACAGTTTAGGTTTCGGTTTTTTAGGGCGTGTCAACATCTAGGTCATTAGCGCCACAGTTTAGGCAAAGTGTTGCTAACCCCCAGTACACTCTTAGCACCTAACAATCACCTCATACTGTTAAAAGAACCATCAAGTTTGAACCCTTTTCTCCATTTTATTATACACGGAAAATCAACAGAATACGCCTCCCTAAATGTCTGGAAATACTGCTTCTTAGTATTACTCATGATTACGCGATTTCCACTGTCTACACAAATTATCAACCAGCCAATGCACGCGAAACTGTCCGGCACGGAAAGAAAACAATCAAATGATCGCTGAAAAGTGTCTGTGTAAAATTGGAGAGAGAGATCGATTAATTATTGACTACAGTAAATATAGCGTATCTTTGTGTAATTTCAGAGACAAATAAAAGAAGCTTTAACACACATATAAGGGCACTTACAGCCATGACATAAATCAGAAACTTACCTTAATTGTCCATAAAAAAATGCAAAAACATTGTTCTACATAAAGATATCATCCAAGCGATTGAGTTTTGGTTTGTAAATTCGTAAAATAACACAGTTCATCCATCAAACCGTATAATACAGCACCTTTCCATAAATTTTATGGAAAAACCTTAAAAATTGGCAGGTATGCTTTTTATTCATCGAGTAGATGGGAAAATGAGTCTTAAGCATTTGATTGCAATTTTTTAAACATATGTTATGTGAAAATGAAATAGTTCAGTTTGATATAAAAATTGTTTTGTTTAGTATAATTAGTTTTTCCAAATTGTAGATATTGACTGGAACATAATATATCAAAGGATTAATTTCTCACCTAAAGTGAGAATCATTTAATTCATTGATTACTGAACTCCTTACAACTCTTTTACACATGTCAGCAGCATGGATGTAAGGTAAAAGAAGATATTTTTCCATTACCTTTTGTGACACCAAATGACACACTTATTGTCGGTGTTTAATCCCAAACATCTATGCGGTGTGTATGGAGTAAAGACTCATGATACTGTTGTTGATGCCGACATTCATGTGGAAGTAAACTTGGCTATCCCGTAGATAACTTTTTGAGAGTAAGCTTGAATGAACCAGCACCACATTTCTCCCTTTTTTGCATCCGATTCATACAACACAAAAAACATACTACCTTCACCAACAGTAGTACACACATACAACATTAAAGAAGGAAATGGCCAGCATATTTATGGCAAACACTACAACAAAAAGCCGTAAATGAAATAGCTGCTTTCAGAATAGAATAAGTTCTGTTTGAGATGGCTTGCTCTTAGTTACTTCAAACATGAGAACATTAACAGAATGGACTAGATGTTGAGTCTCATTACGAGGAATATGGATACAGTAAGTAAAAAACAGTGTTGATAGTTTTATGCAAAGTTTCTGGATCATCATTTTTTTTTAACCTGATAAAATTTTTGGTTGACAATAAGCACACTTATTATGCTTAGACAAAATATATAAACAGATACAGTTCATTTATAATGAATCTAAAAGCTATCGAACCATGTTTGGTATTATTGAGTAAATTAATAGTAGCCTCCTTTTATAGGAATGCATTAAATTTACTGCAGATTTTGGTCAGATCAGAAACAATAGATGCTGATTTCAAAATATAAACAAGGAAAGAAAGGGACCATTGCTTCACAGGTAACAGCAGGTTGGAACATGAACTTCAAAATATGGATTGGATTTTTATCAAGAAATACAGTATGTACAAAGAGTCTCTTTTTATTAAAATCTCTTATGATATTCAAAGAATAAAACCAACAAAAATACAGTGATATGTTCTTATTTTAATTTGCCTAGTGAAAACCATACCACTGTTTTTGATGTCAGTCATGATTGAACATACCAGCTGTAATTAATCTCTTTGTCAATAAAACAAATGATTCAAATACAAATAGTATTTTTTTTTTTACAACGCCATCATGAAATGTGATGAATACATTCTATTGCTTACATACAAAATTACTCTGCGACATATGGCAAGTAAACCAGAAACACTTTTCATTCCTCATAAATGTACTTTGAATGTAACAGTAGTCTTCATTTAACAAAGTATTTTCTTATAAAATGACATGTACACAGCCAAAGTAGCTAATGGAAAAATGTTATTTGCAATAAAAATCCTTTTGTGAAACAAATGACCCTGAGAATCCCCTCAAAACTTCAAACTGATAAATATTGATAGCTTATTAATGTAACAGATTTCTACTGTATTATTACAAATTTCATAATTTTTTCTGCTAGTGGTATGATTTTAAAAATATAGGTTAGTGAAGTAAAATGAGGTGTCCAAATTGATTCTCATAATTAAATGTTATTCCATTTTATAAATATCCAGTACAATAGGGATGAGAAAAATATCAAGAGAATTATTACAAAGCAACCCATAAAATCTATAAAAAAATATACTCAAAACTTAACATATACAATAAAATAAATTCATATTCTCTTAAGAAGGAATTGATGGTCTGATATACTTATTTATTACTGTTTCATTAAAAAAGTGAAGAAACAAAAGGAATGGTATTCTGGAATAAGTACACAAACCAATGAGGAATACACATGTCAATGTAGGGTTACTGCACACACCAAGAATAATTCTTGACTGTCTCGTATCGTTACATTCACTCATATTGAAGATTGCCTCCAGGATTTGAATGTAGATTAAAAATTCCAGTATTCATTTTTGTATATATAAATTTAAGCACCTTTGTAGCCCATTTCTGCTTCCGTACAAACACACAAACGTCAATTCACTCATCATACACATTTACACAATGTAACTTCTTCGCAAACGTTCCTTAAATTGAATAACAATCCTGTTGCACAAGTCTCAAATGGAACTTCTTTTCACATAAAATCTTCACGTGGAGTTGATCAATCACTATTTTTTTCCAGAGCCACTCTGCAAAATAAAACATTGCACTGAGTAAATTTTATAAAATAATTTCTATTCTAGGTAAGTAAGTATCATATATCTCTTTACATCAAACAAGATATTTACTAATATTACCAAGGCAATACTATAAAAACAAAGAAGCCATAATCTACTACAAAATATGCAGACCTAGAGGGCAGAAAAATTAGTTTTTGCACATTGGAAATTAATCACATTAGAACACCAAGAGATATTTTACACTGAAATTACCGAGTTAATTTGTTGATTGCAACGTAACACCTACAGCGTCTACTGCATGCATTCAACCTTTTGACATCAATACCAAATCAGCATGCTAACATTTTGTAAAGTTGTATAAAATCCAGTTAAATTATACATTCTCACAAGCCACAAAGACTTTCTTAGCAGCAAGCATTATTTATCTATCGTGTGTGTGTGTGTGTGTGTGTGTGTGTGCGCACGTCTAATTGACCAACAGGCAGAAACATTGCAGATAAAATGAGCAATAGAGTGCTTTGTTGTGAAGACTTCAAAATGGAGACAAAATGAAAGATATTTCTAATCTTCAAAATAAATTTGCACCACATGAAACTAGTGGTGACAATGAAAGTGCCATCAGGTAATGAGAATAACATGAGTAAAATAACCATTCACAGCCAGACGAACATGAAAAGACAAATATACTTTACAACATTTCAGTCTAAAACCTTATTCATGTACGTAGTATTTGGCCATATGACAAGGAGGGGTGTGTGGCCTCTCGCATAACTAGCTACTCCATGGAGAACAGAGTGGGGTAAACAAGGTGGTGGTAGTAAACTACTGTGAAGAGAACTATCGATAGTTCACTCCCATTACCCCAACTTCCCCACCCTGTTCTCCATGTGGTAGGTACATGGATAAGGTTTTGAAATGAAATATTGTAAAGCGTGTTGATATTTTTGTGTTTTCATGTTCGTCTGGCTCTCCTGCCTTCATCTGTATTAAGCAACAAGTTATTCTTCCTATCATTTCTTATTTTCACACGAATCTAGAAAAATATTGGGATGTTAAGTGTGACATAACTTTATTGGTATTCATTGTGCGATAAATGCCATGAGAATAAGCGATCTGTTTTTGCCTAGCTTTTATTTCCACAGAAGTTAGTATTTTCGTTATCTGCTGATAAGGCTGTGACTAACTACAAGTCTAAAAAGTTCAGTTTCCACAAAGAATTTGGTAATTACTTTTTTTCTTTCTCCAATAACACCTGAATGCTCAATTATTCATAGTTGTAATGTCTATTCATTTAATAATTAAAGAGGGTTAATTCTGAAAAATCATGGTTAGATTTGTGAATTGACTGATGATTTAACAAACTAGATTAGATACAGAACCAAAATATTTACAACTACTGTTTTCATGAATTCACTTAATAAGTTTTCAACAGAAACTTGCATTTTTTCTTTTTTTACTCAATGGAACTTCAAAATTGTATATGTTTGTATGAGAGTGCAACTTTGTTAACAAGATTCTTGCCTACATTATGATTACCTTCTTTGCAAAGAGTTAAATATTATTTTGCAATAACAATTGATGCAGACACTTATATTTATGTGGCCCTAACAATGCAACAATAAATAATGGAAATTAAATCAGGATGAGATTATTACAGGCATTATTTAAGGTCATTGAACAATATGAATACATACATGCAGTAGTAATTCAGTCTACTGAAAGCTATTTTACTGACATACATTTGCCATCACTAAATGCTTATGAAAGCATTATTACATAATAAAGTAGTTAAAAAAATAGGACTGCCTAGTAACTGCAGTAGTTCATATTTTTTGGATTGAACTAATACCCTACAAATAAGTGCATCAAACAAACAACTAAAATTATGCATTTTTACATAGCACAATAAATGCAAGAAGTGCACTCAATGCCTACTGCAAATACTATGTGTAAAAAAATTCCATTAAGTGTGAAGTTTTCACTAAGAACTGGTTTTGCTGCCAAGAGAATCTTGCACAAATTTGTTTTGATTTTAGGCCAAATGTTAGGTCATACTAGAAAAATAATCTTGGTAGAAAAATAATGCTAGTAAATCATGAAATACGCGGGACATCTGGAAAGTTATAAGGAGTAGTTGTAGTAAGCAACAAAATAGAACATTTTTCAAAATGTGTCCCCATAGCAAGTGATACACTGCTTCCAACAATCTTGCCATTGATGGTAGTCCTTATTCTGAAACGCTGATCAGGGGCTCAAATTGGCGACTTTTCACAGTTTTTTTTAGCCCGGAGAAGAGGAAAAAGTCACATTTAAAGATTTTACTATTAGTGCTTCCCAACAACCAACGCAATGTGTGTGCACGTATTGTCATGGAACAAGATCCGTATCTTTTAATTTTGGAATAGAAGCAATATCCCAAACTATGTTTATAAAATATTTGGGACAAATAAAACATTAAAACATCTAACTTTTTACAAAATTTGCTTATATTATTATCCACACATTATCTCTCCAGTTCAAATTAAACTCAATATTCAAAATACTGTTTCTGTTTGAAAGGCTTTCTTAATCAATAATAAAAGAAAGTAATATTAACATATAACAGATTAATACTAGTTGCTTACAAGCAAACAGATGTAAATGTCGGACGATATTTCTCATTTGGATAAATGAGAAAAGTAGACAGCAATAATCAACAAAGGAGGGTAAAAAGACAGGCAAATGACAGCTGAAGTTCATGTAATTTAGGGTTCTGTACTATTAACAACCTTCACTGATTCAAATATGGTAGGTCATTTGCTTGGTGCAAAAATTACTGCATGATATTTTCAGGTTACGAAAATGACTTCTGCATCTCCCTCCATGCTACTTGCATTGTTAGTAGGATCATTAAACTTATTACTGATAATTCATCATCGCTTTAACTAGGAAGCAACACACATTGACTTAAGAGCCTGCATAAGTAACATGAAAATTTCTTAGTCTGGAAAACACAAACTCATGAGAGCAGGCCACAGTGGATGCAACAATTGGATGCACAAGTGCTTGTGGAAACAATCAGCATACTATCCACCACCACACCTCTTAAATGATTCAGCAGCTTCATAAAACTACAGAGGCAACTGAATGACTGCAATCTCTCAACATCAATTTATCAAAATATGTATATCTTGTTCTATCTATTTTAATTCAATACATTTACTATCTTTGTATTCTTGTGCTATACAAAGTAAATAAGAGAAGTCATTGGCAGCAATCCATTTTTTGCTGTTTTAATGTCGGTACAAACATCGCAACAAGAGTGATGATCAAGATTCCACATTTTTTTTAAACAAGATTGTGTGTGTTTCAGCAAACAGGAACATCATGTTTCTAACAGAAATTCATTAATATTTGATAAAAGTTTAGAAACAGTCTGCTATAACAATGAAGAATAGGTAGCTGAATTTAAATGTGGTTGTATAACTGTTAAAGGTGACCCGCGAGCAGAATGACCAAAATCCCACTTCATGCTCCAAATGAAACTGCAATCAAAACTGTGTGTGGAAACTGGTGACTTACCACCAAAAAGGGAAAGTATTTCATCTTTTGAAAAGAACAAGAGTTTTCTTGGATGCAATTTTATTTTCACTCATTACCTTGGAAAGGTTAAACAAATAACTTGCAAATTCTGTACTAGTGTTCTAGACCAAATGCATAAGAAAAATTTGCAAGAAGAGACAAAAGGAAAAAATCTTTCATCAGGGTCCTCAGGTATTTTAGGAATAGAAAAACTGAAGAATCTGAAGCACAAAGTGTTGGAATGTCTACTCTATACATTATACCCCCCCCCCTTTCCTGACTTATCTATTTCCCCAGTTTAAATAAATTTAATACTTGGAAATAACTGCAGCCAAAGATGCGATAGCAGCTGTAGATGGCCATTACTCACATGTTGCAGAACTACACATCAGGGATGGAATACATTCATTGTAGAAACACCGGACAAACTACATGGTACTAAAAATAAATTAAAATGAATTTTTTAACTAAATAAATCCACTTTCACTGCCAGAATGCGAAAGTTTCACTTTACCCCTGTTTGGAAAAAATATATGCTTTCACTTTTAAGCCACTTAGAAGTTGACATGTACTTTTCACAGGTTCACACAACTTAAGTTATTTTAGATGTAACTGGAATACATGATCCGCCAACTGGGTGTACCGATGTTACGGCCTGCGTATGGAGACGTAACAGGTAGCCAAGACCCATTTACTTATGGTTGCATAGCCCATGCACAGCAGAATCTTTGATGATATGGCCAGATATTCTGGCTGTCCACAATGTTGGCTGGCCCATTCTGAATGGTTGTAAGCTCTGGCTTAATCCGCAGCAGCAGCCTCGCTTATGACCAAGTTCCAGAAGGAAGAGGCTCTGGCCAGCACCGCTTTTTAAACTCTATCCTGTGGTCTTTATCAAAAGCTTGCTCAGCTATTGCTGACTTTTCAAGTTGCATCAGCCTTAGGTGTCGTTTATGATAGCTAAGACGTTCCTCGATGATTCTGATGGTCTGACTGATACAGACTTTGCCGCATTCACGTGGTATGGAATAAATTCCAGGAATTCTAAGGCTTAATACATCTTTCACTGAAAGCAGTGTATCACATATCTTGTTGGGTAAGATGAACCTCTGAAAACTATTGCTTTCCTTCCATATGTCAGTAACACGTCGGGAAAAGTTGGGAGACTCCTGGCACGGTATGGGATAAAAAAAGTATCTTCTCGTCGCCAGATACATGATATGCTGCGTTCGGTGAAAGATGATTTAGGTCTAAGAATTCCTGGGAACTATTCCACACTATGTAAATGCAGCATAAAAACCATCGAAGAGTATCTTAACAAGCATAAATGACATTTAGGGCTGATGCAACTGGAAAAGATTGAAGCCGAGCATGATTTCGATGAAGACCATAGTATAGTTTGAAAAAATGGTGGTGCTGTCCAGAGCCACTTCCTTCTGGGACTCGTTCATTAGCCAGGCATTGGAAATAAAGCAGAATGATAACATCAATAGGGTCGGTGGACTCTACCCGAGCGAAGCATGGCAGCCAATCATTAGATATCTCTGACAGGAAAATCTACACAACAGGGCATAATACACGCAAATGATGCCACAAATTAAGCCAGAGCTAACGACCATTCAGAACAGGCCGGCCAGCATATACGACCATATCATCCAAGCTTCTCCTGTGCACAGACTCTGCAAGCATCAGTTGACAGGCCTTGGCTGCCTGGTATGGTTCTATATACAGGCCGCAACATCGATATACCCAGTTGGCGGATCACGTGTTCCAGTCATGCCATGCGCTGATTGGATGGCCCAGCAATCACCAGGTTTCTGCTGCGCTTGGATTGGTCAGCTCTATAAACATCAGTAGACTGCTACCTGGCCTTACGTTCTGCCACGTGCTGATTGGGTGGCCCAGCAACCACTAGCAGACTTTTTGCAGAGCTGCTAGTTAGTGTGTGTGTGTGGTTTTTTTTTTTTTTCGTGCTGCTATTTGTGAAATTAACAACTTCTGCTAAGCCAGTCCAGGCAATGACTTCCAGCTAACAACATCTGAAGCTATCCGCACCTGATGATTGAACGTGTTTGCTTGTTATCCAAGAATAAAAAAGCAAGAAGGTTAGGAAAAATATTTTTAGCTAATTTAATTAATAATCAAAAGCACACAAAGTGACATTCATGAAATACCAGTTTACTATCAAGTGTGATAATGACAAGTGTGACCAAGAGTTATGCTTATTGTATGCCACATTAATGCTGGTCGAGATATTTAAGAGGTTTGCAGTACAGTTGTTTGAAGTCAAAACAGGTTAAATATGGGTAGGCCAGAAATATTGAGTATGTACACAGATCTTCCTCCAATCTTGAATGTGAACAACGGTGAGAGATGGTGTTAAATAAGTGATGCAGATTTTCACCATTATGACAGGTCCTGAAAATGGTGACGAACAAGTAAGGTCACAGAAAATAGATAAAAAAGGCAAAGGTTTTATTGTAATTTGCTGTATGAATTACAGACAATTGGTCCATTTGTATTAGTTTCTTTCAGGAAGGATTCTTCCACCACCATATCATTTGCTAATACTTATTTCCAGTAAGTTAACATTTAATTTAACCATATAAACCATTTTTTCTAATGCTATACGGATCTTTATCAGTAAACATGTTGGAACAGACTGTGTTGAAGGAAAGATTCTTATGAGAGATTGCTATGAAATGGCATGAATAAAATATGAATGCGAACCTGGGTACTGTGTAGTTTCTTGGTTCAAAGTGTGAATGGCAGCTATTAGGCAGCATCACACTAAGATGTCTCAGTCACTAACATATTATACAAAGGGTGAACAAATTGAACTTTTATACAAAAAAAGCATTCAAGAATAATCTCTGCTATAACACATTACAAAAATAAATGATTAAAACTACTGCTACTCCCAAGTATATTTAATTTTTATTACACTCATAAAACTGTACAATACCCCTTTTCCCCCACATGCCACACTAACTACACATTGGCAATGCTAACATGGCATAGCAAAAACCATGTAATTCATACCTTTTTCTTTTTAGCCTTTGTTTTTCTTTCTGTCAGTTCTATAGAAGGCTGAGAATTTGAGGACAATTGCTGGAAGGCGGTCAATATGTTAATTTAGCAAAGAATAGAATGGCAACTATTGTAATAAATG
Organism: Vandiemenella viatica; assembly: GCA_031002005.1. Lineage (NCBI taxonomy): Eukaryota > Metazoa > Arthropoda > Insecta > Orthoptera > Morabidae > Vandiemenella > Vandiemenella viatica. The sequence goes on from JARYHS010011408.1 coordinate 43,667,790, forward strand.
CTAACATGTTATAAGGCATTCATCTAGATATTATGAGAAAAAAAAAGTTTGTGTGCATCTGAAATTATATAGTTTTCTGAATGTTGTTCAAGTAACTTTGAATCATAAACTGACTTTAGGATCTATTAGATAAATACAGTAACTGTCATTTTTCTTTTTTGTTACAAGATACATATTAAATGTGTTGCTGTCATATGGTGAGCCAATGTCATTTGGTAGCTTTTCATTTTCAATAAATAAAATGTTATCTAAATCTTCATTAAATACTACATATGTACGCAAAAGTAATTTTCTACAATAAAATTTCTGTTTTTTAAACAACCATTACATATTTTCAACAGATCTTTAACACCTAAACAAATTGTGAGAACATGATTGGGACAAGATTGTAAGAGCTAAGCAATCAGATTATCCCTTTTATTTACCGCTAATCTTCAAATTTAACTGGTTTATTTCACAAAACAGCAACACTTTTTTCACCAAACGCCATTTCTTCGTTCCAAACCATTTTGAAGTTACAGTGTTTACTACTTTTGGATATGTCCTATATTCAAGCAATTATCAGCAACAGATGGGAAGTTCTAAACATTAGTGGCTTTTTACTGTCACTATGGCAGCCAGAGGATTTATAACATTTTGTACACAGTTTACTTTCAAAGTAAACACTTCAAATGTCCACGACACCACTATGTTTCATATGAACAACCGCATGAAGCTTATATCTATATTGTATTTCAGAAGATGCGCTTACTTAAAAGGTAGATAAAGAAAACAAAATTACTGCAGGTAACTGCAGGACAGTGCAGGTTCACAAATTGCAGAGGAACTATGAACATGGAATTTTCAAAATTAAAACTTTTACTCTCTGACAAACTGAACATGCTAACAAGAACTAGGTGCTATTTTGAAATAAAACAGATGGAAGAACTATGGGAATATAAACATCAAAAAGTGTGCAGTGATCTCTTTCTCGCGATCTCACAACCAACTGCCTGCAATTTACCTGCTAGACAGTCAAATTTTCCAAACAGTAAAAACAATAAAAGACCTTGGTGTGATTATTGATGATAAACTAACATTCTCTGACCATATAAATCACATAACACTTCGTGCCTATCGAAGCCTAGGCTTTATCTGTAGGCAAGGAATTCAGAAATACCAAAACATTGACACTTCTGTTCTCAACTTTCGTTAAACCCATACTTGAGTATGGGTATGTGGTCTGGTCTCCATTCACTGATCAAAACATCAATTGTATTGAAAGAATATAGTGAAAATTTTGTAAATTCTTAAACTATTATAATCATTCTGAGAATGTAATAAATATCAGTGCTGAGTAGCCTAATAATCCGCAGACAAGTGGCTGACCTGTCTTTCTTTTTCAAAGTTGTCAATGGGCTGATTGACTCACCGGAAATCTTAGCTGACTTTGGCTTTGTGTGCTCAAAGTCTGTGCTAAGAACCAAAAGGCTGCTTGCAGTTGAAAGTACAAACAGAAACTATGTGTACCACGCACCCAGAAATAAAATTGCCAGGTTGGTGAACCTGCACTCATCAGACATCAACTTTTTTGGAGGTTCACTTACATGTTTTTCTGCAAACATTAAAAAATTACTGACTGATTAAGTTTACGAAATCTTTTTTTTGTGTCTGTCATACCGTAATTTTTTTGTATTTAATCTAACCAATTATCCTTGGCTTGTTTGTTGTAAAATATTTTTTTTTGTACAATGCCGATTGGCGTAAATAAATAAATAATTCCAGGAATATCATTATTTCTATAGGGGGTCCGAGACACAGCACTTCAATTCTGCTCACAAAGCATTGTTACTAGAAAATTCCATTGTTAATTTATCCACATGTTCATTTTATGGCCTTTAAAAATCTATTAAAAACAACTTTCCAATTTCTAGATATAATATGTGATATCCAGAAACTGAGGTCATAATCTGAGGCATGAAGTCCTCAACTACTAGACATCTAATGAATTTAATAAAAACTGTATGGCCAGGGGCTTAGCTACTATGGGGCTAGGCGGTGCAGTGCACCGGGACCCCTGCGCTGAGAGGGGCCCCAAGCGCAGTTCAGAGGGCCCATGGGCCATCATGGCAAACTGGCGACTTTTTTTTTTTAACTCTACCGTCGTCTAAGGGGCCCCCTGAGACACAGGTGGTCCCCTCACTGCTCGGGGGGGGGGGGGGGCCTGCTCAGGGGACCCCAAAGCACAACTTAGGGGCCGCAAGCCTCTGCTCAGGGGGCCCCTACCAGCACCACAAAAGCAAAAAAAAGGTCGCCCATCTGGCCCGAGGGCCCAAAATAAATTTTTTGCAACGGGGCCCCTGTTGACCTAGCTACGCCACTGTGTATGGCCTATTGATGATGAAATTTGGGATTTTCATAAAACGAACATTCAGTTCAATGGTATTTTGGATGAAAACTTAAAGAAGAGCTAATGATCTATTTTTGAAGTATTTACTGGCATTCTCTCACAAACATTAATTTTAATTTAATTTTGATGGAGTGCACCTTTTGGTCACAATTTCCCTACAAACCCACATTTCTCCTTCCCTGTTCCCACCAACTTTTGCACTCTACAATTTTCAACTTTTAATTATTTCAACATTTTTGATAAACTATTGATCATTGTTCTTGATAAACTTATTCCAATCCCCGACCGCCTTACCTACAAAAGAAAATCTTCCTACACCCTTGAGGCTGAAATCGAGTACCAGCTTGTGGCCGTGGTAATCTTTTCCCTTTCATGCACTACTACCAAACGTTACAAAAATATCTTTCCATGCCTCATAACCAATATACACCTTGTATACTCCCATGATTCTTTTCACCCTCCTGTCTACTAATGAATCCCATCCCAGCTCTTTTATCATATTGGTTACTGATTGTGTTCTGCGATAATTTCAAGAGAGAAATCTAGCAGCCCTTCCAACTCCTGTAATTGATACCCAAAACGTGGGTCCCATACTACACTACCATATTCAAGCAAGGGTCTGCACAAAGATTTGTAACCAAATTCCTTTACTTCTCTGGTAAATCCCCTCATCACACTCTCTGACAAGTGGAGGATTTTGAAACATTTTCCCACTACCTGTCCAATGCGTCCTGCACAATTGATTTTGTTATCAAATGTTATGCCAAGAAATTTATATTTCAAGTCTTCAACAAGCAATTCTTTCCCAGCCTTATAATTATATTTTTTTATCTGTGTACTTAACAAGCTGACTCTTCTTTGCATTTATCTTCATCACATGTTTACCAACCCAGCTGAATATTCTGTCCAGATCACCCTGCAGCTGTTCAGTCTTCTACATTTTGATCCTATTATATAGCATTATATCATCTGCAAACAACCCAACTTCGGATAGTAAACCATCAACACATCATTCACAAAAATTAAGGTCACATTTTGCTACACATTAATTGGATTGAACTGCATAAAATTTGACTAAAGTCATGCTGATTTTGTTAGTTCTCGTTACTCTGCTACCCTGTACCAGAGGTGTCACTCTGTACTCTCTTTCTGGACACCACTTCCCCGGTATGCATTTACTGTCAGCAATGCTGAGAAGTTTAGAGCAATACAAAACACATGTAATGCTTGTGTACAAACACGTTGATATGTCTTCAGAAAGCAAAATCACTGTCAAAAGAATTTTCAGTTATTTAAAGAACTCTTGCCTGAAATGATAAAGCCTGGAGGAAAATAAGCTTTGATCGAGTACAAGCATTGACACCAAAATCTTAAGGCATTCCTGAAAGTAGAACATAACATGAAAACTCTTATTTGTGCAGAAGCTGATGGTGTGATATTTGTTGCAATACACCAGGGAAGTCATATAAACAGTAACACAAATCCAATGAACTGGAAGATTTTAATAAAGTGCTAGCATTTACCCGCTGCTTCACAGGCGTGGAACTTAACGTGTGTATAAATTCGTGTGGTCTCTCTTTCCGAAACTGGTACTAACCTTTTGAAATTCGGAACAACTTCTTCCACAAAATGTCCTCTTCACGTTTTGCACTCTCCTTTTACGGAAAAATTGACACGTATTAAATTAAAAATGCCAAAATATGAGTGCGCAACTGCGAAATATTGCCAGCACTGTAAAACCGACACAAATTATCGATACCTAAACAGTCTCGTTTTGTTATAGAGGTCTTGGATAGGTTAAAATTTGGCCTGGACCACGAGGAAAAAGATTACAGGAAATTCCATCTACAATTTAACCGACATTTCAAGACATTTAATTAATTTTGCAGCGCTGGCAGCATCTAATAGCTGGGCGCCGCTCTCATATTTTGGCATTTTTAATTTAAAAGGAGAGTGAAAAATGTGAATAGAACATTATAACGAAACAGTTAATCCAAATTTCAAATGGTTAGTACCAGTAGTAGGTAGCCCCCCCCCCCCCCCTCAGAAATGCCGGGTCTATTGGAGATCGCGATTCCGCTAGAACAACATTAAATAATATCGTTGTAATTCTGCTATAGTCAGTTTCAAGACATATTATTTGCAAGCATTAATTCCATTGTAATACAGCCTGGACCATTATTTTCAACCAGAATTTAGGTTGTACGAGATTTCGTAATTCCATATGAATACAATCATATGCCGTGATTAATAACATGTATTTTTTTCTTAATAACGTCTAAACAACAACACAAATTACGAGCCTTTTTTCTTTGCCGTATCTAAAAACTGAGGTAGTTAGAAATGTAGCCTGGACCATAAACAAATTTCGCCAAAGCCATCTGGAAATACACTCTGGACAAGAACATAGCTGTTTTGTTTTCGGGAGTAGCTTACTTCGCGATACACATCTTTAACATGGCATTCCTTAAAACAGCTTATTAATTAACAATAGCTGAATTTCTCATGCCATATGTTTTTTGCAAGAACATTCTGGGTCAGGCTATATTTCAACCTATGGCCCTTACAAAATAAAACATTTCAGATACACCTAAAAACATTAAATGTTTCACTAACATTTTTGGACAATACTACAATATCTGAGCCACCGAAATTTGATAAATGTAATGGTTGATTCCTAAATATGTCAATGTGACAAATCGAAAGCAAAGCATAAACTTTTCTGATATCTCACTTAATTATCAAGATATCAAATGTTAAAAATCATTTATAGGTACAATTCCTTGTTCTTTTGGTGACATTTTTCTTCTGGTCTGGGGCGTATTTCAACCCTACGGCCACAGCTTGTAAGATTACAAAACATCTATTGTGCATGTTCGCTGTGTAGTTCCTAGTGCGAATTTGTTTTCTGGTGTAAGCAGCATGTCAACTTAATCACCTTAATTTTGAGATACGATATTTCTAGAACTAAGAGAAGTATCAAAAAAATGGTATTCTTTACTTTAGAATTGTCTCGTCGAGTTCCAGGCCACTTGTCAACCTAACCACCTCAAGTGTGGCACACAATATCGCGAGAACTGAGTGAAATATCAAAAAAGATTTATTCTTTACTTTCGATTTGTCTCGTCGAGATATATATGAATCGATCATAAAATTTATCAAATTTCAGTAGCTCGGATATCGAAGGATCACCCAGTTTGGGTAATGATAACACTGATATAATTTATGCTCCTAAAATAGACAATCAACTTCTTAATACACCATTTTGAACTGCAACAGGGCTAAAACACTTGCAATAATAAATCCACTGCATTGCAATATAAAGTTAGCAGTTGTGGTTAGGTTGAAACGCGGCCTGGATTCAATCAAATTGCAGTAGCAATAAAACCCTTTAATACACATATTAGGCAATGAGTTACTTACCGTAAATATCAAAATTCTATTATTCTTATTGAAGATTTAATATATTATGTAGCAGTTTGAATAGCTAATTCCGAAAATTGAATAATTACAGCCAAAGACACAATTCTGTATACACAATTCAAAGATTAGTATATTCATTTTTCGTCAAACTCTGAAACGCGTCATTTCTACAGTAAATTAAATATTAGTAATGATAATTACATACGTTTGATTCAAGCGTTCCGTTGATTGACTGTAGCCCAGAAAACAGAAAAACTAAATATTCGATGTAAAAATATTAAACAGAAACATTAGTTAAGCTATGTGAATTTTTGTTAGATTTATGTGAAAATAGTGCGTGTCTGAAAGTGCATAATGATCTGTAGCTCACAATTTTCGATACAGAAAGGTTTTTATTTTTTTTTATTGTTTGCTCCTTCCCATGGTACATGAAAGTCATTAGCTATTTTCCCAGATTTTGACTGCCACCATTAGCTCAAAAAGTGTGAAAAACATATTCAAATTGCTGCGGTACTTATTGCACGATACCTGTTACAGTAAAGAGACAAACACAGCTTGCTTACAGATATATAATAGTATAGAAGAGGCAACAGGGTCATTATTACAATTTTACAAAAATCGAGAATAATCAGCAAAATGAATATTAACTATATAGTTTTCATCTTCTGAAAGCACTTGGTTTAAGAAGTGGAGTGACAGACAAAACTGTTTAGTGTAATTCAGTAGTATTGCCAACCCACCAGTATGACTGCATGCATTAAAGTGCCCCCACACTGGATTGGAGAGGTATAATGTGTACAGCATATTAGGCATCCTCATTGAGATTTTTAGACATTTTCTGCAGTCCCAAACCCTGTCTCATAAACTACACATTTCACAAACATGACAAATACACTTACAATAGAGATCACAAGTGCTGAATGACCCACATAAGTGAAAAGATTTTAAAGATTATGATGATGGCAAGTAGTATTGTAGCATCAATGGCAAAGTTTTTATGAATTTTGGGGTTAGTGCACACTAAGGCCGTTTTCACACACCAGGAAATCCGGCACCGGATGCAATGTAATCAAATGAGAGTATTCACATGTAGCCCGTTCCGGCAGATTCAACAGCTAATGCAACCGGCAGTGACCTCGACAGCTGGATTGGCACGATTGCCAGCTATTTAACTTCAATGTGTCTTACGCATATTCGTGCCGGTGAGTGGAAAGGTGTTTATACGACCTAATCTCAGTCATAACAATTTTCCTCGTAGTTTTGTAACACGATAATGTGACAATTGAATTGGTGGAGATTAAATCGTATTTGTGAGATCAAACAGCCGATTATATCAAAGACTGTGTAGAAAAACTAACGGCATGGAAAGAGATATATAAAATAAGATTTCAAAGTGAAAAGGAAAAAGAACTGTAAGTTGTTACTAGTAATAAAAAGCAGAATAGTTATGATTTATTTTGTTAATTTGTTATGGCTATGGCCCTTTGATACTGACAAAGTATCTGAGCTGATACCACAAAAAACAGCACAACCACATTTACAATTTTAAGTAAAGTAAAGCGTAAGTAAAGTCTGGTTGTGCTATTATTTCTGGTATCAACCCGAATATACTTTGTCAGAACCGCGGGTGCGTTGCAGTGGCAAATTAACAAAATAAACTGTGTAAATTATTCTGTATTGTTATTACTAAAGATAAATGTATAAATTATCAACTTTCAGTTGTTCTTTTTTCCCTTTCTCTTTGAAATCTTCTTTCAGAAATATATACATCTCTTTCCACAATTACAGTTTACTTTACTTGAGCTTATTCCCAATCTGTAGGTGTTATGTAAGTCAATAAAGGTTGCTCCCGATACTTAAAAATCAAAAGAAAAAATATAATAAATTGAAAGTTTCTTGTGTCCTATTCATAGATTCCAGCCGCAGTCATAACACCTATTGCATAATATTAAAAAAAATTCAGTTGATTTAATAACTAAGTAAAAATATTAAATGAAAAAAAAATAGCAGAATATTTGTATACTTAATTTATTTCACTATTTTTCTAATCCTCTTCTTATTTTTAAGTCAATAGAACAAGTATCAAACGTTGTGCGCTAGTTAAAAATTTTCTGTACCTTCTAAGGTATAATCTATACTATTATATATCTATAAGCAAGCTTTGTGTCTCTCTTTACTGGAACGGGTATCCCACGGTAAGTACCGCAGCAATTTGGATGTGGTTTTCAAGTTTTTAGAGCTAATGGTGCCAGTCAAAATCTGGGAAAATAGCTAATGACTTATATGTACCATGGAAAGGAGCAAACAATTAAAAACCTTTATATTTGGAAAATTTTGGGCAGCCGATAATTATGCACTTCAGACCCGCACTCTTTTTGCAAAAATATGATAAAGCTTAGGACTTCATTTTATTTTTTACTTTTTTTATTTAGTTTTCTGGACCGCAGTGCTTGAAAATAAACAGAATACGTTAATCAACCATAATAAGTGTTGACTCGCATCGTTACAGGTCAGTTACCTTGCGAGATGCCTTGGATTACTAATGTTTTAGTCATAGATTGTCTCTGGTAGACAGATAAGCAGTTTGTCTTTGGAACAATATGTCTTCGTGATCGCCTGAACACCGTACAATAAATGACAGTTAATAAGCCAATACGTCACCGTTACATATCATTATGGATACGAAATTCCGTTTACTTCTCGAAGAAAGATGCCTGAAAAACAGCTAACATAAATATCAACAGGTAACAATACATACTTCTTTCATAATGACTTGTGCGGAACTGCCCATGTTTCGATACACTTTATTCGATTAATATATATTTGGTGGCTATAATGTGCAAATATTCTTCAGTAATATTTCCCAAGGAATGTTTGCAAAAATTTTGGCTGCTATTCAAAACACGGCCAGTAAAATAAACTATTCTTTCTATTAAATAAGTCTCATAACCCTGATTTAGCAAAGTTTATTGCCAAACATGTTAGTGACGATAGCAACATTGAACCAATTAAATTGCATCCTAAAACCTTATGCTACACTGCGTAAAGAATAATAAAACTAAATCTATTACGCCTTATGCCCTAACAAAACGAGTGAATTGTCATTCTGGTCCAGGCTGCATTTTAACCTAACCACAAATTTGGCTAATTATTCCTTACGTAAATCATAACTTCTGTCACATTTGCATTAATACATTCACTTTATCGAGATCGATTCTTGAAACATTTGAATTTCTTGGAATTACTTACATGCAGGTGAAATAACGACATAACTAATTTGGTGTCACTGAAAATGAATTAAATTAAAAATAATTCTTAATGTGTAATACTGCATAAGATTAGTTTTAATCCGCGTAAATTTCTATTTTAAATCAGAAATAATTGATCGAATCAACATACCATCAAAATAAAACCAATCAGAAAACTAAACAGAAAAAAAAGATGCTGTTATACGTCATGCTCTAACAAAGCGAGTGAATTTTCATTCTGGTCCAGGCTACATTTTAACCTAACCACAAATTTGGCTAATGATTCTTTTCGTAAATCATAGCTTCTGTCACATCCGCATTAACACATTCACTGTTATCGATTCTTGAAACTTTGGAATTATCTACATGCGGGTGAAATAACGACATTAGTAATTTGGTGTCCCTGAAAACAAAGGAAATTAGAAATAATTCATAACGCATAAGATTAGTTTAAGTATGCGCTATTTTAAATAATTGAAATAATTGATCGAATCAACATATTGTCAAAATAAAACCAATACCCAATCAGCAAAAAGATGCTGTTATTATTATTATTAAAAAAGAAAACTGCCAAATATATCTCTAAATAAATTTGCAGCACCACGGTTATCGTGAAACTCTCCGCATCCAAATTTAAAAATAAGATATGTTTTTTTAGCTAAGTTAAATATTACAGAAATAATATGTTTTGTTATGTCCGTAGCTACATTTTCACCAAAGCTTATGCGGAGCTGTGTAATCCCAGCCAAAGCTTACGCATAAAATCATAGCAAAGGTTTACACTTACTGCTTAAAATTTCAACCGTGTTAACTATTATATATCAATATAAATTAGCGGCATCACGGTTATCGTGCAGTCCTCCATTTTTTAGCTAAGTTAAATTAATATAAATACGTTAATATTTTTCATTACCACCAGAGATACATCATTACCAAAGTTTATACTTATCTACATTTCAATCTAACTACTTCAGTTTTGAAATTCTGTGAAGGAAAATGGCTCGAAATGTAAGTAGTTGTATAAAAGCCATTTAGAAAAAAATACATGTTATTACTCATGGATTAGGAATGTATTTATATGGTATAAAAAAAGGGAATTATACAATTACTGTGGCACCGCAATTTGATGATAGATTCTTATGTAACTTGATGAGACAAATTGAAGTAAAGAATAATTTTTTTTGATATCTCGCTAAGTTCTCGAGATATTGTATCTCAACAGTGAGGAGGTTAGGGTGAAATCAGGCATAGACCAGAAAAAATTCACCGAAACCACTATATCTACATGGTGGAAATGCTCTATAGGTGTTTTATTTTCTTTCTAGTGGTTGTTGTTAGGTTGAAATACAGCCTGAACCAGAAGAAACGCCACTAAAAGCACAAAGAACTATACCTATAACTGATTTTTGACATGCTATATCTCGAAAACCAAGCGAGATATAAAAACTATTTTCAATTCGTTTTGCCGAGTTCTATAAGAATGAATCATCAGATTGTGAGGTCACGCTAATGATAGAACTGCCTTAAAAAAATCTTGTGAGTGATCTTAGTACATTCCAACAAAAAAAAACTTTACAACACCAGTATGAAAACAGCAGCTAAGGTAGTAAATAAAAGAAAGGAAATTTTTTAAAATGAAATCTATATATTTTGCTTCTCTGCATTAATATTTGGCACAAAAATAAAAAGGATAATTTTTTTTTTTTTTTGGGGGGGGGGGGAGGCTGCCTACTATTGGTACTAACTATTTGAAATTTGGATTAACTGTTTCGTTATAATATCCTCTTCATGTTTTGCACTCTCCTTTTTCAGAAAAGTTACTGCAAATTAAATTAAAAATTCCAAAATATGAGAGAGACGCCCAGCTATTAGATGGCACTGCAAAATTAATGAAAATCTATTGAAATGTTAGTTAAATACTTTATTGTAATGTTTTCTTGCCATTTATGCTTCTCTCTGTTGTAAAAAGTTGCACAAAATTAATAAAAAAAATATTTGTACGAGATGTAGTAGTCCCTACAAAGACGATTGGCATCTTAGAATAGATACAAACGATCAGAGACAATGCATTGCTTCCAGAGTAAACAAATACCCAATTTTTTAGATGGATGCCACAGAACGATTTTCCCAAACATTATTTTTCTTGGTCTAGGCTGAATTTCAACCTAACCACAACCTCTATGACAAATCAAGACTGTTTAGGTTGATATGATCCCTGTGCCAATAATTTTTGTGTCGTTTTTAAGCAGATGTTTTGGCATTTTTAACATAACATGTGGCAATTTTTCCGAAGAAGGAGAGTGTAAAATGTGAAGAGGACATTTTGTGGAGGCAGATACTTCAAATTTCAAGAGGTTAGTACCAGTTTTGGATTGGTGGAGAAAGAGGCAGACTACCCTCATTTCTACAGACTTCAAGATCTGCGCGTTCAAAGCAGCGGGTAAATGCTAGTAATCTATTATAGTAATGTTTGTTGAATGATGTATGCATCTTTCTTCCACTAAAGCTAAAAACCTGCACTCGGTGCAAAAAGATCAGTGCCGGCTCCGATTTTGCTGGTGTGTTTTAAAATCCCCTCTCGCCGGCACCGGGACCTGCTCCAGCTTTGTCGGTGTGTGTGAAAGTGCCCTAAAGCTAGAAGGCCCATAGTCAACTTGGGCAAAATACTTACACTCTCATATAATATCAACAGGTATATTCCGTATAACTAAAGAGATGATGTTCAGGCAAAGATACTCGACTGGATTTTTACACATGCTGCATTCATATCTAAAAGTTTCAGTCCAGAAGCAAAACTAGTTTCCATAACAGAAAACAGTGGTCATCATCATTAACACTGATGCAGCCATTTTTAAACTGAATGAACCACTGCCTTACTCCACCTTCATTCATTATTCTGTCTCCGTACACCTCACACATCTCCCGATGAAGTTCTCATTCGGTTTGAAGTTATTTACCAGTAAAAACCTAATCACGGAACGCACCTCACAACTTGTGTACCTCGATCAAAAATCCCACATTTCAGTAATTCACAACGAACAAATTATAAAAATTGTATGATGAAAACACAGCCAAACCTGTTGCAAATATTCAATGAATTTATTGACCGGTTTCGACCCAGCCTTAAGGGAGTCTTCTTCAGAACTAGTTAAAATATATTACATAAAACTAAAAATACTTCTCAATAAAATAGTACACTTTTGTACTAGTCACACATTAAAATATATTATCTGGCTAACCATCCAGCAGCCAGCGTGCATCACAGAGCCAGCGTCTAAACTGCCGCCCAGTTTAGATGCACGGCTCTGTGCTGCCGGATGGTTAGCCAGATAATATATTTTAATGTGCTGACTCTAGTACAAAAGTGTACTATTTTATTTAGAAGTATTTTTAGTTTTATGTAATATATTTTAACTAGTTCTGAAGAAGACTCCCTTAAGGCGGGTCGAAACCGGTCAATAAATTCATTGAATATTTGCAACTAGGTTTGGCTGTGTTTTCATCATACAATTGACGAAATACCGTTGCTGTTGATGCTGCCATGCTCAAGATTTTGAAATTGTAAAGATCACAATTCACAAGCTATGACAGCTTTATGCATACTGAGTGTAGAAACGTTTTGATGCTAAGATGGCGGCTACATCTCCACCCATCACCATGCTAGCACAAATGCAAATTACTTTCAAGATAGCCCTCATAAATCCCATGGTTCTGGTAGTATGTCTGATTTTGTAGATAGCTGTGAAACTGAAAGTATCCACAAATTAGTTTCCATTTAATATTTAATCAACTTGTTGGATTTTAATGGGGTTTTGATGAATGTCCATTGTCTTGCAACTAGAAAGTGTACCTTACACTTTGAAACGAGATAAAAAAATCTTAAAAATTAAGATAAAAATGGCTCCAAATTATTATCCATTTTTTGTTGGATGTGATTCGTGCAAGAACTACCAGTCTGATTTTGACAGTGTTTTGATTACTGTACATCCCATGGTTCCCGGATAAAGGGACATTTGATTTTGGTGGGACATCATAAAACTTAGAAATTAACATAAAAGTGTCAAATTAAAGTCAAGTTACTTCTCACAGCAAATTTTTACCAATGACATCATATTAATCATAATGCAACTGAAATATCCGAAACTGAAATCGATATTCACTTCAGGAAGACTTAGTGGTTCAGATTCAATGTTAAACTCTGCCACCATTAACAAGGGGTATTACTGGGTTAGCTTAGATGCCTATTACAGAAGACCAAGCAGCTATAAGAAACTTTGCCACTAGATCATTAAATATTATTATTTAATTACAGTTATACTAAAAAGCTACGAGTCCTCACCAGCAGAGGCATTAATGTTTCTACCAATCATTAAAAATAATTTTCAATGCACTTGTGATATTCTTCACAATGTGTTGGCTGCAAATAAGGAGTTCAAATTCTCTATGCGAGCTTCTTTTGGTGATCTGAGTTAATTTCATAATCTTTTGACTAATAAAAAAACCAAGTAAATGAAGTTAATGCAACAGCTTGTGTTACATATAAGAATTACATAAATGGCAAATACACATGTCTTTCAGTACTTTTAACCAACTGCATCCATACAGCAAACAATTCACCAACCAATTTTTATTTCTAAATAGTAGGTAGTACGGGGTGGATGGCAAACTGGGTCATTTGCCTCAAGTGGCAAAATCATGTCTGAAGGGGCGCCAAATTTACTGGAAGCAATCATTTTTTATTTTGCTCATGCACTACTGTCCCTGGTGGCAAAATAACACTGAAGGTGTGTCAATCTCAAAGCTTTTGCTGACTTGGAGAATTTGTAGATCTGTCACTAATAGTAGCTCAAATATTGTTCTTAAATGTGAACCTGATCCCAAGTTTCCAGGTCACACGTAACCAAAATGGCATAGGTTTATCATCAGATTAAAAACAAACAGCACAGACTATCAAATGATTAAATAGACTTCTACGGTCACTGTATGATAAGACTTAATTTAATGACAAGAGAGTATAATTGAAGTATTATTGCCATGTACTGTGGACTTTATAGTAATATGTACAGCATTAGAATGTTTATGCAACACACATTTGTGAGTAGGAAACTAAATATTATTCTGGAGGTCCTAATGGTCATAAAGTGATATTCTATAACTATAGTTAGAAGGAAGGATAGTTTAAGTAAAACTGCCACTCACCACAAAGGCAGATAATTAGGATTAGCAGTATAAAGGTGAATGAATATGAAATATCGTGATTAAATTTTTGAGTAAACAACAAATGTGGTGCTCAAATATTTAATACTAACCTCATGAAGACTAGTTTCAGATGGACCATTGCTGGCTGATGAGCAACTGTCACGAACACCCTGAAAGATGTTTTTCTTCAATATCTACCTCACACAATTTTTTTAAAAAAATAAGGAAAATTTGTCTAAAATTTAAAGCTGAAAGATTGAGGAAAGCTCAAAAATTAAAATCATAAGCATTTGATGTCTTGCCTAATGACCTATAATCCTCCACTACACTGCAAAAAATGATCTATCTTTGACAGAAATGAGGAAACAAAACTAAATCAAAATCTCATTTTATGATTAGGGATTTGATCAAAATTTAAACAGAAATTGGGAAAACAATGACAATACCCAAATTTTCTTTTACATAGTTCTGAACATTCAAAAACTATTTCCCTATAAATTTTTCTTTTAACCTACCATTTTTTGGTTCCCATTTGAGTTTCCCGGAGAGTTAATTTTCAGATTTCATCTATGACTCCCCTTTTCATATGTTACTTCGTATCCTTAAGAGACTATAACATTTATATATTTTAGTATGAATTTCATTGATATAAATCCTTAATCAAAATATATCTTACATTTAATTTGTCTCCTATCTGCTGGAGATCGATTCCTCTTTCATGTTCTTGAAAGGAATTATCTTTTCCTGTTTTGATGAAACCTTTTGTTTTTATTAACTCTGCAGAAGCTTCCTGGAATCTTCTCCTCTCAGTCTCAAGTTCAGCAGACAAGCGAGTTTTTTCCTGTATCAAAAATGCAGAGCTGTAATATACAAGAACTAGTTACTTCAAACATTTCAAATCAATTTTTGAGATTTCCTAAACTGATTACCTCTTTTAACAATTGCAATGTTTCTTTAGATTTTTCATTTTCTTCAAGTTTAGCTCTAAGTGCACTGCAATCACTGTGTGCCCTGTCAAGAGCAGCAGTTAATTTCTGTTTTTCTTGCAGCTCACTTTCCAGCTTTGTCTGCAAGTCTTGTAACTTTGTCTGCATCTGAAATATTATTATTAATTACACTAGACAGTTCTGCTTAAGTAAGGAACAAGTTACACTTATTAATTTCAGTTTTTTTATTGTGTTGTTCATAAATATTTTAAAACATTAAATTTTAAGAAGTATTTCTAATTTCTAGTTAAATTTCAGGACCCTTATCAACCAGCAAAAAACACAGTATTACATCCTTCTCCAATCTTTGGAAAAAAAAAAACGCGCAACATATTGTGCCATATTATATATAAAAACTCACATGCTCTCTCCCCATTTTTGATAAGAGTTTTTGAGTCATAATGAGGTCTTTCACAAAAGTATCCGACCTTCCTTCATATCTCCTGGCTAAGGTTATTCTGTGTCTTCGGGCTGTTGGCAGCCTTCGAAGTTATTCCCATTTGTTTGCGGAATATGTTCCCACTGGACTTTACATTTTTTGGAAGCAGTCCTGGAATTAATTTTTTGGAATTGCCATTAGAACATTCATCATTTTAATTTCGAGTGACTTTTCTGTTATGAAATCTATATCCTTTGAGTGGCATTTTTAATATTTGGAACAACCAAAAGTCTCAGGGAGCTATGTCAGGACTGTATGGAGGCTAACAGAGGTGTACGACTTTGTGCTATGTCAAATATTGCTGCACTAGGTTCTATGCCAGTGCTGGAGCGTTATCGTGATGAAATCCGTCTTATTTTTTGCTTTCTTTTTTTTTGGTCATGGCTCTGACGACAGCTTGCACTGAGAAGATTGATGTTTTGTTTCAGGATCATAACCATGAACCCACGATTTATCATTAGTTATAATCTTTTTAAAGTAGATTTTCATCATTATTGACATTTCCAAATTGTCCTGAGCGATTTCAAAGTGAAGGTTTTTCTACTACATCGTTAGCAATTTCAGAATGAATTTTGCTCGTATTCAAACCATTTGCAATTTTTAAGTTAAAAATCTTCCAAACATTAGTTTTTGGTATTCCAAGATATCATTATAGTTCTCACACATTTAATCGATGATCTTCAATGATCACATGTCGCACATGTTTGATATTACCCAGTGTTTCTGTCATCAAAGGCTGCCCAGAGTGTGGGTTACTATCAACAGATGTGTGGCCATCTTTGAACCATTTATACCACTCTTATGTGTGTTTTGCTCATACACTCATCCCTAAATGCAGTCTTCATCATTTCAATGGTCTCCACACAACTCTCCTCAAATTTATAGCAAGTTTTAATACAAATCGGTTCCTCCGATCTTTGTCATTTGTCATAGCAAAATGCGACAAACATACAAAACACTTTGTAAACAAATGCACACTACACATGAACTAAGACATTCCGGTGACAACTGCAACATGTAGGGAGTTCATGAAGTTTTACTATTGACTTTATACCTGGAAATTGGTGCTAAAATTGTCAGGAGCAAAGATATGAAGGAAGGTCAGATACTTTTGGGACAGACCTCATATTACAAACTATGATAAACTAATAACCTAGATGTTGATCTGAAATAAATTTTAACATAACTCCCACTAATGAAGAATGTACCCCCTGAATTAAGTCTCCTTCAGCGTATATGTGCGTTTGTTTATCTTCCAGCACCAATTGTAAATATTTTTTAATTTGGATAGTGTTGACAATTATAATAAGGAAGGATAAGAAAAAGAAAAATTTCAATGTGGTATAAGCGTTCAAGGAGAGAAAAAAAGAAAAGAAAAGAAATCAGTATGCTATGTTTTGCTGACTGTCCTGTTACGAGGTTATTGAGAAGTTACTGCACGGTATGAACAAAATACCGAATGAAGATTTTGGATTAAATATAAAACAAATCAAAACAAAAGTGATGAAATGTAGAAGAAATGATAGCAATAACAGTAGATTAAATATAAAAATATAAAAATGTGATAGGAGAAGTAAATGCTCTCCTATCTAGAAAGTAAAATTACAGCTTATGGCCAAAGGAGGAATAGCACTGGGGGGAGGGAGGGGGGGAAAGAGCCTTCATGAAAAAGAGAAATATTTTATTTAAAAAATAGATCTGGGATTCAGAAAGAACTTTTTAAAACTGTATGTGTCAAGCACAGCTCTTTCTTGTAGCAAAGCACGGACTTGAGGAATACCAGGAAAAAATTTTTAAGCATTTAAATGCAATGTTAAAGAAGGATGCTGAAAATTAAGTGGACAGATAAAGTATGAAATGAGTGTGTTTTGGAAATGATGAATCTGGAAAGAAGTTTGTGGAAGAGTCTAACCAAAAGAAGAGACACAATGGAGGATCATATTTTGACATAGAGGAATGGTTAATTTGTTAGTGGAGGGAACAGTCGAAGGAAAGAATCATAGAGGAAGACACAGATTAGAATATATGAAACGGATGGTATAGAAAGGGATGGAGAATTGCATAAAACCAGTTGAGAGACTGACGGCAGCAAAAAAGGGGGAGGGGAATAACCCATCACTCGTCACAGATGAAGATAGGAGAGAAACAGGCCATGGTACGTATACCACCTTCCTTGTCAAGAAGCCCAGTCCTTTGCAAATGAATAAGGTTTTTAAACTGAAATACTCTAAAGTATGTTTGTATTTTTGCGTTTGTTTGGCCTTCCTGCCTGCATCTGTCATGAGTTTCTTAATTTGACAACATTAAAACTTTAATATCAAAAACGCCATCATACATTCACAACTTAAAGACATGTTGTTTTAATGGTCCAACATTGCATTTGAATTTGCCCACCAACAGCAGCGGTCTACAATATGCTAGCTCAAAAACCTCTGCAAAGGTCTCATTGATGTTTTTTACTTTTTAATTCTATTAAAAAAAAATCTCTGCAAATGTCTGATTGATGGTTTTTTACTTTTTGATTGCAATTAAACTGTGTCACATATCTTTATTATGTTTAAATATCTAGTCATGTATTATGTGGCTCGCAGGCTAACATAGAATCGAAATTGTGGTCCACGGGTTAGCTTTAAATAGAAATTGTGGCTTATCTCCAAAATTGATTGGGCAGCCTTGGTTTAAACACTTCGTGACAGACGACAAATACTGGAAATAATCGCTGATGATTATTACAAATTTCTCTAACTGTCATAATACTGAGCATTACAATTATACACCAAACAAAAACATGTACTACAGAGTTTCAATGAGACAATGTCACATTTGCATAAAAAAAGAACGGAACTAAGGTTGAAACAGAAAAAGGTAACCTAGAAGTAAAATGACAATCCTTACAACAAACTGACTTTGTATAATTTGCTGAATATATGACTAATTTGTCAACCATTAATTCAAGCACTACATTTAAATAAGAAGTTGCACAAGCATAAAAGAAGATGGGGCGAGGAGCAGTTTTTTATGAATGAAATCTCATTAAGATTTTTTTTTGTCATATCTGAATAGAGGTCATCCAATCTTGAATTTTGCAGTTTACAGTAGGTGTTGCTTATGTACATTTTTATTTTATTTTTAGAAATTTTAACACAGAATGCTGATGGAATTATAATGTTACCAGCCTCCAAGGAAACTACGGCTTCTCAATCCTGCATCTGCTTAAAGATACAGAAAATTTTACCGATAATTTAATTGAGAATAAGTGTATCCTGTACACATCCGCACATTCCATATCCAATAATTGCTCTTGGCCCTATCACCAAACAACCTGAAATGCTGATATTGAAAGTGATTTTCTTCTTCTTTTAAGGAAGAGAGATTACAGATTAACCTGTGCATTTTCATTTCCCTCTTAAATAGACACTGTAAGCATCATCTACATCCATATTCTGCAACTCACTAATATTGTGGTTGCCAGTCTGTGGTTGGTTTGGATCTTTTCCTTGATCCAAAGTGCCAATTATTTTATTGCTGTTAAGTCTCCTCTATCAACATTATTTGTAGAAATACATTAAAAACCATTGCTGGCAATAGATTTCTTAACTAAAAATTTTTTTTACCCACTCTGTCACATTCATCTTCATACAACTTCAAAATAAAATAAAGTAGGATAATAATTGAACAAATTTAGATTTATGTGGGTAAATCTGCCTTTGGCATGAAAGGCTTGGGGTATCAATTTCTTTACTATGGTTCATTAACTTTTCAAGCTGTAAAACCCAAGAAATTAACATCCAACCAAAAAACAATGAAGGTCAATCAAGAAATGTCACATAGTAAGGGATATTTTGTTTTAATATAATCTGAGCTTGCTGACTTTTTGGCTCAGGAGTAACATAAATGTGGGATTTATGTAGAAAATGTTCCCAATATGTTTTGGGAGAGTTTTTGTTGGATGAAGACATATTTTGAGTTCAGAAGGTTTTTTTCTGGAGATAAGACTTTCACATACAACATTTAGACAAAAAAGATAGCAAAATGTGTCACATTACAGAGCTACAAGCTAACGAACTGACAAAGCTCATTTATGTCAATAATCGATATCCATCATAAGTACGTTGTAGTAATAAACTCTTTGAAAGCAGCAAGCAGTTGATGTATGATCGTCGCTGGTGAAGGGAGAGCGGCAACGAGATTGTCGTGTAAGTGTGGACTAGCATGTAGCAACCCTCGGCGTGTGCACACCTCCCGAGCCTCATGACTCATTTTCTCCGTCATGAATAAGGTTTAATAACCGAAATATTGAGTTTATTTGTGTGTTCGTAATATATGTTCTTCTCTCGTCGCTGCCTTCAACTTTGGTGAGTGATGAGTCATTTTCCCTTTCCTTACAATTATATTGCCTAAAGCAGTTTCCTGTTTCCTTAGTTTAATAAATATAAGCGAGGGGTAGTCACAGCAAGATTTCGTACATGGCAGTAATGTCATGATGTGCGATCAGAGGTAGGAGAAAAATGTAACAGCTTATAGGCTCATCAGTACAGCCATTTGTGGGATTTTGATGTTTGGACTTTAAATTGAAAAATATTTTTGTAACTACAGTCATTTTGAGATTAAAAGGAAATTGGAAATTTTATGAGGTAACGGAAATAACTTAAAACTTTTTTACTGTTAATATTGAAGATGATATTACTGCTGACTGTGGTAACTTGTGTGTATGGTTGTTAGTGCAAAAATTAGAAATAAGTCTTGAATTAAACCTGTAATCAATACTATTTCAGAATCAAGTACTGATACAGTCACTGACTATTGTAGATACTCGTGTGTGAGAAGTGTTAAAATAATAGTGAATAAATATAAGTGAATTAAGTAGATAAACTTTTATGATCCCTTGATGCGAGTGTGAATTTTAAGCAGACTTTTCTTAAGTAATCTGAGCGGTGATCAAAATTTTAAAGCACCTTATCACCACAGTTATATTTTGGACAACTACAGAAACAATCAAGTGCCATTAATGTTTAGTAATAACCAACACAAAACTAACTGTAACAAACAGAATTTAGCAATTACAATATTAAACCCCGAATCACAGAAGAAACACAATGGACAAACAATATACCCAGTCAAAATTCTTTTACAACTGACAGTGTGCATTGAAAATGTTTTATATTTCTTATTACTACTCTTTTCTGAAAAATAAAGTCAACAAAGAACTTTCCATACTGAACATGAATTGCAGAATAACACACATGAAAACATGCTTAAATATAAAAAAACCTAATTTACTGTAAAATATTGAATGAGGTGGTTAATTACTGGTTCAAAACACAGCAGTTTTGAATTAATTACTAATCTGCATATTCAGACACGTTTGTACAAAAAAAGGACTAAATACACAAAACTTCATTAAAAATTGATATTTTTTTATAGAATAAACATAAAACAGTCAGTTATTAACATGCCAGGTCAGTTGCTTCATATATTAAGATCCTTAAAGAAAACCCACAGAACACAAATCACTTACTTTCAAGTAAACACTACATCTACATTGCAAAAATACACACAAAAGCAAACAACAAACAAATGATTAAACAAGACTTACCAACAATGAAACAGCTGATACTGCATACTTAGGCCATGTGTCGAAGGAAAAGCAGTGGAGGCAAGAAGGGTGGAAGAAAAATAAAAAACAAACAATTAACTTTCAGACACTAATCCTGTATGTAATCAATAAAACTCTATTACAGCACTTAAACAAGTAAACTTGTTTAGCTTGCAACTTGGTGCAATTGCCCAACACCTTGATAATCAGAAGAAATTGTTTAGTAATGTGACTAAACTCTGTATCAAATATCACCAAGTTTGGGGAAAAGGGGTGGGGGGGGGGGGAAGAAAAGTAGAAGAAGAGGGATAAGAAGACAACATTCACCACAATAAACAGAAAGACTAAATAACTGTTCCTCAAATGGGTATTTGCAGTGTACTTGGCTGAGCATAAATGAACATGTGTGTGTTGGAAGTGAAGATACATTGGAAAGACAAAGTTTATGACTATTCCATCAAGTGGAAAAAATTTTCTAAAAAAAATTACGATTCATACTTGCTCCTACTAAGAAAGTAACCAGGCACTCACAAGTTGTTTTGGAAATGCATTAAATTAAAGCTTGAAAACCTGACTTGCAGAGTCCAGCCTTGATTCAAGTTTATCATCAAACTGTCCCCACATTAAAATTTTGATCACTTAAAATACCAACCAAAGAGGAGAGAGAGAGAGAGAGAGAGAGAGAGAGAGAGAGAGAGAGAGAGAGAGAACAGAAAAAGTAAACAATATAGATGTTAAGATGTTTAAATTATACTGGAAATTTTGTTTATATAAAAAATATAATAAAATAACACTATGCAACTAAATTATCTGAAACATTGAGCAATGATAAGAATGAATGAGGCAAAGAACAAGATTAATTGTGAAGGGAAAGTATGAGGATATGAAATGACAAAGCATATTTCCAAATGTTAATTGAAAAATAAAAAAGAAACAACAACAAATGAACACTAGCTCACTGTAGACACAAATGTTTTTAAGCAGATTTACCAACTACCGTGCTTTTTAAATGTAAGCCAGGATAGCTAGCATGCAAAAGCAATGAGACAGAACACACGCACAAACATGCTTCACTGCAAGGCATACCTCACTCATGATCACGGGAAGAGATTTTTCAATACAGCTAAATGCAAACTCCACTCCACATACCTCTGGCGCAGCCTGCAGGAAAAAAATCCAAACCATTTCCTCTTTTTCTCCTTAAAGGAGCTACTTTACATCCCCTCCTTTCACACATTTCAAGGAAAAACTACTAAGTAAATGATTAAGAAATGTAAGTGATATAAAATAAAATACAACTCCAATATCTTCCAAATCTGTTACATCAGCTTTATTAATCAGATCAAAAGGTGAGCATTATTTAGAATGTGTTTAACTAAAAGCATAAAGGCATAATAGTCTACACCAACCATTTAATATAATAGACTATAAGGCTGTTTTAGTATTTTAGTTCAAACAACAAAGCAAAAATCAATTTCATCAAATTTATTAAACTGGTCTGTGATGGAACAACTTTACGTCAACAGAAACAGTAGTACAAATAAGATATTCAAACTAAAAAATATCATTTGAGGATTAAAAATCCTTTCAAAAGTATATAGTAATAAAGACTATGACATTAATAAAAGATTTAACTTGAAGGGACCGGGGGGAGGGGAATCTGTATCGAGCAACTTTTGCAAAAATTACTGGAACACCAGAAACTGTGTGTGAATGAGATGTGGACTTCATGATTTACTGGTGTTAATTATTTATTCACTGCCAGAAATTTCTCAAATACTCCGGCCAGAACAAGTTCTAATTTGTTTTTAATCAGTAAAATACCCTTTCACTTCTGCTAATTCATAATCTGAATGCAGGGTTCTTACAAAGGATTGTCAGAGTTTCAAAAAATCAGTGCATAAGGTACAATCGATACAGAAATGTGACTTGCCTTATTACACATTTTCCATGTATTACATATCTACACTCTTAAAACCCAGTGCCACTCTGCATAAATCTACAACATAGTTCATTTCTCCACACATGTAATGCAGCATGTTGACAGTCATGTTTACAAAAGTGGTTTTAATAAGAGCCTTCAGATCAGATACAGTCGTTAGTACAGATGGGCACAGAGTTGATCCTAAAGGTAATGTTAAAAAGGAAGTCCACTAAATGAGGTGACCAAAATGAATGCTTGATCACTGCTGATCCCGCATCTGACCCATTGGTATGATAAATGTTGCTTTAAAAATGTCCTAACCTCCAGATCCTTGATGCCAGCCGACGGGGTCCAATCTTTGCCGAGTTGCTTTTTGTAAGTAACGGATTTCTACTAAGCCAGTTTAGGTGGCGACTTCTAGCTTACATCACCTGAAGGTTTCCACACCAGATGAAGACAGCAGAGCCAGCTGTCGAAACGTTGTGATTTTATGATACTATCCGGCTGAACACCCCTGAAGCTTATAATTGGACATTAATACTTTGTTAGTTTCCTACGAAGTATATTTGTATTTCTAGCACTATTCATATTCACCAACTTCCTCCTCCCCTCTACTTCTGATGTTTCTGCACAATGCTGGTTTCGTTAAATAAAACTGAATTTCCACTGACGAGTGAATATATCCTTATCTTAAAAAAAAATTAATTCAATTGCGACTGAACACACATGCTAAGGCAATTTCCCTGGTCGCTTACTTATCTCCTTTTTTTTACTATGTTTGAGAATAAGATGAACTGCAGCAGACCTGCTCAAGTAGTCATTTTTTAAATGCCTGACAAATCCATTACGTCTCTCCTTTGTGTGTCTCATTTCTCCAACATTTACTTGGTCACAACTTCAGGGAATTTGATAGATGCCGAGCATTTGCAAATGTTCCCTCCTATCTTTGACACTTTTAAGGATGCTGGATATCTTCTTGGGAGCCCTGCTTATGGGATGACTGTTTTTTAAGCAGGCAAACAATATTATACATCACTCGCAGGGTGTATAGCAGAATGGCAGTAATTTCCAGCAATTTTGTTCTTTCAATTCAGCTTCCAACATCAATTTCAATTTTCTTAGAAATCATCAAAAGATGATTAGAAGAAAATGAAATTTTAGTAAGCTTTGATATCATGTCACCTTTTTATTTTATTAATGTGCCAATAGCTAAAGCTATAAGGGTAATCAGGGAGTGATTAGAAACCTACAAGATTCCAAAGGAATGGGTTTCACTAAACGAGTTCTACCTAAAAGCAAATTTCTTTCAGTACAGGAACCACTTATATAAACAGAAGAGAGGAGCGGCTATATTATTCCGAACTGCCACCCAAGTCTATGGGCACTCGTCATACTTTTGGGGGTGACAGATTGGTCACCTGCTTAAAAAGAAGAGCATGCAGATTACATATAGGGCTTCGAAGAAGATATCCAGCATCCTTACAAGTGTCAAAGATAGGAGGGACCATTTGAAAACACTTGGCATGTATCACATTCCCTGTATTTTCAACCACTATAGAAACAAAATGCATCACACAGGAGACAAACATTTATTAGTCAATCAAGCTACTGTCAAAATTTCAGATCAATAGGCATTTTTTGAGTCACTAAAGATGTAAGTATGGAGAAATAAGACATGCAGGGGCCAAAAGGAAAGATCACCAGAGTTAAGAACCACATGGTCCATAGAGGCCAAAATGGAAAAGAAGAAGAATATGACTTTTAAGAAACAAAGGTATTATAAAGCATGAATGATAGGTTAGCCATATGAATATAACAACTGCTTACCAATGTTGTAAGCAGCTGTGATGTTGAAACATTGAAAAACATACATATTGAGCACTGAAATTTTTATATATTTTTTATACCTCCTTCAACAATTTAATTTAATTGTAATGGAGCACATGCTCCGGTGGCAATTTCCCTACTCACCCAACTTCCCCCTATCCTGCACCCACCTACATTTGCCCTCTACAAATTTCAACTTTAAATTCTTTTAACATTTTCGGTAAGTTATTCCCCTGGGTAACTCATTTCAATCCCTGACACCCTTACCTAAAAAAGAAAATCTTTCCACACCCTTGTGCCTGAAATCGAGTGCCAGCTTGTGGTCATGTTCATCTTTTCTCTTCCATGAACTACTTTTCATACCTACTGCAATATCTTTCCACGCCTCATCGCCAGTATACGCCCTGTACACTCCCATCACCCTCCTCATCTTCCTCCTATCTTGCAATGAATTCCATTCCAGCTCCTTTATCATATCTGTCACTGATTGCATTCTGCGATAATTTCCAGAAACAAATCTAGCAGCCCTTCTTTGCACCTTCTCCAACTCCTGTATTTGATACTCAAAATGTGGGTCCAATACTTGAACAACGGTCGGACCAAAGTTTTGCAACCCAATTCCTTTACTTCTCTCGTGCATCCCCTCATCACTCTCTCCAACAAGTGCAGAATTTTGAAACCTTTTCCTACCACCTGTCCAATGTGTCCTGCCCATTTAAGCTTGTTATCAAATGTAATGCCAAGATATTTACATTTCAAGTCTTCAGCAAGCAATTCAATCCCCACCTTATATTCATAATCAACCTTTTGTTTTTTATTTGTGTATCTAATTAGCTGACTCTTCTTTGCATTTGTCTTCATCCCATGTTTACCAACCCAACTAGATATCCTGTCCAGATCACCCTGCAAATGTTTACAGTCCTCTATCGTTTTGATCCTTTTATGCAGCATTATGTCATCTGCAAACAATCTAATTTCAGACAGTAAACAATCAACACAATTATTCATCAGAACAATGAATAGCAATGGTCCCAATACGCTCGTCTGCGGCACTCCCATTTTTACTTCCACTTCCTTTGATACCGCATTTCCTACTCTAACTTTGGTTTCTACCTTTTAAAAATTCTTCTACCCGGCAAATCACTTTCTCACCCACTCCAATTGTTTTTACCTTATTTACTACCATTTTATGGCTTACTCTTTCAAACGCCTTTGAAAGAACTAGTGCTACAATATCAATTTAGCCTCCCTTGTCCATTTCATCTGAAATGTCTTGCATATATCCCACCAACTGAGATTTGCATGAATAGCCTTGCCTGAACCCATGTTGGCTACTTGAAAACCACTTACGTTTCTCACATACATTTCTGATGCGGTTGCATATCAATCTTTCCATTAATTTACCTACCACTGAAGTCAAACTGATTGGCCTATAATTTTCGACTATTTCTCACCCCTCCTTTATGTAACGGTACTACTATCACACTTTTCCAGTCTTGTGGTAAGCAGCAAGTATCCAGACTCAATTTAAATAATATTTCAAGATAAGGTACAATGTCACATCCGGTTATCTTTAAGATATCTGTAGTAATATTATCTACACCAGCCCCTTTTTGTTTTTTCAGCTTGCTTATTTCCTTCATGATTTCTTCAGGATGAGTTTAATTTTTTTTACTATCTTCATTTCTAATTATATTGTTAACCTCGTTCTCCGAATTAGACCTTCCCGTTTCTGATTCATTGTCGCTAATGCTCTCACTAAACCAGTAACTTAAAATCTCTGCCTTTTTCAAATCCTCAGTAACTTTTCTCCATCCTTATCTATAAGCGTCTCTACACTCTCCCTTCCCCTCAGTTTCCTGATATAGCCATAAATTTCTAGATGCATCAGTCAGTGGTCCTCCTGCACTGACAATACTCTTCATAAACCCATCTTTAGCCACTTTCTTTGCTGTTATTAAGTCCTTGTTTAGTTGTTTCAAATATTCCCTACTACCCTGCTGTCTCTTAACTCCGTTAGGTTCTGTTCGTACCAACCTCTTTAACCTTCTCACTTTCCTATTATAGTACACAGGTTCTCTACTTCTCTTTATATTCTGCTTTGGAATGAATTTTTCTTCCACCTTTCTCATTATCTCCTTGAACTCTTCCCACCTTGACTCTACTGTACTTGTGCCTTCCTTCCATTTGCTGAAACGTTCTCTGAAATATCTCTTCAAATTTGAAATCTGTGCCTTTTTATAATTGTACCTATTTTCCCCTTCAATTTTGGCTACTGGTTCACTGAATCTTCTAATATCCATCAGAACTGCTTCATGATCACTTATTCCTTCCATTACTTGACACCCCACAAGGTTATAATCAGGCTTTATTAGGAATAAATCCAAAATATTTTGTCCCCTAGTGTTTTGCTCAACCACTTGTGTAAATCCTCCTTCCCTTATTAAGGTATTTGCAAATCTTTGTTCCCATGTGTTATTTATCTTATGTCCTTCCCAGTTTACACCTGGTAAATTTAAATCCCCACCAATAAAAATCATTCTATTCTCACTTCTGAAATCTGAGTATGAATTTAATTTCTCCCCCAAGAGCCTCATCTTCATCTGTCATTCTTCCACTGCAGTAAGCAGCCAACACCCCAATTTTTTCTTTTTTATTACCCCAGAAATCTACCCCAAGTAACTCATGGTCTTGATCTATGAATGCCAGTGAACTGTGGTAGTTTTTGATAACTAGTATGAAGACTCCTCCACCAATTGCTCCTCTATCTCTGCGGTACACTCTAACCATTAGGAAAAACCTCACCGTCTAGTACGCCTTCTTTCAACCAACTCCCTACCCCAATTATTACTTGTTGGTTCATGTATCTCTGTTAAGTTTGCAAATTTGATTACTTTGTTCATTATACTTCTACAGTTTACCATTAACACCCTTATTATCAGCTTTACATTTCCAGCATTTATCTCCTCTTCCCAGTTTTACCCCAGCCAGTTATTGTTTCAGCAACTTCATCTATTTCTTTAACATCTATGATCTTTCTCATTGTGGATCTGCAATCAGTATCACTTTGATCATCTATTTCTATCCCTTCACCAGCAGCCCCTAACCTAAAAAAGGCACAGTCCTGACCCCATCATCACTAGAAATGGGCTCCCTTACTGCTTTAGCTAACAACTCAGAACGTACTCCCTTCCCAATGAGAAACTGCCTAACGGTGGGTGGCAGACATGAACTCAAAAGATGTAATTTTCAGGTCTTAGCCCTTCATCAACAAGAGAATATTGCTGAGGCTTGGTGGCGTAATTCCTTTTTGCTACTTAGCACCTATTATTTAAACCAACCATATACCAGTCCTGCTCACACAATACTAGGTAGGCCTCAAATCCTTCAATAGATTCCTATGGCAGGGTTATAATTTCCTGCAAACCTGCCCAGAAAAGAGATACATTCTTCCCAAAATCCTCACTGCCCCTCCCAGAACTTGATTCAGCAGGTCTCCTAACTTCAGTCAACTCCTATGCCTTGTCCCAAGTCAGGCCCAAGGTTCTTTCCCATGAAATAGACCCTCCTGCAAGATGTGCAACAATCATCCCACCTCCACTTTCACCAACTCTGTCACTTGGGAAAGCTTTCCGATCATAGGACACGCCACCTGTGAAATCTTACTTACATAAATTTGAACACCATTCCACTAGACTTAAGAATGAATGGCCAACAGACAATATTCAAATCTAATCCAAAGCTCCCAGTAGCTGCCCATTTCATATCCCATGGCACCAATAATTTCAATTATTGTTTCACTGTCTGTGCTATCAAGAGTCATCTCAAATAGCAGCGGCTCAACTGAACTCAGAATGTGGGTATGGTCCTACCATTACAAACTGGGCACAAGGAAACTACGTGGTCTCAATTTGAAATAATACCCAGTCATTATACATTTTTGTATCTCTCTACATCCTCTCCTTGCCTCCATCTCCACTATCTAAATTAAACCACCATTAACCAGAGGTGATGTTTAACTTCATAGATTCTTTGGTATAATATTTTATTTATTTATTTTTACGTATTTAAATTTTTGTTACGATTTTATTATATTATTTTGCTTTTTTTTCCCCACCAAATATTAGTTTTGATATTTTGCAATGCTCAGGTATTAGTTTAAATCACTACTCTTCTCCCTATACACTTTTTGAATTTACCCCCACCATGTACCAGGAAACCAGTCCTCCTCAAGTTGGCAAAGCGATAAAATCCGAAAATTTCTGCATTATTTGTCTGTTTTATTTGTTCACACCACACATCTAAGGTAAGTGGTGGTTCATTTACCTGTCCTAATTTGTGATTCCTTTTCACTACTTAGTGCCTATTATTTCATTGTTACTATATATATTTAAGCTAGGGATTGTGGGTATACCAGGGTGAGGAAAGTGATTATTACAACTGAGGCCTAAGGGAGAAAAGATGAGGATTGCTATCCAGTACTGGTAGGCTAATTCCCACTTCCAGTGTTCAAACGAGGACGTGGTATCAGGAAGTTCTCTGATGTCTCTAACTATGAAACTATTACTGATGTCACAAGAATTGTGAGAGCTGGCACAGATAGTAACAGGGTGATATAGATTTTTCGTTCGTTGTGAGGTCAATGTAAGAACTCTGGCAATGGAGGCAGGTGAACTGATGTATGAGATGGGACATCATGAGTTTAGTCAAAGGATAATTAAGGGATATTAGGGTTTGTGTCGCGCTGTTATAGTAAAGGATTCCTGATTGGAGCAGACGTGTGTGCCTCAGATGGCTTGGCTGCGGGGGAGGAAGAGTTGAGTTATATAGATGACAGCTATCAAAAAGGAGACAATATGACCAGTTTATTGTGGACAGAGTTGTGTAATTGGCCATGATGAAAAGAGACGTCTATGTCAAGAAATGTAATGTTGCAGAGTACAGCCATACGAAGGGAGTGGATGCTGTTAAGAGTTTATGAAGTCAAGGAGGAGGTTTTCATTAAAAGTGAGATCATAAAAATGTCATCTATATATCTGTGTCGCATCGTGGGTTGAATAGATTCTTCTACCCTGCCCAGGAAAATATTGCCATAGGAGGATGCCATGCAAATACCCATGGCAAATACCAAACCTGATGGAATATGTGGGACTGGATTTTTGTTTTTTGTTTGTTAGGATGAAGTGGGCAAATGAAATTACGAAGACAGTGTTAGGGAGTGTGTGTAGGGGGCACATACCAGGGTAGTGTTCAAGGGTAGTAAGGAGCTGGCAATTGGGAATGTTGGTCGAAGGCAAGATGACATCTATGACGACCAAGGAGGAATCTGCAGGGAGAACTATTGACGTATGGTTTAAGAAGTGGGGAATATCCCTAACATACAATAATTGGGCAGAAGGTTGTGGGCACTGGTCCAGGAAATATGCTCAAATGGAAGCATGTCCAGGATTATCCTCTTATGTATATAAGGCAGAAGGTACTTGGAAGGAAAATGGAATGTTGAAAGACATTGCAAGGGACCTCAAACATTGAAGAAAGGATGGATTTTCAGGCAGTTTGAGTTAAGAGGAATCAGTGGTGAGAAGTCAATATGTAGGTGCCCATAAGCTTTGTGAGGGCTTCAGCCATGGAATCAGTCCGATCCAAGACCATAGTGGTAGAGCCCTATCCAGCTATGAGAATTACAATGTTTTAATTTTTTAAAGTTCTTCATGGACTGCTATTGGTGTGATTATAGTTATTGAAGTAGAGTGGATTGAATTTAGGGAGGAAGGAAATGTGAGGGTCGAGATGAATTTTTGGAAAAGGGGACATTTTTGGCGAGGTAGATTTAACTGGGATGGGAGGTAGGAATTGTCTGAGGTTGCGTTCCAGGTTTATCACATCAGTTCTCACCCGTCTGTACTGTATTAAAATAATACTACTAGCAGAAGGTGCTGCAGAATGAAAGTGCCCCCCCCCTCCCAATAAGAGTACCTGGGCAAAATGAGACACTTGGAAAGAACGGCTAGCTGAGGTTCCGAAAGAGTCACAACTGGGATTTTGGATTTCTCCAAAATTTGGTATTTTTTTGTGCTTGTGCAGAGTTTTTTCATTGCTGCCGACTTCCTCCATTCAACTTTGGTGAATGGTGGGTACATTTTATCTTTACTTCCAGAAATTATGATAGAAGTAAAGTTACTTTATTTTACTACTACACTGTACTGATATGAAAATGAATCTTCTATAAACCAACAAGGATGCAAAAAAGGTTAAAAACATGCTACTCAATTGTGAAAAAAGAAAAAAAATTATAAATACCTCTTCAGCCCCAGCAGCTCCTTCCAGAGAAGCCACTAGTTTATCACGTTCCTCTTGAAGAAGTTCCAACTCACTTTCCTTCTGCTGAAGCTGCTGTCGCCATCGTGCTTCCTCCTGTTCAATGTGGTTCTGGAGTTTGTTCAACATACCCTCCTGTAATAAAGATTTTGTTATAGTGGTATTTGAAGTAAATTAAATGAAGCAGAACATTTTTATATATAATTCTACTCATTGCAACAATGATGTTGAATGGAAGATAATGGCCATATATACAACTACACAGTTGTAGATCAAATCAATGCTTTTGAACATATTCAAGCTCAATACAAAATTATTGTGGTGTTATTTCACAGTTGCTGGAACTGTGAACCTACCACTTTCAACCAGAGATCGAACTGCAATTCCAATAGAGGATTTCCTGCGAAGAAGGTCCTCCTACAATGGCAAACACAGTTCTGTCAGCAGGAAAAGTCATGGTGACCATTTTGAGATATTGAAGAGGTTTGATCACAGATTGCATAGAAAAGATTAAAACAATCGCATATTCATATTATCCCGTATTAATGAATCAATTTCACAAGGATTTGTTGAAGAAATGACTGATTTGTTGAAGAAAAAGATTCTTTCATCACCACATTGTGTCTGCACACAAAAAGCAATACTAAGCAAATATTGGGATGGCTAAATTTGTAGAATTGCTCTACGAGTTGCAAACTCATCCACCCTATTTCTCCAGATTTGGCTCTGAGTAAGTCCTTGCTCCTCAGAAATCTCAAGAATTGGCTTGGTGGCAGGAGGTCATGTCCAATGAAGATATGGCAGAAACAACTTATATTAGAAATTTTGAAAAACCACAGTTTTTTGGAAGACGTAAAAAATATTGGAATAACATTGGGCTAAGTCCATTCAACAGAGGAGACTTGAGAAATAAAGGCGATAAAAAAAAAAAATAATAATTTCTTCAGTAAAGTCACAGCCTCATCAATACACCCTTGCACACATGCATGTGCGCACACACTTTTCAGGGGGCGCACTCTCTCTCTCCACTCACACACACACACACACACACACACACACACACACACACACACACACACACACACTTGTCAGGTGCCTCTCTCTCTCCTCCCAAATATGTAGGGACGAGAACAGTGGAGTGAGAGTGTGGATGAATGACCTTGAGCCACCTTATCAAAATGATAGTTCAAGTAATCCTACTGCTTATATGGTGAAATTAATCATTTCGGTTTCTCTAATGTTCACTCAACATACATGTTCTTTTAAAACATTTACACCTATTTAGTATTGTTAATGTGTGGTGACCTGTTGACAGCAGTGGTAGAAATGGGTCCTATCATTGTCCTTGTTTAAATTTGATCACCACAACTTATTTTCTCTCAAACAAACCTAATAATTACACAACTAACTATCTTAATTCCAACAAAGGCCAATAAATTTGTTTACCTAAGCTGAAGATGGGAGAAATGCAATAATACAAAAAAGATACACACAACATTCCAAGTAACACAATGAACTAAAATAGTTCATATTTTTGTTAATCTAATTTTTTTGTCATTACAATCATTCTTGCCTAAAGGTTTGTAAATACTGGTTCTATCCTGCTTTGAATTTATATTTACCTTTAACATTATTAGTCATTATGTTTTAAGTACTACTGTCATTTCATAATATATATTTCAAGCTGGGCTTGGAATGAAAGCTTTGCTTCAACATTGGTACACTGATGTCTGTGCAAGTTTTCTAGAGTCTACTTGAGTATTTAGGTACTGCTTTAATTTATTTTCTATACAAGATTCCATGAAATGCTTGTTTTTTTAACCAACTTGTGACTACAATTTTTCAATATTTATCTGTACAAGGTATGCATAATAGTTATTACGGTTACTGCAGTGGTATGTACCAATTCATTACAATACAGCAATTAATACTGTTTACATTAAAAAACTGGAAATAATGTTCTTGGCTTGTAATTAT
Source organism: Vandiemenella viatica (assembly GCA_031002005.1). Taxonomy (NCBI): domain Eukaryota; kingdom Metazoa; phylum Arthropoda; class Insecta; order Orthoptera; family Morabidae; genus Vandiemenella; species Vandiemenella viatica. Next base: position 43,701,116 of record JARYHS010011408.1, read on the forward strand.
ATTACTCACTGTATCATCAATAATATTCTTGTAATGAGCAACAAGTGCAGTCAACTGCAAATTTTGTTTCTCAAGCTCTGTAATCACAGTTTGGTTTCCTGAGGCTAAGTCATGATCTAACTCCTGACTGCGTGCCTGTAACTGACTAATAAGACTGCTTGCTTCCTTTTCAAATTTTTCTATCCACCTTTCTTGAACCTGAAATACACAAAAATTTACACTTAAAAAAATACAATCTGTCAGAGAGCAAGGTAAAGAAGAACACAAAAAATATACAATGAAAAAATTAAAAATTCTCACAATAAACTGCACAGTAAAGGAGAGGTCCTCACCACTGCAACCCTATGGTGGTAAAGCTTCCTACACAATGTGGGGATGGTGAAGCTGATGACAGTGGGATGCTTACTGCACAGTGTGGTTTGTTGTGAGGAAATGACAATGAGACTGTCTTACTGAATGTTGAGAGAGCTGTCTGTGTGACCAGGTATTGGATAAGGGTTATGGGTCTACTAAAGCCAATTCTTGGGGGTTAAGATTTTTGGAAAGCAGGAATCTCTGTTGAGGGCAGGTTTTCAGGAAATTGTATCCATGTTCCAGAATAGGATTCATTAATTCAAAGATAAACTGCATTGCTCAGACTGTCATTAATCTAGTTATTCCAGTGTGCAGCTGTTGGGCTGTGCTGAATATAAAAACTTAAATAAGACTTCAGTTTCATTTACTAAATTCACAGATCTGCTTCATAAACTAGTCTGAACACTAATCAATTAACCATGATAAATGGTAAGAGGTAACAATGTCTATACAAAATCCTGACGATCTGTTGCCGAACATGCTACTGCATACTGCAGAGGCAAATTCTTTTTTTACCATTCATTTTTTAAGGGCTTTCCTTTGAAGAGGTGATAGGAACTGGTCTACCAGTAGATGGTCTCAATTGTCCTCTGCACCTCTCTTCACTCCCCATCTAATCCAAAAATTCTGGTTTTCATTCCTTTCTTTTCTGTGGACTATTTTAACAGCTCAATTCTATTGTGTTACATAGGAAGGAAAGGGTGACCCGAAGCATAATGGGATGAGGAATACTCACGAAAACGCATACAACACTAATGTAGAATTTCTACAATTCCTCGCGTTTTTCTGTGTTGACACACCCTCTGATATCATAAGTTATGGCCTCCTCTCTCCTTAACATTGTCATTATGTTAGACGACCCGTGAGAAAATTTCGTGAATTAAATATGATGAATAGTGAGGTTGAATGCTTGTAATATAATTAAAAGTACAACAGTACTTTTGTAGCAAATATTTATTTGTTTAGTTTAAAAGGTACGCATCAAAAAACTTACAACATATTACGAAACAGTTATGAAAATTTAAAACACTCTGTATGTGCAACAAACTGTCACTAACCTTAACAGAATACAACCAACTTGAACAAAATTCACACAGCATATAAACATCTCTGTGATGTTTACATTGTAATTGTATAGAAAAACAAAAATGTTTCCTTATGTTGTGGCTGAACAAGGATTTTAGGATATAATTCTATGAAAAGTTAATACTGGTAGGTAAAAGTGATTGCAAGTAGCAGAGTTGAAACCAGGGCACATTACAACACAGAATTAAACAAGTTAGAGACTGTGGGATGTAAATAAGGAGGGTAGCAATGCCTTCAAAGTAGAATGGATGGCCAGCGAAATTAGAAGTTAGCACAATGTCATGTGGATAGAGCTGGGAGGATAGGGGTGCCCTCCTATGAAAGTCAAGGAGGGGAGGATGACACAAAACTGGACTGCAGGGGCTGAAGATGGATCAGCTGGGCAGATCATATTACTAATGTTTCAGGAAAACTACCACATTCAAAAATTACTGGCCGAAGAAAAGAACATAATAAATGAATACTCGTACCTGACGGACCCAACACTATACACAGTACTTAAAACGAAATAAATAAACAACCATCTACCACAAAAAGACACAGGCAATAATAATAATCATATATATTATTTCTATAAGGTATTTTTTTGTCACAAGCCTATATCTTCCTTCATACTTAACCGAAATCAATGAATGAGGTGTCATTTTAAAGCTTATGGTCTCCACTTTGGTTAAATCGTATTTTAAGCAAGAAAGTTTTCGGAATTCGACCCTTAAAGGGCAAAAATGTAAATTTTTCTAAACTGCTGTTTTCTGTGTTACGAGTCAGTTATCTCCCTGGATACCTATCTGAAACCGTTTTATGAAGTATCGTTTTAAAGATTAAGATTCCGCTTTAGTGACATCATATACTAAGCCAGAAAGTTTTCGGAATTCGACCCTTAAAGGGCAAAAGTATCAATATTTTTGCAATGCGTTTTTGTGTCACGAGCGATTTATCTCCCTAACCGATATAGATAAATGAGGTATCATATTAAAGAATAAGGTCTCCGCCATGGTAACATTATATTTTAAGAAAGAAATTATTCGTAATTCGACCCTTATAGGGCAAAAATGTCACTTTTTCTAAAATGCATTTTTTGTATCTCAAGCCATTTATCTCCCTGGATATCTAACCAAAATCGATAAATGAGGTAGGATTATGAGGAGTAATGTCTCAGCTTTTTGACATCATATTTTAAGAAAGAATGTTTTTGGAATTCAACCCTTAAAGGAAAAAAGTATAAATTTTTCTATGTCCGATTTTTGTGTCACGGGCGATTTATCTCCCTTGATATCTAACCGATATAGATAAATGAGGTATCATATTAAAGAATAAGGTCTCCGCCGTGGTATCATTATATTTTAACAAAGGAATTTTTCGTAATTCGACCGTTAAAAGGCAAAAAAGTCAATTTTTCTAAAATGCGTTTTTTGTGTCTCGAGCCACTTATCTCACTTGATATCTATCAAAAATCGATAAATCAAGTACGATTGTGAGGAATAATGTCTCAGCTTTGCTAACATCATATTTTAAGAAAGAAGTGTTTGGAATTCAACTATTAAAGGGAAAAAGTATAAATTGCTCTACAACGTATTTTTGTGTCACGAGCCTTATATTTCCCTTGATATCTAATCGATATAGATAAATGACATATCGTATTAAAGACTAAGGTTTCCGCCGTGGTAACATTATATTCTAAGAAAGGAATTTTTCGTAATTCGACCCATAAAGCGCAAAAATGTCAATATTTCTAAAATACGTTTTTCATGTTTCGAGCCATTTATCTCCCTGGATTTCTAACCAAAATCGATAAATGAAGTAGGAGTATGATGAGTAATGACTGAACTTGGTGACATTATATTCAACCTCACTATTCATCGCATTTTATTCGCGATATTTTCGCACGGGTCGTCTAGTAATACACTAAACACACCAAACTAAGCACAGAGACATATTTAAAAGAGCGCCACCCACCGAATAATAACAGAAGCCAAATGATAAACATGCAGCTCAGCGATGTACACTAAACAAATGTAAGCCATCAAAAATCAGTATCTATAGTGCAGTGAAAGTGACAAAATTACTCATAAAGATGCAACAAATACCTGTAACGCAAAATATACAAATGATGCTGAAACACGGTACAATTACAAGCCAATGTGAACATGTAAAAATATAAGTACGCTTTTATCTGTATATATCATAATTTTCTTGTGTAAATTGCAATATAGAAAAAATTTAACTAACAGCCAGAATCTTGGAAAATGCTTCAGAGAATGAAGTGAAACACGTACGAAAAATAAAAACAACATATTCAATTGCATTGGCGCAAATATTATTAATAAACAATTGATTCTTTCTTAATATATGATTGTGACAGAACAGAATAATTTCATAAGAATATCATAGTTTTGTGCCATGAAATTAAACAAAAAATGATATATTTACTCCTATAGCAAGGAAATGTAAGTTGCCATGGCGATAAGAGAGATCAAGTGATAGCTAGAGGTTAGCGACGTACAGACCGAACGGTGGCTTTGTTACCAGTTCACTGCTTAAGAACTTTGCATTCTTCGGATACTTTAAGACCGATGTAGTTCCTAGAAGAATAAGAATTGGGAACAATAAATGTTAATCTGTTAAAAGCGTAGAACTGAGTTATTTATAATTATAACATCAGGCGCGCGACATGGCGACGTGTAGATGACTCGGCAGTGAAAAAAGTGTATCAACCAAAGCAACTTGGCTACGGAAGGAAAAGCATTTAACAGATACGACGAAGATTCGACAACGCCGCTAGAAGAATCGCTGGAATTTATGACGACGAGAACAACCGATATAATTATTTTCATCTCTGGCTGTTGAAGCATATCTATGACGAACATCTGGTTGCGGATAACAGACACGACGAAGCTACAGTCTTTGGAGTAAACATCTGTCTGCGGTTGCCGAGATTTGTTTACGAATCTTTCATTTAAGTTAAGTATATGTTTATTAGGCGTTACCAGTGGAGCGTCCTGACGTAAATGACTATAAAATACCTTCCAAAAGTGAAGCTTTGTAGTTATTTCATGGTTACGAACTTTTGAAGTCGGAATATTTACTAACTTTGGAGTTGAATAGAACTTGTTAAATCATTTCATTTCTTGCTCTTTTGGTATGTTTTAATTATACTGAACACTCGCGTGCCTTATTCAAACGGTACTATTTGATAAATAGTGGGTAACTCTCTGACTAAGATCGTACTTTCTTCCTGTTGTAATTACGAGAATTACTTATTTATTTTTTCGCAGCAACTTTTCTCAGTCCCTGAATATTAATCTACCTGTCTCTCTGGTTCTTCAACATGGAGAGAGGATTAACTGGTGAATTATCGCCGGTAAAAGAGGTTATCTCACATACAGAATCCAATCTTCCTACTAACATAATGTCAGATGTAAACCTTCCCACCAACAGCATTATGCTGAATAGTCCGGATAGGGATTCTTTGAACATGACTCAATTTTCTACATCCACTCCTAGCGAAGATTTTCTGGTATTTTCTAATCAATCTCAGCCAAATGAAAGGCTTGAACAAACACCCTGTACCAGCACACATACCAACAAACCTTCCACAGATGAGCTCCTTGTCCTATTGATTTCAAAAATGGATAGTTGCAATGCACAGATAAAGGACCAAATTTCAAAACTAGATAGTCGAAATGCACTGATAAAGGACCTAAAAGACAGTTTCACTACACAGATAAAGGACCTAACAGACAGTCTAACTGCACAGTTACAAACTCAAACCACACTTCTTTCAGAATTAAATGACAGCCAAACTTAACAAATTTTGTATGTAGAAAATACCCTTGGAGAAAAAATAAACAGTGGGAAAGATGTTATTGATAAAAGGCAGACAATTTCAATCACATTGTCTGGTATTGCTCATATTGAGCAACCAACTTCATTACAACTATCTGATGTTCACACTAAGTTTGAGGGAACATTAGGAGATAGTAAACCAATACAAATGACAATTGATACCAAGGACTCCATTTTACCACTAACAATTAGTACATATAATACAACCACATCATTATCATTCAATACTAGCTACATACCAGAAAATGACACTTCTGAATCGTCAACCCCTATAGTTTCTCAGATAGAAGTAAAGCAAAAAACAATGATTTACTCACAAACACACTACTTGATCAAGAAAAAAGTGAGAAAGAAAATGATGATGTACTCACAAACCCATTACCTGAACAAGAAAAAAGTGAGAAAGAAAATGATGATGTACTCACAAACCCACTACCTGAACAGGAAAAAAGTGAGAAAGAAAATGATGATGTACTCACAAACCCACTACTTGAACAGGAAAAAAGTGAGAAAGAAAATAATGATGTACTCACCAACCCACTACTTGAACAGGAAAAAAGTTAAGTTCAAAACAACTTTTTACAAAAAAAAAAAAAAAAAAAAAAAAAGAAGGGCAGCGAAGCATGTCCAATAGTTTAATGCTATAGAATTAATTTTTTGGTCCAGGTACCCTTTTCCTTACGGAATAACTACTTCCAAGTAACTAATCTATTGTTACACACATATACAAATGTGGTTGAAATGGACAGTAGAAATTGTTACATTCATGGGAAAATAATAAATAATTTTTATTTTTGCCCAAAAAGATTGCCGGTTTTGTTACCTGATCAATAGTTTAAAAGAAATGAAACTACTTAGATCAGAAAGTGTAGCTTTGACTTGGAAAGATGTAGTCAGTTACATTTTACTTTGATGTCATGGTAATGTGATGTTAAGCTAGAATGCTGTATGTATGTATGTTTACATTAATAGATATATCAAGACAATACCGCGACAGGACTTGCATTTGTGTGGTGTTAAGCTAGAATGCTGTATGTATATATGTTTTCATTAAGACAATACATGTTTTTTTTTAGTTCATTTCATTATGTTGTTAGTATTAAGAAGAGTTTTGTAAAATGTTTTGTAAAAAATTCTAATAGGAACAGAGGAAAGAGTATCGCTGGATGCAAGGTTATTCTTATAAGTTTACCAATGTCTTTTAAGCAAAGACATGGTGAACTTGAGGAGGCATGTGACAGAACAGAATAATTTCATAAGAAAATCATAGTTTTGTGCCATGAAATTAAACAAAAAATGATATATTTACTCCTATAGCAAGGAAATGTAAGTTGCCATGGCGATAAGAGAGATCAAGTGATAGCTAGAGGTTAGCGACGTACAGACCGAACGGTGGCTTTGTTACCAGTTCACTGCTTAAGAACTTTGCATTCTTCGGATACTTTAAGACCGATGTAGTTCCTAGAAGAATAAGAATTGGGAACAATAAATGTTAATCTGTTAAAAGCGTAGAACTGAGTTATTTATAATTATAACATCAGGCGCGCGACATGATGTCACCAAAGTTGAGACATTACTCTTCATAATCCTACTTCATTTATAGATTTTGGTTAGGTATCCAGGGAGATATTGACTTTTCTGAAAAATTCCTTTATTAAAATATAATGTGACCATGGCGGCAACCTTAATCTTTAATATGATACCTCATTTATCTATATCGGTTAGATATGAAGGGAGATAAATGGCTCCTGACACAAAAATGCGTTGTAGAAACATTTATATTTTTTCTCTTTAATGGTTGAATTCCAAAAAAAATAATTCTTTCTTAATATATGATGTCATCAACACTGAGACATTATTCTTCATAATTCTACTTCATTTATCGATTTTGGTTAGATATCCAGGGAGATAAATGGCTCGAGACACAAAAAACGCATTTTTAGAAATATTGACATTTTTGCCCTTTAAGGGTCGAATTCCAAAAAATCCCTGTGTTAACATATGTTGCCACCAAAGTGGAGATAGATATCCAGGGAGATAAATGACTTGTAATAACATCAACAGCATTTTAGAAAAATTAACATTTTTGGCCTTTAAGGCCCGAATTATGAAAAATCTCTTTCCTAAAATATGTGACCAAATTGGAGACTATAAGCTTTAAAATGGCACCTCATTCATTGATTTTGGTTAATTATGAAGGGAGATAAAGAGTTTTGACAAAATATACCTTATAGAAATAATATATATGATTGTTTCACATTTTTTCCTTTCCCTCTCACTGTTGTTTCTTCCTCCTTCCCCCCAGTTTTAAAGCCAACACCATCATTGAGGAATGAATTTTCAGAACAGTTTCCCTTTTTTCCCAATAACCCACTGTGATCTGTGGAAAGTGATCATTATCTCTTTTGATGTGCATTTAATTGTAATTAAATGAACTATCTATCTCATCTTCAATCATGGTTTCAATGACTACTATCTCACAAAATCAGCTGAAACAATTTATGCATCATGGTTAAATAAATAAATCTCGGGTTTTTTGCCGGTTAATTGATTTATTTAGATCTTTTAACAACGTTTCGGCAACTACCATCGTTGCATTCATCAGGTTAACTCTTACATACAAGGACAAGACACTGACTCGCGAGCCAGTCCTGGCTCCTATAAATAGCCTGTTGCCAAGGGAAGCTTCACGGGGGTCAAACCGGTTTGGTTGCATCTCTGCATCTCGTGGCTGCGTCCCGTAGCTCAGCAACTGGATGGCATTTAATAGCTCCATGGTAGTATCTTGAATGGTCACCCATCCAAGTAAAAACCACACAACGTTGTTTAACAGTTGGCGTGTGCGGTCACCCATCCAAGTGCTCTCCACACTAATCGTTGCTTTTACTTGGATGGGTAACAACTCAAGATACTGCCATAGAGCTATTAAATGCCATCCAGTTGCTGAGCTACGGGATGCAGAGATGCAACCAAACCGGTTTGGTCCCCGTCTAAGGCCGTGAGCATCGCCGACCAATCAAAGAGCAGCGTGAAGCTTCCCTTGGCAACAGGCTATTTATAGGAGCCAGGACTGGCTCGCTAGTCAGTCAGTGTCTTGTCTTTTTTTTTAACAGTTTAACGTCCCTTTTTAACAACGTGGTCTGGAAAGGATGGGGGCAAGGAATGGGAAGGAATTCGGCCATGGCCTTTTGAAGGAAGCATCCCGGCATTCACCTGGAGTGATTTGGGGAAACCATGGAAAACCCAAATCTGGATGCCCGGACGGGGATTCGAACAGCGTCTTGTCCTTGTATGTAAGAGTTAACCTGATGAAGGCAATGATGGCAGTTGCCGAAATGTTGTTAAAAGATCTAAATAAATCAATTAACCGGTAAAAAACCCAAGAGTTATTTATTTCAACAATACGCCGGGAAAAACTAAAATGTCATATCATGGTTAAATGTTTATTGGTTACTTTCAATTTACTCTCAAAGAAAACTATTACCTTTTAAGATGAAATATATATAGCATCATATTTGTGAGGAATATGCTCCACCACATCTAACAAAGATAAACTGACAAAAATGAGTTTGCCGATATTTCTCAAAACATAATTTTTTATATTTATATCTTTACACAATTTAACACTGGATGGCAAAGACATGAAAATCATTATTAATCTGTATTGGAATCAATCTGCTTATGAGAGAAAAAGGAAATACAGAAGTAAAAATTCTTCATGGTGTAAGACAAGGATGTATACCGTCTCTTTTATCATTCAACTTCTATTCAGACTATATCTTTAGGCAGGCATTGCATAATGTGGAGATGGGAGTGCTGTTGAATGGATACTGGATAAACAACGTTTACTACGGGGACCATCCATAAACTACTTAGCCACATTTTGGCCTCCTCTGAACCCCACCTCCCCCTCTATAGCCCGATGTGCTTCCTTTCAATCTTAGCCCGTCTAGTTCTCTCAAAAAATTTCTTTCTCTTCAATTCTAAAGTATATTACCAGATCTGTGGCACTGCCGTAGGCATCAACATGACCCCATACTTTGCCAACCTATTCCCTGCTCGTTTGGAGGAACATTTCCCGAACCACACTTCCTGTAAACCCACTGTGTGTTTCAGACACATAGATATATTTATGATCTGGACCCACAGTGAGAACCAACTCCTTGAATTACCCCATTCCCTTAACAATAGCAACAATCTCATCAATTTCACCTGGACCTACTCCCACGCACACATCACATTCCCCGATGTGGACATCACACTTCATACCTCTGTCCACATCAAAAGCACTAATTTACAGCAATATTTTCACTATGATAACTGCCATCCATTCCATACCCAACGTTCCCTACTGTACAGCCTTGCCATCCGTGGAAGTCTCATTTGTTCTGATGCTCACTCTGTCCGCCAATACTCCCAGAACCTATCTCAACCCCTTTTCCGGTGTAAACCCAAAGATCTCATTCAATCACTCACCCTCCATGTAACCACTCTCGCTTATCACCCACAAAAACTAACCATATCCCTGCCTTTGTCACCTAGTTCTCTCTTGGCCTCGAGTCTATCAATCATATCTTGTGACAGGGGTACAACTTCTTTTGCTCATTTCAGGAAATGTGCACTCTTCTACCCACTGTCCCCCATACATGTTTTAGCAGACCACCCAATCTTAGGAACATCTTGGTCCACAAATACCCCGTCAGTCTATCCAAAAACATCATTTTTATTTTTTCCATGCAATGCTTCTACACCCCACTACAGATTCCAATCCTACCACAAAGGAAACTTTACACATCACTGGATATGCCATGTGTTCATCAACTCACGTCCTATATCAACTAACTTGCCACTAGTTCCCACATAGGCCTCACCACAAAGCAACCCTAAATCAGAATGAATGGCCACTGACAAACAGTCCACACCCGCAATTTGTACCTTCCAATACCAGAACATGCCAATAGCCATGATTTCAACAATCTCAATGACTGCTATACTGTGAGATCAATCAGTTTCCCCAATAGCACCAATGCATCAGAAATCCGCATACCAGGACATCCTGGATACCCTCCCCCCCCCTGGCCTTAACCACCGATAGAATCCTACCACTTAACCCATCACTTTTTAATTTAGTTTTTTTATTTACATATTTTAATTAGTAATAATTATTCATGACAGTACTAGGTAATATATTCATTTTATGACTGCCTCCAATACTTTATATCAGACCTGCTGATATATTAATAGTTATTCCTTAGCAGTTCCCCCACTATATCTCCCACTACCTTGTCAGTCATGGGGTAATGTTCTGTGTGCACAACCAAATGGCTCGTTTCTTTATTACATGAAGGTTAATACCGTAATATTGTATTTGTGTACCTTACATGTTTCCTCTCACCGCAGCCATCAAATGAGGTATATGATGGGTTGGTTTCCCTTTCATTTATAATTTATATTATCTAGAAGCCACTTCAATTTTCCTTGGTTTCATTATTGAATACTGATTTAAGAAATAACTGTTGCAACTTAATGGAATAATGAAAAATGGAAAGTGTTAACAAGGAAGAAAATAAACAAAGAAACACTGGGCATATGAAAGAAGCCATCTGAAAACCTTGGATGACAAAAGAAATTTACTTGTGGGAACAAAGAAGGCACAAAAACATTCAAGATAAAGCATGAAAAAGGCAGTACACATAATTTAGGCATCAGATAAACAGGAAATATTAGAAAGCCAAAGTAAAATGGCTGCAACGAACTTTAAGTAAAGAAGAAATGGTTGTAGGGGAACTAGAGGTTGATATAAACTAAGATATAATTCCAAATGCTGTTAGGCATACAAATGTTAAAATTACTACAAACCTGACGACAGAAGCTACAAAATAATTAAGTAGTCTCATATTAAAAATAAAAATTAAAGAGACGTTAGTTTACAATTTAACTTTTTAATTGTGCTGGAAGAATTCCCTATTCACCTATAGTCACATTTTAGGTGAAATTTTATTTATAAATTCTTTCAGTACTATTATCTCTGCTAATCTACTTCTTTATTCTATTACTTTGCTTTTGAGTAATAGAATTAATAGAATAAATTACTGAGGGAAATATTGAACTACTTACTTTATGTAAGTAGTTCAATATTTCCCTCAGTAATTTATTCCATTCTGTTCTATCTAGAACCACATTGTAGTTTATTGTAGAAATCATCTCTTCCCTTCAATATACTACTCCTATTTTTCCTACCAATGTCCCATCCAGCCCTCATTTATGTACACCTTATACACTCCCAGCATATTACCCACCACCTATTTCCCTTGACTTCCAATCTAGTTTCTATTATATCTGTTACTGACTGTCATTCTTATAATGTGCAACTACTGCACCTTATACATGTTTGTACCCAACCCTGATCAAGCACTGTACTAACCATTGGTTTGCATCTAAATTCTCCAACTTCCTTAGTATATCTCTGCATTGCCTTTAGTAGTAAATGCATACCATCTATGCATACCACTATACCATCTTATTTTTATGCAAAAAATTTATTTTTCTCCATGCCTAATGACTCAACTCTTTCTGGAATTTTATATACATCTTCTGTTCACCTACTGAGAAGTTCTCCAGCAGTTGACAATCCTGTCCTATTTATAAACATCTGATGTAACGTATCTCTGCAAATCTTGAAACTTCTGACCACAACCATTGATTAGATAACCGATGGCAGCTGTCCCAATATACTGGCCTGTTCTCATTTCCCTCTTTCTTTGTATACTGCATTTCCTAACTCAAATCTTTGCTTCCTACTCTTAAATAATTACTCAATCCAGCAAGTAATTTTTTCATCCATCTCTATATTTACCACCACTTTACGACTTACTGCAAAAGGCATTGGAAAGATCTCTTGTCCGTTTCATCTGCAATATCTTCCTAATAGCCACTGACAGATTCACTTGAGTAAACTCTCCAAAACCAATGCTTCTAATTTAGAATCAACTTTATACCATCATCAAAATTTCTGATACTGCATATCAATTTGCATACCATAGTGATCAAACAAGGGGGGATTGCGAGAAGCGCGTGCCCCCCCCCCCAAACACACACACACACACACACACACACACACACACACACACACACAGAGAGAGAGAGAGAGAGAGAGAGAGAGAGAGAGAGAGAGAGAGAGAGAGAGAGAGAGAGAGCATTTATGTAGATTAGTTTGCATAGAGGTGGAATTTAACTTATGAAGGGAAGAGAGGCATGTTTGTAACACCAGTTCAGACACTTAAGTAAAAAAGTAAACAGAAATCTTCATAAATATAAATAAGATAGGACAGGGAAAAATAACCCATCACTTACTAAAGATGAAGATAGCCGGGGCAAGATGAACATGTAAAAGAGACAAACAACTTCACAATATTTTGATTACTAACCACAGTCCTCCACAGGGATCTTTCCTCTGCTATAAACCCTCCTGCAATACATACAGCATGCATCCAGTCACCACTACCTACTCTAATCCATCACTGGAAAATCTTTTCCTATTAGTGAACACACCTCTTGCGCAACCACTCACCTTATTTACCAACTTCCCTGTCTTCAATGCACCACTTCCTACATCTGTCTCATCACTCAACTATCCTACAAGATAAATGACCACAGACAAAAGTTTATACTTTCAACCCAGATCATCCAGTGGCAATTTGTGCTAGTTCACACGATTCCAACAATCTCAGCGCCTGTTTCACAGTTTAAGCTGTTAGAGTTTTTCCAAACACCACCCCCACTTCAGAACTCTGTAGAGGGGAACTTGTCTATCAGCATATCATAGACATCAAACACACTCCTGGCCTCAACTTACACTAAACCTGTCACTATTTTTCAATTTTTTCATTCATGTGGCATGTCAGGATGTGATCACATCTCTCCACCTGTCTTGCCTCCTACATGATTAGGGTCATTAACCGAAATATTGTGAAGTAGTTTATGGTTTTTACGTGCTAATTTGCCCTCCTGCTTACATCTGTGGTAAGTGACAGGTTTCCATACTCTATCTTATTTTCAGTGCCTAACGGCAGTTTATTTATTTCCATCCTCTTCACAAATACAACTACAATAAATACTTAGGAGTACTTTACAGATGAAATGTTAAACACTAAACATATTTTTTGTTGTTTTATATATTGTTTTATGCATGACCGAGCTTTATGTATTACCTCATGTTCATCTATTTTTATACTAGGAAATATTCTTTGGAGTAGCAACCTAGTTGCAGCTTGCTGCTCTGACTGCACTTGCTCAACAGATTTCTGGAACAAAAAGAAAAGAACATAGAATAATAAAAGAATGTGTTGAAATATCTATTGAAGAAATATTCTTTATTATGTTCCATATACTTGCAGTTATCAGTGTGTTAAATTTATTAAAATGAAATGTTGGCTGTAGGTTTCTGGGGGCAGGCAACACATGGGATAGGGGGTTTCATAAATTTACAAAAAGTATAGTATGGACAGATCAGTTAAATTTGCAGAACACTAAGATAATTAAGAAATTGTAAGTTACTTAAATACTAAAAAAATCCAAAGAAAATAGCACATACAAAATAACCATAGCATTAACAGCAACCTGGCTTCCATAAATTTTATAATGAATACCCAGTTGCAACAATAAGCAAAATGCTTTTAACCAGTTGAAAATTATGACATTTTAACATGTCAAACCTCCCCAATAAAGAAACACATCGAGAAATGGAGTTCAAAGCACCAGGCGGAGGAAAAAAAATAGCGCACTGAAGCTGTTACATCTATATTTAGGCTGAAGCTGATGTCCCATCTGATCCAAAAAAAAAAAAAATGCTTAAAATAATTAAATATACAGACTCAAGGGAGACCACTGCATCAGCGAAGGAGGAGGACGAGGTTTTTTTTCTTCAATTGTGCTAATGTGGTTAATCCATGAGGAAAAAAAAAAACAAGAAATTGCAGAATTTAATATGTTTCTGCTATACAATCAATGTTACTTGACTCATTATCAGATGATAGTCGGAACTGTGAGGAATGAAAGACCCACCTTGACTAATAGAAGTGTTTCTCCACAGTGAATTTGAGTGATGCCAAGTATCCACATGCCATTCTTCCAATTTCACTGTCATTGTTAAACATCACACCTTACACAGCAATCCATGCCAATTGCGTAACACTATGAAGAAGCTGCTAAGATGATGTAATGGTGAAAATGCAGACTGCTCAGGTGACTTGAAAAAGCAATTTTAGTCCCACAAGTTGTCTTACAACTGTCATAGGTTGATATATATAGAAATACTATTATTTTCAGGTAAGGAGGATACCTTTGTATATGCTTACAGATAAGAGAATTGCAAGAGTTCCTGAAATCTCAAAGTGAACCTACTGAACATATTCAGTGAATGTGAGAGGCAACACATGCATAGCTCTCAACACAAGCTGGCCCACATGATTGGTAATCAACTTACTCAACAGTCCAACAATATGGCCTTCAATGATTTTTTAAATAACTAGGAGGGTCTGAAAATATTTCTTTTTTATGATGTTCAACAATGGCTTCTATCCCCTTTTTACAAATACTGTCCTCAACTGTATTGAAGCCAGTCACCTATTCCATAGTGATAGTAATTCCCCTGGACAAGTACTCAACCAGTAATTGCAATCCGTACACACAAGATAGAATTGAGGGCCTATGACAATGCTAAACCAGTAAACTGCCTTCCTTGATTGTTTCTACTGAGTAAGCTATTTTCTTGGGTACAGTGTGCAACAGTTTAATTGAATGGGTGCAGTATTCTGCAACTAGATAAGTATGATGTATCTAGCAAATGAACAAAAAAATATGATCCCAATACCTGGGGGGGAATACTTCACTGTGTGGTGACAAACATTTTTTCAAACAATCCAACAAAAATATGTCTACTATGATTGCAACAAAATAACATGAAATGGGAAATTAAAAATACTACACGTTTGTTTGGTTGACTTAATGTTTGACAATCATGCTGGTTTGAAAATAAAATAAAAACAAATGTTGTATTATTTCAATAAGGATTATATCAAATAATTCCAGAAAGAAAAATGAGTGGCAAGTTAAAACTCTCCATTAGATAAAAATATTTCCAAAATACAGCAAATTTTTTTCCTTTACTTTCTTGAGTATGAAAACACTTTCAATGCAAACTGATCTACTAACCTTCTCATCTCCTTTCCCAAACTGCTGTCTTGTTGTCACTCAACTGTATAATGAAATGGACACAAATTTGGATTATAGAAGATGGATGCCTTCCTTTTAATTTCCGTATCATGGCAGAAAAATTGAATCTTAACATTGCAATTTGTAAATACTGTACCTCACACAGGAACATCCTAGATTAGCACACAGTATTATGTCTCAACAGTATAAGAATTTTCCAGAAGAAACCACAAGTGCAGATATTTTTTTTTTAAACCACTTTTTTGCTGGTTCTAAACAGTTTGGAAGTAATATAAGGGTTGCTATAACTTTCAACATAAAATTACCTTAGAAAATGCCTTTGATTCACATAATATAATTTTAGGACAACACAGAGGTCAAAATTTGGATCTACTGTTGTTGATGAATAACAATCTTCTTCATCAAAAGCTTTGTAGTATGCATTACTAAAAGATAGGAATCATTTTATATATAACTGCAATAACTGTTGACAGAATACTGATAGGAAATTAACACACAGGGTATGAATACATGCTACTTTTTCCTATTCATCCTCCATAACTGTGATCAGATTATTGCCAATGAAAGAAGTTAAGGCTAAGTTTGACTTACCCTAATAGTGTTTGGAAAATAATAACTAAACATAAAAATTTTGCAGATTAAACTTTGAAGGAGTTAAATCATAAACCGAAACAGTCATATGGGTATTAGTTTATTTGATACCAGACAGCAGTTTGAGACATTAGCACAAAATAAACAGCAGTTTGAGACATTAGCACAAAATAAAGCAAGACAAAGTTGCATGATTATTTAAAAAAGCTACCACACAGAATATACCAACAAATAGCTTCCTTTTGTCCAGAAAAAAAGTTTCAAATTTAACCACTTACACTGACTAGTATTTGTGAGTCATTCAATTTAGATTGCAGGGATTTTTCCATTGTCGAGAGGGCCTCCATTGCTTTCCAGTTCTTTTTTCGTAACTCCTATGACCATAAAATGACAAAAGTTAGGAGAATCCATAGGGAGGATAGAAAACAAGTACACAAAACTAATCCCAACTGATTGCATTTATACGAAAATTAAAGCATAAAACTACAACCAGAAAAAAATAACCAGTACATGTATAACAGAATGAAATCACAATTAGTTTAAACATATGAAATGTAATAACAAACAGTACATCTGCCACACAATAAATATACAAGACAGATGTGATTTTCAATAAAAAAAAAAAAGTCATATATTAATTTACCTCAGGATTAGACATTGGAAATTGTTTTGTAATAACTATGGATTCTCCTTTACTCGTTTCTAGTAATAAACACAGCATGCAACAGCTACAATCGAATGGTAATTAAAGAAGAAGTGCAAATATTTAGGAAAAATAAAAATGGAGAAAGGAAATAAAACAAGTGACCACTAGAATTCTAAATATAAAGCAATCATGCAGATTTTTTTAAATTACAATTTACAGCTAATAGTCCAGGAACCAGGGTCTATTTTTGCACTTTATTACTATCAAGCTAATTTTCCGTGAGTGGCTTCGTTTTGATGAGATGCCCAACAATTTCCTCTTCGAAAATCCTTGATTGTGGTAGCTAACAGGGGTAGCAGGGATAAAATATGTCGATTTGATGATTCTCAAAAATTGATTTCTATCTAGGTTTTTTTTGTTAAATTTCAAGATAATTATCTGAATTATTTGAAAAAATATTTGTCCTACAAAATATATGGTTATATCAAAGAGTCCCCTTCTTCCAACATGTATTGATGACAAGGTCATCAAAAATGATTACTAACCAGCTGATTTTTTTTTCTGTTCCTTAGTTTATATAATTTAACAATCACATTGCCCTACAAATTTCATGGTATGTTATCCCGATCCTACGCTCAAAAGTTTTAGTACAGATCCCTGATGTAAAAACAATTACTATCAAGCTGGATCTTTGTGAATAGCTTCGTTTCAATGAAACGCCCAACATTTTCCTCTACGAAAATCCTTGATTGTGGTAACTAATAGGGGTAGCAGGGAAAAAATATGTAGATTTGATGATCCTCAAAAATTGATTACTAACACGCCGATTTTTTTTCTGTTGCTTAGTTTATATTTATATAATTTAACAGTCACATTGTCTTACAAATTGTGTGGTACATTATCCCGGTCATCATATTGAATACATATTTGAAATTCATTAAATTAAAAAGCAATTCAATTTCTGTATTTTGCTACTACAGTGAAGTCCACATCGGTACGCATGTGCAGATCATTGCTTACTGTGTTTCAGGTATCCCACGTTGATGTCGACCATAAGCGTGCAAAGATTTCTTCAGCCGACCATGTGTTTATCTTTCGAGAAATAATTTCAAGAAATAATGTTTGTGCTGTTATGGAGTGTTTTTTGTGTAATTTGTCATATGAAAACACTACTTTTCAAGAGAAAAGAGAAGGAAAGAAATTTAATAAAGACATTTGGCTTTCTTGCAAAACTTTATCGGCTCGAAAGCATCATCAACAAAAATATCGAAATGTTGTACGGCCTGAAAATTGGAATGACGAAATAATAGGTTATCATTCCTCTTGTTACAAAGAATTTCGAGTGAAATATAAATATTTGTCATATGAAAGGTAAGTCGATTGAATACTTTTTCACATCGAATGCGGTAGTTCGAACTATTGAAGAGTATGTATGTAGAGTGTGCTCATTAAAAAATAAAAAATGATATCGATAAAGGACGGTATGAGTTATTTAAAAAAGGGTACAAAACGAAAAATACAATGAAGCAATTTTTTTTAAAAAAAATCATAGGATATGATCCTTCTAGTTTGCCACCAACAAAACAAGAATTATTGCAACAAATTAAAGGACAGCATCATCTCCAATGTATGGTGTAATGCACTCATGTGGCACCCACTGAGAAATTGCCAGAAAATTATGGATGGACAATAATTGATGGCAAATATGAATTTTACTAGTTTGCAGGTCCCCAAAGTCCATCTTTTGAAGAATTATCTACTGACTTACAAGGTACGCTATTAATACTACTGTCATTTATTGATTGAGTATTCAACTATTTATTTAATTTTTTCATGGAAAAGAAAGGGAAAATACACCCAACACTCACCAAAGCTGAAGGGAGGACGGCAGCAGCAACACAGCACAACACACAAACAAATAAAAAAACAATATTTCGGGTGAAAACCCCTTTTTCAAGTTAACAGAGAGGTGGCTGGTCTTGCGCAAGACTTGCGTAGGACGCAGCCACTCATAGAACGCAACAGACCGTTGGAGGTGGTGGTGGGGGCAGCAACGATAATATAACCGCGAGTATACGAAAGATTAAAATGATCAAAAAAATATTAGTTATTAAAAATAAAGAAAAAATATAATTGAAAATTAAAAAAAAAAATTAAAAATTATGAAACTATCTGAACTCCGCAGGTGGGAATTGGCATATCAACACATCCTTCAAACCAGATATCCCCCAGGCCTTAATTTCTGTTAACATCTTCCATCCTCACCCTATACACCCACCACTGGCCAGTACAATAGTTCAATAGTTTCATAATTTTTTTTTTTAAATTTTCAATTATATTTTTCTTTATATATATTTTTAATAACTAATATATATATATATTTTTTTGATCATTTTAATCTTTCGTATACTCGTGGTTATATTATCGTTGCTGCCCCCACCACCTCCGACGGTCTGTTGCGTTCTATGAGTG
Organism: Vandiemenella viatica; assembly: GCA_031002005.1. Lineage (NCBI taxonomy): Eukaryota > Metazoa > Arthropoda > Insecta > Orthoptera > Morabidae > Vandiemenella > Vandiemenella viatica. The sequence goes on from JARYHS010011408.1 coordinate 43,720,344, forward strand.
GCTGCGTCCTACGCAAGTCTTGCGCAAGACCAGCCACCTCTCTGTTAACTTGAAAAAGGGGATTTTCACCCGAAATATTGTTTTTTATTTTTATTTGTTTGTGTGTTGTGCTGTGTTGCTGCTGCCCTCCTCCCTTCAGCTTTGGTGAGTGTTGGGTGTATTTTCCCTTTCTTTTCCATGTAAATATTGCCTTGCGGCATTTCTTTCCTTTCATTGTTACCTATATTTAATTTTTTCATTTTATTGCAGTCAGATGTCACGAATGAGGAAACTGAAGATGAGTGTGATGGTAGTAGCGAAGATGATGAAGGTTTATCAGATGAATTTGATGAAGATTAAGTTTGTTTTTAGATGAAAAACGGAAATTTTTGTACCTAGTTTATTGGAAAATAAAGTTATTTAAATTTAGAAAAAGATGTTTTCACCTTATGTTATGATAAGAATTGGAAAACAAAACAATGAAAATTATTGTCGGACTAATGATAAATACCGTGGTGGTGGTGTTTTAGGGCGCGTCGACGTCGGGGTCATTAGCGAGTAAATACCAGTTTTCTTGTAGGACACCGTTTCATTTGGACAGAAAACATTACATAATAGGATATTATGTAGTAATATTTTTGTCCTACAGTTAGTAATGAGAAAAATGGTCTTGTGGTATTAACAACTTTAGAGCGTAGGACCGGGATAACGTACCACGCAATTTGTAGGACAATGTGACTATCAAATTATATAAACTAAGCAATAGAAAAAAAAAAAAAAATCAGCTGGTTTGTAAACATTTTTTATGACCTTGTTATCGATACATGTTGGAAGAAGGGGAATCTTTGATATAACCATACGTTTTGCAGGACAAATATTTTTTCGAATAATTCAGATAATTATCTTGAGATTTAACAAAAAAAACCTAGATAGTAATCAATTTTTGAGAATCATCAAATTGACATATTTTATCCCTGCTACCCCTGTTAGCTACCACAGTCAAGGATTTTCGAAGAGGGAATTGTTGGGCATCTCATCAAAATGAAGCCACTCTCGGAAATTAGCTTGATAGTAATCAAGTGCAAAAATAGACCCTGGATCCTGGACTATAAGGAGATTTTTAAGAAAACGTCCTAGCATTTACCTAGGAAATTGGGGGGGAAAAAAACTACGATTGGCATGACAAGAAAGAACTGGATTCTGTTCTTTCCATTGTACAGTAAACAAAAAACTGTAATTGGATCTCTTAGATTAGATATTGCTTAATAATGAAATTAGATATCAATGCAGGTAAAAAGAACAAAGACAATAATTAAAGCTGAAAAATGTTTAATAGTTTCAGAGGAAATAATATTCACAAATATTATGGCAACCTTTTGAAATTACTTTCAGATGAGTTGCAAAAGAAGTTCAATCTAACCAAGAAATACTATTGGCAAAAACACAAGCCTGTAAAACAGCTGTAACTGGAATTATAAGTATATTATAGATAAGTTGCATTAAACAAATGTGAAAAGGCAAACAAAACACCGAATGAAGATGCAAGAATGCAAGAAACAAAGAACACCAATATCTAGTTTTTATGAGAAAAAGGGATGGGGGATAGCTGATATCTGAATTCAGATAAGTAATAAACTTGGAGTATGTATGTACGAGGGTGAAAACCTTAAATATTTTTTTTAAAATATTATTTATTGTGCAGAAGTGGTACAAAGCTGTTTCACTTTTCAACATAATCCCCCCACGCTCAATGCAAGTCCTCCAGTACTTACAAAGTGCATAAATTCCTTTAGAAAAACATTCTTTTGGTAGTCCGCGCAACCACTCATGCACTGCGTGGCGTACCTCTTTATCAGAACGGAACTTCTTTCCTCCCAATGCTTCTTTGAGTGGTCCAAACATGTGGAAATCACTTGGGGCAAGGTCTGGTGAGTATGGTGGATGAGGAAGACACTCAAAATGCAGGTCTGTGATTGTTGCAACTGTTGTACGGGCAGTGTGGGGCCTTGCATTGTCATGTTGCAAAAGGACACCTGATGACAGCAATCCACGTCGCTTTTATTTGATTGCAGGGCGAAGATGATTTTTTAGAAGAGCTGTGTATGACGCACTGGTGACAGTGGTCCCTCTAGGCATGTAATGCTCCAAAATCACACCTTTTTTGTCCCAAAAGAGTCAGCATAACCTTCCCTGCTGATGGTTCTGTTCGAAACTTCTTTGGTTTTGGTGATGAGGAATGGCGCCATTCCTTGCTCGCTCTCTTCGTTTCCGGTTGGTGGAAGTGAACCCAAGTTTCGTCCCCAGTAACGATTCTTGCAAGGAAGGCATCACCTTCTCGTTCAAAGCGCTGAAGAAGTTCTTCACAAGCATCAGCACGTCGTTCTCTCATTTCAGGAGTCAGCTGCCATGGCACCCATCTTGCAGACACTTTGTGAAACTGTAGCACATCATGCACAATGTGGTGTGCTGAACCATGACTAATCTTTAAACATGCTGCAATGTCATTCAGTGTCACTCGGCGGTTTTCCATCACTATGGCTTCAACTGCTGCAATGTTCTGACCTGGACGAGGAGCATCTTCTACTGAAGTCACACCATTTGCGAACTTCCTACTCCATTTGTAGACTTGCTGCTGTGACAAACATGCATCACCATACTGAACCTTCATTCTTCGGTGAATTTCAATAGGTTTCACACCTTCACTACTCAAAAACCGAATAACAGAACGCTGTTCTTCCCTGGTGCAAGTCTCAAGTGGGGCAGCTATCTTTATACTGATACTGCGACGGTATTTGTGCATCTGCACTATGCTGCCATCTACAGGCCATTCTGCACGCTGCTTGTAGCACGCTTATCAACTTACAGGATAACGGCGCGAAATTTCAATTTTTTATTACAAATTTAAGATTTTCATTTGACTCACCCTCTTATATTGCAGTTTTATAATTTTTGAATCTCCTTTATGATAGAAAGGTGGTAGCTCTGGATGTGTACACATCTTTCCCCTTGCCTTACCTCGCCTCCTACATAAGTAAGGTTACTAACCAAAATACTGTAAACAATGTGGTTTTTTTTGTGCCGTTTGTCTGGCCTTCCTGTCTTCATCTGTGGTAAGTGAATGCTTATTTTCTCTATCTTATTTTCTTTATGAAACAATGCCTGTTATAACTTCCAACACCACACACAACATAGTTTCAGTCACTAACTAACCCAATGTTTCCTTGCATCTCATACAGATACTTAAAACATACAAATAAGAGTCCGCAAATCACCATTGTGTGTGCATTTTCTTGTGCCCATAATGTAGAAGAATATTTTTATAAGGATTTTAGCTGACCATTTCTTTTTTCATTTATGGCTTTACACATCTGACATTGAGGTGATTAGAGGCAGGGAAAGGACTCTGAACAAGGAACAGGAAGGAATTCCGCCATGGTCTTTTAAGTGAAGCATCCCAGCACTCACCTAGAAACCAGGTAAAACCCAAACCTGCATGACCGGACAGGGATTCGAACCCGCTTCCTCCCGAATGTGAGGCCAGAACGTTATTGCTCACCCACCAAGCTCGTTCTGCCCAGCTCCTTTGGCGTACTACTTCTAGGGTCCCATTCCACATCTACAAAATTACTGCAAAAATTATTGGTAGCGCAAAAAATCTAAGAGTTGTATTTGCTCAGTATCATGAATCTTTATTTCCTGTAACAAAAAAATCAGCTATTTCTTTTATAAACAAGATATAACTAGGCAACATGATATAATGTCAACTGCTGAGAGATAAGCGTGCAAAGGATTTCTTCTTTATCAATCTAGTAGCATATCGAGGAATACCATACTTTTCTTAGGTCATTGTTATTAACGCCACTGAGCTGACAGTCAGAAAAGCCCATGAAATAAGGTAACCAAGAACCATCACAAATATTAAGGCACCTGCAAAGAATGTCATTCTCTCATACAAATATCGACAGGAAAAAGACAAAACAAAACCATCACTTATCTATACTGTAGGCAATATGATTGCAACAGAAAAATTATTTTGGGTGGCCCCTTAATCAAGTGAGATGATAGAGACATGCAACAATCTAATGAGGGTACACATCAGTAAAGTACTAAATGGTTTCCTTCCCTTCAATAGATCCAAATGCAAAACTTGTAAAATGTATTACCCCATCATAAGCTATTCCAATTCCACCACTGAAACCCAATTTGATGGCCTCGTAATATGTACCAAAATCAACCTTGTAAACTAATTTACCTGCTTTTTTTTATGCCAACCTGTATCTTATATATTACTACTAGCTATCTGTGGTAAACAGAGTTTGTAACAGGGGGTATAGATACTGTTATTGGCTATGACCATCATGTATTTTCTTCCTCGATACTAATAAATAATACTTGCATAGTTCAAACCTAGATTCAGTTGCCTGAATCCTTGTAATACTTATTTAAGCTTTAACACTGCAAATTTATCTTTAAAACTGCAAGCAGCATCAGTGCAAACAATGTTTTATCATGTAAAACTTTACTCCAGAAGTCAATAATCACAGAGTTCATTTTTGCAAAACATTGAAGTTACTGTTGGTATCAGGAAATTAATACAATTTTGAAGGTAAATATCTATCAGACTTCAAATACAAAATTGAAAAGTGTAGACTATTCTTCGAACAAACATACCCCAAAATTACAGCATTCACTAATGCATTGTTTGCTACATTGCAACCACATTGAATGTGAGCTTGAAATAAATTTTCAACCCCAATTTTTTTCCAAGTTCTTTCCTTCATCAAAATCTTTTAAAGTTCCACGGGTGCTCAAAATATCCAATCACTCATGGCCGCTGACATAAAATTTTCCAAGTTCCACACTTCATCATGTAAACTGATGAGGACCTCTTTCAAAAATTCAAAATCTGATAATAGATAGCTCTCGGCCTCACCTTTCAATAGCTTTGCCCCGAGAACATCTAGAGTTTGGTGAGTTCCCATGGTAATCCACCTTTATCCTAAGAAACAGCAAAACCCCCAGTTCTCACAACCTCAAAATTTTAATGCATCTTTACCAAAATTTGACATCACGTAGCTTAAATTATTTCCAACATATTTGGTTAAGACAAATTTCCTCTAATAGTTTTATCGTTGTCGATTATTTTAGTGAAAGGGCTGTAAATTTATTTTATTTTCCTTTATTCCTAAAATACTTAATTCCACATGAAGTTTTAGCATTCAGAAAATTTCAGTTCTCTTCTAGCTTTATTTAAGGTATGGTTTATACCTGTATTTATTATTCTTTGGGCATTATATTATTAAATGTATTACTGCATTTTAGCTTTTACCACAATACGTGCGATATTTATAATTCAAAATTCAATGTATTTCTTATTTATCCATACATTTAAAAGCAGTTTTCACTTTTCTTGCTGAGATTTTCTGTGCTATCTTTTGAGTCGTTTACATTTTCATTACTAATTCATATATTTTTGATTATTAATATCTCTTGTTCACCTTGTAACTTGAAATTTTGTACTGAAGTATATGAGCTGACAACACATTGCCATAATCAGATTTATTTTATTAATTTATTTAGAGACCGTTTCATTATTGTACCAGAAATCCTTTGTTCAATTCATGTTGCTACATTCACTTACATCGCGCATTGCGTCAGAGCCGGATTGGGGAGGGGGTGGGGGAGGAGGGAAGAGGGAGGGAGGATCAAACTGGGGCACTTGTCCCGGGTTGCAACTTCAGGGGGGCGGCAAATTCATGGGGTGGCGACCTTTTTTTAGTTATATTGCCCTGAGCAGCAGCCTTCCGGGGGGTGTCAAAATCAAAGAATAGCTCTATACTGTCCCGGGTGGCAAATTCACGTTTGAAGAGATGGCAATCTCAAGTTTTTGCACAAGCTCAGAAAATTCGTAGATCGGCCACTGTATTTCATGCAATATGAAACTGTCAGCCAAATTATGGCTTTAAATAAAAAATTTTGCCCATTTTTACCTTATATAATAATGATCGTTTTTATTTTTGTTTCTTAATGTTTGTATCCCTCAGCATTTTGGTTACTCCGCACAACTCAATAACAAATTTTAGCTTGGAAACTACTTCAATACTAAATTTAACATTATACAGTTCAACTGAATTACTGAAAACTTTGTTCATCACCGCATTTCCTCATATGTTAGGTTTTTGCTTAGCTATATTTCTTTTGTATTTTACACATCTGTTACTGGTTTTTCATCAGCCAAAATAGATTAGCCACCCCTTCAGTACATTTACCAAACTCAAAATCATGAATAGTGAATTGTTTTATAAAATAACAATAATTTGATGAACTCTAGACACAGAAAGCACACATCTTTTTAAAATGAGCAAAAAACAAAACTATCAATTTAAACAGGAAAAAAACATGCTGAATTTTATATTGAATGTTATTGTAGCAATGATATAACTTTTCTGTACAAAGATAAAAGTTAAACATTAAATGCAGACATCATTACTACTAAAATTATCCAATTTAAATCTTATAGAAGCAAAGTATGCATTATAGCTATGATTTTCACATGCAATTATGTTTTACACTTATCTTTAAATTTTGTTATTTACATATAAAATTTCAAGATATTCAATTTGGTGCATAACTAAATAAAAATATTTTTTAAAGCTTGTGCAAAATACAAAATATTCTTACAAAGATGTGACATGAATTTTTTTAAAAACTTATTTAAACTGTTTTTTACTTTTACAAACCAGGAGTCATCCCATAAATAGCACACAACTCTCTTTGGTTCATCAAACTGCTCATTTTTAACTTTTACTAATAATTATGGAGTGAGTACTAGTTTCTTTCTAAAAAAGCAGGTAAAATGATTTAAAAAAATAATTACTTGTAATTGTACACTGTCTTAAGTAAACATCAGAAATATATGTAACTCATGTTTATCTACAGGATATTGTCTCCATGTACAATTTAAAAATATGTGATGATAATATACCAAAAGTTCCTTTTGCTTTAGCTGCATTTAAACAGATGCAAAAATCAGACTTCCAGCATAAAAACCAAAAGAACAAAATTTAAAAATAATTTGCTTGTGTGTTCATGCCTTTTAGCGATACTCACTGGTAAAGACAAAAATATTTTGAAATTTTTGTGGAAAATAAAAACCATTCAAAAAGCAAATTAATTATGACTGGAGGGAAAAAAACTTCCTACACTTATGTTAGACAATAACACAGTAACGAATTTTATTTCAGTGCTAATTGTTTTATTCGAGACCATCTGTTTTGACTTACAAAATATTTGTTATAGTAAGCCCAGTCTTCTAATGAAATTTTATTTAATACATGAATTACTTTCAGTGTAATGTGTTAGTGTTGATAGTATTTCAACAATTCAATTTTTCAAATACAAACATTCTGAACTTATAAGTGAGGATTACTTGAAATTCAAATAATAATTATCAAAAATGAGAAATTGTTGACATTACTTATACTTACATCATTCTTTGTTTTCTGGCATTCCAACTCTTCATTCAGCCTACTAATATCAGTCTTATAATTACATATTTCTATATTCAGTTTCTCCAAAAGAGAACTTTTTTCTAGCAATTCACTATGTAACCTGTCTAAAGTTTCATTTTGGGTGGATCTGCAAAAGAAATTTACATCCTAGTAAATAAACAAATGATTTTTTTAAAAATAAAATATAACAGTACTAATCAAATTCACCATGCACTTCCACCCTGTGCACCACATTGTACTGATGAAGGGTTTGCACCTAAACATTTCAGAGTGGTGTGTGTGTGTATTGCTTACTGATATGTAGACACTATCCACCAGCAATTAGTTTAAGTGTTGGTTTCTTACTCTATTCTAATCTATTTTTTCCCCTTACGGCTTTACACGGTGTCGACATCAAGATCATTAGAGGACTGGGGACAAGGAACGGGAAGGAATTTGGCCATGGCCTTTTGAAGGAAGCATCCCAGCATTCACCTGGAGTGATTTGGGGAAACCATGGAAAACCCAAATCTGGATGTCTGGATGGGAATTCGAACTAGTGTCCATCCGAATGAGAGGACAGAGCGTTACCGCTCACACACCATGCTCGGTATTTTTATTTGCGACATAGCACCTTGTTTCTTTTGAATCCAAAATAACAATACACAAGAAACTAAAATGACACCAAATTTGTAACATTCACAATTGAAGGAAAATGATATACTGGATAGATTCTAAGATGCAGTACGCGATTTTCAAATAACATGAAAATTTTTCATTATTACTAAAAATTTTAACTTAAATTTTTAATATCATGAATAGGATGAAGTAGTGTCTGTGATATTTCATTTCAAATTAATAGACAACTTATTATTGCATGTGAAAATGCAAAACACAGTGAAAGACTGAAGTAAAGCAGTAAAATTTGAACTTTTAGGAGATTTTGAAATTTTTGAAAATACTGTAAACTTTTTATCTAATTTTTGGATGAGCTAGTTATTAAACCACTGTTGGCAGGCAGTTGTTTGACAATACACCTGTTGTAATGATTTGGCTAGTCAAGATGGCTTGTGGTTGCGAGCTGCCTAATTACTTACCTGCCAAGTAACCGCTTATCAGGTCAGAGTGCCCCCAACAGCAGCAGTTACTCTGAGCTCAGACAGAGGAAACAAACTTAACAGTTTAATCTGAGCACAAAGCAACCACTACATCTCAACCCAATATAAAATCAAATGATCTCCCATGGATTTTTTCCTCATTTTCCCATTGCTGTCATCAACTTTTATATAGTCACTTTCTACACCCTGTTAACAACTGCCCACAAGTGACAACTTTGTTGAAATTCCAAACATCATCTTTATCACAAACATGTTACTGTCAATATAATTATTTCATTAAACTTTTCACCACTTCCAATAATTTATGTCACCTACATCAGATCTTGTTACAAATTATTTTCTTTACAAGTATTAGTTTCCTCAAACTTCATAACAAATTTGAATTAAATAGGCTCTTTTTAAATATTTAAATTTATGCAAATCAAATAAAAATGTAGGACTTCAGTTATCCAGGTGACGGTAGTGATCAATAACTTTAAAAAAGCAGTTATTTAAAAAAGATATAAACTCTCCTTTACTATGCTCTAATGTAAACTGGCAACACATGCTTACAAATTTTCTCGATTCAGTTGCTCATTTTTTATAAATGTACTATTTTCTTCATTGTAGGCGACATCTCCATTCTCCCTTCCTTCTGCAGCAGGTCTCTCTGTCACAGCAGTAACTTGTGCTGCAAGGTTTTCATTTTCTTCTCTCAGTTGTTGGGCTTCTCTTTCAAGTTCTTGAAACACTGAAAGCTGAAAGTAAATAGCATTGGTAGATATTTTATCACAATTCGGTGGTGCAATGTTGAACAAAACAAGCAATGAACTGAAAAAGTATTTAAGTAGACAAGACAAAATGTATCAAATGTAATAAACTGAGGGTGGCAGGGTTCAAATAACACAAGTTTTAGATGAATATTTATTATACTACTCATGTAGTCCTTGACAGTTTGCTGAAAGGCAAGGAAGGGGAGAGAGGCTGAGAAAAAAGAAAAGGAAATTGATGTTTAAACAGACTAGACCAATTTCAAAAATTTGTAAAATTTTCAGTTGATTACTTACTTGCTTCTTAAGATGATCACTCTCTTCCTGTAGTCTCTGAGACTCCAATTTAGCATCTTTTAATGCTGCCAACTGTGCTGAAAGCTTATCATTTTCATTCCTCAATTTATTGTTTTCATTATTGGTTTCTACCAAAGAAATGTACTTACTGTTCAAATTATCAAATGATTCTTTGGTTTTGTTAATTTCATACTGTAGTTCAGCTTCTCGTTGCTGTGCAATGTTAAGGCTGCGTTCTAATTCTACATTTATCATACGAGCCTCCTGTTAAAGAAAACAAAGGTAATTTGTATTGTTGCTAAGAAAATTATATGCTTATTCAGATAATTTATCTTGTGAATGTGATAAACAATGTTAATGACTATTTTTAAATCCCAAATGAAGCGTTTCATGTATTTACATTTTGTTATTGGATATGATAATGATATGAGACAAGGGTAGAGAAAGCAAACCCATCATTTATGAAAGCTAAAGGCAGGAGGACAAAAAATGAGTAAAACAAAATAACTGTTTCCAATAGTACAATGGTTAGGTAAAATATTAGTCTTATAAATGGAATAACTGTACACCTACAATCTGTCACTCAAATCTTAAGCATAGAGAATGAATTGGTACCACCATGACTCAAAATTCAATTCCAATATAAATTCCCCATGACCCAATTCAAGGTATTTCAGAAGACAAATCACGTCAAATGTTCTGGATCAACTACATTCCCCCGAAGGGTAAAACGATTTATCCAAACCACTTTATTAAATCTAACCTTAACTAATGATATCTCAAATACCTTTTACATTGCCATCTTTTGCTTATATCTATTTCTGTCCTTCAGAGCATCAATTATTTTTCCATAAGAAATGAGGGAGACAGAAGTAGTTTAATAGTCACAGAAGAAATAATAAACTTGAGAAAAGGAGACCAAATTAAGCTCCAAGTTCTCTTTCTAATAGTACAAACTACTCAACTCGAAAGATGTATTTAATGATTCTAACTACAAGTATCTAATATGAAGTACCAAAATACTCCTGAAAATTTAATAAATGATTTATGCAAACTTAAAATGCTAAGTTACACCCATAAACAAACCTAAAATGTCAGAATCCCCAAATACCCTTCAGTGGTGGCTCATAACTAAAAGTAGCTGCTTTGAAAATACAGCTATTCATGTTTATTGTTAAAACAAAAACTTTTTTTAATTACATCTAAAACAAAGCAAATAAGTACAATTTAAACAAAAACTACATCAAATATTTTTAACTCGTCAAGCATAGATGTTAATCATATATACAAATTAATACATGTATTTAAAAACAAAATCCATTCTTCTAGTTTCAATTTCTACAAATAGATTTATAATTGTAGAAAAATTTCTTGGAATTCTAGCTGCGTCACAGTGAAGTCGACTGGTTACGTTTTGAGAGCCAGCACTGTTCCCATTGTCAAGCCCTGATTAACTTACAATGGGAGTAGTGCCGGCTCTCGAAACTTCACCAGCCCACTTCATTCTGACACGGCTAGAATCACGAGAGATTTTTCTACATTGTTGCTGCCGCGAAAATGTACATAGTTATCTAGATTCATAATTTTTTGCTTCATCTCTGAATGACAATTTTTTCTATTTGTAGAACAACCAGTGAATTTAGTCTTTGTTTCATAATGTTCTGTTGAGAGATTTCATTTTCTTTTTAGTGTTGAAAAGTAATGCTATGCGTCATATGTAGTCATAGGAACAGTAAGAAGGATTTTTATCAATCTGGTAATTTTACTAAGAACTTTGTCTAAATTATTTTCCACAACAAACTTTATGAGACTTATTAATTTGTAATATTCGTGCATTTCTGTTGCATGATAGACTACATTTAGCTCAATTTCAAGCTTTTATTTCTCAAACATGGGATAGTTTCAGTAATAAGTGAGCCCCTTAAAGCCCAAGTGGTGTAACTCACATGAATCAAGTTTCGAGAAAATTAATGTTTTACTGCAGTTTTAATAAAAAAATTCGTTTTATATATTTTGAAGTTTTTTTCTCAACAATGTATCATTAAAGAGTTATTCTAACTTATGCTGGCAGTTTTAAAAACTTTTAAAATGTTTTCTTTTTTGGGGGGGGGCTTTGTTTGGAGTTACACCACTTGTGATATAAACAGGGAACAGATTCTCTTTAAAGAAGGAGGAAAAATACAGTATTTTACTGCAACATCTATTTTTTATTCTACTGTTTATACATTTCTTACTCTGCATCTAGTGGCCCAATGTCTGCAGCATCATTTTGAGTCGATAGACTATAAAAGTAAGGATGACAGATGGGTGGAATGAATGGTAAAATGTCTTGCATATCCTTTTTCTTCTCTTTTGTTACAGATCTTTGATTTCTGTACAGTTATTCTTGAGATACATTAGTAAGATTAACAGGTCTGCCTCTTTTAGGTCTAGGTTTGAAGTTTAGTTCTGAAAAGGGCATTTCTTTGGAATAGTTTCTTTAAAAAAAATTGAAAATGTTTCTTCCTTTCGATACTGGATCCACTGCAATTGTAGCAATGATAAAGGATGTTTTTCCGTATCAACCTTTCTTTTGGTGATATGTTGTAAAAGATTTCCAACAGACAAAAAGTCACCATGAGTCATCACTGTTATGTAAAAAGGATTTTTCTTCATAGATTTTGCAATGACAGTATACCTGTACCAATCATTGTGATGATATATCTGCTAAATACTTCTGTAGTTTGCTGTTGAGGCAAAATCACAGTCGTTGGGCAAATAAGAATAACCACTTCTCATAAACTTCTGGTCAACAACTTCAATGTTATTATCTTCACTCAGAACTCAGAACCAGTTTCATCGCCATGGCAACATTCCAGTTTCTATTTTGCTTGGCACATTAAAACATTTTTCGCAGCTGAAGCCCTGTTTTCAATGTGCTTGACCAAACATGCACTAATTTCTTGGGAATTTTGTGATCCATTTATCTCATTGCAACAATACATAAATCCTAATTTTGAGGAAAGCTCATGGCATCCCAAATTATAAACATTATTGCATTTGTAATAGGGCACTTGACATGATAGTTTAGGAAAAGGAAGAGACTTTTCCAAATCATAGGAAAATGTATAGTAAGAGCTATTATTAATGGACTGTTGAGTGCCCTCGTTCATGGCATTATGAGCTTTTTCTGCTTGTCGAAGATGAATTCAGAATCTGCTGGAATACATTCATCACTTGCTCCAATATCTGCCAAAATGCTTGGCTCACTAACACTGCTCTCATCACTGCTCATAATGACACATCAAAACTTAAATCTTTTACATCTAGGTTATTAAAATGTTTTTTAGTTTACCTGGTTACAACATTTCTAGATGAGCAAAAAGTGGTTGAACTGCAAACAGTTACCGGCACAGTGGTGTATCTCCAATATACACCACTTTAGCTTTTACCCAACAGATGGCTGCATTGACTGCATAAACTAGTGCTGCTAACTATAAGATTGTTAAGAGAACTAGAATTTACACTACTTGTGCTTTAAACAGAATGCAACTTGCTGAACACTTCTGAAACATTAACTCCAAAAAAACAAAAATTGGACTTACACCACTTGGGCTTTAAGGGGCTCAAGTAGAACCATTGATACTTTTTCCTTTTAAGGGTTGATTTCCAAAAAATTTCTTTCTTAATATAGGATTTCACCAAAGTGGAGACATTACTCTTTACAATCCTACTTCATTTATTGATTTTGGTTAGATAGCCAAGCAGATAAATGGCTCCAGACACAAAAAAACGTTACGACGGCGGAGACATTACTCTTCATAATCCTACTTCATTTATCGATGTTTTTGTTGTTGTTGCTGCTTTCGAGCGCATTAACGACTGGGTTATTAGCGCCCTTTCATTTATCGATTTCAGTTAGGTATTCAGGGAGATAAAAGACTCGAGACACAGAAAACGAATTTTAGAAATATTGACATTTTTTCCCTTTAAAGGTTAAATTACGAAAAAATCCTTTCTTAAAATATAATGTTACCACAGCAGAGACCTCTATCTGTAATATGATACCTCGTTTATCTATATTGGTTAGATAGGAAGGGAGATAAATGGCTTGTGACACAAAAACGCATTGCAGAAATATTAATACTTTTGACCTTCAAGGGACGAATTTCGAAAAATTCCTGTCTTAATATATGATGTCACCAAAGTGGAGATATAATCCTTAAAGTAACTCTTCATTAAATGATTTCAGATACGTATCCAGGGAGATAAATGAGTCATAACATAAAAACAGCATTTTAGAAATATTAACGTTTTTGGCCTTTAAGGGTTGAATTCCGAAAAATTCCTTTCTTAAAATACGATGTGACCAAAGTGGCGACCATAAGGTTTATTATGAAACCTTATTTATTGATTTCAGTAAGTATGAAGGGAGATAATGAATGGCTTGTGACATAAAAACACCTTATAGAAATAATATATATGATAGGCAGATGTTTTGGATCTATATAGGTATGAAATTTAATGCAAATGAAAGTATATAAAGAATCAAAATATGATAGGATAGGGAAAAAAACAGATACCCGTCACTTACCACAGATGAAGGCAGGAGGGAGAGACGAACACGTATTTGTCTTTCCCACCTGCCTTCATCTGTGGTAAGTGATGGGTATCTGTTTCCCCCCCCCCCCCCCCCCTTATTCTATTTTCAGTGCCTCACGACAGTTTTTGTTTCCAATATGCAATATATAAAGAATCACTAAGAAGATATTAACCGAGGGAATTAGGATGACAGGGTAGTGGCTAAGAAGGCAAATAACATTATTTAAGAAATGTACTGGAAGAAAGTGGAAGGAATTTTGTTGGTGTAAGAAAAAAAGAGGCAAGCAGAAACATTAAGAAGTTTAATAAGTCCAATTTGGAGACCAGATGTGACGGAGAGTAAGGGAATAATATGTTCCTATTCCTATGTTGCTGAATTCTGGACAGTGAAGAAATTGGATATTAGTAATAATACAGGAAAGAACAAAGAAATGAGGAGGTTAAGGGACATAGTGAATGGTGAAACCCTAGAGGAAAAAATAGAAAAGGAAGACATAAATGATAGACATGTGCAGAGAACAGGGAACCTTTGGAGAAGAAAAAGGCAAGATATAAATAATATAAACAAATGCAGAGACCAGAAAATACAAAATAGCAAGAAAGATGAATGAAGTGAAGATTCAAACTAACTAGCCGGAGGAAGACCAAGAGATGGATGGCTGAACAGAATGAAGGAGCATATGCAGAAAAGAGGACATGAAAAAAAGTGGAGAGTTTCTGTCAAAAGCAAAACATACCAAGTGGAGACTAATGTACTAAGCAGATTCTGTCAGTTACTAGAAACCGTGGATGACGAAAGAGCAAATTTTTATATACTTTCAACAGTCCTCCCCCCTCTCCTCTCTCTTCTCTCTTTCTGCAAGGAAAGAATTGTAAACATCATTTATTAAATTAATATTGACATCAGAGGACCCGAGAGTAAATTCTAGGACTTAGTCACTGCTTAAAATGTTAACATTAATATTTTTAGATTTGAATTCTTTTCTTGATGTTACATCCATCCTACATTCAACTTTAGCAAATTATTATTTAACTTTCCCCACCTTTTCCCCCCTCTTAAAATTTATTAGAAATAATCATTTATACAATTAACTGGAGAAATAAATGGGGCGAGAACATAAAACAAAAAGTTACTTGCAACATACTTCAGTCTCAATCGTGAAGAATAATTTTAAAATTAGCTTGCTTTGCACATGTAATTTGTATCAACATATCTTACACAATAATTTCATTAGCAAACAACCATTTTTTAAATAAAGTAAGGTTAGCCTACTGCCACTTTCCTTTGTGTTGTCCCTGTGTTAACTATCTTCATTGTCTTTCATCTGAAGTTTAATTTGACTCTTTCTCTAGCTTTGTGCTGCGTTTTGTTTGACTGCGATAACCCGTTTTTATTTTCTCTTTTAAAATATTTACTTTTTCCTTTTTTCATGGAACCATTCAGTTTTTCCCGCTCTTTGTGAACTTTTCCACGCTCTACGAAACAATTCACATCAATGCTTCTCGTATTTCTAATCGTTGATCTCTTATTTCTATTTGTTGTTCTTATTTCCTTAACTCATCCATCATCCAGCTTCGCCAAATAAATAATAATATAATATGACTTAATTCCCTTTTTTATTATAATATTATAACATTCTTAACCATTTCAATAAATACAGGTTCTTTTTTCACAGTAACTTTAAAATCCAAAGCAAACGACACGGCCTTCACCAAGCTTGTCTAGTCCTGATCTTCTCATCTGTTTATCTAAACGTTTCCTTGGCTACCCATTTCACAGAGTAATTATTTATAGCCTGTTATATCACGTGCTGTATTAACAACTACTTTTAGGCACCTTTCACCACAATCTTGTGCCTGGCTTCCAACTACAAGAAGCTATCTTTAACCAGCCCACACACGTGCGCCTCTACTTAAATTTTCCACTGCACTTGTGTCTACGAACTATTTCATGCTTCTCAAAACGATTAACCCCTTTACTGGGCTGCAACTGTTACTAGTTTGTTCTCACCAATTTCTGGTTTATTTCCATTCACTCTGAGCCAGTGTCACTGCCATAGCAGTCATTAAGAATTACATAAAAAGTTGTCTACCCCTCTCAGTCTCGCAGTCACTCCCCCCCCCCCCCCCAAACACACAAAAAAAGTCTCCAGTAACCAAATACCTTTCTGCATTCTGATGTCATGCCTACCAACTAGCCAGATTACAGTCACACATCCTTTTCCTAACAGCATGTCTTAGCCTTAATATTCCCCCAATGACCTCGCAATAAATTTGCCCATATTTGGTTGCTCCCCCCCCCCCCCCAACTTTATCCTCTCTTACACCCATTCCAGTTCAGGCAGTCCTCAGCCTTAACTACCCTGGTGCTGCAACAATACACTGACCTGGCCAGCCAACACTCCAGATGTCTTATATCTCAAAACAAAATACTGCTGCTTTCAACCCCACATGTCCTTCCTCAACTTCAACAAATCTTGCAACAGGTTGCAGAATCTATGAACAGGCATGCTCACAACCATCTCTCCAAATTGTCCACTGTACCACTCAAAGCAGGACAGTCTCTTCCCTGCAAATTACTAGGTCACCAACCCAGGTGTCACCCCCTGCCCCCAATTTCATCACGACCATCTATTGCCCGGCTCTTCAACATACCTCTACCATCTCCCTTAAAACCCACACCTCGTCCAGCCAGCCCGAATCAAGCTGCCAGACCCAAACTGTCTGTTATTAATCTGTCTTCTCCACTCTCAGTTCTCTCCAAGGGTCTCACTTTCTCACTCGCTCCCAAATTTGATCAGACCACCCTAGTATGTGACTCCTTAGCGTTCTGCCGTACACTCCACTGGAGGTACCACTTTGCCTCGAAGAGCTACAATCTGGACACTCAGAACGACCTGCAGCCCAATTGTTCAAACATTCCAAACACCCTCCTCCATTCTTGATCCACCACCTCTCCCACAAAACCACTTTCTCCAATTGTTTCAAGATCTGGATTCCATCAGTTTGGCTCCTCCTAGTTTCAACCTGACTCTTTCAGAAACCTGGGCCATCAGGGAGCTTGTGACAATCACGTATTTTATAGGTTATTCAATGGTATGCAAGCATACTGATATGCACATTCCTCAAGATTTGGTTAAGTTCGTGCTGTTGTTGTTTGAGATGTTGGTTGCCAGGAGCGACATAACTGAGCGACGCAGTAGAGTCATTACCTTAAGTTCATAAATTCAGTAAAGGACATGGGAAGTATCCCAAGAAGTCTGATATTAAAGTAACGGTCTTAGTTTCTGCTGGTGTTGGTGGAAAATGTTAAATTATTAACTGATTGAAATAAAAGTTATTACCAGAACAATTAATGGCTTGTGCATCTGTTCATAGTTAAATGCTATATATGAAAATAAGCTAAAGAAGAGAGGGCGACCGTGTTTGAAGATAATAAAATCATTTTCCACACGAGATTACATAATTCAGAGGCACCAGGCTGATACGACATAAGCAAGAATATTAACACTAGCTCTCCTCTGATCCATAATTGATCATTCTATCGGCAGACAAGGTCTCTACTGCGGTGGTCATGAACTGTTTTGACTACGTTAGTGAAGCACTGCGTCAGCTGTCTGACACTAACACTTACTGTCCCCTCAACCACAATCCCACACCTGCAGTCAATGATAGAATAAAAGATTATTAGCAGTTTAGTGGACCACTCCAAGGCCTCACTCCCCATTTTGTCTCACTCCTCACTCCAAAAAAGCCACACACAGCTTCCTTATACCTACTTCCTAAAATTCAAAAGTCTGGCAACCCCAGATGTCCCATAGTTGCTGCATATGGCTCACCAACTGAGCGTATCACTGCCCTGGTGGACAGCCCATTGTCAGCCAACATCCCTCTCACGAAGACACCTGACACTTCCTCTCTCAACTGGCCATGGTACCCACACCTCCCCCCCCCCCCTTCCTAGTGATAGTTGATGTTTCCTCCCTACATACAAATATTCCTCACTGCCATGGGCTCAGTGTCATGGTACACTTTTTAGACCAGCGTCCCGCCAATAGCCTTCCCAGCAGATCCTTCTTGATCACCCTGGCTAAGCTAATACTGAACAACTTTTTTTTCATTCGATGGCAATATTTACCACCAAGTTAGTGGCACTGCCATGGACATTCATATGAGTCCCTCATACACTAACCTCTACTAAGGCCAGAGCCCAACTGAAACCCTTTTGTGGGTCTGATTCATTGATGAAATTTTCATAATATGGACCCATGGGGAAGACAACCTACTCAGTTTCCTCAACAAACTCAATACTGCCAGCACTCTGAAATTCATGTGGACTTACTCCCACACACATGCCACTTTTCTGGATCTCGACCTATCTATCACAAATGGCTACATCAACTCATCTGTACATATCAAACTCACCAATCTACAACAGTACCATCATTATGATAGCTGCCACTCTCATCACATCAAACACTCCCTCCCCTATAGCCTTGGCACTCAGGGGAGTCATATGTTCCAATGGCCCTCCAACAGTATGCTGGCCACATTTCCGAACTCTGATTTCACACAATTACCCACCAGATTTAGTTCACAAACAAGTTTCATGGGCCACATCACAACCCACTCAACCCATCAACAGCCCACAACCCTCTAAAACCATAGTCCCATTTTGATCACCCGATACTTCCCAGGTTTGGGAGTCCTGCGACAAGGTTAAAGATTACAACTTCCTCCAAGCCTGCCCCGAGATGAGAAACCTCCTTCCAAAAATTCTCCCTCCCCCCCTCCCACAGATCATGCTTCAGCAGACCTACAAACCTCAACCTACTCTTGGTCCATAAACATGGGGCCCTCCCATGCTGCAAGACAGTCCCAAGTTTAGTTTCCTTGCAACAGATCCTGCTGCAAATTATGCACCCACCTTCCTCCACCTTTACCAACCCTGTAACTGGGGAAAGCTTTATATTTCAAATCACCTTCAACCTGCCCAGCCTCCTATATTGGTCTGACAACAAATCCACTGGCCATCAGAATGAATGGACACAATCTGTATTTACCCAGAAACCTGACCACCCAGTATCTTATAATGCCACCACTCATGGCACCAACAATTTTAACACGTTTTGCAGTCCGCGTCATCAGAATCCTCTGACAAAAGCAGCATTTTGGAACTCGGAAGGTGGGAACTGGCTTATCAGTACCAACTGGGTACCAGACAACCACTAGGCCCTAAATTTAAGACAGCACAAATTTTCCTCCCACCCATCCTCCTCACCTCCTACCTTTTCCCACAGCACCATCACTCATCAGAGCGTTTATTTTTGTAGTTTGTAATTTCGAAATTTGGTTAATTTTAATGTCCATATATTCATATTTCCATTAGTATTATTTTTTTTAAAGACGTTTCGCAGTTTTTTGCACATACTGCCATGATGTAAAAGGCTTTTCAGGTCTATCAGCTGATGCCTACCGTGCTTCTATGACATGTTCCTACCGGCAGGTTGATTATCTGTTTATTATTATTTTCTGGTTTATGCCCTCCTCCCCCCACCCTTACTTCCTGCCATTTTTCTCCCCCACTATGAGCTACTGGCCCTGTTGGCCAACTCAGTTGGCTGCCAGCGTCCAACATGCAGCCATTCACTCTACTACTGAAGAAGGGCTACAGGCTCAAAAATTTTACTCAATGTGCGAGTTTTTTTCCGTGTATCGATACCGCAGGAATCCTCTTCTATGGTAAGTGGTGGTTTTTCTCCTATCTAAATGTTTAATATATACATATATATTATTTTAATAATACCTCAAGTTGGCGAGTAACATCCTGAACATGATCAGTTGCCTCCTTATAATGGGCAAGCTGTTGTTCAAGTTGAACAATTTGTGCTTCAAGACGAGATGTATGTTCCTGAAGCATCTTGTTTTCTGAAATCTGTTCATCACACTGTGCCTGCAGTTCTGCATTAACATTTGCACCTTCTTGCAGTTGCCCATGTAGTTGACCAATTTGGGATTTTAGAGCTGCATCAGACTGAAACAGTTTAAAAGGGATGTACATTACAGTAACAGAAAATACTTATGGAATTTTAAACTTGATTTTCTTAATAATAATAATAAAAAAAGATTGCTAACACATATTCACATAAAACATTTAACAATGATCGAAAGGTAAAAACGGAAAATGGAGAATTTCATGAATGTAGTATTGAACCATCACATACCACAGGCAACAGCAGGACAAAGGGATTCACAAAACCAAGAATATATGAATAACAACACTCAGCAGCAGAAAACATGACACCCAAAAGATGGAAATCAAAGACTAACAATCTGACAGTGAAATAATCAAACATACATCCAAATATGGAAGCAAAAGGAATAGGACAATGTTAATACAAAATTCCAAAATTAACTGCATTAAAATATTTATAAAATATCAATAGCCTGAACTAAAGGAATAAACAATTTGTTCTGGCAGATAATACAGTTAAATACAGGCTTGTAGATTATCCACAAGGATGATGGAGAGGAGGGGGCTGAAGGAGGAAAGGAAAAGGATTGATTATCTTAGTGAGCCGAAGTTTGTTTCTGGACCACAATATGTACAAGATGGCTCCCATTTGGACTGCATTTAGGCATAGGCTACCTTGGCTGCAGCCTATGGGCCTGCACCACACCACAAAAAGGACTATATATACTTCTCCTTCGAAGGCAACATATATCACCAAACCTGCGGAACTGCCATGGGCACCTGCATGGCCCCCTCTTATGCTAATCTGTTCATGGGCCAGCTGGAACAGACATTTCTGGAGGAAGTCCTTCTCAAACCCCTCATTTGGCTTCGTTTCATTGATGACATATTTATGATTTGGACGCATGGAGAAAATGAACTGCTAAATTTCCTGAACCATCTCAATAACTTTAGCATGCTAAAATTCACTTGGTCCTACTCCCACACCCAGGCCACATCCTTGGAGGTGGATTTGTCTCTATCCAATGGCTATCTCAACTCTTCAGTCCACATCAAACAAACCAATCTTCAACAGTATCTCCATTTCGACAGTTGCCACCCCTACCATACCAAACATTCTCTCCCCTACAGTCTTGGCATTCGAGGTAGTCGGATATGCTCCAACCAACAGTCTCTCATGGATTATTAAAACAATATTTCAGAAGCATTAATATCTCGCAACTACCCTCCAGCTTTTGGTTAACAAACAGCTTTCACATGCTACATCACAACTGAATCAACCAATCAATCATCCCAGACCCGCAAAAACCAACCACAATCCAGTCTTGGTCACACAGTTCTACCCAGGCCTCGAATCCATCAACAGAATCCTCTGGCAGGGCTATGATTTCTTACAAACATGCCCTGAAATGAGATCCATTCTTCCTAAAATCCTCCCTGCCCCTCCTAGAACTTGTTTCAGCAGACCACCTAACCTCAGCGAACTTCTAATCCACAAACACAGTCTTCCTCTTCCTAACAGTTAAACCCAAGGCTCTTTCCCATGTAATAGACCACGCTGCAAGATGTGTGACATACACCATGCTTCCACCACTTTCATCAACCCGGTCACAGGGGAAAGCTTCCCTATCAAAGGACACGCCACCTGTGAAACCACGCATGTAATACACCAGTTAACATGCAACCACTGCCTGGCTTCATATATAGGTTTGACCACAAATGCACTCTCCATAAGAATGAATGGCCACCGTCAGACGGTGTTCACACAGAACCCAAAGCACCCAGTTGCTGCCCATGCCATAACCCACGACTTGAATAATTTCAATTCTTGTTACACAGTACGTGCTATCAGAGTTCTCCCTAATAGCAGCAGTTTCTCTGAACTCTGAAGGTGGGAACTTACCTACCAGTACAAACTAGGCACAAGGCAACCACCTGGTCTCAACTTAAGATAATACCCGGTCATTATTATTAGTAGTACATATGTTTAACCTTTTTTTATTCCTCTTTCCATTACCTATATTGAACCACCACTAACCTGAGGTGATGTTTACTTCATTATTATTATTATTATTATTATTGTTAACCCTTTCGCGTCGGCTGCTCCTGGCAGCGAGGTAGCCGCGGGGACGGGAGCCCCGCCCCGCCGGCCCCTCCGCTCAGCCGGCACTCCTCGCCCGGCATTTACGGCTCACCCCTCCCCGGTTTCGCGTCAATTTTACGCTCATTTTCAGAGGCTTAATTTGTTTAAATTGACTCGCTTTATTTAATTATATATCAAACTATAATGAAACTCACTTATTGTTAATTTTTTTATGAAAAGTGCTTGAAATTGTAGAAGAAACTTTTTTTTTTATAACGATACTAAAACTTTACGATACTAAAATAACATTAAATTTTTAATTTATTATACTCGTGTTGTACAAGAATATTATAATTCAATAGAAGAAATGTTTCTAGAACTATTACAAATAATTCGATTAGTTGCCAAATTTTTTTCCAACGAAAGTTTTCCATCGCTTTTTTGTGATCGAGGTGATCGAACTTGATACTGGGAAGGGTTTTTATTTTATTTATTTCTTTATTTTTTTAAAGTGTCCCGTCACCATTTTTTGATCCAGGGCTTCGGACCTGACACTGGCAGGGGTAGAAACTTTTTTTTTTTTTTGGTTTTTTATTTTTTTTATTTACAACTCAAAATGAAAAAGTTTTTCCTCGTTTTTTCACAAAAATAATAAAAAGATATTTCTTCTTGCTAGAGGTTCCCCTAGTTCCCGCTAGGATGCGGTACGGGCGCTGACAATAAACTAGCTTCCAGTCCTGTGGGACAGAGAGGCGCTGGCAATATAGTGGCGTCCAGGCAGCTAGGCCCGCCCACGCCTCTGGCAGTAAAGTGGCGTCCAGTCTTGGGAGCCCGCCCCGCCATTTGTCAATATAGTGGCGTCCAGACTTGAAAGGGTTAAATATTTTATATATTTTTTTTTTCAATATATATTTAGTTCTAATTATATTTTGATCTTCCCACCAACCAGAAATTAGTTTGGATACTTATTTTTGCTTGGGTATTAGCTCTGATCCACTTTTCCGATGTTTGAATTTACCCCCACCATTTTCTCGACCGGCGGTCTTTCTGTGAGGCAATCTCCGGCTGCACCCACCTCTCATAATGTTCTCTCGTTGACGAAGGGTTTTTTTCCCAAAAATTTCTTTATTATTTGTGTTTGTGTCTTTTCTGTGTGTTCGCACCCCACATCCATCATCTAAAGGTAAGTGGTGGCTCATTTCCCTATCCTAATTTGATTCCTTTCCGCTACTTAGCGTCTGTTTTTCATTGTTATTATATATATATAGAAGGCGCTAAGAGCGGATATATTGAACATTGGATTGGATAGGATAAAAAACCACCGCTTACCAAAGAAGGGGATTCCAGCGGCGTTGGTACACGAAAAAAAACACGAACACACAAAGACTAAAATTTTCGAGCATGGCTCTTCCTCAGTAGAAGTGAGATGGCTGCACGCAAGATAGTGAAATGATAGGTGTTAAGTAGTGAAAAGGAATTACAAAACAGGATACGGAAATGAGCTTCCTTATCTTCGATGTTTGTGAGGCGTGAACACAAATAACAGATGAAAACACCCATGTTATAGTAATTTTCGGGCCTTTGCACTTTATAAACGAGAAAACATTGTGGAGGGAGGGTACTACAGGAGGCTGCTTCACAGAGATAAAAATCTTTATCTTCTTTCTTTTAGGGAGGAGGGGGGAGAGTAGGTGGGGAAAGGAGGCTGCATGTAGACTTGTCAAGGAGTGCACGGGGTAGCTTCACAAGTGCAGATGTTACCGTAGCTTCATGCTCTTGTACGAAGCAAGTGTACAGTAGTTGAGAGTGGCAATGATGAGTAACACATCCCTACTGATCTCAGTTAATTCAAATGCAAGTGTCAAAACAAATGCAAGTATACCTCTCATTCTAATTTTTTGTGGTGCTGTGAAAGCTGTGCAGCAAGATCTTGTGCAAGGTCAAGATGTGCTCAAAGAAAAAAAAGGGGTGGGGGAGAAGGAAGTACAATGGTACCTATAATAAATAAGGTTTCATATGTATGTTTAAGAACAACTTCAGGAATTTTTATCTCAGAAACTACAGAATTTAGGAAAAATATGCACAGGATCAAAATTAACATTTCATGCACACTATCATATATAAAATTTTCAACTCCGAGATAAAATAAGGTTGAGCTTTACACGCAACCCAAGTTGTGCAAGATGCCAGAATTTCCATAAAAGACCTATCCAAGCTATCATAGATCACGCGGTCAAGGTTGAGTGATCACGGGCATATTGCTATGTAGCACAGATGGCTTAAGGGGTTGCCTCACCTTGACACCAGTTGATGTGATGTTTAGCTTACAATGAGTGTATAAACTTTACTATCTTTTGGAGTATAATTGGAAGCTGTTTACAGTGTTTGAATGGTTCAATCTGCAATCAGATGTAGTTTTAGAGAGTAGTCTAATGCCTTTCCATTTCACTGGTGCCAAAAATGTAACCAAACTTTACATGTAATAGTGTGTGCGTGAAATGTTAATTTTGATCCTGTGTATCTTTTTCCTAAATTCTATAGTTTCAGAGATAAAAATTCCTAAAGTTGTCCTTAAACATACAAATAAAACCTTATTTATTATATGTACCACTGTACTTTTAAAATCAATCTGGATGTTTACAGAGTTTTCTTTAATCTGAACATACCCTTATCTCCTGGGGTTAGTACAAGTAATTGTCAACCAAAAGGAAAAATCTGTTTTGGCCCTAGGCATGACCACAGTTAAGCAAGCTGTAAGCACTCTCCAGCATAAGGGTTCCTTTTAACAATATTTTCTTTACTGATAAAATGCTAAGCTTGGTCATTGTGTAGCTATGTCAGTCACACTGAACATAACAGCCTTCATTGCTGTATTAACGATGGCAAGAAATGTTACTACTTAGTAGAGGTTATGAAGTTATTTTTTAACAACAGTTCTATTTATTTAAGCACCTGCAAAGAAATAAATTGCCAAAACACTGAAAGGAAGGTAGACTAAGGATTTAAGGTTTATCAGATCAGTGTGTTATTGCAGGACTAGGTGTCTACTTTCTGATAATTTGTGCATGTAATTTTTGGCACTTACAGATTGCTATAGGATTTGTTTTGTGCTTGGAATAAGTTACGGGAATGAAAGCAGGATTGTGCTATGAGAGGAGCTATGAACAGCTATAATTTGGATTTTGAGTGTAAGCTTTTAGTATGTGATCATTCATTCTTACAGAGAGTTGATTTGTGGTCAGACCCAAGCATAAAAACGTACAATGGACACAAGTTAATAAGTGTATGAAATGGGTGGTTTTACAGGTTGCATACCCTATGACAAACATTTTGTCAGTATGTGTGTTAGTAAAGATCGTGGAAGCATGGTGCATGTCAAACATCCTACAGCTTGTATCTGTTGTATGGCAAGCCATACGGAATTTTTGTAGGAGGAAGAGACATATTTGTGGATTATGAGTTGACTGTGGTTAGGTAGTATTCTGAAACATGTTCTGGAAAAATAAAGGAGGATTTTGGGTAAGAGTTTTCATTTCAGTGCAGGCTTGGATTAAATGTTGCCTTCATTTTAATTTCATTATTTGTCTTTAAAATCTAGCAAAATAATATAATCAATGGTAATGAACTTCCTGTTTTACCAATTATAGAGACTCACCTCTTGATGTTGCTCTGTTAAGTTGGTGATATGTATTTCAAGTTGCTGGCATTGGTTCAATAACTGTTCTTGCATACTTTGATTTTGGACTTGCTCCTCTTGAACCTTCCGCAGTAACAATCTTTCTTCGTTCAGCTTTGCTTGCAACTTTGTGAACATAAAACTGCTTCAGACAAATTTCTAAACCATTTTAAGGGAAAATTTAACAATAGTGTGTATGTGTGTTAATGCATGCATGCAAAATTTTATATGCTCATAATGAAATGAAATACACTACTGTTCTTGCAAATTGCTACATACAGAAGGAATGGCATAAATCACTCCAAAATTGCAAAATTGGAGGATGTGTAAAACAGTGGTACCATAATAAGCAACTAAATTGCAGAGAAATGGCATGCACATAGCCCCTGCAACACCCTCTCTTGTGTGACTGGACAGGTCATTTATACACCACTCAGTCGGTCAAGAATCATCGAAACAAAGTGGAAATGTGCAAAAAAAGTACCGGCACGCACTGTCGACATCGAAGGGCGCAATATCAGTGAGAGTTTAAACATGGTATAATAATTGGTATCCAGGAAATGGGTTTGTCATACTGTGACACTGCAGCTTGTAGAGTGATTGTGTGTGGAACCAGTGGATAGTAAAGGGTCGTACATAGCAGCAAGCGGGTACTGGACCACCAATGTGAACCCGGCATGGAACGACTGTCATCTTGTCCACACTACTGAAACAAACAGAACACCTTCATCCAAAGTGTTGGTTCAACTTAAGAGTACTGCAATGGGTGTGGACATGTCTGCGTAATGGTTTGACATGCCATTGCATCAGCTTCCTTCGATCAACTACCAACACCTTTGTTATGGCCCCAAGCCATGTTCCGAGTTTGGAATTAATATCAAGTATGGGCCTGCACGTAACCATACTTTATACAGTCATGGGTGCTTCATCGGTTGCAGAGCTTACTTGAATTGATTTTAGGTTAAGTCAGCAGCTGCACTATCTTTTTAGGTAATGCTTGAAGCACCTTATCAAATGAGGTCATACCCCAACCAAGTTGTCAGGGAGGGTAGTTTATTAGTTGGTGAATCATTGAGTTACTCAGCAAGTCAGTTATTCTATAAGCTCAAGTTCGAATGCAGTTTATGAGCCAGGGGTCTTCTTGACCCAGACTGGCAGAGCCAGGATTGAGCTCAGGAACCAGCTAGCTTCCCTCTACACTCAGTCATCACCAAATGTAAGCATACCATCCAGTTTGAATGGGCTGTAGTCTCTCAAGTATCCTCCTGTTCATGTACTATGTTAGTCTCCATGAAATCACTTACAAATATATCTCCTTATGCCAAACCCTGTATCATTACCAGTTCTAGAAGAAGCTCCATAGAATCGCTAATCTTTTTCTGCGTTTTACCACTCTCAAATAATTATATTTCAGTAAGCCAATCTTCATCCTACAACCACTTGGGAAACTAGAGTATTATAGCCAGCTACCATCTAACTTCAGGATGTTAGCGAGGTGTGTCTTTTGGTGTTAGATCACTGTGGTTACCATACTGCCAGCAGTTGAGAGCTAAGGCAAATCCATTGAACATCATAGTATGTTGAGGTGGCCTGAGACCCTATATTGGAACAGGACCTCAACACCATCGAATGCAATAGACATGTAAGCTCCATCACTGATGTGCTGAGTGGCAAATGTAGTGTTTTTGGACGAGTTCCACTTGTCCTACAGTGATGGCTGTGTACTATAATGTGACACTTTAAGCCACATTCTCAGAGGCACATTTTTATTATGTAAATGATAATATTAGACTGATTTCATAAAAGCTTGGTAGTTACATGTACATTTTTTTAGATAATTTCCTTATAAAATACACAAGATTCTATGTGAGAAGGACTGTGATGCCAATAGTGAATATTCGGTTTATCTTGGTGGAATGAATATAAAACATTTATTGAGCTGTGCAGCTTTGGGAGGCATCATGGCCTTCCTGAGAGGTAATGACTGGTAGGAACCGTTACCTGCTGGTGACTGAGTGCCGCCAGCTAACAAAGCAGTGAGGCCTCAAGTCCGGTAACCTTTAGGCAGTGGTCACCGCTTCTAACAGGGAAGAATCTGTGCTGCCCAAAACATAGCGTTCTACAAATTAGCTTAGTCGAGTCTTGCCAGACAGCATGGTCTTCAGTCAGTAATGTCGAGGACAAATGAAATATCCACGATATCACGTGACATTGGGTGGAAAACCTATGACCTAATCCCAGTGAGCATATAGCTTGTTGCAGACTTCAATGACCGGTTTCTCTTGCAGACTTCTGCCAAGGTACAACCTCTGGTGAAAGTCTGACTCTGCCAACTGGCACTCCGATCCGAATGCTGGAGCGTGATTGCAGCTGCCTTATACTCATGGGTCTCACACATTGTGAAACCATCTCCCAACATCACAGCCTTCAGTTGAACTACAATTGTAAACTGTTACAGCCAAACCATCTGAAGGTGCATTCCATGAAACTGACAGGAATCCTTACACGTCTTTTAGAAGAAATATCCATGTTCAAACTTTATAGCTGAAAACCACACTGAGCTAGCAGCATAATTTAGCAGAACTGTTAGAGTTATTTTTGAGTGTCATATTGTTCATTCGTGGGGCCCTTTTTTATTTCAATATAACGTCACAGCATTATGATAACTATGTCTAAGGCCATCGTAACTTGTACTGTACATTGCTTCTAAGTGTCATTCTTTCAGATATATTAATTTTGAACTTGATTCCAAAGTATATGATAATTGTTTGTTTGGTCATTATGGCTAATTGTATCTCCGAGCATTGCTTTGAAATTTTGCGTTCTTGTATTAACGATAAATTCGCTCAGATTTGTAATGGCCAGTGAAACTAAATAAACATCATACCGTGACAGTTTTCTTGTACGCCCAATATCATCAAGATTCTTGCTGAATTTAGATTAGCAATACTTTGTAATATAAAATACCTTTGCCAATAAATGATAAATTATGAAATTACCAATAGTACCCCAGGAACCTCAAGCTACATTATGTGTTAGATGCTATTGTGTTGAACACAATTGGGCAGAGTGCGTTGTTGACGTAGTATACAAATGCTAAGTATGAACATTTGGGCTGCCATTGGGTATAACATGCAATCTTACCTCTACGTATTGTACAGCAACCGCTATATTAACGCCCAACCACGTGTGGCAAGGTATGTACAAGTCTTCTTCGAAGAACGATTGGTACCACTGTTTCCGTGGGCAGTTTGTTCACCTGATGTCTGGTATATGGTCAGTCAGTTTGCAATTTGTTCATTCTAGTGCACTTGCGATCACTGTCAATGCTTTGTGGATACGCCTACAAATGTGGCAGTTTGTTTCCCAGCAGCATATCCAGCTGAGATGACTAAAGGCTCTGATTGCAGCATGTGGCAGCTTCACACCATGGCTGCATTCTCACAGTAAAAGTGCATGTACACTTTTGTAATGCTAATCATTTGTGTATTGTTATGTCCCTACTCTGTGTAATAAATTCCATTTTAATCACATATCTCTTCTTGGTGTTGCAATTTTCGCACACAGTAGTGTGATTTATATGAATTACAATTAAAACATTTTGAAAACTAAAAAAACTGATTCTTAATTTTTACCGACAGCAATGATGACATTGAGAAGGGAAATACCAAACATTTCCAATCGCTGATTCTTGTAAAAGTATTTCAAACAAAATTGGAAACTTTACTAACAAGTGTTGGGTAGAGCTAAGAACTACTTGACAGTCTTAGTGTTATTTCTATAATTAAAATTCGTAAAAGACAAAAGATGGCAGTCGTAAGGGGGGGGGGGGGGGATCGGCATGTAGGGAAACTGTCAGTGAAGGATACATTCTATGACAAATAAATTTATGATTAATTTAAAAAGGTAGTTAAAGT
The DNA here is from genome assembly GCA_031002005.1 of Vandiemenella viatica. Lineage (NCBI taxonomy): Eukaryota > Metazoa > Arthropoda > Insecta > Orthoptera > Morabidae > Vandiemenella > Vandiemenella viatica. Next base: position 43,750,208 of record JARYHS010011408.1, read on the forward strand.
TCCAGATTTAGCTGCATCAACAGAATATATAGTTATAGTCAACAGTAACAATGCTCAAATTATGAATGTAAGACTGTTAAAGTCAATTATAGATTATGGTTGAGAGTAGAGTATTCAATAAACACACCTTATACATATGGCTAAAATACTAAAAATGACCCACACTAATCCCATATCTTCTTTCACTTATTACACTTAACCAAATGAAAATTGAAAATTTCTGAGAGTAACCATTACCTTTATTTCCGAAAGAAAGTCAAATTTTTGAAACAACTGACATAAAAATAAATTACTCTTCATGGTTTTTTTTTATGAAAAACTAAAAATAGACATACTTGCTGTAGCTGCTGTGAAAGTTGCTGTTTCTCAGCAACTAATGTTTCATGAGTATGCTGCAGTCGAGAAGCCAACGACTGTGTCTCATTCTGTTTGGCTACTAGTGCTTCCTCCAACTGCCGACAACTATGACTGAGGCGTGAACGTTCAGTGTTGTATTCTGAACGCAGTTCCTTTAGCTTGTTTTGGAATGCTTGCGATGCTTCCTGCTCCTCCAACAGGGCTTTTTCTTTCTCAGCTAATTGTTTCTTCAGTTTTACTACAGGATCCTGCCTACCCTGTTAAGAATACAGTTCATAAGCGCAAACAATAAGAACACATTTAAACAGTTATAAATCCGAATATTGCTTCATTCTGCATAAAATAAAGTACATCCCATATATCTGTAAGTAGCTGGTTATTATTACCAATAGTAAAAACGAAATCGGCAATGGTTCAATCATATATCTGAAACAAGCTCACCAGTTATAAAAATTCAGCTAGTTATTTGGTAGATAGTGATGACAAAATAATAGATGCCATTTTTCAGGAAAAAATGAATAATCAGACTTTTTTAAATCCGATACTGCACATTTCAAATCATTCCAAAAGTAAAAACCTGAAACTAGCTACCTGCCCCTCTCCACCTTTTATTTTCAATCTTTGCAACAGGAAACAAACGAAATTGTAAAGGGGTAAACCATTCATTGTTGCCTAATGAGAACTAGCTTGGACAGCCACTGGATGGTCTTAGTTATTGACTGTAAGCAGTTTACCTATGTCTATTCAACGCAATGGAAAACTGGTGAACAGGCAAGTTTATATATTAGACGTGATTTTGTGAGAAAGGGAAAGCTTCCTCAGTCATAGATGGTCTATTATAGGGGAAAGATCCCCAAGATGGTTTCCACACTTAATGACTAACTACAAATTTTATCAGCCTTTTACATCAATAAGCCTGTAATGATCCGAATGGAAAACATGTGCGCGTTTCTTTTCTCGTCATGAGTGTGTCGGTCCCAGGGGAGGTTCTGCTTGTGTTTGGAGGACGCCAGCCCTTTAGTGTTGCCATTAGATGTGACGGATGGCAGAAAACAGTCCCGTGACAGGACCACAGCTCAAGAGCAGCCTGGAATGTTTCGGTAAACTAATAAAAATAAAAAGTAAATCTGTATCCAAGAACGAAGGGTGAATGGAGGCCAGGGAGTACAACCAATAGGAAAAATTTGTATTTTTAGTATGAAAAAAAGGGCGGTTTTGTTGCATGTCCTGAGCCAACCAGCGAAAAGAGCTTCCCTGCAAAGACAGACATTGGCAGACGTCATGAAGAGGGGGCGAAAAATGATACTTCTTTGAGGCAGCGCGAGAAGACGAGTGGACTTGTTGGCTATCGACGGAGAGGTGTAGATCGACCGACCAGCTGACCACGGGAGAGACAGCAGTGAGGCAGCCGGCCGTGATAGAGAGCTGGTCAACCCACCGACTGCACAACTTAGATTCGCCTGCACGGTAACCACCATTCAGAAAAAGGAACTTTTGCATCATAGTCGTTTTCACCCTAGTCAGCTCCGAGACAAACTCTCTTGCTCCACCGAGAAAGTTATGTACCATTGTGTTGCAAAAAGAAAATTAATCTTTGTAAAATCTTGTCAAGTAAACAATTAAAATACATAAGTAAATCGTAAAGTCAGATTGTGAACCTTGTTTTCAATAGATCCCATCCAATCATGTAATGTGTCATTTGACTTTATTAATAATTCTAGTTGTTCAATAATTCATGTTTAAATAACAATACTTTGAGATCTGGATGTCGCTTCCCTCAGAATAGGGTACACTCCAATCTCTGGCGCCGACCTGATTTTTTTTATACCTAATAATATCTTGAAATCAACGACAGGTAGCAAACGGCCACAGTGAGATATGTTTGTGATTTCGAGAAGAAACATCTAAATAGACCTGATGAAGACAACCGAGCAGGTTGTCGAAACACCCGTGAAACTTTCATTAGGCCACAGTGAGGTCGAGAAGTCGCTTTAATAACATAGCAAACACTTCAAGCCGTAAGGGAAAAAACCGGATACCGGGGTGTAGTATCAGTTTAATCACCTTAACTGACTACTGACTTGTTGAAAGTTCTACTAAATTTATATTAAAAAATTTAAATGACCATGTATCAGCCTGGATAATTCAACTGTAAAGCCTATCGGTCACCACAAAGCTTATTTAAACCAAAAGCTAAGGGAAGGTTAACGTTCACTACAAAAGCATGTAAAAGTCCACTTGATGAAAAATTTTGGGATTCATTTCACAGTCATATTTGAAAAACAGCAATTACAGTCGAATTCAACAAACTTTGACAAATACAACTTCAAAAGTGAAATTTATGGGTGAAATCTCTGAATCTTTTGAAATTAAAACTGGTGTAAGACAAGGGGACGGGTTATCACCGCCCCTGTTCAACTTGGTACTAGACAAGATCATTAGCATATGGAAAAAATAAATATCTGGAATATATATGGGAACAAAGGATAAACGAATCAACATAAAATGCCTGGCTTTTGCGGATGATCTAACAGTAACTACACGAACTGTCGAGGAAGCCAAACATGCTGTAGAGAAGCTTCATGAGATAGCTATCGAAACCGGCCTCCAAATCTCTTATGAGAAAACGCAATATATGGACTCCAAAAGCACCAACCTGAAGCCACTCGTGACCAAATATGGCACTATCAAACAAGTTAAACAGTTTAAGTACTTAGGAGAAATTATTGGTAATACTGGAACTGAGAAAGAAGCCCACAAGAACCGCGCTGAAAAACTGCAAAAAGCATATGCTATTACTTGGAATACGTACAATAAGAAATTGCTTTCCACCAAAGCCAAACTCCATCACTACCACACTGTCGTTCTTCCAGGAGCACTGTATGCGACGGAGACATCATCATTAACGGTAAATGTCAAAGGAATAGAAAAAATAGAAAGACAGATACTGAGAAAAATATTCGGTCCCAAAATCCAAGATGGCATCTGGATGCGCAAAAGCTCAGAAGAACTGTATTCACTGACCGAAAGATTCACCTCACTTGCACGGAAAAGACGCATGAAATTTTATGGACATATAGCATGAATGGATGACTCACGACTTACCAAGAAAATTTTCCACATCGTCAACGGTCTGCGACAAAACAAAGCACGCTGGTTTGTAGAAACCAAGAAGGACCTCGCAGAAGCCAGCCTTGACCCATTGACATCCACACGCAGTAAATATAGACAATTGATCACCTCACATAAATTTGCCCCTAAGAGCCCTACATCAAAAAATCTGAAACTCAGAAATGCATGGACACAAGAGAGACGTCAAGCCCACAGCGAAAGGATGAGGAAGTTTTGGGAAAATAAGAAGAACAGCAAGAAGAATAAGAAGGACAATGCAAATTAATGGTTCCACGCGCTCCTTAGTGGGCTAAACGATATAATAATAATAATAATAATAATAATTAGTCGAATTGGTTATCGAACTAAATGTCTCCGAAAATCACAAGTCATGAGGAAGAAGTACCAGACTTAACCCCGATCGAAAATTTATGAGTCCATAGTCAATGCTAGCATTCTTCACTGGCGGCAAAAGCTAACATGTTGTATTTCAAAGTTCAAAAACAACCGGAAGTCATCTCGGCTCTCCGACACTCACACTACCCGACGAAACACTCTAGCTCATGATTACTCTACAACTGGATGAATAAAGACGAAAACAAAGATACAAGACGAAAGCGAAAGCAAAAGACAACCAGACAGCCTGAGCACCCCAATTTATACCCTCAGCCGCATGCTGACCGTGATCCACCACTTACCAAAACAGTCTGAAAAAAATGTAATTATAGTTAGTGTTAAAAGTTTTACAGTGTGAAGCCTGGCCCTTAAGGTTTATTAAAAGTATGATGACTATAATTATAAATTAACGCATCTTCTTGTAAATAATTAAAGAGTGTGTGCGCAATGGTAATGAATTTCCTAAAAACAGTTGGTAAATCCCCAACTGATATCTTAATTTGTGCAATTTTTAGACGTTCCTGCTGGATTACAAATTATCATGTTTAAATCAATGTCAATGTGTTCTATGCTTGCTCCTGATTTCAAAACTATAACTTTTATTATTATCGGTGGTGTATTAACAAAATTATCTGTTTTACGAAGATTGAGGTTTATACTAGTTAGAGGCCATGTCAGAAAAATTTGGTTTCTAGTTAATAATTATTAAAGTGCTGCTTATATCGAAAATGTGTTATTAGCTGAATTTTCTTTGAATTTTATTACATGTTTTAAAAGTTGTTTTGTTTATGAAAGTGGCCTAGTTTAATAGCAATTTAATTTCGAAATTACCACGTTTTTATTTACGACGTAAGAACTTTAAAATTGATTTAATATTTATTCCACTGCATGGAATGTTTTGAAACTTTAATATAATATACTAGATTCTTTGCTCTTTTAGGAAATTTACTTTTTAGTTCGGGAAATTATCGAAAACGTGTGGTTATTTAATGTTGAAAATGCAACTGTGTCTAATGAAGTGTTTAAAATTTGATTTACTCTATTTACACGGCCTGAAATTACTGAATATAAGTGAATTTAACTTTCTTTCTGATTATTATTATTATTGTAAAATTACTTTACTGCACCGAAAAGTGTTGAGAATTAGTGAAATTATCACGTAACCAAAATCGACTGTTTACAAATTGGACAATAATGGATTACACTGTTCCAGGTTAGTTTAAAGGTTATTTACTATTATAAATTATTTATTTAGAGCTTGTATTGTGTGTTGAGTGACTTTACTGTTTTTAAATTGGCTTCTTTACTGAGTTAGGTTGCAGTATCGGCTTCTGCATGAAACGTGTCTCTCATATCCTGTAATTGCGAAATGAAAATTTTGTGTTTACTGGAAAGTTTACTCCCTCCCTTATGCTCTATAGAGAAAAAAAAAAAACAACCTAGAATTTACCCAATTTCTAAGGTGCTTACAAAGCTCTAAAAATACCGACATCTTTCTGTTTTATACCATTTCAGGCCTCTTATCTTCAAACTTTGTGATTGGTTTACTTCTGTTCTCATTTTTATTTATAATACTGTCTTCAATAATTTTCATTTGTGTTGTCGAGTCCAAGGTATTCCAACAACCTCTACTGTGTCTCACCTATCTTATTTTTCTCCCTATTCTCTTTTCACATTCACACTGAATTTTGTCCTCAAGACCATTTTGGCTGTGGTAATTTCCTTTGTCCCTTGCACCTACTGATGACAATTCTCTTTTGTGGTATTGTTTATGGCTTAAGTAATTTCTAGATCACGTGAATGGGTCTTGCATATTTTTTATCTTTTGCTGTTACACTTTACTTTTATTCTTGGAGAACAAATCTCTTGTTTAATTTCAAAGTTGCTTCCACTTAAACATTGCATGCTACCATGTACACTGTTCAGTGTTGTTTCTACCTTTTGTTAATTTGGTTTTAATATTTTTATACATTCTGATCAGTATTTTACACTTTTTCTTTGTCTTCTGCTTTCATTTTCACTATCACATTTATAAAATGTTCTCATGCCTTCCATCGGGGAAGTGCATCAATCTGATATTTCAAAATTGCTCTCACACTTATTCTACCAAAAGATGAAGTAAGAGTGACATCAAAATGTTTTGTCAAATTGAGGTTTTCTCGGTGGCAGGCCTGAGAACATTTTATACAGCAGATAAGCCGAGAAAACCTTCATTATTTAACTTCCATGCAGTTCTTTGTTGTAGAGCTTTCACTTGTGCATTTTTCACATTTAGTTTACTTTTTATATTTTTATTTTACTAATCCAGCCTTTTCATCCTGGCTCAACCACAATAGTCACTGACTGTAGTGACTACAAGGTTGAAACAATTTGGGAGCAATTTGACACTTTCCACCAACTGACCATACATTGCAGATGCTGCTTTCCTTATTAGCTGGGAAATAAATTACTTCTCTTCTCCCCGCACCCCCCTCCCTTCTCCACGGATTTCCCATCCACCTAACTTGCACCTTTTCTTTACAATCCAAAAGGGTGGCAATACTATATAATTTAAGGCTTATGGGGCACCAACAAATCTTTATTTTTTTTACTTATGGCTTTACACCTCGTCAATGTCATTAGGAGGCATGATGGGACTGGGTACAAGGAATGGGAAGGAATTTGGCCATGGCCTTTTGAAAGAATCATACCAGTATTCACATGGAGTGATTTACGGAAACCATGGAAAACCAAAATTTTGATGCCAGGACGGGGTTTGAACTGGCATACTCCCCAATGCGAGGCTAGAACGTTAACCGCTCACCCACCACACTGTCCACAAATTGGATCTCACCCTCAAATGATCAAAATTTCCAATTTTCTGTACCAAATTTTCTTTCGTATTGTAAAAAATACTTCACATTTCCAGACATTTCTGTCCAGTCTCCATCCTTTCATCTCTTAAGCCCTTCCCTCTACCAAGTTGTTCCTAGTCATTAATAATGTAAATTCTCTTTATACCAACATTCAAACTGTAAGCCTCAGAATGTGTTCACACGTTCCCGAACTAACCCTTTCTTATACTGCCAGGCCACTTAATTCTCATTAAAAACTTACATGTATGTCAACATTTTCATCAGAATATGTTCCTTACACACACCTGTCATCATCAATCTGAAAAATTTATGGCAGTAGCTCCAACAAGACTGTTGTTATTCCTGCCACAACTATAGCAGTATCTCCAGAAAGACAGTTGCCATCCTTTCCGAATAAATGTTTCCTTCCCCACAGCCCAGCCATTTTAAGCAAATCTGTTCTTGTTGAGAATCGTGCAGAAAGTACTCGCATATCCTGTCACAAACCCTCTTCCAGACCTAATACAAAACTAATCTCATGCCATGCTTTGCCTTCCACTTCACAACTGGCATTTTAGACCTCATAAAACTAACCTTGGGCCAATATTTGACATACAGATCTCTCTGGTCTTTAGTCTATTAACCAAATCATTCATCATGGTCAAGTCTTCCTACATTTTCTTTAAAAGCTCATTCTTCTCTCCAATATCCTTTCCTTGTCAATTTGTATGTCCCAGAAGACTACACAAACTTAGAAAACATTACATTGACTGCCATTGGACAGGTGGTAAGAAAAGTTTTCAAAATTCTGCACTTGTTGGAAAGAGTGATGAGGGGATGTATGAGGGAAGTAGAGGAATTGTCAGACCGTTGTTCGAATATGGTAGTGTAGTATGAGACCCACATTTTGAGTATCCAATACAGGAGTTGTTAGATTTGTTTCTGGAAATTATTGCAGAATGCAATCAGTAACAGTTGTGGTAAATGAGCTGGAATGGGATTCACTGCAAAACAGGAGGAGGGTGAAGGCATACACTGGTGATGAAGCATGGAAAGATATTGGTGTAGGTATGAAAATTAGTGCATGGAAGATAAAAGATGACCGTGACCACAAGTTGACACTGGATTTCAGGCACAAGGGTGTGGGAAGATTCTCTTTTTTAGGTGAGGGTGTCAGGGATTGAAATAAGTTACCAAGGGAAATGATGAATAAGTTACCAAGGGAAATGATGAATAAGTTACCAAGGGAAATGATGAATAAGTTACCAAGGGAAATGATGAATAAGTTACCAAGGGAAATGATGAACAATTTACCAATTTAATTTTTGAAAGAATTTAAAGTTAAAATTTGTAGAGGGTAAATGTAGATGGTATAATGATTTAAAATGATTTTGATTGGTGGTAATTAATAACATTCGAGTGCCAAACTCAAGAACTGCATTTATTGCACAGTTTATTCAATCACAATACATAGAATGTTGGCACCAGACATGATCACTGTCGAATCGGACTGTCCTCAATATTCAAGATTGCAGCACACATGCTTAACCTTCCTATTCAGTGTAGTCTAGAATACGGACGGCACATAACTAACAACTCGTATTCGGCGAACAGTTTTCACACAACCGATTAATGCCCGAGCCCATGTTCCACTCGGTCTTCACTAGTATATCCGCCGCCTCTCGTCTCTTCTGGCCAATCACGACACTTCCTTTCCTCACGTGATTGTCCCAGCCAACCAGCGTCTTTCTCTCTACCTCGCCTTTCAGCGATATTCCACTTTCTTTTAGATGATTCACTCCTCATCTATTTGGGTGTGCAACGCTATCGTTACAGTGTGTGCAGGGAAAGGGGAAGATGGGCGTTTAGGGAAACTTCCACCAGTGTGTGTGCTCCATTGCAATTTAATTAAATTAAATTGATATATCCATACTGCAATGATGGAAGTTAGGCTGTTATACTGTACTCACAGCTACAGTCCAATTCGAGAGATATTTCAACATGGCTTCCACTGGTGAGTTAACATTATTGTCCATGGTAATTTTTATGTAGCATTATTTTGAAGATACATGTTTTTTTGCTTTCACAACACTTATTCTCCAATATTACCACCCATTTATCATCAAATTTCAGACCAAACGGACAAATGGTTCTACTATTACAGTCATTGTACCACTAATAAGGACTGCAATCCAGTAATGCGGGAAACCGCAATCCCACAGGATCCCACATCAATTGGCAGTCTGGCAGATCTCACGCTTAATTAATTCAATCCGTAAAATGGGGTGAAAGCTTGTTTCAATTTGCGTGACCATTCCTCCCTTTGTCACTTTCGCCCAGATTCGGCCACTACTGGTTTTATTGCCTGTACCCTTCAAGTACACATTTGACTCACAGCAATAAATGTGTATTTTTGGCATCTTTCATGATCTGTAAGTAAATAAATTCACATCTATGTTTTTATAAGAACTTCCATTTGTTTTTATTGTATGCATTACTATAATTTTAGTTATGACATCCTATTGCAAAATTAGCCCTCAGATTATATAAAATAATATAAAAGAAGGTTAAAATTATCGACAGCTGTTTCAAAAAGGAAAAATCTTTTGAATAAATTGTTTCCAGAATAATTTGCAAAAATGTTTTTAACATAAATTGTTTCTATACTTCATAAGATTTGAGATATCTGTTTTTAAAAGGTGGGATTTCAACTTTGTAATTCTGCTAATATTATAAGATCTATAGTCACAACTGTAAAAGTTGTCTGAATATCTCAAGACAAAATAACAAAAGATTTTTGTTGAGTTTTGATAAGTAAACATAAAAAAAATTACCAATATTTGAACGTTTATGTTCACCGCAAAGAAACATATTTTAATCTTGGCTTGCTCAGATAACTCTGTTCATGCAGTTTGGTCAAAGAATGGTTCATAAGCTTTGGTATTGATCTCTAAACTCGTGCTATTGGCTTAAGACCTGACGGAACAAGTGTCATGGCAAAAGTTGGTGAATTTCTGCCATGGTACCTACAATTGTACTTTTTCCATGTAGTACACAATTAGCTGTTTATGTAATATTGTTATTTTTTTTAACCGTTACTGAAAGAGAAGTGGAACACAGAAACAACTATGACTAACTCAGACGTAGATGACGAAGAGATGGACAGGATAATCAAAGCACAAAGCATGACTAACACTGGATCATCTACTGAAGTGGTTCGTGTTGGCTACACATGTAATTCTTTCCTAATAAAGTTATAGTTTGACTGCTTAGTAGACAGATTATTTTTCAATCTGATGTGGTTTATTGTAAGGCATGTAATGTGATATGAGTATTTACCATATCTGGTTATTTACTTAATAACTATAATTGGCTTTGAAACAATAGTGTAAAACTGCAAAGTATATTTAAGGAAGGATAGAATTTTTTAAATCAATGCTCATTTCTAATTAAAATATTGTTGACTAATTATTTCTATTATTTAACATTAAAGATGATTTATTAATTCAATAAATAGACATTTATTATTTAATTTGGCGGATCCCATAGAACTGATCAATCCCACAATCTGTAAATGTGGGATTGAAACACTGGGGGTTGGAATCCTTAACCACCTCCAAAACATTTATAACAGAAAGCAAACAAACAGAATTTCATATTTATTAAATTAAACATGTCAATACTGAGTACTAACATTAGGAACAGGGGCTGAAAAAGGGACATGGCCTAGTTCTGGATTTTGGGCACAAGTAATCCGATTGTTTGCCTTTATAAATAAAAGAATTGATATATGCTTCTAGTTTTATGCAACATTCTCACACAAAAGCAGGTAGGAAAACAACTGGCCTGCAATGCAGTAATTACAATGTGTTGTAAGAAAGAATTTAAATTCCGTCATAATGTTAAAAACATATAATTACATTATTAAAACAATTTTTTAGTAATATCATTCTTCATATTTTGCTGAAGATTCATAAAGGTTCCATATCTGTTATTTCTATATGAACAGCAACTATTATATATACACATATTCTAGTCTATAAATACATTATTTAGGTCAAAATAATGTTTGAAGGGGCAGCAATTTCAGTTTTTTCCCCAGCTCAGAAAATTCCTAGATCCGCCACTGATTAGTAGCACCAAACAATAATAAAAAAGTTAAAAAATATTTCTTTTACATCCTAATATGCCAAATAGTGCTGGTAATTGGAGAAAAAAATGTTTTGAGGCAGCCTTAAAGCAGGTTGGGAAGTAAACACACAGAGTATTGCTACGACTAACTCTCCTTGTGTCTCAATTCTCTTCCACACGACTAAGCATTTTTCAAAAATATTGTGAATTACAGTAGTCTCGCTAATCCGAACTAATTGGGACCAGGCCTTGTTCGGATTACCGATTTGTTCGGATTAGCCGGAGTTACAGTGACTAATTTCTACAATGAAGTATGAGTAAACGGAAACATACGACGTTAACGCTCAGAGAAAAACTGGATGCTTTGAAGCGATTGGACAGTGGTGAGAATGTATCTAAGCTGGCGACGGAACTAGGTGTTGGTAAGGCAACCATTTGTGATTGGAAGAAGAACCGAGTGAAGCTTGAACAGTGCTGCGCAACGTCTTCGGGAAAAACACTCGAAATTCGGCAGACTCTGAAACAGTCCCAGTACGATAAAGTGGATGAAGCTCTTTTCTTTTGGTTTACACAGGAAAGGGGAACTCCTCTGAGTGGACCAATGGTTCAGGAAAAGGCTGTTTACCTAAACAAATTAATGAATGGTGATGAGTCTTTTAATGCGAGTACGGGTTGGGTGGACAGATTTAAAAATCTGTCATGGGATTCGTCAGCTAACAATTACTGGAGAGAAGCTTTCTTCTGACCATGATGCAGCGAAGGAATACGTGCATGAATTTAATAAACTGATAAGAGAGGGAAATTATTCTCCCCAACAAATTTATAATGTTGACGAGACAGGCCTTAATTTTAGGGCACTGCCAACAAAAAGCCTGGCATCAAAAGCAGAAGTCCAAGCTCCTGGCTTTAAAATGAGCAAAGATCGTGTGATTTTACTAGTGTGCAGCAACGCTGCTGGTAATCACAAGCTCCCTTTAATGATGATCAGCAAATCTGTTAGCCCCAGAGCTTTCAAAAACTGCAACATGAAATCCCTACCTGTATACTATCGCAACCAGAAAAAAGCATGGATGGATGGTAAGCTGTTCAAAGAATGGTTTTCCTCTGTCCGGCAGTTTTCCAAGGAAAATAATTTGCCTCCCCGTGCTATCCTTTTTATTGATAACGCACCATCTCACCCCAGCACTGAGGAATTTCTGTGATGGAGAAATCGTGGCGAAGTTTTTGCCGCTGAATGCTACACCACTTCTACAGCCGATGGATCAGGGCGTACTGATTTACAGAAAACAATTCTTAAGAATGCTGATCCAAGATGATAACATTCCTTTAGTTGAAAAAATAAAAAAAAAAAAAACAAATCTGAAGGATGTTGTTTATTGGGCTGCTGAGGCATGGCAGAAAATTTCAGAAAACACTTTGAGAAAATCTTGGAGAAAACTATGGACATCTCTTGAATTTCAGGACATACATATATGAAAATGAAGAGGAGAGTTTCCTAAAAATGGTACAGACAATCCCTGGATGTGAAGAAGCCTGTGAAGCAGACGTAGATGAATGGATGGCAGCGGATGATTCAATACTGGAGCACCTTACTGACGTTGATTTAGTGGCTGCTGTGACTCAAGACCAGGTAGAAGTTGAATGTTACGACGAAAGTGACAATGAGACGGAATGTGACAAAGGAGAGTTGGTGTCACACACTGACTCAGCAGAAGCCTTTGATCTCGCGCTACGCTATATGGAGCAACAGACCACTGCTACACCAGCTGATTTAATATTTATCAGACGATGGCGCAGACTGTCTTCATTACGCCAAAAAACAATTACTGAGTTTCTGTGCTCTAAAAAGTAGGGATGAAATGTGTGTTTCTAAGCGTTGTAACTACTATCGTAAGTTTGACAGTTTTTCTTTCAGTGTTACGCACTTTTTAAATTTAATCTTTTCTAGCTAATTTTTCTGTATAAATTAAAATTGTGTACATGTACAGTAGTTAACCACACAATTATATAGCGTATGAACTGTATTTTCAGGGTGTTTTAATTCTTTTACCATTTTTTATATTAAGACTATGTAATGCTTTGCCATGTTCGGATTAACCGGACGTTCGGATTACCGGGGTTCGGATTAGCGGGACTCTACTGTATAGTAGAACATGATAATTACTTGTCAGTTAATTTCTGAATCTGAAGTTTATGGCAATAACAGATTTCATACAGATCGATCATTTATTCTGTTTAGAAAGTTTATGAAATAATATTCATCACAAATGTTCAGCTATCAGAATGGTTTTTGCTCGTAGTATAACACCTAGCAGCTTCACTCTGAACTGTCATATCCGCAACCTTGACTGTTCATAATTTTAAAAATTTCTTTCTTAATTAATCATGTTACGAAAGTAGCAAACTTAAGCTTTAAAATACCTTATTTGTTGATTTTGCTTAACTATGAAGAGAGAAAGATGGTGCATATAAAAAAAAGGTTTTATAAATGTATGATACAACGTGTTGTGTTACTTAAAAATAGGTTATCCAAACAAGAAGGTATAATAGTTCATGGATCCAGAGTTTTTAGGATTCCCACAGAAATCTCCATACACAACAAATACGCAAAGAAATTGGTATATAATCGTTCCCCATTTTTGTAAATGCAATACACCTACATTACATTCACCAGCAAATTAATCTGAAGTACTAACCTCAATCCACTCAGAATTAATAGCCCCTGATCCCTGTTGTTTATTCAGTAGAAGGTCAATCATCCCTTGAACTTCTGTCCTTGAAAGCTCAGCCTTGCGTAACAAAGACATCAACAATGTTACATTTACACTTTCATTTTCTCCATCTGGAAAATTTATAGAATATATAATTACAAGGCATGAATATATTTATTTTCAGCTTGCAAAATCTGCAACTTTAAAACAAAACAAACTAGAGAAAGTTCAATAAACAAAAAGTTATATTTTGAAGGAAAGGTAATTTAATTCACAAAACTTCACCACTTTACAAGCAAAATATGCTACCAAGAATCTAAAAATTACTGCACCAACGAATTTGAGTTTTCTTTCGCTACAGTATTATTATGAATTAAGGACTACTGCTACTGCTGCTTTTAGTTTATGAGAAGCATTGTCCATGTGTAAGTGCACTACAGTACTGAAAATTTCTTAATTTTTTTATTACAGTTGTTGGGCACTTGATGTTAAATGATTTATCGATGCACAATAAAAAATGGATATTCACTGTATGAGCAGATTAAAGCCATATTATTAATCACAAGATGTGCATCAAGGAAAATGTATCTTCCAGTCCCAACATATATGGAACATTTTGATCTAGCTGGGTTCCTATTGTTGGCATAATTTCTGAATACCCTACACTGCCCAGCATCATAAAACAGTTGACATTCAACCTCAATGTAAAAATGTTAAAACAAAGGGAAACTGCTACCAATTTAATGTTTCCTCTGGTAAACTACTGGAACAACAGCTTATGTTCTATCCATAACAGAAGATCATGTAATCTGTTCCTCCATTTCTGCCACCACGTCATCAAATTTTGTGTAGCTAACACCATATATATAAATAATAAAAAGAGCAAGATTTTCCAATAAGAGTAACAGTTAATTGTATGGGTGTTGAAAGTTTGGACTTGCATGTAAAGTAAGAGTGGTGGAAAAGCAAGTGGCAAGTGCAGTGATATGTGGTGGTGTGACCTTGTGCTTTTCACTCAAATTAATTGAGCCCCGAATTCGGCGAAGTTCACTTGCCAAAGATAATTTTGTTGGCACGTGCATAGTTTAGTACATAACCTATATCATCTGTTAAATCACTGTGCATTTCTCTTTTATTGAAAGATAAGGTAGAAAAATGCAATCTGGCAGTATTGTCAGGAAATAGACTATGCTTATGCAAAATTTAGAATTCATGATAATAATATTCTTGTGTTTATTTTTAATAAAATATTAAATTCAAAATAATTATACATTTATTTTTCCACCTCAAACCGCATTTTGTGGAAGGTCAAGCCTGAGCCTCCATATCTGAATCCGCATCCACTAAAACGACCTTCACTTCAAGCCTGGCCTCAGTAAAATCTAAACCTATTTAGGTTTCACCAAAACGTAGGGGTTATTTTTCCAGTATAATTTCACACTAATTCTCTCAGACTCGGCAAGATTTTTTTTTATTGGCAATACTATTTAAGCCCAATAAAGGAACTGATCTGGCGAATAGGTCGGTGATCATTCTACTTCTTTACCATAATTTGTCACTTTCTTTAATCTATATAATGCCTTAGTGAATTTGATCCAGATACTGTAATCTGCCCAACCATAACTTTCCACACATCTTGTTACAAACATATTTCCAGTAGAAGTGTACAATACCACAACTGCAGAAGTGTAAGGTCACTGTTGCTTCACAAAGACTGGGAAGTGAAACTGAGTAGCAGGCAAGTATCTAAGACTGTGCTTTGAAATCAAAGCCTTACATAAATAAATTCACATAATTTCTTCATATGAAATTCATTTTTTAAAATTTAGGAATGCTGTGATGTAAATCCTATTTCTCCTAATAAATTATTGGGCACTCTACAAAAATTGTTTTGGAGAAGATAGATTTTTTTTTGGGGGGGGGGGGCATTTCTCCATAATTCCATTACCAACAAAGAGCCTTGTAATTTCATCATTTTTGTATAGTTTGTGATAAAATTTGATAGGAAAATTTACTGGTTGCAAAATTTGTTTTGAAAAATACTAAAAAAAGATTTATTCGCTACACATCTACAACCATACTCTGCAATTCACAAACTGTGGGTGGCAGAGGGTGCTAAGCACCAATCTTAATTCTGCACATTCCAATCCCGAATAACAGGAGAAAAGAAGAATACATAAAAGCATCAGTACAGCATCTTATTTCACGAATCTTATCCCTCCGGTCATTTCGACCTAAAATAGGTTGGCGAGCCCTGGATTCTTAGGTTCGAACCTATTTTGTTCCCAACCTAATATCCTCGAAATTTTAACTTTCTCTTCAGTCTTTTGTATAAACTAATATATTCGTTAAATTTAATAGGACCTAAAATAACCTAATTTTTATGTTATGACCTAACTCGGTTTTAGAACCTAAAAGCTGTATCTATTACTACGTGAATCCTAAGATCCAAGACACTGAAATGTGAGCGGTATAGGAATCATCTCTCGCAGAGTCCGAGGGTGAAGCCGAACTTGGAGGGTAAACGGACTACTTTTACAATGTAAAACAAAGTGATTTATTTTAAAATTGGAATAACTATTTCCACCACAATATGAAAATGATTTGTTTTAAACTGATGTTGAGAAAAGCGTAAACAGCAGTGTAGCAACTTCACATATTACAAAGGT